>CM076569.1:957037123-957637123 GCA_034641835.2 Pinus albicaulis | reverse complement strand
TCCCCTTACAGGATGTTAAATAATTCATTGAATTTTTCCTTTAGTGCAACACAAAAGAAAAGGCCAAGGTTGTGGAGTTTGAAATTCATGACACTGTGCTTCCTAATATGACCATATGGAACCCAAAAACATATTTTGGAGATACATAGCCGATGGGCCTACCATATTGGTTGAGGCATGAAGAGGTTAGGATAGAAGAAGTAAACATATCCTTGGAAATAGAGCAGAGGATCCTAAAGTGGTGAATGTTTACAAAAGGTAGGTAAAGGCTATCTTCAACTTTAAGGAAACCTTTAAACTATTGGGAGAAGAAAGTTCACATGCTTTTAAGAGGAGATGGTAGACACTACCTTACAACATGAAGATCATGGAATACCATTCCCATGACAGGTTACATATTTCACTGGAAAAGAAACCCTTTATATAAAAGGATCATTCAAAAACTTGATACCCAATGGATTGGAATCAATATTTTTCATTTTCTACTAGGACTTTAGGAACATAAAAGTCAAGAGAGTGGCAAGATATTGAGACAAATGTAGGCTTTTATCTAATAGGGATAACCACCTCCAACACAACATGGGATGCTAAAAAACCATCAAGGAAATGAATGAGGAAAAGTAGAGAGGGGGAAAGAATAGGTTTCTCAGAGGATGAGCAACAATTTTAGTAAAGGGGTATGATGGGCCTCTAAAGGGGTATGTTGTATGTAGTATATCTAATGTACTAGTTTGCTATAGAAATTGTATTTTTCCTACAAAATTAGGGCTTATTGTTGACATGCTTTATTTTATTTGTGAGTTTGAATTCTACATACAACATTATATATATTCTTTTATTTCCTCATTTTTTAGATAATTTTCTTCCTTTTCAAGAAGATAGTATAGATTCTATTATTTCCTTTCATTTCCTGTAATTATGAATTTTACCTATAGCATAGAATAGTTAGTGTGGTCTCTCAGTAACTAGATATCATCTCAATTTTTTCATAGAAATCAACAAAGGAAAAATATATGTACATGTTGCACACATAGTTCCAACCCCTCTTAAGTTTGTATGATTCAAAGGTTGACAATTAAATATGAGAATCTAGGGAGTTGAAACATTATTGTTGAAATATTGAGGGCCATCATGCGACAGTGTAGATGGGTAGTTAATACGTAACACCACAAAAATTCACAACATAATCCACATATTTGGAATGCACCATTGTGCATAAGAATAGATTAGACTGTGGATAAGGGTTGTGATGCGAGAAAGTGCGAAAGGAATGAGTCACACAAAGAGAAGGCATCTGGGTAGAAGAGAAGATAATATAGTGAAATAGAAAAAAAGGGAAAAATTACTAAGAATTGAGGAAAATGGTATATTATGGGTATATATGAAGGTGGAAAGTCTAAGGTTAGGAAGTCGAAGGGTCATGCAAGAGATTAGGTAATTTTCAAAAGTTAACCAAGTAAATTTTTAAAATTATTGGGCATAAAGCTTACCTCACATGTGGCATGAGAGATCTAGGATCAGGTGGCGCAATGCAACTTTGGACCATAGAAAACACTATTAGGTCACACAACTCTGAGGAATGAGAGCACAATGCAATAAACACTTCGATGCAAATGAAATGGGATTGTGGGTTTTTATAGAAATCTCACGCGTGTGAGAACATTAAATGAACAAAAATAGATATATCACAATGGGAGACACAATAATGCTAAGTGAAAGTGACAGGATGACATGGTAAGATGTGTTTTTCTATACCTCCAAGTTGTGCCACACTACTCTATGAAACTGTGATGCAACATGCAGATCTTGAAAGAGATTAAGTTAAAAATTTCCTTAACTTACGGACAAGGGTGTGAAGAAAGGTTTGATGAGTTTATGTACATATATGTCTATGATTTAGGTGATTGGGGCTCCAAAATTTGGCTCTTATAATTTTTTTTGGGGTTGTTGTAGGTTCTACAACACTCTCTTTAAAGGAATACAAAGGAGGAACTGTTGCCTTTGGAAATAATTCACTAGCTAGAATAATGGGTAAAGGGATTATTAGCCATAACAATAGAAAGGCTAAGGCTCAAAATTTAATATATGTTGATGGTATAAACATAACCTGATGAGTGTTAGTCAATTATGTAACCAGTATGACCTCAATTTTCATTCTAAGGGATGTGAAATAAGGAAATTTGAATATGGGAAAGTAATAGAAAAGACAATTAGAACCCTAACAATGTGTACGTTCTTGATGGATCTAGGGAAAAAGGTTGCATTGGAAAAGTGGATAAAAGTTGGTTATGGCATAGAAGATTGGGCCATATAAAATTTGAAAGTTTGGTAAAATTTAACAAAATAGAAGCAATGAGAGGCATGCCTAAAATATCAAAGCCAAGTTATTCTATTTACAAGATGTCAGTGTCTGCCAGTCCTGCCAGTCAATAGTGATCAAATATGCTCTTACAAGGTTTTGTTAGGGTCTTAAGTCAAATTTTTATGGTTTCAGTAGGTATTCAAATAAAAATTTGGTCACTAGTTAGTGTGTCTAGGTGTGTTACTATTCCTTTCATTTCATGTTTTAGTCATGCCATCATTCATTTTGATGAGTCATCACTTAAATGTATTCATAACCATTTCATTCACATTACCATGGTCATTATTCCACTCATCATTTCATGAAGTGTCACCATTAGTTCTTAGGGTCAAAATGATTAAAAATAAGTCATTTCACCAAAAAATCTAGCTTTAAAAGAGTAGTAATATTGAAAAATTATCAATAAAGGTTTTAAAAGTGTATTTTCATTCTTTTAATGATGTAATATCTTTCATAATATTCTAAAGCTACAATTTCAAAATCAAAAGTGAAAAGGACTTGGTGGGGCCACTTAACCACCAAAGGTGAAAATCGATTTCTAAAGCTACAAAAGACTAAATGAGCTTCTCATTTTCTCATTTCATCTTCAAGAAACCTCTCTCTAGCAACAAAACTCACGCTCACCCTCAAAGAAACCATTTTTTCTTTAGGAAGTGCCATTTCTCCTCTGTGCTATGTAGGTGCTGTGCAAGCGTTGCACTTTTACTGTGCTTTGCCAGAGTACTGCGTTTTCGTCAAAAGGAGGCAAAATCACCATTGAAAAGGATTTATTGATCAACAAGTAGGTCCAGTGTATCAGAGAAAAGTAAGTGGGCCTTTCAAATCACCTCTTGTGTCTTCATTTCATGCTTGGAAAGAGAAATTCCCTTTTCTAGGGTTTTTAGTGCATTTTCTTGGTTTCATATTAAAATTGACAAAATTGCTAAGTAAAACTTAATATTGAAGCTCACTCTCCTTCTCCCACCTGTTATACACTCTCCTAATCATTTCTCATCATTCCTATCCCTGATTTACCCTATTTTCCTACAAACCCTAGCCTAAACTAGACATTTCTAGGCTAGGACAATTTTTTCCCTTTTTGGACCCCTTCCCCTCACCCATTCCCTCAAATTTAACTTTCCCCTACTCCCTAACATCTCTCCCTACCCCCTAAATTTTCCCAAGAATTTAGGAAGCCCTTAACCCCTTCATCTCCCTTCATTCCCAAAAACTGCCCAAATCCCGTGTTTTTCCTTCACTAAACCCTAATTCCCTTTCCCATTGAGGTAGGGTTAGTAATGGATTATGAAACCAATGAGAATAAGAGGGAAAAGGGAGTTAATATCATCAGGTATGAGCCCACCAAAGTCCAAGAAATCATAGCTTCACCTTTCCAAGATATGGGTTGCCTAGGGTTTACATTGCACACATTGACAATTCTACTTCAAAACTAGTTTCTGAAGTAACGAAGATGGATTTTTCAAACATGAAAGAGGTTTTCTTCCATAATAGGCAAAGGAACAAAAAAAATCCTTCAGTTTATGCACATGTGTTATGATTTGAGAGAAATTCCAAAATTATAGTTGCTACAAGAGGTTTTCTACACTTCTGGACAACTTGACTTCAAGTCAATTTTTTAGGGGTTTGGAGAAGGTGTTTGCAGTGCTTGATGACTATATTGTGTAGAATAAATCATAATATTTCCAATGGTACCATAAGATCTAAAATTTGATCTCATTAAGGTAGTCAAAAGTGCCCTACAAGATGGTGCTGCGCTTTTCCAATTTTTAGTGACCAAATTCAAACTTGGATTCTAAACAAATGGAAAAGTATTTTTGAAAAATGGAGGAATATTTTGTTCAAAAAAATTTATGGTTAAAGAGATATGGACCTACCTTTGAGCCCTATGTTATTAAAATATTTTTCGTTTTTTGTGACTTTTGGCCAATTTGGAGATTACATTACAGCCAAAAGCACAACACCTTGGTGCTGTGATTTTTCCTTAGCCATACAAATGCCAAAAAGTATATACTTCTGGATAGATAATCACTTATACATGTAATTTATCCACCTGTGGTTCCTTGTCAGCAATCTAGTGAAGAGAAAATGCCCAAAAAGAGGTTAAAAACACACTTTCTACCACTGTTTTGGACAAGGTGTTGCACTTTTGGGATTAGTTGTGGGTAAATGCATTTTTATCCCTCATGGAGTATCCATTTTTCCTATTTTAAATTTATAATAAAAACTAGACATCCTCATATTTCCAATGCATCTTTCAGATCTTGATTTGGATCATAAGAATGTCTTCAAAAGTGTAAAATTCCCAATTAGCCATGAGCTAGTTAGAATATTAAATCTTATTTTGCTGCTTCGTTTTATGAATAAGAGGACAATGGAGGTCCATAATTATCCTTAATAATGAATAAATCAATGCCAATGTGAAAGATATATATCTTGGGAGCTTAATTGAGCACCCTTTGGTGTGAAAAGGGGCTGGAACACCTTGACTGGGTCAACCTTGACCAAATCAACAACACTGTCATGGAGGAGTGGTCATCAATGAGAGACAACGTAGTTTTAGATGGAGATGCTTTGTATGTAAGTAGTGCTATTATTGGATGGGGCTTAGGGTTTGCAAGCTCATATCATATTTAAGGAAGAGGATGGCAACCATTTTTCATTATTTATTTATTGGTATATGAATTTTATGAATATATGGTCTGTTTAGACATATATCTTTCTTTTGCTGTTTAGCACCGGGTGTTCTTGTTCGGGAATCCCACCTCTTCCATTGAGAATCTCTTGGAGGATTATTGCACTAAATTTTCCACTATCAGGCTTAAGGCCAAGCTTCATCTTTTATTTACAGCACAGATACTATTGAGGCTTTGGTTGTTTTGTAGGTTTCAATAGTGGAGACTAGATCTGGGTCATTTCATTGCTCATTTTCAGTAGAGAAGGCTTCCTTTCCATTGGGAGGACAGTAAGGAAGTCCCTTGAGCATATTTTCAGATCTTGGTATTAGGCTAGCTGTATGTTTATCCCTACAACGTAGTTTACATCCAGATCTACGTTATTTCTGTAGGAGGAGTTGCAGGGTGGATTAGCACACCATTTGGAGAGTTGGTTTTCCAGTGAAAGGGATCTGCCTTTCATTTAGAGGATCTATTGGAGGATGCTATTCTATTGATCATATCAGATCAACCAAACTTTCCATATTTGTATTTTGCAATGGATCTTTAGCCCTAGGGCCTGGATCCCCATCTTGTACATGGTGTTTTGCTGAAAACCCTTAAGGGGTTCTTCAAAGGAGGTTGTGTAGTGCTAAGATCTGTAATAGATCTATCTTTTGAGGCACATATCAGCCTTAGATCTGATGTATAATCATTTGATGTAGCAGTGCATTTAAAACAACGCTGTAAGAGTCTTCCATCTTTTATATATAGTAGCAGCACCTCATTTTGAGGGATTTTGTCCATTGGAGGCTTGTTATTTCTTGTTGTGTATCTTATGGCCCATTATTTATGCATATTTTGCTACTGTTATAACATATGAAATGTCTCAATATTTTCCTCTTGCTTTTAAATGATTATTTACACTATTGTTCCAACATTTTGCACTATATTCCTGCTTTTCCCATTGTGGGAATATTACAATGGTATCGAAGCATAATCTTGGCACATCCTGTGCATCTTGAAAAGCCAATATGTCATCTGAATAAGGAGAGCCTCTTACTGATAGAGAGAAGAGGTATCAAATAAGAAGACATGGGAAGTTTGATTATACAAATGACAAAGAAGACAAGGGTAAAATCCCTCTATTTGTAGGAGAATATGAAGAGAATGAATTTCCCAAGATCCTTCTTAGAGCCATGCAAGAAATTGATAGAGAAATCAAGGAGATGAGAATGGATAGATACAAGGAATGCCCTAAAGGATTTCATCATGGTGAAGGTTCCAGAATGTCTCATCACTGGAGTGATCAAACAATGCAACAACCACAAGTTTCCCAACGCTCTACAATGCCTAGATTCTTGGATGTGGGAAATGAATGGTTTCAAGAGCAAGAATCCCTTGAAGACTATTTTGTGGATTATGAGTCTCAAACTTAGAGATTCAAGGACCACTTGAGTTTTCAAGAATTTTTTCAAATAAAGGACAATAGAAGACCCAAGCATCACAATAGAAGTGGTGGATTCATTCAGGATCATGATCTACACCGCACTATGGGCAAGGTTTTCTTACCCAAATTTTATGGGTCATCCGTGTGCACTGCCATATCATGGGTAGAGAAGCTTGACATCTACTTCCAATACAACAAAGTTACAAAAATGGAGGCCATTAAGATTGCAACGGTGCACCTTGAGGGTGAAGCACATTATTGGTGGTTCCATGGCTTGTCTACATTGATTCATGCTAGTGTGACTGCATATTCAGAGTTCATGAGGAGGCTGGTGGAGAGGTTTGATAGAAGAGATCCTGAAGCGCCATTCATGGGGCTTGCAAAGCTTAAAAAATCAAGTAATCTATAAACTTACATTTCTAAATTTTTAAGAATTTTTGTTATGGTTCCTGATTTATCTGCAGCAAGAAGGGTCTACATGCTCATTGATGGGTTATATGAACCTCTTCATGGGTTGGTTAAGTCTACCAAGCCCACTACCCTTCAAGATGCTATTGAAAGGGCTATAAATCTTCAAGATCCCTTGCCAAAAGCAAAGGAAACTTTTCAGCATCAGCCCGCTTTTCCATCAAAGGGAAAAGAAGAGAAGGCTCCTCCTTCAAAGGAGAGCCAATATAAAAAACCTCTTGATGATGATGTCTAAAGAGATTTTGGGAGGAAGAAGATTTGCTTCACATGCCAAGAATATTGGGCACCCAAACATAGATGTGCAGTAGGAAAAGAAAACTACATAGAGGTCTTCTCAGATGATGAGGAGAAATAAGAATATGAACCAAGAAGAAGTCACAACGCTGACACAACAGGAGATGAACCAACACCATCAGGAGATGGGAATGGGGCATTTGCTCCAATTGGAGGGGATCTTTCATAATTGATAGGAGTACATAAGTACTTGAACTTGAAGGTTCAAGGTTCCATCTTAAATCAGAGGGTTTTTGTTTTGGTTGATAGTGGGTCTACCCATAATTTTATTGATGCCCAACTAGTGCAAAGGAGGGAAATACCCATTGATGCTTTTGAGGGATTTTCTGTTTTGGTCCCAGGAGATAGAACTATGCAATGCATGCATTATGTTCCATCCTTATCAGTAACCATGGGAACATATACATTGACTGATCACTTCTTTTTGGTTGACATACCTGACACCAATGTGATATTGGTTAAGCAATGGTTGATTACTTTGGTGAAAGTCACCACTGATTGGGAGACTTTGCAGATGGAATGGGTGGATAGAAAAAGTGGAAAAATTCAAATGATTAAAGGCATGCACACATATCCCTCACATACAACTTCCAAATAGAAATCAAAGATGGATTTGCGCAGTGGAAGCAAGGACCTAACAGTCCCATCTATTATGCTTATAAGATTGCTTCATGGGACATTATTATTTTGTGGCAAACCACCTGGGAGGCCACCTGGTTCAGATTTGGTGAGAGATATATCACAACATGATGCTCCAATCATAGATCTAGGAGGGATGGGAGCATTATAAGGCCATGATACAATGCTAAGAGTCTTAGGTAGACTCAAGGAGGAGGGAGACATTCTCCCAACATCATCATTACCCACTCTCATTTCAGATTATGCGCTATGGGAGGAGAAGCATGGGAAGAATAGTAACCTTGCAACATATACCTTTGGAATGGGAGATGTCAAGGAGGGGAGAAGCCATATGAAATATGTTCTTTGTGATAAATCATCAACACTGTCACTATGGAAGATTGATCCATATTGGAAATCCCAACTATTGGTGGATTATTCCAAGGACCTTTTCACATGCATGATACTTGATGGCCAGCTACATGAAGAGGGCTATTCAGTCCAAGAAGGAGTCATCTAATATCATGGTAGGATATTCTTATCTAGAGCCTCCAAGCTCAAGGATAAGTTGCTACAAAGGGCTTATGAAGAGTTATTTTTCAGCCATACTTATTCCATGAAGGCCTACAACACTATCATGAAAAGCTACACTTGGAAGGGATTTGAAGAGGAACTATATCAGAATTTTCAAAGATGCATGAACCATGTGGAGTTGGAAGAGAGAAATGAATCAATGAAGGAGTTATTACAACCACCTCTTTCCTCTTTTAGAATTAGAGGGGATTCATCTATGAGACACTCCATTTGTATGAACAGAATTTTTGGTTAAGAACATGCTCATGTACATAATGTTTCATTTGATTATTATTTGCATTCCTTTACCATGTATATGCAGGCCATAGATCCAAGAAGGAGCATTATTCCATATAAAATTCATGGCCAACTTTGGGCCATAAACTGAACATGGCCACTCCCTTGGAAGACATAGGGAGATTTTGTACCATTGTGGGTGCACTCCAAAGGCACCAAACATATCTCACACTTTTAGCCATGGTGAGATGACTTGGGCAGCAAGTAAGTGGTGGGGAAACCACTTAACACATCATTATATGATGCATCTAGGAGATTTACTGTGCTGGTTCCACATGTGGGACTATGACCCACCTCCATTTGCACAAATTTCTGTTTGCATGTACTTAATTTTGGTCCCATACATTAATGATGTACTTATAATTTTTATGGGAATGTTTGGAGGGAGGATGGGAGGAATGTATGTGCCCTATGGGAGAGATATTATCCATGTTCATTATGCTACATGTTTCATGGAGAACATTGGGAAAACCATGTTTGTTTCATTTGAAATATTGTCTCCTTATGGGATGGATTATTTTCATCTCAAGAGAACTTTGGAGGAGAAATTCATGGAGGGATGGATTGGTAGACACTTAGCTTATGAGGGAAACTTATCACATTTTGGTGTCACTAATGATGGAGAGTTGCAGCACTCACCTTGTCAGTTGCTTGAGGACAAGCAACACTTGGGAAGGGAGGGCTATAATATTCCCAATTAGCCATGAGCTAGTTGGAATATTAAATTTTATTTTGTTGCTTTGTTTTATGAATAAGAGGACAATGGAGGTCCATAATTCTCCTTAATAATGAATAAATAAATTCCAACTTGAATGAGATATATATTGGAAGCTTAATTTAGCACCCTTTGGTGTGAAAATGGGCTAGAACACCTTGATTGGGTCAACCTTGACCAAATCAACAACGCTGTCATGGAGGAGTGGTCATCAATGAGAGACAACGCAGTTTTAGATGGAGATGATTTGTATGGAAGTAGTGCTATTATTGGATGGGGCTTAGGGTTTTCAAGATCATATCTTATTTAAGGAAGAGGATGGTAGGAATCGTTCATTATGTATGTAGTGGTATATGAATTTTCTGAATATGTCATCTGTTTAGACATATATCTTTCTCTTGTTGTTTAGATGAGATTGAGTGTTGTTTAGCACCAGGTGTTCCTGATTGGGAATCCCACCTCTTCCATTGAGAATCTCTTGGAGGAGTATTGTACTACATTGTCCACTATGATGCTTAGGGCCAAGCTTCATATTTCATTTACAACGCAGATCCTGTTGAGGGTTTGGTTGTTTTGTAGGTTACAACAGTGGAGACTAGATCCGGGTCACTTCATTGCTCATTTTAAGTGGAGATGGCTTCCTTTCCATTGGGAGGAAAATAAGGAAGGCCTTTGAGCATTTTTTTAGATCTTAGCATCAGGCCAACTATATATTTATCCCTACAACGCAGTTTACTTCCAGATCTGCATTATTTCTATAGGAGGAGTTGCAGGGTGGATTGGCACACCATTTGGAGAGTTGGTTTTCTAGTGAAAGGTATATGCCTTTCATTTAGAGGATCTATTGGAGGAGGATATTATATTGATCATATCAGATCAACAACACTTTCTAGATCTATATTTTGCAGTGGATCTTCAGCCCTAGGGCATAGATCCCCATCTTGTACATGGTGTTTTGCTGAAAACCCTTAATGGGTTCTTCAAAGGAGATTGTATAGTGCTTATATCTGTAATAGATCCATCTTTTGAGGCACATATCAGCCTTAGATCTGATGTATAATCATTTTCTGTAGCAATGCATTTAAAACAACATTGTAAGAGTCTTCCAGCTTTTATATATAGTAGCAACACCTCATTTTGAGGGATTTTTTCCATTGGAGGCTTGTTCTTTCTTGTTGTGTATCTTATGACCCATTATTTATGCATATTTTGCTGTTGTTATAACATTTGAAAGGTCTTCATATTGGCCTCTTGCTTTTAAATGATGATTTACGCTATTGTTCCATCATTTTGCACTATATTCCTACTTTTCCCATTTGGGAATATTAAAAAAATTCTCTCACAAGCTAGGCGTTACGCTTTATTAGACATGCGCTGTGGTTTATTAGAGTTGCGTTGCACTTTTCCCTGTGTGTGGAAATTTCAAGTTTTTTCTCAGTAACTCTTGGTCTGACGATGTAATTTTTTTACCCTCATGTTGAGTTGATATAATATGATGTAAATAAGGTTTTCATGGTCATTTTGATGTAATTTTGGACCTCATTAATGAGGATCAAGTCAGTCAAACTCTAAGTGGAGGGTTTGTTAAAACCTACCTAGTCTTTAGGGTTTTGTTGATAGAGTCTTGTGAGCTATTCATACACTGAGGGATTTGACCCCTGAGAGAGGGGAAGCTCTTTTTGAGTCTATATTTATGGGTTTTTCAGTCATTTTTATGGTTGGACATCAGAGGGTGGAAGTCTTGTAGCTTGTACTTCATCAATTTTTATAGGAAATCAAAGGACAACTGCAATTATTATTCATGAATTCTCGTGTTGTGAGTTTGTGATAATTTTTTCTCTTTGTTATGGTTTTATATGAAGGATATAATTGTATCCATACCATATCTTTGATCTTCAATCATTTTCATAATAGGTTAGAAGCATAATTATTTTGATAAAGATATGTTTTGTTAGGAATCTCATTTTTGTGTTTGTCTTCTTCTTTATTAATGAATTCATGGCATACATGCTAATTATGATATCCTAGATTATTCAACCCTACACTACACCGACCAATCCTCAAGATATCACAAAAGCATACCTACCTTGATCCTCCATATCTCTTGCAACTGAAACCTTTGATACTTCGACTTAGTTCCCTAATTTTCACTCCCAATCCAAAAAAAATCCTAAATATTTCAAAACCCTAGAGTTGAGCTATCTAGCCTAAAATCCATTCTCCTACCAGTCAAATCCTTGGTTGTGTTTTTCATAGAGAGAGCCCTCTTTGGTTTGGTAGGGCTAGCTACCAAAATAAAAGCTTGGTTTGAGGTTACCTCTGTCAATATCTTTTCAACCTTGGGACATTGTGGAGGCTAACATATTTGGCGATGTTTTTGGGGAACAAGGTGACAAATCTTCCCTGGGAAAGAAAAAAAAGGATTAGTCAATATTTCTGATGGTGAAAAATGATCAGGCACAAGAAGGATATGCATCTTTCCCCTGGTGACTCAAATGTCGAAGAATCCAAATGTATAATTTTCATGGTGACTCCACTGTTCAAGAACCAGTAGTTTGAAGAAATTCCTGGTGACCTCACTGTTTTCAAGATGGATTCAACTGCTTGAAGGTATGCTCCTATGAATCAAGCTCATATTCCTGGTTTTCCAAACCGTATTCCTTGTATATATTTCCAAAAGTTAAAGGTCAGGGTGGAGAATATGCTAGTTTGAATTTGGTAAAATTTCATTTTCATATTCACAGACTAAAGATTGAGTTTCCTAAGGATTGTCTGATGAAGATGTTCATGGCTACCTTGGAGGAAAAAGCGAGATCATGGTATGAAGGTCTACTATCGGCTAGTTTATATTCTCTTGAAAATTTGTATGGGGATGAAAATTGTATGGAAGAAGAGATATTGGAAGCCCTTTATGATTTTTCCTCCCAACAAGAATCAATAGCTTCCTCCTTGGATGAAATAGACTTGGACCAAAACAGAGAAAGGCCTATTCCTGACCTTGAAAATGAAAATCACCAAGCCAATGTTAAGTGCTATAAAACTCAGTTTTATCCTCTATCTGAAGATGAACTAGATCAAATCTTGAATATTCATGTTACAACCCAAGCTAATGTAGGTTTGCAACTCTTACAATGTTCACACAATCAAGAATTTGTGAGTGAAATTTCTTTCATTATTGAAAATGAAAACCTGGGTTTAAATGATGACAGTCATGAAACTAATGAAACTATACAGGAATTTGTTGTGGGTAAGCCAATTTGGGATGATGATTTCCTGCAAGGAGATCAACTAACAAGGATTTTTTTCTTTCATGAAGAGGATAGAGCTATCATGTTTAATAATCTTGAAGAATGTTTCATGTTCAAGGATGATTTATACTATGAATTGGAAGAGCATGAGTTTGAGATAGATAATATTCCAGAGATAGAATCAGAGTTTCTCATGCTTGAGGAATTTACAACCAAAACTTAGGTAGAAGAAATTCATACTTCCCTATGCCTTCCTATGGATCAACAACCAAGTATTATTTCAGATCCAAATGAAAGGGGTACTTGTATTTTTGTTGGATTTCAAGACAAGGTAACATTTCAAATTATTGAGGATTCTTACACTGATTTTCAGTCAATAGGGGAGATGAATTTTCTTGTATTTATTGATCATGTGCGCATATTCAGTGCACATTCAGAGTAGCCTATCTTTTGTTTTCTCTACCTGCTCAAGGAAAATGTGTGTGTGATTCTAGTAAGTAGCCATTTACTGGATTGGTTACACTAGAGGGATAATTTCACATGATTGTATATATGTCTTTAGCATATGGGCAGTTAATCATCAAAGCTTGAAGCCTGAGGTGAAGTCCATAAGGTTTCCTTGATTGGCTTCTGATTTGTAAGTACAATAAGTTTTTATTTCAATCTAAGTTAGTTCGGTTTGTCAGTCAGTTTTCTGTATTAAGTTTGGTCTCTTGATTTTTGACTCCATGCCCATTGGATAAGGCTACTTGGTCTATGATGTTCTTGACATCTCCAAGGAGCTACCATCCCCAGCTGGAGCCAATGTTAGTGTCTTACAGTCTTAAGTAAACTTTTTCTAGTTTCAGTAGGTCTTTAAATAAAAATTTGGTCACTGGTTAGTCTGTCTAGGTGTATTAATACTCCTTTCAGCTCCTGTTTTAGTCATGCCATCATTCATTTTGATGATTCATCACTGAAATTTATTCATCACCATTTCAGTCACATTACCATGGCCATCATTTCATGAAGTGTCACCATTAGGTCTTAGGGTCAAAATCATTAAAAATCAGTCATTTCACCAAAACATCCAGCTTTGAAGGAGTATTAATACTAAAAAACTATCAATAAAGGTTTTAAAAGAGTATTTTCATTATTTTCATTATGTAATTTCTTTCATAAGGTTCTAAACCCACAGTTTCAAAATCAAAAGTGAAAAAGACTTGGTGGGGCCACTTAACCACCAAAGGTGAAAATCGATTTCCAAAGCTACAAAAGACTAAATGAGCTTCTCATTTTCTCATTTAATCTTCAAGAAGCTTATCTCTAGTAATAACTCACTCTCACCCTCATAGCATCCATTTTTTCCTCGAGAAGTTCCATTTCTCCTCTGCACTGCACATTCGTTGCGTAGGTGTTGCGCTTTACCAGAGTGTTGCGTTTTCATCAAAAGGATGCCAAATAATAATTTCAAAGGATTTATTCATCATAAAGCAGGTCTATTGTATCAGAGACAAGTAATTTGGCCTTTCAAATCAACTCTTGTGTTTTCATTTCATGCTTGGAAAGAGAAATTCCCCTTTCTAGGGTTTCTAATGCATTTGATTGGTTTCATGTTCACATTGATGAAATTTATAATTAAACCTTAATATTGAAGCTCAATCACCTTCCCCCATCTGTTATACACTGTCCTAATCATTTCCCATCATTCCTATCCCTCATTTACCCTATTTTCCTAAAAACCCTAGCCTAGACTAGAAATTTCTAGGTTAGGAATGTTTTTTCCCGTTTTGGAACCCTTCCCCTCACCCATTCCCTAAAATTTAACTTTCCCCTACTCCCTAACATCTATCCCTACCCCCCTAAATTTTTCCAATAATTTAGGAAACCCTTAACCCCTTCATCTCCCTTCTTTCCCAAAAACTAGCCAAATCCCTTGTTTTTCCTTCACTAAACCCTAATTCTCTTTCCCATTGAGATAGGGTTAGCAATGGATCATGAACCACTAAGAAGAAGAGGAACAAGGGAGGTCAAATCAGTAGGTATGAGCCACCAAAATCTAGGAAATCATAGCTTCACCTTTCCAAGATATGGGATGCCTAGGGTTTACATTGCACACAGGGACAATTCTACTTCAAAACTAGTTTCTGAAGTAAGGAAGA
Source organism: Pinus albicaulis (assembly GCA_034641835.2). Lineage (NCBI taxonomy): Eukaryota > Viridiplantae > Streptophyta > Pinopsida > Pinales > Pinaceae > Pinus > Pinus albicaulis. The sequence continues at coordinate 957,622,306 of CM076569.1, read as the reverse complement.
TGGATTTTTCAAAAGTGAAAGAGGTTATTGTCCATAATAGCCCAAGGAATAAAAAAATCCTTCCATTTATGTATAGGTGTTCATATTTGAGAGAAATTACCAAATTACAGTTGCTACATGAGGTTTTCTACACTTCTAGAGAACTTGACTTCAACTCCATTTTTCAGGGGTTTGGAGAAGGTTTTTGCAGTGATTGATGACTCTATTGTGTAGAATAAAGCCTAAATTTTCCAATGGAACCTTCAGATATATATTTTGATCTTAGGTTGGTAGCTAAAATTTCCTTGCTAGATGGCACTGCACTTTTTCTATGCTTTTCCAATTTTTAGTGACCAACGTCAAACTTGGATTTAGAAAAAATGGGAAAGTAATTTTGAAAAATTGAGGTATTTTGTGTTCATAACATGAAAAATAACAAAAACCTCTCTTAGTTTTGAAAAAATCATTATGGTTAGAGATATATGGTACCTTTGAGCCCTTTTCGTTGTGTGAAAATTTCGAGTTTTTTCTCATTAACTCTTGGTACGATGATGTAATTTATTTATCTTCATATTTAGTTGATGTAATATGATGTAAATAATGTTTTCATGGTCATTTTGATGTAGTTTTGGACCTCATTAATGAGGAGAAGGTCAGTCAAACTCTAAATGGAGGATTTGTTTAAACCTCCCTAGTCTTTAGGGTTTTGTTGAGAGAATCTTGTGAGCTGTTCCTACATCGAGGGATTCGACCCCTAAGAGAGGGGAAGCTATTTTTGAGTCTATGTGTAATGATTTTTTAGTCATTTTGATGGTTGGACATCATAGGGTGGAAGTCTTGTAGCTTGTACTTCATCACTTTTTGCAGGAAATCAAAGGACAGTTATAGCTATTATTCAGGCATTCTCGTGTTGTGAGTTTGTGATAATGTTTTCTCTGTATTATAGTTTTATATGAATGAAATACTTTTATCCTTACCATATCTTTGATCTTCATCAATTTTGCTAAGAGTTTATAAGAAAAATTATTTTCATAAAGCTCTGTTTTGTTAGGAATCTCATTTTGTGCTTTTCTTTTTCTTGATTAATGAATTCATGGCATACATGCTCATTATTATCTTCTATATTATTCATCCCTACACTACACCAAACAATCCTCAATATATCGTAAAAGCATACCTACCTTGCTCCATATCTCTTGCAACTGAAACCTTTGATACTTTGACCTAGTTCCCCGATTTTCACTCTTGATCCAACAAAAAACCCTAAATCTTTCAAAACCCTAGAGTTGAGCTATCTAGCCTAAAATCCATTCTCCTACCAGTCAAATCCTTAGTTTTTTTTTCATAGAGAGATCCCTCTCTATTTTGGTAGGGATAGATACCAAACTAAAATCTTGTTTTGAGGTTACCTCCATCGATATCCTTTCAACCTTGAGACATTGTGGAGGCTAACATTTCTGGAACCGTTTCCAGGGAACAAGGTGAAAAATCTTCCCCGGGAAAGAATGAAAAGGATCAGATCTAATTTCTGATGGTGAACAATGATCAGGCACAAGAAGGATATGCATATTTCACCTGGCGACTCCAATGTCGAAGAATCCAAAGGTTCATAATTTTCATGGAGACTCCACTATTCAAGAACTGGTAGTTTGAAGAAATTCCTGGTGACCTCACTATTTACAAGATGGATTCAACTGATCGAAGGTATGCTCCTATGAATCGAGCTCATATTCCTATTTTTTTGAATCGTATTCCTTGTATAGATTAGAAAACAAGACTACCAAAATTTAAAGGTTAGGATGGAGAAGATGCTAGTTTTCATTTGGTCAAAATTTAAATTTCATATTCACATACTAAAGATTGAGTTTCCTGAAGATTGTCTAATGAAGATGTTCATGGATACCTTGGAGGAAAAATCAAGGTCATGATATGAAGGTCTACTATCAGCTAGTTTATATTTTCTAAAGGATTTTCATTCAGTTTTCTTTCAAGATTATCAAAGCTGTAATTTTTCCTTATCAATGATTGATAGTTGTTGTGAGATTTCTAAAAATTTCATTAAATTTTAAGAAAATTTGTATGGGGATGAAGAATGTATGGAAGAAGGGATATTGGAAGACCTTTATGATTTTTCCTCACTAAAAAAATCAATAGATTCCTCCTTGGATGAAATAGACTTGGAACAAAAAAGAGAAAGGCCTTTTCTTAACCTTGAAAATGAAAATCACCAAGCCAATGTTAGCTAATATAAAACTTATTTTTCTCCTATGTCTGAAGATGAAATAGATTAGCTCCTGAATAGTCATGTTACAACCCAAGCTAATGTAGGTTTGTAGCTCTTACATTGTTCACAGAGTCAAGAATGTGTGAGTGAAATTTATTTCATTATTGAAAATGAAAATCTCGGTTTAAATGATGACAGTCATGAGACTGATGAAACTATACAGGAAGTTGTTGTGAGTAAGCCAATTTGTGATGATGATTTCCTACAAGGAGATCAACTAACAAGGATTTTTTTCTTTCATGAAAGAGGAAAAAGCTGTCATGTTTAATAATCTTGAATAATGTTTTATGTTCAAGGATGATTTAGACTATGAATTGGAAGAGTATGAGTCTGAGAAATGTCATCATAGTGTGCAATTTACTATGCTTGGGTGCTGAGGTATTTATTTTCAAGGTTGGCATCATTTTTTTATCATTAGGCAATTGTTTATGACCCCTCTAGGGTTGAATAGCTTTTCCCTAATATGGAGATTTTCTTTTCCTTCCCTTCTCATCACATTTTTGACCTCCTCTACCCTGGCCTCTTCATTGGTCATCCAAGAGGCTAGGGCCATTAGTTACATATTCCCCAACCTAGAGTTAGGGTCCCAAATGTTTAGACTAGTAAAGATAAGATTATGGATATAAAATTATACCAATTTCACCTTATCCTCTATGTTGGATTGGTTGCAAAAATCAATAAATTTCCTATAATTATGGAAAGGTAATGAACCATATGAGGCTATTTTTATGATCTGAAATTGTAGCCACTATTCATTCAGGTAGCTGGAATAAGAGTTGGAGGGATGCCTGTGTTGTATTTCCTCCATGCACAGTTCTACCATGGTGGAAATATGTTTGTCCTTCTACTGCAGGTGGCCTTGTAATCTTGCATTTTATACTTGTGCCTCTTGTACCTGCTCCTTTAACACTGCTTCCATACGTCTAACATCAACCAAATATCTTCCTATCTTAGCGAGTTTCTCCTCCATGATCCATACATCTTGCACACTCTTAGTTTTGAAAATTTGCATCTAGTGGTGTGTGCGTGATCTCTCTTTCTCTAGCTCATAAAATAGGGAAACTACGAGCTTGTGAGGGATAATCCTTCCTCCTTCAATGAATTTTTAATAGGAACTCATGTTTGGCTGTGGGATAGGATGTGGAACTGCTATTATGTGTTTTGGGACAGTTTTTGGAGAGGTATAACCCTCCTTTAGTTCCACCTCTTTATTTCCTTTGGCATCCTGCCCTTCAATTTATGTCATCACCTTGGGCCTTGTTAAAATTAGGCATGGTAAACACACACAAATAAGAAGAGATAGGGAAATATAAGCATGAGTTGCATTATAATTCATAAGGATGCATATATATAATACATTAGGTGACCCTTGGTTTCACATTCCAAGTGGTCTCTTGGACTCCTTTTGTCCATTCGCCTCCCACACCTACCCATTGAGGATTAGGTGTCCAACATTCCCTCCCTTAATCCGAAGGGGTATGTGTGAGTCCAAGAAGAGAATTGTAATACAAATCTGCAAAGTATGCATGGAATCATTAAGGTTGAATGAGCTCTCTGAAATTTTGGCATAAAGAGGAAGTTTAAGGATGACCACCAACATTGGAACGCTTAGTGCAGTTCCTGGAACTCTTCCAAATTTGGCAAGAAGCTGGGGTCTTCTACTAGAGGAAGTGCTCCTCATATTTGAAGAGGGAGACCTTCAACCTAGAATAAGGGAGGTCTACATCCTGTGATGGTTTAAGGATGACCACCAACTCTGGGATGCTTAATTAATTTCCCGAAACTCTACCAAAATTGGCAAGAAGCTGAAGTCTTCTGCTAGAGGAAGTGTCCCGAATTATTTGAAGAGAAAGAATATAAACTTTGCATAGATGGTTTAAGGTTGACCACCAACCAAATGCATGCTCATGGGAATATATGTCTCTAGCTACAACTCTGAATTTGGAATGAGAGATTGTGGCTCAGGCTCACTTAAATTGCAATGTTTTTGGCTACAAATTTGAATCTAGAATGAGAGATTGTGGCTCAGGTTCACTTGAACTGCTATGTCTCTGGCTACAACTCTGAATCTGGAATGAGATATTGTGGCTTAGGCTCGATTGACGTGGCTTCAAAGCTTGTAGATGACCACCATTTCCCCCCCTATTAGGTACAAGGTGATATGATGAAGAAAAATCAACTGCAAGATTGTTCAATATTCTAGAGCAAGTTCTGACATAGGAATTAAACTTATTCTTGGATATTGATGCCCATTGCCAAGAAGCGATCCATCCAATATGAATGTTTTTTCTTGTAGGAGGCTTGTTTCTGAAGCATCTGTGTGAAGAATGGGTGTGTCAACCACAATGCTTGCATGGGTGAAGATCAAAACAGTGATATTTCATATGGACAACTTGATCAAAGTGTTGGAATTTTACAATCGGTTGTTGCTATTGTGGAAGAGAAGCATAATCTCTAACAACCGAAGGTGAACTATCATGAAGAAATCCGACAATCTAAAATTTTATGGACTTGGAGTAGTCCAGAATATAAAAGAAAAACTCCTTGTCATATCCAAGACCTATTTTGTGCTTGTTATGGACAATCTTCCCAAGGTTTGATGATGGGTTTGGAAAGTACAAACTGAAAATTTTCATCTGCATGTAACTCTGCTGCTTCATTGGGCGCTGGATCTGAATCAAATCACTACTTATGGGAGTTAATTTCAATGTTTTGACCATAAACATGTTCAAAATGATGACTAAGCTTCTGTAACTTCTCTTTTCATAGCCGAGATTCAATTTGCAACAAATCAATCTGTTCTTGTGCATTTTGCAGAGAGGTTTGAATATCTAAAAGAGAGGCTTTGCTTACTTTCACTATGTCATCAACATTAGGTTGCATCAGGGTTTTCAATAGCTCTATTTATTCATAAAATTTTCCCATTTTCGCGACTTCACACACGGGCTCAATGCTTCAAAGAACAAGCAACAATGATGGTAATGCATTCACAATCCACGACATATGCACCACAGTTCACACATGACTAGCAACAACAAAAATCATTGTAATGCACTTCACACTGGTAATGGAGAAAATCAATTGGAAAAATTCTAAGTATGAACACGAGTCTTTAGTATACGACTCCAACACTATCTTTGAAAAATGGAAAACAAGTACATAACAAGATATTTCAGAATGATAAAAACTCATATTTCAAAGCTGGTATGTAATGCCCAGAAATATGGAAGCCATATTTATTATATCCTAGCAAGAATATCAGCCTTTTAATAAAAAATATCAATGTATTAATGGAAACTCAAACTTCGATCTCGACTTCATGTCTGGTTCACCAGAGAAAAAAAACTTGACTGTAACTATTTTTGAACTCCCACACAACAACACGCAACCCAACCACTAATACGTAGCCCATAAATTAGGTACTCGTCCTCAAAAATGAATTAGATAGACCCCACGGTCCATATGTCCAACTCTGCCACCAATACACAATCTTAAACAACCAGGAAACTCATTCAACATTAAAATAAATGGAATATCTCTCAATTCGCGTTGCTCCATAAAAAGGGTGAATTGAACTACTAGGATCTTCAAACTACCACCATGATGGGTACAACAATATTAAATTGCAAACTCGACTGCATTATGGTTAGACGAAGAAATTTTCAGAACATTCCAAGGTTGGAATCCCTAATATTTTAACATAGGGGTAATGGTGATCGATATGGCAAAATGGCGACTAAATAATTACATGGAGGAGTTTATGTGAGGGGAAAAAATGACTGTGTATGAAGGAGCATTGTCACTAGTGGCAGGAGGAGTCAGTGGTATGTCAAGTGTTAAAAAAGATTCAAGAGTCAACATATGGACTAGCCTTGGAACAACAGAGATGTGTGAGAGGCATTATACCTGCAGGTTGTATCTTTGCATGTGGTCGGATGCTCATAGGGTGGCTTGATGCCTTTGGCTCTGTAGGAGTTTTTGGTCTTCTGAGGGAGGTGAACTGACTATGATACCGAGTGGGGATCGAATGAGGTGTTGTCTGCAGGATTAATTAACACAGGGTGGAGTTGCAATAATGTGTGCACAATGTGCCACGGGTTAGGCTTGACACAATGCCAACAGTGAATACTGAGGTCGTATGACTTTAATATACGTTGTTCTTCAGAACATGCCTTTGAAAATGCTCGCAAAAAAACAATCGAACAAACCTTAAAACTGCACTAACAAAACTCAAAATACCCACAGATCAGATGGAACTAGATTTGCGCAAATCCTTTATAGACGATGAATATATAAAGGGAAACATGGGATCCTAAGCCAATATTGAACGATTCCATTTCATTATGAATTCTATTACATTCAAAATGAATGGTTCAATTTCAATCCAGTTTGGATTACAATCGTAATCAATGCACATTTGAAAGCAATGCTTGCATTTCATTCTGGTTAAGTTACAATCATAATCAACGCACATTGAATAGGGTAATTCCAGTTACAGTGTAGGAGAGGTCCACCAAAATATTTTTCAGAATAAGTCAATGTAGAGGAATGCTCGCTATAGTACCAGAGAGTTTCACCAAAAAATTATGCAGACTAATTAACACACAGAATGAACCATAAGTTGCTCCCTTCAATGCATACGAACTAGAGATAACGTTCAACCTTTGTAGATCATGAGTTTTATGACGCTCCAATATAATGCCTCAAGAATCGATGCAAAGGGACAACGAACATAGGATAATGACAAAAAATAGCAGGATTTGGCGAAATGCGTTTTTGGTTTGAATAATAAATAGAGCACCCAGGTGGAGTGGATATAGCTGATAGGCCAAACAGAGAAGTAACGGTCAAGTTCTGGAAAGGAGCTAACAGAATCAGAAAATTCCTAGACCTGACCTATGCTATGATACCATGTTAAACTTAGGCATGGTAAACACACACAAATAGGAAGAGATATGGAAATATAAGCATGAGTTGAATTATAATTCATAAATATGCATATATATAATACATTAGGTGACCCCTGGTTTCACATTCCAAGTGGTCTCTTGGACTCCTTTTGTCCATTCGCCTCCCACACCTAACCATTGAGGATTAGGTGTCCAACATGCCTCTTGCCCTTACACAAGTGCCTTATCTTCCTCCTCCATGTCTTTCCGCTCTATCTATGGCACATTTGGAGTTTCCTATAGAAAACTCTATTTTTCTTGTAGAAAAACCTCTTTTGCTTGCTATCCCTCCTTTTTTGCCTCTTGAAGATCTGTGGGGGTTGGTACTTGTTTGAGGGATGCTATCCTCGAAGAGTGTCTTCTTATATAGGTCATAGGTGTATTTACCTATTGACATTTTCCCTCCTCTAGGCCTATTTAATCTTTCTTATTGGGTGACTCTTCAATTTTTATTGGGCTCTTAGTTGGAGTTTTGGGCCTCCGTTGTTTCACCCTGGCACCCTTCCTGGTTCTGAAATACATGGGGGTCTGTCTTTTTCTCTTTTCCTTCATAGGGGTAACTGGAGTGGCTAAGGTGGCAGCCACTTCCTTTTCTCAGGTACCTAGTGAAAGGATGGTTTGTTGAGGAGAGATATCAATGCTCAACATGGGGTCTACTATCTCCTCCTTTCCCGTCTTTCCTTCCTTATCTTCTTATTTTTATTCTTTCTTTTCTCCTCCTATTTTCCTTCATCCATTCCTAGGTTTTCTATGTGTTCTGCTTTTTTTTTCCATTTCCTCCTCTTCCTCTTCTTCCTATGTCCCTTCAGTCTCTTCCTATTTTTATTTCATACCCCTTTCTCCAAGGCTAGAGGCAGGGGTTTGTCTAGGAGTGACAACTTGTGTCCCAATGAATGCTTCTCTATCCATGTATATGAAGGTGGACCAAGGTAAAAATTTGTTTAGTCTATTGAGAGAATCTCCCACTATAAGTTTAATGAGGCCATGGTGAGATGGGTGTTGACACTTTCTCTCCATCACTCTCTAGATCTTGTATCTGATTGAATGTAAGAGGAAGTATGGAATGCTTGGTCTATGCTCTAGTGGAAAATATCCTTTGAATCCAAGCTCATTGCATGTAATAATATGAAGTGGTACCCATAAACCACACTTAGTTTTCCCTCACAGGAAATATATTTCATGATGTGATATGCTACCTCATCCCATGGGTAAGGGAGATTTTCCATTATTACCCCATTCTTATCCTCAATGTATTATTCATTAGGCAAGAAGAAAATCTTCTTAGTGGTAGTGCTAGAGACTCTGTCCTCTCTATTCCACTTAACTCCTAGCACGGGGGCTTCACTGTGGGAGAAATACCATAGCACGTGGGTTCATATTGGGGGATATAATGAGGAAAGAATGACATAATATATTGGGAGATATATAGGGGATAAAGGGTTTTTATATTGGAAGGTATAAAAAATGGAGCTCAAAGTTAATGAGAAAATATAAAGGGTTATAAAAATGTTAATAAAAAAATGGATACCTACAACATATAGTGAAAGTAGGGGAATTTTAAATTAGGAAGGTGTATTGGGTTTATATTGGTAGGGGGTCAAATAATGTGATTTTTAGGGGTATTTTCCAATATGTAATCAAATTAAGGGTATTGTTTAATATGGTATGATTGCACGTGATATGTTAGAGGTTTATTGAGTGACGTGCCTGTGGCTCCTAGAGGAAAGGTTGCAACTCTGCTAATGAGATCAGGGGTTATGGTAATGGCCAACCCTCTAACCACTTTGGTGGCCCTATCATCTGCTTGGGAGTGCAAGGCTATTGCTGTAGAAATTTGATAACTGATATGTTATCCAATGAGATTCTCCTGATCACACACTATTTTAACTTCATGCACAATACATAATATCTTCTACCATTGATCATTAATTGCGGAAATAAAAACAATCTCATGCGCACATTAAAACCATAAACAATCACACATATGAACACAATATTTTATGGGAAAGCTTAAAGCTGAAAACCCCCAACTATCTGTATATTATATGTCATAGAGATCATGTAAAAATCATCATACAAAGCTCCTCACAAGCTCTCAGTACAATCTCCAATTGCTACACACTAATCAAGCTAGATCTAGCAAATCACATGCTCCAATCTCTGCCACCTGATAGCCTGCCTCTACTGCGCAATCCCTGCTGAAGAATGGCTCACAATTAACCAGAACAAACATCTTTATGCGATCCTCATTAGGCTTCTCCAATCACTTGGTTGTTGCAAATCATGCGACATTATAGTCACAACCGATAGTCACCTTTGCTCTTTCTTTTACCTCTTCTTTAGTCTCCATGGCTTCATCCATGAGCCGAAGTTAAGCGATGTATTATTTAGTTGATTTATGAGTTAATAATTAGTGAATTAATTAATAATTAATTCACACCACTCTCACTAGTGTATCAATCAGTTAGACTAGATACAACTAGCTCAACTATGTTTAACTGAGTTAAACTAAACACAACTCCATTAGCTCCTCAATCAACTCATCCAAACTCTGTCACCTGAGTTCTAACTAAAGTCTCCATGCAATAGCTCCACTAAACCCTAGGAATAGCGTAATTCCTTCTGTCAGTTGCATGTGCCACATCCGTGCACCGAACTGAAGTGTTGCAAGAGGATAAGATAATGTTTAGTGTCCAAATATTATTAAGAGCTAATAATATTCGACATATCTATTTTTAGACTGGAAATCTAAAAATAGATTCCACCCAGTATGTCTAAAAATAGAAGTCCATCTATTTTTCCCGACTTGACCAACCATCCAAAAATAGCATCCTGCAACTCATAGACCATGATCCATATGTCTAAAAATAGACATAGTCTAAAAATAGACTTTGTGCCAAAAATAACCTGCGGGCCCACTTAGTGAAGGCGACTTCTTTTCACTAAGCTCCATCATCTTGTTGCATTTTCAACACTCCCTCTCAACAAGATAAGGATTATCTGCAACCCCTATCCTGCCTCTGTGGTATTCTAATTTTCTCTTGGTGAGTGCCTTCGTCAAGATATCAGCATCCTGATCCTCCGTGGGAATGTATGAAAGTAACATGATTCTCCGCTGCACACAATCTCTGATATGATGGTACCTGATGTCGATGTGTTTGGATCTATCATGAAATCTTGGATTCTTAGAGAGTTTGATGCAACTCTGATTATCACAATATATCCATGATTATGATCTAAGGAGTGTGAGGCAGAAACAGCTCGACCCGGGGATCTTCCTCATCCATATAGCCTCGCATGCGGCCAAACTCAACGCCGCCTGCTTGGCCTCTCTTGGCCCCGAGTACGGATCTATGCTTCCTGCTGTACCAAGAAACTGTTGTTGACTCGATACTAAAAATCTCTCCAGATGTGCTCTTTCTATCCGTTGGACTCCCTGCCCAATCTGCATCCGTGAAGCCACACAGCTTCACCTCATCCGACTGTCTGTACCATAATCCATATCCTGATGTGCCTCTGAGATATCTCAATAAATGCTTGCCTACCTTCCAAAAGAGCTTGGTAGGCTTAACCATATGTCGGGTTGTGTATTGACCAGATACATAAGCGACCCCACCAACTGTCGATAAGCGGTGGCATCCACTACATCCGCCGATGTAGCATCCTCCTTCCTCCAACCACCAGGAAGAGGAGTATCAACAGGCTTGCAGCCATGCATGTTGAACTTCTCCAGTATCTCCCGAGCATACTTTCCTTGTGAAACAAACAGTCCATCACTGCACTTCCAAATTTCCAATCCCAGGAAATAATGAAGAAGGCCCAAGTCCTTCATCTCAAACTCCTTTGCAAGATTAGCCTTGCATGAGTGTATCAACAGTTCATCACCCGTCAAAATCAAATCATCTACATAAAGTACAATGATCAGCAACTTACCCTCCACCACAATCTAGTATAGGTTCGGATCCACCTCACTTTTGGAGAATCCAAGTTTGGTGAAATAATTATCTATCCGTGTGTACCAAGCACGAGGTGCTTGTTTCAACCCATACAACGCTCTCTTGAGCCTGCACACATGCGACTCCCTGCTGAAGATCTTGAAACATTTGGGCTGCTCTATGTACACCTCCTCCTCAATCACTCCATTAAGGAATGCAGTCTTCACATCCATCTGATGAATGTGCCACCCCATCTCTGTTGAGAGAGCAAGAATCGTTCGTATGGAAGAATACCTTGTGACAAGTGCAAAGGTTTCCTCATAATCGATCCCCTCAATTTGTGAGAAGCCTCAAGAAAAAAATATTGCCTTGTACTTCTCCACACTCCCGTTAGCTGCTTGCTTCACTTTGTAGATCCATCTCGAACCTAAAATTGATTTCCCTTCCGGCCTTGGGACAATCTCCCATGCACTGTTTTTGACAATCGAATCATACTCTTCCACCATGGAATCTACCCATGTGGGATCCTCCACAGCTTCCTCGAAAGAGGATGGCTCTGTCATGATACACTTGCTCATAAGAGCCATGTATCCAATATACCGGTCAGGTGACTGTCTCTGTCTATGCTGTGATGTAGGTGCTCCTACAATCCTCTCTACATCTTGAGCCAGTCGCTCAGCTTCTGTAGTGCGCTTCCGCCCTCTGATGGTTGGCGCTGCATGAATGGTCTCTTCCACTCCATGAACCTCCTCTTGTGGCTGATCCAAATCCTGAGGCTCATCCTTAGGAACTAATAGCTCCTCATATTCATGCAAGTGTGGCTCCCTCTCAAGCGAACACTTCATGGCTTTCTCCTCATGAAATTTGATATCCCGTCGCACAACAATCTTGCGACTGTCTGGAAAATAAACACGATATATGTGGGGCGTATCAGTGTAACCCAAAAATATCCCAACCTCTGCAGTCGATTCCAGCTTCTTCCTGGCATCCTTCATCACATGAATGTAAACAGGTGAACCAAAAATCCTCAAATGGGAAATATCAGGCTTCTTACTAGAAAACGCCTCCTCGGGTGTACTCATGCCAAGTATCCTATAAGGACAATGGTTTTGAACATAAACTGCAGTATTGCATGCCTCAGCCCACAAGTGTATGGGAAGGCCCTGATCATGCAACATTGCCCGTGCAACACCCACGATCGTTCTGTTCTTTTGCTCCACTAGCCCATTCTGCTGTGGGTTATGAGGCACTATGAGCTCTCTTCGAATTCCTTCTTTGCTGCAAAAGTCCTTGAATTCACCAGAGATGAATTCACCACCATTGTCACTCCTAAGAGCCTTCACCTACTTCCCTGATTATTTCTCAACCAGTGCCTTGAACTCACAGAACTTTGAGTATGTCTTGCTCTTCTTCTGCATGAAGAAGATCCAACACTTACGAGAAAAATCATCAACAAATATCACATAGTACCTGTGCTTTGTTGTCGACGCTACTGAGAAAGTTCCACACACGTCTGTGTGAATTCTCTCAAGGATCGTCGCGGAACGATTATCCTTTCCGTGAAAGGTGGCTTACAAATTTTCCCAGCACAACAAATTTTCCCAGCACATCCTCAGACCGATCCGATCACAAGAAGTGTACCTTGGGAAGCCCAAAGAGAAATCACGTAAAATTTTCAAAGCTCCATGGTGAAGGTGGCCCAATCTCCTGTGCCACAGCTCGCCCTCATCCCGGCTCACCACTCCTTCTGCCTTGCCTGCCATTACTGTGCAGCCATCTACTTGCAATTGATAAAGGTTCTTAACTCGAACCCCTATCCTCCAGGTTTCACCAATTGCCTTACTGCACAGGAAATCCTTTCCCTCACTAAAGACAACATCATATCCCTTGTCTTCCAACATCGCCACAGAGATAAGATTCTTCTTAAATCCTGGAACATGCATCACTTCCATCAATACGAAGGGTTTACCATACTCCCTCTCAAAGGAAATGGTACCGATACCGGTCGCACTGTATCTACCATCATCACCCATCTCGATGTGCACTCCAAGATTTTTCTCATCCAGACGTAAGAAACAAATCTTTGTCTCTCGTCATATGAAAAGACGCACCACCGTCAAGAAACCACACTGAACCCATCACACTTGAGACCAAGCATGCGATCAGCAAAAAATCCAAATAAACTGTGGAGGGGTTAAGGCCTTCCAAATTTGCATCCAAAGAATCCCGCTCAAATTTTTCTTCTTCTGTGGACAATTAGTGGCATAATGTCCGTGTTGGTGACAGTGAAAGCACTTCACCTTGGACATGTCCTGCTTCTTGCCTTTCGCACCGGATTGAGAAGATTTCTTCTTGGGTTTTCCTTGCATTGCTTTGAAGCCAAGCGTAATTTTCATCCGATTTCCTTTGATAAGATCTGCCCCCGTACCCGCCTTTATCTCCAGCACAAGATCCTACCAAAGTCACTCCCATCCTGCAATTTCTCCGACCTGGAATCCTGAGTTCCGGAGTAGGAATGCCAACTCTTCGAAAGCCCAAGGAGATCCAAGCTCACCAAGTCCTCGTCATCAAAAATAACCCCCACACTTCCCAGCTCTTCCCTGCATTGGATGAACTTCGTGAGGTACTTGGGCATACTGTCGCCTTTCTCCCATTTTATGTTCCTGAGTTTATCCTTGAGCGCCAACTTCCTCTGGTCACTCTTGCTTTGAAATAAATCTGTCAAATCTTTCCACATCAAGAATGGAGAAGCTTTACCATGAAGGCTAGACACTATGTGATCCTTCACAGCTTCCAACAGAATCCTTCGACACTTTGCTGTCTTCTTTTTCCATGCGTTAAGTAAGGAAGCATTGCTAGAAGTAGGTTTTGGAATTTCTGCATCTATGAACTCCTTCAACCCATTGTCATCCAGCACCACCTCCATCTTGTCCTTCCATGAAATATAATTTGAGCTGCCCTCAAGGGCATACTCCAATCACAATCCATTGAAAGACATCTCAACTTCGACACCAAGAAAACACTGTTGCAAATTCGAATTCCACCAGCTCAAAACTTAACCCCTTCAATGTTTTGCAATTGCTCCAATGATCAATATCACTCCGATACCATGTAGAAATTTGATAAATGATATGTTATCCACCGAGATTCTCCTGATCACACACTATTTTAACTTCATTCACAATACAAAATCTCTTCTACCATTGATCATTAATTGCGGAAATAAAAACAATCGCATGCGCACATTAAAACCATAAACAATCACACATATGAACATAGTATTTTATGGGAAAGCTTAAAGCTAAAAACCCCCAACTATCTATATATTATATGTCATAGAGATCATGTAACAATCATCATACAAAGCTCCTCACAAGCTCTCAATACAATCTCCAATTGCTACACACTAATCAAGCCCGATCTAGAAAATCACATGCTCCAATCTCTGCCACCTGATAGTCTGCCTCTACTGTGCAATCATTGCTGAAGAATGGCTCATAATGAACTTTGAACCACCTGGCTTGTACTGCGTAATCCTCATTGGCATCTCCATCAATGTGTGGTGCAAACTCATGCACCAGTATAGTCACAACTGATAGTCACACTGCTCTTTCACCTACCTCTTCACTGGTCTCCACTGAAACTGTCCATGCACTCAAAGAATCGATGTATTATTTAGTTGATTAATGAGTTTATAATTAGTGAATAATTAATTAATACTACAAAGCCACCACTTACTTGCGTGTATAGAAGCTCGACTGCCCCTCCTTAGCTCAACTATGTTTAACTCAGCGAAACTGAACAACCCATTAACTTCCTCAATCAACTCCACTAAACTTCACATGAGTTCTAACGAAGTCTCCATGAAATAGCTTCCACTTTCAACACCAGGGAATAGCGTAATTCCTTCTGCTATTACCAGAGCTCCCGTGTACCTAAATCATGTTCCAAGAGAATAATATAATGTTTAGAGTCCAAATATTATTAAGAGCTAATAATATTCGACATATCTATTTTTAGACTAGCAATCTAAAAATAGATTCCGCCCAATATGTCTAAAAATAGAAGTCCACATATTTTTTCCAACTTGACCAACCATCCACAAATAGCATCCTACAACTCATATAATATGATCGACATGTCTAAAAATAGACTTTGCGCCAAAAATAGCCTGCGGGCCCACTTAGTGAAGGCGACTTCTTTCCACTATGCTCATCATCTTGTTGCAATCTCAACAATTGAAAATTATCAAGTCACCTCATCATCAAAGCCTTTGAAAAGCTCAAAGAAACCCAACCACTCGTAATTTCTAAAGATTTCAACTATAGGAGGGTGTAGTCTAATTATTTTAATGTCAGTGGGATCCCTTCTATTAAAAATTCCCCCATCTTATGTCTATGTTAGAGAAATGTTTTTCTAGCTTGTGTCCCAAAACACTGGTGATATCAGATGCCAAAGGCTTCAACTTAATACAAATTGATATTTTCTTACCCCTACTTCTCTAAACAACTCTTAAATTTCTGAATTATGGCTTTGATTGTGTATATTTTTTCATGAAAAATTATACAACTTGGTGGGGTGATATCCACTTGCCTTTGCACTTTGATGTTTTCTTGCTTGGAAGATGGTGGAGTTGGGTGTCAATACACTTTTAGGGTGGCTTTCATGGTATTTTATATCACTGTGCAACCTTCCTATAAACTTCCTATAGCATCAATAAACTTCCTGTAGCACATGCTTACATGCAAAACTCGACCTTGGTTCGAAATTCCTCGATGGATCCTGTCTCTTTTTTGCTCTAACTAATCCTGGAATTCACAATGGAATGAGGGAGAATGAGCCAAATTATACCTTTTATTACAAATTGAGCAGACTTGGAGCATAGTGGTGATTTGGATTTGGCACGAGGTTTCCTCATTTGGACCGTTGGTCCCACTCGAGCCAATCATTCCCATCTGCCTCAGAATCACCTCCAACTCCTCATGAATTATCCCTTAACTGATGTGACAACCCATGTGGCATGAAAAACTCCACTTCCTCTTTACTTTAACGTTATGAGGGCAGCCAAGTTAACTGACCATATTTTTTCCTTTTAAACTCTCTATTCTTGAGATTAATTCATTTTAGCCAAATGATGCATAGCGAGAGGGTGAAGGAGCCATACCTGATCCTACCTATTGTTGAGGAGTGGAAAAATATTTTGATGCAAGGAGATGGAGCATGGTGATGACCATTAATGATTTTCCTTTGCTGTGTTTTTTATTCATATTTTTATTTATTTTCTGAGTGAGAAACTTATTTATGAGTGATATACTTATTACTTTTGTTTGATTATTATTTTTGAAGGTGTTGTATGGAGATCCCCAGGTGCTACTTCTGGTGTGGCATTCCTTCTGGAGTCCTCTGGTGATCATATGGAGCCGTCTCCATTAGCTACCTCTTTACTTTTTGACTTACTGTTACATGTACAAGATTGCTACAGGAAGTGATCATCTTCCTGTAGCAGTCCCCTTTTTGTAGTTTTGGAGCTCCAATTAGCTGGGGAAGGAGGAGAAGTAGTGTAGGAATGCTAGGTATGGAGTTAGGAATTGAATGGAGTGGTTAAGTGGAGGAGTATATGATAGGGGAGGCCCTATGTGAATATTTAGGTAAACTAGCTGACAATGGCGACATAGATTGTTAAATGATTGAATTTTTATGCATGGAGTGGAGTGATGGTTAGGAGTGGTATTTATAGGAAAAAATTATTTTTCATGTATTCTTGAGGGTTAGGTGTCCTTGGGTGAGCTTGGTCCTTCTCGGATGAATTTTCTGTAGCATTATAGGTTTTCCTTTAGCACTACAGGAAATCCTGTAGCAGCCTAGGACATCTTGTAGTATTGTAGAGAGTAAGAAAAACATGGGGTTTTTTCTCACCTGGAGGGAGAAATGGATGGATGGATGCATATTGTGACTGGTCATGGAGTGGATAGGTAGAGGAGGGAGAAGGAGAGAAAGGTGTTGCTCCCTTTTGTCCAAATTGTCCTTGACAAGCAACTTATAAAACACAAAAATGTTAGTGCATAGTTGCTGTTTCATCCCTTTTTCTTTTTCCTTGTTTTTTTTTTGAAGATAGGTGGGATGCCTTAGAAAAGGTTTTCAGCCCACAAGCCTACCTTGGGCACCTCAAAGAGGTTTTCACTCAAGGATATTTTATTTTTCTATTTTTTCCTTTTCTCTCTTTTTTTTTGCTCTAGGATAGCGTCATGGAGGTTTTAAACCCAGGAGTTGGCCTTGGATGCCTCAGAGAGGTTTTAACCCAGGCCTCTTTATTTATTTATTTTGTTTCTTTCTCTAGGAAGGTGAGGGGCTGAAAACTGTGGATCTTCCAATGAAATTCACCTACATGTTTATTAAATTGATAAACTCAGCCTTAGACAAGGGATTCTTGTACATTTTTAGCCTGTAACCATTGACAAGTGGAGGGATCCCCCCCCCATTTATGGCTATGATATTAACAACCCCATTGTCATGGAAATTTTCCACTTGATAAGGTCCTAGCCACCTGGTCATCAGTTTTCCCTTGAAGTCTTTGAATATGGAGCCATAGAGAAGCATCCAATATCCTTCCTGAAATGTATTTTATTTGATGTGCTTGTCATGCCAAACTTTCCTTTGCGGATGGATTACCTCTGTGTGAAGAAGGGACTGCATTATAAATTCATCCAAACCATTTAGCTACATCAACCTTTCTTTTTATGTCTTTGTGATGTCCAAGTCAACTCGAGCTGCCACTCTTAGGGTGTTATACTCAAAATAAATGGAAAGCAAAACTTTCTTTCCATAAACTATATCATACAAAGTAAACCCTATGGTCATCTTCCAAGTAGTATTGTAAGTCCAAGTGGCTTCCACCAATTAGTTTGCCCAATATTTTTTGCTGCTGTTCACAACATTGGTGAGGATTTTCTCTAAGGCTTTATTTATCACTTCCACCTGGCCATTTTCTCGAGGATGATAGGTAGTGGAAGTCTTGTGCTTTATCTTGTGCCACCTCAAGAGGTTTTCAATGAGATGAGATGTAAATTGATCCCCCTGATCAGCGACTACCTCTTTGGGGTATCAAAACTTGTTGAAAAAATTCTCTCTCAGAAGCTCAGCTACCTTCTCTTTTGTTGGTACCTTCACAACCCTTGTTTCAACCCACTTGGTCAAGTAATCGATGCAGACTATGATATACCTCTTCTACCAGGTTGATGGATCAATAGGTCCAATGAAGTCCATGCCCCACTTTTCAAATGGCTTTGAATCCACCTAAGGGTGCAAGGAAATTTCATCGCTCAATGTAGGTCTCCCCATCATTTGGTACTGATCACATCTACTGGTGTATCTCTTGTCATCTTGGTGGAGGGTAGGCCAATAGTAGTCTTCTTGAAAATATTCTAAGGTTGTCCTCTTAGCAGAAAAGTGGTCCACACAGGGACCATCATGACATGCTGAGAGGATGTTGAAGACCTCCTCTTCCATCACACACATTCTAAGAATTTGATCGGGACCTAATTTGAAGATATTTCCACCAATCCAAGTGAAAGGAGCACTTTTCTTGATAATATTTCCCTTTTCTTTGGAGGAAAGGTTTGCAGGAAACCTCTTAGCAACCAAGTAGTTAGATATGTCAACAAACCAAGGAGAGAGTGCTAAGATAGAAAACATATGTTCATCTGGAAGCTGATCATTCACCATTCCTTGCTCATCTACAGGTAAAGTTAGTCTAGATAAGAAATCTGCAACAACATTTTCCTTTCATGGTTTATCAACGATTGTTAAATCAAACTGCTATAGCAAAGACAACCATCTAATGGTTCTGGCATTAACATATGTTTTATTCATTAGGTACTTGATGGATGCATGGTAAATATGTACAAAGGTCTTATAACCAATAATATAGTGCCTAAATTTGTTTAAGGAATGGACAATGGCTAACAAATCCTTTTTTGTGATAGTATAGTTAAGTTTAGCTTTGGACATATTCTTGCTAATGAAGTAGATGGCATAGGGTAATTTGTATTCTAACTGACGCAAGGATACCCCCACAACTTTATCCAATGCATCTTTGTGTATGTGGAAGGGCATAGCCCAATTGGGACCTCTAAGAATGGGGGTAATGGTTAGCTTTTCCTTTATGAAATCAAAAGACTCTTGACATAGAATAGACCAGAAAAACTCAGAATCTTTGGCCAATAGTCATAATTATGGTGAAGCCAATTTTCCAAAGTCCAGAATGAACCTCCTAAAGTATCCAACCAACTCTATGAAACTTCTTACATCTCTCTGATTTTGAGGAATATGCACCTTTTTGATGATGGTGATTTTGATTGGGTTTACCTGTATTTCTACTTGTGATATTGAGTGGCCTAGGACTATTCCTACCATTTTTAGGAATTCACACTTTTCTGGACTTAGAGAGAGATGAATTTCAATGAAATTTCTCAATAATTTTCCTAGATTGGAGAGAGCCTCCTGGAGATCATACCCATAGGGTGTGAAATTGTCCATGTATATTTCTACCGATTCATGGACTAGTTCAGAAAAAGTGCTCAGGATTTCTCTCTGGAAAGTAGAAGGGGCATTACACAACCCAAAGGGAAGGAATCTGTAAGTGAAATTTCCC
Source organism: Pinus albicaulis (assembly GCA_034641835.2). NCBI lineage: Eukaryota > Viridiplantae > Streptophyta > Pinopsida > Pinales > Pinaceae > Pinus > Pinus albicaulis. The sequence goes on along the minus strand of CM076569.1, from coordinate 957,602,509 downwards.
CAGGGACATGTGAAAGTGGTATTGTCCTAGTCGTCAGGGCTAATTTGGATCTGGTTATACCCATTGAACCCATCTAGGAAAGAGAAAAACTTCTTCCTTGCAATATTATCTAAGAATCTATCTATTAAGGGAAAGAGGAAATGGTCCTTAGTGGATTTGTTTAATTCTCGGTAGTCAAAACAAATTTGCCACTTTCAATTTTTCTTTATATGGGGTAGATGAAATTTGCATCCAACAAATTTTTCAGTTCATCCTTCACTATGTCTTTTAGAGTTTGGTTCAACCTTCTTTGGGGTTTACGTACATGCTTGCATCCCTCTTTAATATAAATATGATGTGTGCACACTAAGGGATGCACCCCTTTCGTGTCTTTGTAGTCCCAAGAAAATGCATCAAGGTTTTATTTTCAAGGGATGGCATGGTTTCTCTTCTTCTTTGGCTGAGATGAATGAGTTATTATTCATATATTTTGATGGGAAAAATTCCACAGCCTTGGTAGCTTCAGAGGTTGAATGAACTGAGTGCAACTCAATCTAAGGGTGGCTTTTGTTGGACATTGGGTTCAATGCTCCCTGTGTGTTTCGCGACATGGAATAACCACCTCTCGTGGATCCTAACTTTTGAAATTGTAGCACAGACTAAAGCCTGCGGTTTTGGTCTAACGACAATCGTGATGCCAACAAGTGGTATCAGAGCGACAGGCCTCGAGTTCGAAACTCACCCAGCACGCGTTGGGGGGGAGATTGTTGGACATTGGGCTCAACGCTCCCTGTGTGTTTCGCGACATGGACTAACCGCCTCTTGTGGATCCTAACTCTGGCGATTGTAGCGGAGACTAAAGCCTATGGGTTTTGGTCTAACGTCAATCGTGATTCCAACAAGTGGCATCAGAATGACAGGTTTCGAGTTTGAAACTCACCTGACTCACGTTGGGGGGGCATATTGTTGGACATTGGGTTCAACGCTCCCTGTGTGTTTCACGACATGGAATAACCACCTCTCGTGGATCCTAACTCTGGCGATTGTAGCGAAGACTAAAGCCTGCGGGTTTTGGTCTAACGACAATCGTGATTCCAACAAATTTCAGATTCTTTGACTAGGTCATCAAGTGGAATGGCTGGTTTTGAATGATGTGATCAATCAGATCATCCTCATTAGGTTGCCCCCCTCGAAGAAAAGTCTCTATAATACAAATGGGGTAGGGTGTGGTACTGCACACTTCATATTATACTTATTCATACTCCAACTTGAAAGGTAGGTCATTGTCAATGGAAGTCTGGGCAGGAGGATATAATACCAGCTATTTAGACAAGGGCCTATTCTTTATAGTCATGTTTCCAACCTTGCAGCTGATATAAGCATTGATAGTGGCCAACCAAGGTCTCCCTAAAATGAGAGGATATCCATTAAACTTGTTTTTTGGATGGAGGACCATGAAATATGTAGGGTACTCCCAAGTGTTGATTGAGACCATAACATCCTCAAAATTCCTTCCAGATCCACTGTGGACCTCTCTTCAAGTTGCAAAAAATGGTGGTATTTCTCAAAGATCCTTGGAGGTTGAGTTTAAGCATAGTTTCATTGGTCATCACATCTATGGAAGCCCCGAGATCATTCATATTATGGGTAACTATGACACCATTGATGTGTACATCTACTACTAGAATTCCAGGGTCCAGGTACTTCATGAAGATCACCCTTCCCAACATTAAGTTAGAAAACTGTCTTGCAACATTGATGGTGGGGGTGTCTTTCTTCTTTCTCCCAGGTTTCTTAAAGCACTTTTATTTGATGAGCCTATTGTAAATTAGAAAATCCTTAATGGCCTGGAGAAGGGGTATTTTCACACAAAAAAATTTCAGTTCTCCCAAAATTTCAGTCTCCTTTGGGGAGTGCTGACTAGAGTGGATCACGCTCTCAGGGAAAGGAGGTTGGTTGATCTCAGTATTTCTCTCGTCCTTTTCCTCCTTAACCTCTGCAGATGGATATGGAGGATGACTTTATGGGATTACTCTTCCAGACCTAAAGTTGGTCTCATGTATCTCCACAACATAAGCTGGATAAGATGTTTCCCCACTGTAAACCTGTTGTGCATGCTTGTTGTTTGGGTTTAGATTGGGATGGGTAGGCATTTGAGGTAACTTAGGTGGAGCATAGTGTGTGAGATAAGGTTGAGGTTGGGGTGGAGGCAATAAAGTAGGTGGTTGATTCTGTTGGGGCCTCCACACTTGTGATGGATTCCCCCACTTAGGTGGCTGAGGAACATATTGTTGGAATGGTTGGTTCACATGCTGAGGGTGATATGGAGGGGTTTAAGGCTGAGTAGGAGGTGTAGGCCACGATGGAGGAGTTGGTGTGTACCAAGACTACATTGGTACATTTTGGTTTTTTTGATAGTAGGAGTAAGGTGCACCTTGCATGCCCTGCTGCTATGACTGAGGCTGTTGAGGCCTCCTTTGATTTATGAAACTGAGTTTCTCAGGTCCTCCTTCCTCACCTTGATATACAAATTTGAGCCCACGTAAAGAGGGACACTTATATGTGGCACGATTCTCTTCACAGACTAAGAAAACCTCTATAAAATTTAGTGGACATTCATTTTGAGGGTGTTTTCTGGTACATCTAGGGTAGAAGATAGCCAAGGCCCTTTGTGCTTCCTCTTGCTTCCTCTTGATTTGCATTGTGTCCATTTTAAAAGAAAATGTGTGAAACATCTCACTTTTGAATTCCTCCAACATATTTCCAATCTCATGCTTGATGGAGGTGGAAGAGGAAGGGGTGTTGGTCATGCTTTGGCTAGCTCTACCTTTCTTCCTAGCTGCCCTATAGTGGTTTATAAAGACAATTTTGATGTCCTCATAAGGAATTTGGTAGATATATCTTCCAGAGATCATATTAAGGGTTTCTATCACCTCTTACCTGATCCCTCAGAGAAGTACCAATTTAAGTGATCCAAGATCAAGGGTGTAGTTAGATATTTTATAGTTCAACTGGAATATTTCTTCATAATCCTCTAGGGATTCATCAAGTCCTGGAGTCATCATAAATATCTCCTCTTTGGTTTCTTTGGATCTGCAGTAGTCTCTATATTTGTTGTTAAAGGACTCTTTCATCTTTTCCCAGGTAGTGATGTTGTTCCTAGGAAAACCCATGAACCAACTCAAGGATGCATCCTTGAGGGTGGATGGGAATAGTTTTAGCTTTTGGTCACATGAGGCATAGGCGTAGGTCTCGCAAACAACAACAAACTTGAACATGAAGGTATCGAGATCCTCAGAAGTAAGGCCATGGAAATGTGGAAGGGCCGAGGGACTGATGTTCTTCATTCTAGTTTCTCCATTTGTTTCCATAATGGGAAAGACTCCCTGGGTCCTAGTTTCGACCATGACTTGAATTGGTGAAGTAGGTTCCTCAGGTGAAGCAAGTTTCTCTTCTTCTCCAATAGGTTCTTCAATTTTTTCAAGTGACTCACCTATGGTGTGTTCAACCTCACAGTCACTGAAGAAGAGTGAAGGGTGAATGTGTGGGGATGTGGGGGTTTTCGGTAAAAAATTTCCTTGGTTATCCCTAATCCTACGAGGCATGAAAGTCAAACTATTTTTGTATTTTTAAATATTTTGGAACAAAATGTAAAAGAAAAGCCTAAAAAAATGCTAAAGCAGAATCAAAACATCTACTTAGACACCTCCTCGAAAAATACGCCAAAAAGTGGTGAGCCTTGGTATTTCACCAAGAGTACTGCAACTCCCAGAGGCTACTCAACTTTACTTTATCAACCTGAGGTTCGTATGAACTTGGAGGTGATAGTGCTATATGAAAAACAGATGAATTCTAATCATGCCATCCTCTTCTCAGTTATACGATGAGGTGATACTGATAGGGTTACTTCTACGAAAGGAAGACTGTCACTCTTTTGAATGAAAGCTAAGACTAAAAATAACTCATAACTATTCATCTAGCTATCTGCAAGAAAGATAAATTCACACTTAAGCTAATGAAATAAAGGAAGTTGAACTAAGTGGCATTCATGATCTAAATTTCTGAATTGAACTTGCATAAAGGGAAACTAATTTAGGCACACATGTTGAAACAAATGACTGGTTTAAGTCTATCTATCTCATGCTTGACTGTTATGCTTAAGAATGCATCTATCAATGAGCTAACTACACTATTAAATAACTTTGTTTTGCAGAAAAAGGAGGCACTGAGGTGACTTAAGAAGGTCCCTGACTCATGGTTTCAGAGTTGAAGGTGTCTTGGAGGCTGTGCCAGGCCTAGATGAGGTAAAAGAAGGGTTTTGGGCTCAAGGAGTGAGTGGTTAGCGCTACTACAGGATTTCTTATAGTGCTATTGGATGTCCTGAAGCGCTACAAGAAATAGGCCGAGGGTAGTTTGAGGCCGAAAATGGTGAGGAAAGGGGTAGGAGAGGAGGAATGAAGGTGGATTAAGGGTAGCCAACCCTTGTTCAAGCTCATAACTTCTCTCAAATCCTGTCTTGCACCTCCAAGGTGGCCCTTAGTGTTGTGGTAGAGATTTCTGAAAAATAAGGCTGGAAGCGACTTGGTTGGAAGTTGGTTGATGAGGGGTGGAGAATGAAGCTAATGGTGTTGGGGAAGTCCCCAACTGCTGCTCTAATCAAAACTGCAAGAAAAATATTATTTCATGCATTCATCATTGAAAAATATATCATGAAAATGGTTGAAAAGATGAGTTGAATTTAAATAAACCTACCTATGTAATTGAAACATAAATCTACCTCTGCATCTACAACATGTGCATGATAAGAAAAGTAACCTATCTAACATTTCCAAGAAATCATAAAATGAAAGCAATTTTAGGTATGTGGTGAAGATCTACCCTCCTCAAGCTCCAATGGAAGAGGTGAGAGAGGGAGGCTTTAACACACAGTTTTGAGATATTATATGCTACTGCAACATGAAATGTAAATATACTAACTATAAAAACATGAAATGTCAGGAAACTAACTATTGCACATGAAATGTAAAGAGACTAACTACAACAACATGAAATGTCAAGAAACTAATTACTGTACATGAAATGTAGAGAGACTAACTCCAAAAATACGAGATGTAAACACAAGTACATAAGAGATACCAAGGCCAATGGATTGGGCCCTAAACCACAAACTCAACTCCTGAAAGCTAACTTAGTGGAGAAGAAACCAAATACTCATTTTATTTCATAACCAGTATTTTACATAACATATGAAAGCCAAAAATGTCTATCAAAAGAGCTAAGAGTGCTCTATCTACCTCCAAAAATAGAATCCTAGTGAGCTCTTTCTCTGCCTTATTTATACTAAAGGGTAGCTACCAACAACTCCCTAAAAAGTAGGTGGTTTTTCCCCTTGGAACTTGAGAGAAGTGGAGCTTGTTTCCCCTTGATCTTCCACTTGCTTGGATTCCTCTGATTTCGAGCTGTTGGAGGAGAATCTTGAGGATATATTGGTTTCCTTTAGGATTTAAGGAGGTGGTAAACCCTCCTAAAATCACTCCTTGCTATCTACTCCCATATTTTATTGTGAAATCTTCCTAAAAAATGGCATATTCTCTTGATTTTCCCGCATTTAAATCACATTAGGCCTTTGAAGCATGAAAACCCTTAATACACCATCTACATTAAGCAAATATGACTGATGCAATAAAATGTGAGAAAGAGAGAACAATTAGGCTAAAAAGGTGGCAATTAACCCCTTAAAATGTACCAAATGATGGTGCTCATTAATGACACCCCGAGGAGCTAACCCAACCTTTAAGGCCTCTTATCCCTAGGTCACATTGACCTTTTAGTCTCTTTGAGCCATATATGTAGGCATTACATTGCATGACAGCATCTGAGAGGCTTCAACGTAGGCGTGACACTACATGCCAGTGGCTAGGGCCCCAATTGCTCAGTTCTATGCCGGTGACTCCAGGATTTGAGCCACCTTTTCAGGTTGAGAGCCTAGGTCACTGCCCAAAACTTCACGAAAAATTAATACATGATAAATAACAACATGAAAAGGATGTAGAAGTAGAAATATCATCAAGAACTCATCTGGACCCCTCCTATCCATGAGATGCATTTTGTCAAACATGTCACAAACATTGAATCTATAGGTATAAACAACATATTTAAGCATAGGGGTCTCATAGTTATCTGAGAATCACTAAGAAGCATTTATCCCTTACATCATTAGCTGCAATACAACATATTTGACCATATACACATTATGCATTCAGTTACAAGTAAAAAAATGGATAGATCCATACATCCTCATTGATAAAATACATGCTTATAACCAGCATAATAACAATAGAAATACTATGGATACAAAAAAAATAGAGTCCACATAATAACTGGTACATTTGCACACCAAATACAAAAGGAATGAGCTCTTCATTACTAAATGTAAAAACCAACCAGAGATGGGAATTCCACGTTCCACCCGACCATATATTGGCTGAGCTAAATCTCTTTTCAGCAAATCACCCATGTGCCATATTCCAAGCATGGATGTGGGACTCAAACCGAAAGAACCAATGAGGGCATCCCGAGGCTAAACCACCTCACCCTCATCAATATAAATTAGGATTTAGTGTGATCCATACCAGATCACTAGGACAACACAATAAACATGTCATAATCGACTTTACCGTGATCTACACCTGATCACTATGCCAACACAAGCATGGATATCACCGAATACTCTCCGCCTAAACCATGAGGAATTTTCCTATCTCCTAGTATCTTAGGATTAGAAAAGTAATAGTAGTATCCTAAAGGGATATCCGAGGAAATGAGGAAGGCTTTTTGAGTATCTGTAGGTCACTCCACATAGTAAATGAAAATCGTTAAGACATAACAACATTCTTCCAAAAGTAGCCATGGATAAGCAACAAAATAGTTCGTTAACTCAACATGTGAATAAAGCAACATATACCATACACATAACCAAAATAATCCAACTATATCTATGATACATGTATGAAGGAATTCCAACTCATTGAGATTATAGTTATAAGCATACGATTCCAAGTACACTATTAAATGAATGAAACAATGTATCTAGTAGTGGAACACAAAGCCACAACTTGCTTCACCAAAGAACAATCTATCTCCTATGTAGTGCAAGAGAAGCCAAGGCTAAGCCTCCCAAAATATGGAAAAAATCCTTTTGCTTGAGTTATGAGGAGATATTTATAACATTTCACAATTACATTTGAGCTTACCCACGACTCTTTGGCTTCTATGTCTATTCAGATTTTAATATGACCCATTACATTCCAATGCGTGGCTTTTCATATTCCACATGTGTCCCTTGGAATTCATTACATAACAATTATTACATAAGACAATTTACACAAGATACGGTGGCCTAATAAGACAAAACTCATCAAATGGTTAGATCATGTTCTTCTTAATGGAGTTCATTTGTGATGTAAGTGTGCCATGCTCTAAAATCCTTCATGATGTCTGTGATCTAGTTTGGAAATTACCCTTTGTAGCGCTTCTTCACCTATAATGCCTCTATTAGTATGTTCTTGAAGCTTGATTGCATATTATTCCACAACCATGAAAGATTCATGTGTGCTTTGAATGGTGCAAAGGAATACCGCTGAATAATATCTTTAGTCCACCTCCAAGCCTTCTTGTTTGGTTACTTGCTTGATTCAATGTAGTCTTTGATCTTTTGGAAGATGACCTCCTGGCTTTTGATTTCTTCAAGGGTTCCGATGGCAGGCATCCCGTGTTTTTGTGTAAGAGACTCTAACCCATTATGTAGTTGGTTGTATGCATCCATGGTATTAACCGACTGTGCTCCAAGATGTGAGTATTTATGCAGGTGGAGACTCAACTATACACTGTCAATCTCGGTGGAGACCTTGTCTTTCCTTTCCAAAGGAAATGGGGTATTCATATATTTTGCAGCCCATTCCTACATCTAATCAACTACTCTATTTTATATCTTCAGGAGTTTCATCACTTCTTATGGATTCTTCTGAATGCCAACGAGAGGAGCCATGAACTTCTGTATAAATATCATCTTGTCATATAGTCGTGCCATGGTATCCTCCATTGCTCCATCCTGTTTAAGCATGGCAGACTATCATTTTGCGGTATTGATGCTCTGTGATGACAATCGAAGGTTCTCCGCTAAGATTTTTTCTACTTGTTACTTCGTCACAACCAACTCTCTTCTCAACCTAAAATTATCATTTAATAAGTACTCTAAGTTGTCCTATGGCACTGTAGAGAATGAGAAATTTTCCACCATGATTTCCCTTGGATTTATTCTCGTGTTGGAGGTGGTCAAATTTTCTATCGTCACTGAGACTGGATTCTAAGGATCCTACAGGAAGTGTCTATGCCTTTTCTACATGATCCTCTTCTTTAGCTGATCAAACATTACACTACACATGTCCATGAATTAGTCTTCTGGTGGCAGTGTAATCCCCATCTCACCGAATGGAATATGTGGTATTTCTTTCTCTAACTGCTTCTCCTCCAGCTCTTCAGTCAACTACTATTATTCTAGCCTCTGTGATGCTTCCTCCTCCTAAGACTACCTTTGTTGTTCTTCTTCCATCTGTTGCTTCTCAAGTAACTCATCCTTCTTACTGTTATCCTCCTCTACTGCTTCTCTTTCTTCCTCCCCTTCTCTCCTCTCTGGCTCTATTTTTATAGCTCCTATGTTTAAAGGATTGAAATTTCATTTCCTGCTATCCTCTTTTCTGTGGTATCTTCTTCCTCTAACTTCTCTTCCTCCAATTCTTGAGTCAACTATTATTCTTCTAGCCTCTGCGCTGCTTCCTCCTTCTGAGACTACCTCTGTTGTTCTTCCTCTATCTATCTCCTTTCTTCTTCTTCCATCTATTTCTTCTCAAGTAACTCATCCTCCTTACTTCTCTCCTCCCCTTCTCTCCTCTCTGGCTCTATTTGTGTAGCTCCTGTGTTTAAAGGATCAAACTTTCATTTCCTACTGCTCTTTCCTACCAAATACCTGATCATTTTCCTGGGAGATAACTTCTTTACTTGAGGTGTTGTTTCCTCCTTATCTTGCTCTTGATCTTGCAAGTCCTGAGATGGTGGGTTTTGGGTTGAACTAGCCTACATGGTTGGATGTGTCTTCACTATGGAATTTTACTAGTTCTTTATATTTTCATCGTCTAGTCTAGACAATGATAAATACCCCAAGTTATGACCGACCCTTTGAAAACACAACCTAAAAATTCACTTAAAATCATATGCATGGAAGTATTTGGTGGTGAAGTGTAGGAACTTCAGATATTATATCTCATCTTCCAATCCCTTGTGGCTCTTTAATTCAAACAATCTGATCCTCAATATAAAGATAGTCCAAGGGGCTTTCTTCCTCCTCCAAAGAATTCCCAACAACCCCTTGTCCAAATGATTTTCCACTTCCTGCATGACCAAGCATATGATATGTCCCCTCAGGAGCTGCAACCAATACACAATATCTTGAAGGGGCTCCTTCACTTGATCAATCATGCATGGAAAATCAATGTCGAATATTAGGCAAAAAATATTTGTAAAGAAGTTTTCAGCCAATCTGTTACATGCACCTCTAAAGTTTCCTTCTTATAACACCCTGTATTGGAATTAAATTGGGAAATTTTCTTTTGGAGTCCAGTTCCAATATGGTTTTATGAATGCATATCGTGCACATATTCCATCCAGGATATATGCATACATGTAGAATTATGGTGCTTGATTTTATTGTAAAGATGCTTTGGCTTTCCCCACCTGTGGCTGTAGCTCATATGATAACATATCCACCCAATTGAAATATTTACCACATGTCACCACCAGATTGAGCGTATATATCCAATTCTCTTGAAACACCATAGTGTACTTAAGCCCAAAAATCTGAAAATATATAGCCATCAAATATTGATATACCTATCTTAATATCTTTGTCAGATAAACTATTGATGGGCGATGGTGAAACTTGGTAGGTTATCAACACCATTGTTTAATAAAATCAGTCGTGTCAAGGGTACCCCATCTTGTGTAGAAACTGTCTTTTGCATACTCATTGGTCTTGAGCATCTTATAGTATGTCTGCATATCCTCACCATAATAGGTGGCGAGGTGACTTCCACTCTCACTATGTAGGACAAGGTGAGAGTAATCCATGTGTGTGATGATCCATTCAATAGATTCAAAACATGGAATGACATGTAATATGTATATGATCCTGTGTATTCTGGACTTCTTAATGTTTATATATGCATGAACATCTTCTAAGTGCCTAGGAAAATTATCTTACGTGAATGTGTTGTATATATTGTTCCAGGTAACCTCTATTGTCTTGTCAATAAAACACTGAGTAATATTGCGATTTGAAACTTCAATCAGCTCATCAATGCTTGCTTTTGAAAGTTCCCTCGAGGATAATTTTTTAGGCATAATGCCTCCAATAGATGATGACACAATGGTGAAACTTGTAGCACATACACTTGTTTATGGAATCACACTCATAGCGACAATATAAACTTAAAACAACTAACTATGCATCAAAACTTGTGAATCATGTTGAAATAATCATCACGAATGATATATCATGAAAAAAAATGAACAAAAACAAAAAATAAATTGCATGAAAGAAAAATACACATGAAAAATAGGAGGGAGCACTTTCAAAGCACAAAGGGGACATTGTTGGAACGAGGTCTCCTAACAAGCTGCGAAACTGGTCCATTTTGAATATTTTTTATTATATTTAGTCTAGCGCAGGGGTTTTGGGGTGGGTCAAAGCCCCGAACGCATTGTAATGGGTCAAAGGGTAAACTAGGGGTTCGAAAACCATGGGTTGCGGACCATAGGAAAGTCGAGGCTAGATTGTTATAAATAGAGATGCATTTTGTATTGTAAAGGATAAGAAATGATGAGCTATTGATGCAGATAGTGGTTTAAGATATCTATTTAGGTTTTGGAGAAAGGACTCCTGCTGGCTGTGTGCACGGAGATCCAAGTCCAGATGTGTGTGGAACCTGTTGCTATGTGCACAGGTTGGTAAGGGAATTGTAAGGAAGAATTGATGAATGAATGAATGCGAAATATTGTTAGAGAACTAAATCTGTGAGTACTTTTGTGTTAATTTATAATAATTGTTGTTTTGTGCATTTTCTGTCTTTTAGCTGCGAAGATCTGTATAACCGAATGCTTGGATCTAGATCTATTCCGCTGTATTTATGTAATGCTATGTGGATGTTATAAAAAGCATATAACTATAGATCTAGTGCACGTGGACGTGAACAGAGACTTAATTAACTCTGTGTAGAACAAGGTAATATGGGAATTACAAGATCTAGCGTAGATTTTCTTGCCTTACCCTTCCTTTCTCAGGGTGCAGAAACCTATTTCCAGCACCCACCCATACTACTTTGGGTGAGACTTTGACCTGCCAAAAGGGCCAGTAGTATAGGGGTTTGTTGGCAAACCTTGCACACTGAACCTGGGTCGGGACCCCTCAAGCCAACAAATGGTTCCATTGCTGGGATTGGAAGAAGTCTGAGAGAGGAATATGGTAATGAAAAGAGAATACTAGAAGCCTGAAAGAAAAGAGATCGAAGACTGGTTTGAAAGACAGATCCAAGAGTTCACAGTAAAAGAAAATCGCAGTAAGAAGTTAATCGCGGAAAGTTGGAAAAATAGGTACATCCTTACTAAAAGATACGAAATATTCTTTGTGACCTTTGCGATTGAACTCCAGAGTGGTTGGCTAGACTTGTAGAATTCCAGAAGTGCTAGAAGGACGAGCGGGTCACTCAGTGGACCCCAGAGTTGCTTGAACAACTGGAAAAAACTGATAATACTATCACACGCACGGTGGATCACTCGGTAGATAGTGTGCTGGGAGGATTTGTGAAGGAATTTTCCATTGATCATTTTGTATCATACTCTGAGGCCGAACGATGATTCTTCAAAGGGTTCTGGGGAAAATTTCTGAGGACGTTACCGTCACTAATCAAGAAACTACTGTGCGAAAAGAGCATTCTGTGTAGTCATACTAACTGAATGACCTCGGATCTAGACAGGAGTGCGAAGCACAATGGTAAATACTATCAAACCAACCTTGACGGAGGGAGATCCACCTATAATCTGCTGCAAGAACCAACTACGCAAGATCCCCTAGCTACATCGCCGCCTAGGCCGCACAAAGGTAAGAATTCACCCATACCACCACCTCCCCTAGAAAGCGATATGGATGCGCATCTGAAACTACCTACCTTCAAGGGGGTAGGAGATGAGGATATGGATCGGTTTTGGTTTGTGGCAGACTCCGTCTGGACTGCGTAGAATGTGGCGAGTGACACGATAAAGAGGGCACATCTGTCTTTAGCATTCGAAGAAAGAGCCCTGGACTGGTATATGTGATACATTTCCCAGAACAGGAACGCATCCATTCAAGATATCAAAGGTTCTCTGAAGCAACAATTCCAAAAGCTGAAATCTTATTCCCAGCTGGTAGTGGAAGTAAAGGACTTCAAACAAGGTGTGTCTGAGTCAGTATGGGAGGCTGATCAGCGATTGAAGAAGGCGATCAGGGAGGGAGGGTTCGAATATGATGATAGACAACAAACAGAGTGGTTCATCGTTATGTTGTTACCTCACCTACGCACACCGATGACTCATAAGACCTTTGAGTCACAGGAGAAAGTTGTGGAAGTCGCTATGAAATTAGAAGCTGCACCCCGGGAGGATACATCAGCAGGGGTACAATAAATCAAGAAACAACTTGGGGCTATGCATACGGAGATACATAACTTGTGAAAAGAGAAAGGAAAGGACAACTACGTAGATCTCTGGGGCATACGATGCCTGGTGTCTAGCCATACGAAGGATCAGTGCCCTCTGCTGACAGATTACATGCATGCAGGAGGACCTAGTCCGATATGCCTAGGGGCAAGTAGGGAACCTGTCCTATTACGACTAGGTTCAAGCAGACCTGCGTTATGGTGTGATGATTGTCGGGTAGCAGGACTACATGATATCAACCATTTCCCTCATGTAGGTGCATATGTCCCAGAACTAAAGCAACAATGGTGCCGATTTTGCCGATCAGTGGGAAATGATGAGAAGAGCTGTCGTAATTATGACTTAATGATGGATCGTGGAAAATTATATAGGGTATAATTAGACCCTACATTGTGGAGACTTTCTGCGCACTTTGGAGGATCACCGACCCGAGGCAGAGGAGGTCGGGGAGGAACTGCAGGGTGAGAACGTGGGTAGCTAATCTATTATAACTATGGAGAAATAGGGCACTTTGCCAGAGAATGCCCAAATCCCACCAGGCCATCGTGCAAATATTGTAGGCAACTGGATCATGAGGTAGAGGACTTACCAATTTTAATATCCAAGATGCAAGAAAAGCAGCCCACCCCTATGCAGAATGTACAAAGAGTTAAAACTGAGCTAAGGAAGGCAGATCCAAGTGTAAAATTCATGACACATAGCGGGCTGGTCACCCAGGGAGCCAAAGAAGAGCTTGCCTCTCAGGAAGGAGTGTATTTCAAAGAACAAGCACCACTGGCAGCCCTCGCGCAACCTCAGATAGAAATTGTGGAAGACGTGGACCCCTACCTTGCGCTCCTCGGACTGGACTGGGCTATAGACATGGGGGGTGTCATCAATCTCAAGAAGTGCAACATGGTGTTTGAAAACAAAGGTATGCGTGTCATAGTACCACTAGATCCAGCAGAGGGTGCGTGGTATACAGAGCTAGCCTATGAGAAGGAGGAATTAGATCACATTTATAAATTAACTGCACAGGATGAAGATTGGGTTAACCCCACGGATGAAGGAATGCTCTGCTAGGAAAAGGACAGTGAATGTTTTTCCAACTCTGATGAGGAGCTGGAAAATTGGCAAGGTTGTTTACACGAGGTCTTGGTGCTTCGATGTCTTCAAACCATCAGGAATTTTCGTCGCATCTCAACCACGGAAAGAAACCTGCCCTGCCATGAGGACGCAGGTGATAGTTAGAAGCCTGTTGAACCTAATATTCCCACGGAACGTAGGCTAGGAGCACTCCCACTAACACTACGCAGAGCACCTACGTAAGGACCGGTATTATTCACTCAAGGGAAGTATTGGAGTAGGGTGATCTTGTGCATAGGGCCCCAGTTGCCAGATGGGCTCTGAGGTCAGTCGACCTACGCAGATACTTGCTAACGTGCAACTCTCAAGGGTGCGATCAAACCTTTCCCAGACAAACTTGCTGGGGTACCACTGACCTAGGCATGCGTTGGATTACAAACCTGTCTGAACCCACGTGTAACTGGGAGAATTTTTGAACACCTCAAGTAATAAATGGCACGATGACGCGTGACGCAACCCTACCGTGCAGGGATGTCCCGATCGAGGGTGGAGCACATGGCTCGAAAATATTGATGGCCAACTTGCAGCAACACCTCGCGTCGACCTTAATTCAGGGTACGCAAACAACACACAGGCATCATCCATGGTCTGACATTCCGTGGAAGCGACCTCCAGCACGGAGGACGATCATCAGCACATCGGATTTGATCAAAAAGGAATCTTACAAGTACGCAAAATAGGCAGAAGATCATCAATACAATCATTTATGGTAAGAGTGATCCACCTGATCGATGGTCAGTCTCATGAATGGGCTACTCCACCATTAAATAGCTCTGGAAGGTGTGCGGTTGGCTGGGTAACTTTGCACCAGGCTATTTATTCAACATACAACATGCTCCTGCTATCTGCGTACTATTTTTTTGTGCTCATTAACATTCTCTGGGATGCCTGTTTTCTTGTTGCTAAGATGGACCCTAACCTACCGAATGACCCGGTCCCGAGCTGCTCGACACCTGCAGATATCATCTTAAAAGGGCCTGGAAATGCTGAGTGCAGTCACATTAGTGGGCACTAGCTTCCGGGAGAAAGGATTGTCTACGAGCCACGCACAGAAGGAACGATGAGATACAGGGACATGTTGCGCCTTCTTCGCAACTCCAGAGCGCCACCCAGCAAAAGCAATGTGTGTTCACTCCCTCACACTACCCTAGTTAACAGTCATGATCCAACTATGGGGGACATCCAAATTGATTTAACGCAGCTATCTCGCATCGAGCTACAAGGACTATCCACCAGAGTGTTGCGAGAGGTTCGCCACTCAGACCAGGCCACGCAACAACAGTATGACATACCTCCAAAAGTACGGGACCGGTGGATTGCAGTGGTCATAGATGCCACACGTATTATTCAGGAGCAGCTAACGCAGGCCACACAATTGGTAAAAATAGCTACACAACTATGGACGACAGTGCGGCACCATTCCATGCTTCAGCATATCCAGAAGGAAATATAGCAGATAGAAGCTGCTCTGGACCAAGTCAGAGCCTCTTCACCCTCCACCATCTCCGCGCAGCATCTAGCCATCTAGGACAAGATTAAGGACCTTCTCCACAACAAGCATGTCATCTGAAAATGGTTGAAACCATGGGCCGACACCGCACTCCAGCTCACCGAAGATGCTCAATCTACCATTGCGCACCTCCACCAGCTGTTAGAATGGATTACCATGGCTACAGATGGCCCTGCCTCCCTAAAACTGGTCAAAATTGTGCAATGAGCTGCAGAACAGAGTAAGGAAGTGCTCCCACCACTCCTCCGCACTCTGGCTACCTTGCACGCACACATCGAAGCCACACCACTGCACTGACTCGGGACGAGTCACATGATTGTGTTGGAGGACTATTGGAATGGGGTCTCCTAACGAGGTCTCCTAACGGGGTCCATTTTCAATATTTTTTATTATATTTAGTCTAGCGCAGGGGTTTTGGGGTGGGTCAAAGCCCCGAACGCATTGTAATGGGTCAAAGGGTAAACTAGGGGTCTGAAAACCATGGGTTGTGGACCATAGGAAAGTAGAGGCTAGATTGTTATAAATAGAGATGCGTTTTGTATTGTAAAGGATAAGAAATGATGAGCTATTGATGCAAATAGTGGTTTAAGATATCTGTTTGGGTTTTGGAGAAAGGACTCCTGCTGGCTGTGTGCACGGGGATCCAAGTCCAGCGGTGTGTGGACCCTACTGCTGTGTGCGCAGGTTGGGAGGGGAATTGTAAGGGAGAATTGATGAATGAATGAATACGAAATATTGTTAGAGAACTAAATCTGTGAGTACTTTTGTGTGAATTGCTAATAATTGTTGTGTTGTGAATTTTCTGTCTTTTAGCTGTGAAGATCTGTATAACCAAATGCTTGGATCTAGATCTATTCCACTCTGTTTATGTAATTCTATGTAGATGTTATAAAAAGAATATAACTATAGATCTAGTGCACGTGGATGCGAATAGAGACTTAATTAACTCTGCGCAGAACAAGGTAATATGGGAATTACAAGATCTAGCACAACTTTTCTTGCCTTACCCTTCCTTTCTCAGGGTGCAGAAACCTGGTTCCAGCACCCACCCATACTACTTTGGGTGAGACTTTAACCTGCGTGAGAAGGTCACTACCGAAAGGGCCAGCAGTATAGGGGTTTGTTGGCAAACCTTGCACACCGAACTTGGGTTAGGAACCCTCAAGCCAACAAATGGTTTTGTTGCCGGGACCGGAAGAAGTCTGAGAGAGGAATCGGGTAATGATAAGAGAATACTGGAAACTTGAAAGAAAAGAGATCGAAGTCTGGTTTGAAAGAAAGATCCAGGAGTTTGCAGTAAAAGAAAATCGCAGTGAGAAGTTAATGGCGAAAAGGTGGAAAAATAGGTACATCCTTACTGAAAGCTATGAAATATTCTTTGTGACCCTTGCGATTGAACTCCAGGAGTGGCTAGCTAGACTTGTAGAATTCTAAAAGTGCTAGAAGGATGAGCGGGTCACTTAGTGGACCCCAGAGTTGCTTGAACAACTGGAAAGAACTGATAATACTATCACATGCACAGTGGATCACTGGGTGGATAGTATGTTGGGAGGATTTGTGACAGACTTTTCCATTGATTAGTTTGTATCATACTCTGAGGCCGAATGAAGATTATTCAAAGGGTTCTAGGGAAAATTTCTGAGGACGTTACCGTTGCTGATCAAGAAACTACGATGCGAAAAGAGCATTCTGTGTAGTCATACTAACGAATGACCTTGGATCTAGACGGGAGAGCGAAGCGCAATGGTAAATACTATTGAACCAACCTTGACGGAGGGAGATCTGCCTATAATCTACTACAAGAACCAACTGCGCAAGTTCCCCCAGCTACACCGCCGCCTAGGCTGCACAAAGGTAAGAATTCACCCATACCACCACCTCCCCTGGACAACGATATGGCTGCGCATCTGAAACTGCCTACCTTCAAGGGGGTAGGAGATGAGGATATGAATCGGTTTTGGTTCATGGTAGACTCCATCTGGACTGCGCAGAATGTGGCGAGTGACACGATAAAGAGGGCGCAACTCTCTTTAGCATTCAAAGACAAAGCCCTGGACTCTGTATATGTGATACATTGCCCAGAATGGGAACACATCCATTCAAGATATCAAAAGTTCTCTGAAGCAACAATTCCGAAAGTCGACATCTTATTCCCAGCTGGTAGCGGAAGTAAAGGACTTAAAAAAAGGTGTGTCTAAGTCAGTATAGGAGGCTGGTCAGCGATTGAAGAAGGCGATCAGGGAAGGAGGGTTCGAATATGATGATAGACAACATATGGAGTGGTTCATCGCTATGTTGTTACCTCACCTACGCACACCGATGAGTCATCAGACCTTTGAGTCGTAGGAGAAAGCTGTGGAAGTCGCTATGAAACTAGAAGCTTCACCTCGGGAGGATACGTCAGCAGGAGTAAAAAAAATCCAGGAACGACTTGGGGCTATGCATATGGAGATACATAACCTGCGAAAAGAGCTCCCACTGCTCCTCCGCACTCTGGCTACCTTGCACGCACACATCAAAGCCTCACCACTGCAGTGACTCGGGACGAGTCACAAGATTGTGTTGGGGGACTGTTGGAATGGGGTCTTGTAACAAGCTATGAAACTGGTCCATTTTGAATATTTTTTATTATTTTTAGTCTAGCGTAGGGGTTTTGGGGTGGGTCAAAGCCCCGAACACATTGTAATGGGTCAAAGGGTAAACTAGGGGTCTGAAAACCATGGGTTGCAGACCATAGGAAAGTAGAGGCTAGATTGTTATAAATAGAGATGCATTTTGTATTGTAAATGATAAGAAATGATGAGCTATTGATGCAGATAGTGGTTTAAGATATCTGTTTGGGTTTTGGGGAAAGGACTCCTGCCGGCTGTGTGCGCGGAGATCCAAGTCCAGCTGTGTGCAGACCCTACTGCTGTGTGTGCAGGTTGGGAAGGGAATTGTAAGGAAGAATTGATGAATGAATGAATGCGAAATATTGTTAGAGAAATGAATCTATGAGTACTTTTGTATGAATTGTTGATAATTGTTGTGTTGTACATTTTCTGTCTTTTAGCTGTGAAGATCTGTATAACCGAATGCTTGGATCTAGATCTATTCCACTATGTTTATGTAATGCTGTGTGAATGTTATAAAAAGCATATAACTATAGATCTAGTGCAAATGGATGTGAATAGAGACTTAATTAACTCTGCGTAGAACAAGGTAATCTGGGAATTACAAGATCTAACACAACTCTGCTTGCCTTACCCTTCCTTTCTCAGGGTGCGGAAACCTAGTTCTAGCACCCACCCATACTACTTCGGGTGAGACTTTGACCTGTGCAAGAAGGTCACTGCAGAAAGGGCCAGTAGTATATGGGTTTTTTGGAAAACCTTGCACACTGAACCTGGGTCAGGACCCCTAAAGCCAACAGACATGCAAGGTAATTCGGGGCTTCGTAGTGCGCTCATGCACTCAAGAAAGAGGAAATAAATTAGCCAAGGCACATTATATCACCCTGAAATGTCTAAGGAAAGGGAAAAGAGGCCTTCAGGTCTTCCCTATGTGCCCATGCACCCTAGGAGACAAGGAGGGCGTACTGTTTCACTTTGAACGGATGCAGGATGAAGTAAATAGAGCTTCAGGTCTTCAAAGTGCACCTATGCACTCAAGATAAAGGAGGGTGCACTGTCGCATGATGAAGGGATAAATGATGAGACTTCGTGCCTTCGTTATGTGCCTATGTGCCCTAAGGAAAAGAGGGCACACTGTAGCACTTTAAAGGGTTGAAGGGAAAATCTTCATGCCTTCGAGATGCACCCATGCGCTCATGAAGAAATATGGGTTACACAAGGAAAATATTTCGAAGTTGAAGGAGATTTGAACTTAGGAAGTGTGGTATGCCTGTAAAAAAGCTCAACAACAAGTTTAAACAACAAAATTCGATGCTAGGATAAGGAGAATAATTATTTGCAAGATTTTATAGCTACTGTCGCATGCATAGTGGAAGATGAAGGGTTCGAGAATGTGAAGAGTTAATTGCATGAGATAGTGGATGAACACTTGCAAGTTGAATATTTAGCTTAAAATCCAACAAAAAAATTGTAAAAAAAGGGATTAACAACAAACAAAGTAAGATTTGACAATGGAATGATGAAAATAGATAAAAGATTGAGCATGCAACTTATTTTTTGCACTGGTTGATGAAGGGATTCTTGATTCTCTAGCTGTGCGCTCAATTTAGATGAAATGAGGATTTAAATAATGATTAACTGAGTTTATTTAAATAAATTATCATGCAAAGTATATTCATGCATGAGTGCCACTTTGTTGGGTATGTGTTATATTCTTTCCACGACTAGCCCCACGTGTTGTACGTTGCGTCGGGCGCAGCAGGGGGGTCACAAGGGGGGAGGCAGCCCCCAAAAATTGTTTTGGTGTGAGGACCCACTCTTAGGCAGACCCACCCATGTTTTGTGCATGAGTTTGCACATGGTTTTGGGGTACGATGGTTTTCAACCCCTGGTATTTTGTAGATCCGGTCAAGGGAACTACGGTTATGTTCTGATCCAGGGTTAATGGATTGGGGTTTATGTATGCTTCGGCATGTATATATATGTGTTGTAACACTAAAAGGAATATAATGAAAAATCAAGCTGGTCGTCCCGATTTGGGATCCAGGGGAAAATCTCTGTGTTTATCTGCTTTATGTTTTATGCTCTTGCTATTGTTTATTTTCTGTTATAAGAATCGTGTGTAGATATTTTTGTTCAGGGTTAAAACCTACATTTGGTATCAGAGCTGCTTCGGCTTCAAGGGGACGCCTTTGTTGTTGAGGGTTTTTTGCTCGGGCCTGTGGTAGACCTTGTTCAGTGGGAGATCTGCGGGATCGATTCTTGCGGTGAAAGAAGATGGCGAGCGGCAGAAAGATAGAGATCGAGAAATTTTAATGGTCAGAGCTTTGAGTTATGGAAGCTCAAGATGGAGGATCTACTGGTGGATAAAGATCAGTGGATCGCGGTAGATCCAGGTACTAAACCAATGACAATGTCAGATGAAGACTGGAAGAAACTGAATCGGAAGGCTAAGAGCACAATATAGTTGTGTGTATCAGATTCAGTATTGTTAAATGTATCTGGGGAAGCTACGACAAAGAATTTGTGGGAAAAATTGGGACTTTGTACCAATCTAAGTCTCTGGTGAATAAGTTGTTCCTGCGGAAAAAGCTGTATAACCTAAGGATGAAGGATGGAGACTCGGTGACAGAGCATATGAACGCCTTCAATACTGTGGTAATTCAGTTGTCATCTGTTGATATTAAAATCTCAGATGAAGATAAGTGCATCAGTTTGTTGTGTTCTCTACCAGACTCGTGGGACAGTCTGGTTATTGCAATAGGTAGCAATACAACTACCTTGAATTTTGATGACATTGTCTCAGTCTTGCTATTGGAGGAAATGAGACGGAGAAATATGGAGGGTCAAAATGGAGATGCCTTATCTGTATGAGGAAGATCCCAAAATAAAAACAAGAATAAGGTTTCGAGTGGGAGATCTAAATCTAGAGGGAGATCTAAATCTCCCGGAAAGTTTGTAAAGGTGTGCTAGAAATGCAGAAAGGAAGGGCACTACAAAAAGGAGTGCAGATCTAAAGCTCCCGAGAAAGGAAAGGGATCTGCTGATGCTCCTTTTGTAGAGGCAAAAACCACCTCGGATGAAGGTAGGGATGTGTATTTGGCTTCTTCTTCAAATACACATGTAGATCATGAGTCATGGTTGATTGACTCAGGTGCATCCTTTCACTTCACTCCCCATAGGGAGTTGTTCTGCGAGTATGAGAAATATGATGGTGGTGATGTCTTTCTAGGGGATGATAGGAAGGCCAAAATCATTGGACTTGGAAAGGTCAAGCTGAAGCTGCAAGGTGGAAGGATTAGAACACTTCCTGGTGTTCTGCACATTCTTGCATTGGCTAGAAATCTGATTTCTGTAAGCAAGATGGATGATGCAGGTGTAAAAACAGTGTTCGAGAAAGATGCCTGCAAGATGGTTCGGGGAGCACTGGTATTAATGCGAGGAGTTCAGACTGGAACTCTATACAAGCTACAAGGTAGCACTGTTATTGATGAGTGTAACAGTTCTATGGTTCCTAAAAGTCGAGTGGAAAGCCTAGCTGTCTCTGGAGAAAAGACCATGTTATGGCATCAAAGGATTGGACATATTGGAGAGAAGGGCCTTCAGATACTACATAGAAATGGTATGGTAGAAGGTATGTCTAATTGCTCTCTGGATTTTGATTTCTGTGAACATTGTGTATATGGGAAGCAGAATCGGGTGAGTTTTCCTTCTGGTGCTAAGAGGGCAAACAAGATATTAGAACTTGTGCACAGTGATGTGTTTGGGCCTGTGTCAGTTCCATCACTGGGAAAGTCTGTGTACTATGTTTCATTCATAGATGACTTCTCAAGGAATACATGGATATATTTCTTGAGGAAGAAATCTGAAGTCTTTGACAAATTTAAAGAATTTAAGGCTCTAGTGGAAAACCAGACAGAGAAGAAGATAAAGGCGCTAAGGACAGATAATGGTGGGGAGTTCTGCAAGAAGGAATTTGAAGAGTTCTGTAAGAAGTGTGGTATAGCACGACAGAAGACTACTCCATACACACCTCAAAAAAATGGAGTTGCAGAAAGAATGAATAGAACACTGATGGAAAAGGCAAGAAGCATGCTCAGTGGTACCGGGTTAGGACAAGAATTCTGGGCAGAGGCAGTGGAGACTGCATGTTACTTAGTTAACAGATCACCTTCATCGGCGTTGGAGGATAAGACTCCACATGAGGTATGGACTGGTAAGAAACCCTCTCTTTCACATCTAAGGGTATTTGGATGTGATGCATATGCACATGTTCCAAAGGAGAAAAGGACCAAGTTGGATAATAAATCTGAAAGGTGCATCTTTATTGGGTATAAGGATGGTTTAAAAGGTTACAAGCTTTGGAACCCAGAAACAAGGAAGGTTGTGTACAGCTGAGATGTGGTGTTTAGAGAGGTGAAATATGTTGTTAAACATGAAATCATATCAAAGGAACTTGAGAAGATAGAGTTTGAGCTAAAGGAGGATGAATCAGACTCTACAGCAGAAGAAGATTCAGAAGAGGAAGAGCCACAAACTCCAGCTTTGAGAAGATCAGTTCGGGAAAGAAGGCAACCAGAAAGGTATAGTCCATCTGATTTCTATTCATGTTTTCCCTTAACTATAATTGATGATGATCCCATAACTGTTAGGGAGGCAGTAGATTCCGAGGATGGAAAACTCTGGAAGGAGGCCATGGTTGATGAAATGGCATCCTTGCACAAAAATGAGGCATGGGATCTGGTGGAGTTGCCAGCTGGAAGGAAGCCCATCGGAAGCAAATGGGTGTTTAAGAAGAAGATGAATGTAGAAGGCAAGGTGGAGAGATACAAAGCTTGGTTGGTAGAAAAAGGTTATTCCCAGGTGCCGGGAATTGATTTTGGTGATATTTTTTCTCCTGTTGCCAAGGTTACTTCTATTAGATTACTTTTATCTGTTGCTGCTGCATTTTATTTTGAGATAGAACAGATGGATGTGAAGACAACATTTCTTCACGGGGATCTAGAAGAGGAGATCTACATGAAGCAAAATGAAGGCTTTATGGTGAAGGGTAAGAAATAACTGGTATGCAGGTTGAAGAAGTCTTTGAACAGTCACCAAGGATGTGGTATCAGAAATTTTATACCTATATACGGGGACTTGGCTTCACCAGAAGCAAGGAGGATCACTGTGTTTATTTTAAATTAATTGGTGACCGTGTTATTTACTTGGTCTTGTATGTGGATGATATGTTGTTGATTGGAAATGACAAAGAAATTATCCAAGATTTGAAGACCCAACTGTTCTCCAAATTTGACATGAAGGATCTTGGTGCTGAAAACTATATTTTGGGCATGGAAATTAAGAGAGATCGGGCAAAGAGGAAGCTTTGGTTAAACCAGAGGAAGTATGTCGAGACTATATTGCAGAGGTTCAATATGCAGGATAGTAAACCGGTGAATGTTCCTATTCCTGTAGGTGTAAAGCTGTCTGCTGAACAGTGTCCCAAGACACAAGAAGAAGAGGAGGATATGTCCCGTGTTCCATATGCAATTGCAGTGGGTAGTTTGATGTATGCAATGGTATGTACTAGACTAGACATTGCACATGCAGTGGGAGTATTGAGCAGGTTTATGTCAAACCCAGGGAAGGATAATTGGACAGCAGTGAAGCATGTTTTCAGATATTTACGTGGCACTAGTGATTATGGCTTGTGTTACCAGGGAAGACCAGGATTGGAAAGAATGTTGGAAATTCGTGGTTTTTTTGATGCAGACTGGGCTGGAGATCTGGAACAAAGAAGATCTACAAGTGGGTATGTGTTTAGCCTATTTTGAGGCGCAGTCAGTTGGATGAGTAAAAGATAGTCTGTAGTGGCTCTTTCAACTACAGAGGCAGAATACATAGCAACCACTCATGCAAGCAAGGAAGCAGTTTGGTTGTAAAGATTGTTTTCAAGTATGGGGTTGGTACAACAAGCTATAAGGATAGACTGTGATAGCCAAAGTGAAACTTTCTTGGCTAAGAACCCTGCTTACCATTCAAAAACAGAGCACATTTATGTTCAATATCACTTTGTTAGAGATATGGTTGAGGCTAAAAGGGTGTTGCTGGTAAAGGTGGACACTTTGAAGAATCTTGCAGATGCATTGACGAAGTCTGTAAGCACTCAAAAGTTCTCTTGGTGTAGGGAAACAATGGGTGTTGAAGAATTGGCCAAATGACTAAGTGCTCCTATGGCCCCCTGTGGAAAGAAAAAAACTAGTGGGAGAATGTTGGGTATGTGTTATATTCCTTCCACGACTAGCCCCACGCGCTGTACAGTGCGTCGGGCATAGCAGGGGGGTCACAAAGGGGGAGGCAGCCCCCAAAAATTGTTTTGGTGTGCGGACCCACTCTTAGGCGGACCCACCCATGTTTTGTGCATGAGTTTGCACATGGTTTTGGGGCACGATGGTTTTCGGCCCCTGGTATTTTGTAGATCCGGTCAAGGGAACTACGGTTATGTTCTAATCCAGGGTTAATGAATTTGGGTTTATGTATGCTTCGGCATGTATATATATGTGTTGTAACACTAAAAGGAATATAATGAAAAATCAAGCTGGTTGTCCCGATTTGGGATCCAGGGGAAAATCTTTGTGTTTATCTGTTTTATGTTTTATGCTCTCGCTATTGTTTATTTTCTGTTATAAGATTCATGTGTAGATAATTTCTGTTTAGGGTTAAAACCTACACACTTGTCGTCACATGAAGAATTACTTAAGAAGGAGTTAAGGCGGTTCCTATTTTCTAGGATTGTGCCCTCATGCAACAACTTGATGCATGCAACTAGACAGGGCACATGTCTTTGGCACAAAGGAGTGCACCTAGGTAGGGTGCACTTGCTTAGCCAAAATGAATGTGCCCAGGTAGGACACACTTCTTCAACCCAAAGGAGTGGTCTCACCTCAAGTGCAAGCCTTCGTCAACTAAAAGTGCACTTTTTCTTTTTGTGAGCTATTTTCTTGATTTTTGCTCGCTTGTTCTACTTTTGTGTGTTTTTTGAGTGTGTTTGTTATAATTTGGGCATCATCCCCCAAGACCTGGTCAAACTGGATATCATCCCCAGGACCAATAAAATAGGGTTTATCATCCCCTTATATTTTAGTTGCTATATGCCCTAAGAGAAGAAAATTTTATTCATGGCTTCTATTGTGGGATTTCCAAGGTTTGAAGTATATGTTATATGACCTAATGACTCACCAACGCTCATCTGCAAGGGTCTAACTGCATTGCAGTGCCAAATCCTCCATTCAAGGGTGCACTACAATGCAATTCTCGACACTCAAGTTTGGTCAGCTGGGAGCGGAATTCTCATTGTGTCGGGAACCTCCACATGGCCAGTTCCTTCTAGAAGAGTCCATATGTGTCAAAATCTGAATCCAAGTGTCCATCTAACTCTTATGAACTTGGAAACATGTCTTGTCTATTATTAAAAATTCATTCATTGAGAAACTACCATCAGTTTCCATATAAATTGAGCACTCATCCTAGTGCTAGGGAGGAATATTTTTGGTCAAGTTATGCTGTTGGATTCTCATTTCATAAGAGAGTGAAAGTACTGATATGCTGATGGGATAATGCTGGATGTGATGAGGCTAGAATGAAGTTGGAGCATGTTGACAACAAATCGATCCATTGGTTGTAATCTTCCCCTTCTACTCTTTAATAAAGATTACTGTTCATTTTCCCATACATATGTCTCTATTTCTTGTGCAATGTATTCTTGAATGATGTATGTATTTAAAATCTAATCGATTTTATTTGAGTAATATAAGTAGATATCTGCAT
Source organism: Pinus albicaulis (assembly GCA_034641835.2). NCBI lineage: Eukaryota > Viridiplantae > Streptophyta > Pinopsida > Pinales > Pinaceae > Pinus > Pinus albicaulis. The sequence goes on along the minus strand of CM076569.1, from coordinate 957,576,667 downwards.
ATTGTATGTTGTTTTCTATTCTCTGTTTGTGTTTGGAGGAATCGATCTAGCATCTTGAGTTGGATTGAGAGCAACGACAACAACGAAAAAAGGAGAAGGAGAAGCGAAAGAATCACAAGTAGGCTACTTTTCCATCTTGAATATCTGCTTGTTTTAGAGAAAATAATAGTTATTATTTCCTCTTTTGTTCTAAGTGACAAATACCACGCTTAGGGAATTTGGTTTATTCGTAGGTCACAATTTCGAGTAACAAATTGGTGACTCCACTGGTGAGTATCCTATCATTCCTGGTGTTTTTTGCGTCTGTTTATCTTCATCAGTAGCATCTACTCTATGTTATCAGTCATTTTAATGAAAACATTGCATTAGAAGTGTGTCTTGCTGCTTGATTTTTCAATCTTAGCTGTGCCCAATGCATTTTTGGTCAAGACAGTGAAATATAGTGCAATGTATCCCACTCAGTGGTGTTATGCAACGCACTGTCTCCCTTTAGAGACTGTGTTTCCCCCTCAGCCAACCAAATTCCATCAAAATTTGTCATTGATTTCAGTTTCAGCCACTTGTTTGTTGTATTATCAAATGTCTGATACCTCTTAGAGACCAATAACCTTTCTTGTTCTTCCTCCTTTGAAAAGTAAATTTGTTCAATGTTTCATTAGTGTTTTTCTTTATCATTGGAAAATCAAATTCAAAGTATTTCATTTATGTATTAGATCAATTCTCTTTTCAAAAATAAAATTGTTGTTTCATTCCTCTTTTCCTGTAGGAAAAATTGTAGTTCCATTCTTCAGTTTTACTAAGAGAAATTGTTGTTTTATTCCTCGTTTCTCATAAGAAAGCACTTGTTTGATTGATTTATGCATAAGTTTCCTTTCTTTCATTCACATTAAAGGGATTTGAAAAGAAAAACATGCATGTGCATATAGTGAATTGTGTGTGTTGCATAGGAACAAGTTAGGAAAGCAACATTTAGTTTGTGCTCTTTTTTGTTTGCTCAAAAAATGATTTCTCTTTCCCTTTAGTAGCTAGGATTTTCATTGAAAAGGCTAAATTGAAATTTTTTTTTATCATTTAGTTTTCATTTTTAGGAATTTCCACCACATGATGCGGTGAACCTCAAAGACAAAATTTTAAACAAGCTCAACATAAAATTTATTTGAATTTACCTAAGAAAGCATTGGAACATTAACGATAACATTTAGAAGGTCTAGGCTAGAGACGTGTTCCAACATCGCTAAACATAGCAGTTGTTGCTAACTTGTCTGCGATACATTCCGAGTGTGATATCTCAATCCACCTATGTAAGTATATCAGAGCTCATCCACGTACCTTTGGGTATATAGGGCAGTGTTCTAGTATGAAAAGTATAAGGGGGCGCTCTCACTGTGCAGTTTCACATTAGACAACGCTAATACGGACTTGGGCCTCCACATACCTTTGGGTATATTTGGGAGGAAAAATTTATGTTGCTATCCATCCATAGGTAACCGATTTAGCCACCTTGTAACTTGTGATACACTATACACATCATTCAGGGAGATTTCCTTCCCGTACTTCTTGGTTCGCTAGGAGGTATTTTGCAGTTCACAATTACTTGGTAAACCTTTTGCCTAGAATTACCCTTTTTTCTATTTGTTTTTGTCATAAAATCAATCAGTAATAGTGGAATAAGAACATCCCTTTCCCCGTCGTTCTCGTAGAATAGTACTTAAACCTCCTTTACCACCGGAAGTCATTTCAGGTCGGCAAAGGCGACATCGTTCTACCGAAACTAGTACTATTAGTACCTCTAGTTTGACATCATTATCAAATATGCCAGAGTTGTCTCGAGTTGTTTCTACAAATCCTGGTTCGTCTACTGTTGTCGAGACAGAGTCCTCACAGCTACCTGTGGTCACGATCCATCCAATTAGTGAGACCATACCTCCCAAACCCAACATTGTTCAACTGGAATTTGATCCGGATCTTGTCGTTATTTTACCAGAACATCTAGATCCTAGAGTCAAACAACCAAAATATGTTCCTCTATCGATCTCTCCACAGTCAATTGTAGCCATTGAGTCTCCCATATCGTGCAGTTAACCACCTAAAATATATCTCGATATTGACGGTGAAATCCTTCCACCTAGTTTGATTTCGATTGAAGAAATACTAGAAGACGAAATACCTTCAACTCTAACTCATTTTGGGGAGGAGCCTTATCTTTACAAGTATTTTCCTCAATCAACCCACACTTCTTTCTTTGATCCCGTGTCAATTCGAGTTCCCGTAAATCCTATAGGGTATACATTGGGTCATATGACCATGGCTGAGTCAACATCTCTGGATGTACCATCTGTTACAGTTGTGACAACATCTACTGTTTCCGCTGCATCAATGTTCACCACATCACCAGAGTCACATCTATATGGTGGCCCTTTCGTCCCACCTGGTTACCAATATTTATATGGAACCTTGTCTGGTGCATCCTAAAACCCATGGACTTCACCCATGTCATCATCTGGTATTCTATCTGGTATATCTCTAATGAGTACTGAACGGCTTGATCCTTTATATACATCTTCAGTGCAATATAAAGCTGGTCCATCTGGGTATATTCCCTCTAGTACAATCTCAACTGGACTTCCGACATTTGGCGAACAATATATTCCATCTTATTATACTCCTCATATAGGGGGACAACCTATGGTCACCCATTTTGATAGTACTTTGTCGTTATATGGTCATCCTAAAGTTAGAATGAATTTTTGTTAATGGTAGCCTATCCTTCCCATTCAACCACAAACGATTGTGCATTCATATCAACCAGATCAACCTGTTGCACCCACATCTAATCCACTTGTTAAGACATCCTTACCCATGTTACAGGCTCAAAGTGTTGTACCTCAAATATCTCAGACATATCCTTCCACCCAATACCCTCAAGTATTGGGCCCTCAGAATCAAAATCCTTCAGCTGGTTTACAAAAACAACCTATATCCAGAATCATTTATTCACAAGCTATATTACCCTATTATGGGATGTCGCAAGCACAACCAGGTTTTACCTATTCACAACCAAGTCCAAGCTATTCTATTTTGGGCTATAATTTTGGTGGATAGACACCTTGGTAGCCACAAGTGCAAATTCCGCAACAATCATTCCAACAACAAGTAGCTTACCCAGGTTTTGTTCAATAGAATCCTCAAGCGTTTTCTTATAAAAAAAACCCCTATCTGAGTTACCAGCAACAAATTCCTTATGCTAGTGCTCAAAGGCCTATTTCCCAAGCAATTCTATCATACCCTGGCTATTCTCAACATGACTTAAATCCACAGTTTCCCTCTGTTTCAAATTTAGAATTTCCTGATTAAAACTGGCTTACCAATGATCCAATCAACTATGCTCCTTGGTGGCCGATGATACCACATAAATTACCCTCGGATATTCCTAAGTTCAATGGAAACCCTAGAGAATACCCTTCGATGCATGTTATGACTTATCATTTGTGATGTTCACCCAACCCCTTAAATGATGACTCCGTTCGACTACGTCTTTTCCAGTCTACGCTCACTAGTCCAACCGCGAAGTGATACATTGAGTTACCACGAGCTTCATTTGATTATTTCATTGCCTTGTCTACTACCTTTTGACCCACTTTGAGTTACCCATATGATATGAAACTAGAATGGAACTCCTGACCAATTTTAAACAGACTAATGCTACTCACATTTCTAATCATATTCATGAGTTACGTCGTCATCGTAGAATGGTAAAAACATTTTTTCTTGATCAAGTCCTTGCTGAGTGGTTCATTAAGTCCTTGATGCCATATATCACTGAGGATGTGGCTAAGGGTGGCATCATCACTTAAGAGCAGGTCATTTCTCATGCCCAATACTTATATTTGATTCATACTCAGTCTGATAAGCTTTATGAAAAAACTCCCAACATGCCGCGATCTAATTTTACTGTTCCTCCTCCATCTAATGAATCTCATGCCGGTGACGGTATGATCGGTACTACAAGCAGACATCACTCTACTTCATCTGATCCTGCACCTTCTTCTGAAATTCATGCCGTGTCATATGAAAAAGGAAAAAGTGACAAGCAACTCGAAACTAAGAAAAAGGGGAAAGCGAAGAAAAAGAAAAAATCAACCCTGCAGGAATGATCATCTGATCAACAATCTTGAAACAATCGAAAACCTCATTACCATTGCATAATATGTAATGAGGAGCACTTTTTTTGAGACTATCCTCACAATGCCGAAGCCTCAAAATTTCTAAAGACTTTGAATATCTACTATGTTGATAGATCCATTTCCAAATTCAGACACAAATATGGTTGCTACGGATCCAGCTTCTAGTTCCCAAGTGCTTATGCTATATGTCACGAAGCCAAAAACTAATGTTTTGGTGTCGACGTGTAATAAATATTATGGTAGTTAGGCTACTGATCAACCTAATACCTCAACCATGAATCCATGCATGAAATCTATTCTGCCAACTGTTATTCCTGAGTTAACAATAAAGCCACCGAACAGAGTCGTCCATAAATCGATGTTCAATCCTCAAGCCTGAGCTGCTCAAAATTATAATATAGTTGAATATTTCGCTCAATCCCCTTCAGCTATGTCGACATTTGAGGTACTTCAAAATTACCCTTCCCAAAAATAGACTTTGTTGTCAGCAATTGGTGGAATCGATCCAACAGATTCCAATCTTGTAGTCTTTAATCATACGGGCTATGTGCCACAATTACCAGCAAAATTGGCATTCTCCATTGAAGTAAATGTTCTCAATAACCTCATTCATCGTACTATTATTGATGAGATATCATATACCTACATTATGTCTCTAAACTTCTAGAAGTCACTTGGCTCATCGTGCCTATCTCAATCACCTACGACTTTGAAAGCTTTTGACTATCGTACATATAAGCCTTGCGGTATCATCTATAACCTGCATGTTGAACTAGGGGGAAAAACAATAAATTTTGAAGTTGAGGTCATTGAAGGACCCCTTGAATACAAAATTTTACTCGGAAGGCCATGGGTATATGCTATGACTGTGATCGTCTCTACATATTTTCGAGTGATCGCCTTTCCTCATAAAGGTGTTATTACAATCATCAATCAAATCTCCTTCTTTTCCTCTAGTTCCCAAGTAACTGGAAGCTTTTCGTTAGTTCATGCACCCCAACTATAACTTCAAAATATTGGTGTATGAATATTAAGGGATTCTTCCTTAATGGGAACCTTTGCATTACCCCCGCCTGCGACATCGGTAGAAATTGCAAGCATAGAGACCTGTGACATGATATCTTCCACTCCATTTGGCTTAATGAAGATTACAGATGATTCTGAAGTTTTTACGTTGGATGAATTCCTGTTGTCCAACCCAATTTAGCTCACATAGCAATCAATATACATGGCTTGGGAGGCGAATCTGAAATCATCGTCGACGATCATTTGGGTTGATCGTTCAATAGATTTTGGTACTCCATATGATCCTTTTTCATCCACTTTCTTGATTAATGGGAGCATTGTGGAATCCATGATGCGAGAAGGAGAACCATGGGAAGATCATCATCATCATTTCCATCTTCAGGATCACGAAGAAGATAATATTATCGAACTATATCACCCATCGATCAAAAATTTCTTTTCGAATTATTTTCCCATTAATGCAATCAAATCCGAGTGAAATTTATCAAATATTGAAAAACCATTTCTATCGATATTTCGACCAAACCTGGCGTTGTAGAAAACATTCATGTCAGCGTTTCTTGTTTTTCATCAGAACTTGAAGCTTATCAATCTCTCTTTCGTGAATTCCAAGATATATTTTCTTGGTCTTACAGGGAAATGCCAGGGATAGATACTAGTATTGTTGAACACACCATTAAAATGTACCCTGATGTCAAACTGGTACGGCAACGTCTTCATATTGTTCATCTGAAGAAGGCTACTACCATTAAAGAAGAAGTTCAAAAGCTTTTGCATGCTGGTTTCATCTACCCTGTTCTGCTAACTGATTGGGTTTCCAACATTGTTCTTGTCATGAAGAAACAAGGGAAAATCAAAGTGTGCGTCGATTGTCGGGACATCAATCTCTTTTGTCCAAAAGACAACTATCCTACTCTCTTTATTGACTAGGTTATTGACGATTGTGCTGGATGTGAAATATTTTCATTCATGGATGGATTCTTTGGTTGCAATCAAATAATTATCTGCCTAGAGGACCAATATAGTGAAAACATTAATTTGTCTCTAGGGCACATTCTCATATCATAAACTCTCATTTGGTTTAAAGAACGTTGGGGAAACATTTCAGAGAGAAATGAATTATGCTTTCAATGACATCAAGCACATTGTTCAACCTTATCTAGATGATTTACCCGTGCATTCACAAAAACAGATTGATCATTTGATGCATCTGAGAGCTATATTTTTATGCTTTTGACACTAGAAAATATGCCTCAATCCACATAAATGTGTGTTTTGTGTTGGTTTCAGTCGTTTTCTAGGATTCATCGTCTCAATAGAAGGAATTGAAATCGACCCACTGAAGGTCTAGGCCATTCTTGATTTTCCTGTGCCATCAAATTTACTTTAGTTACGTAAACTTCAAGGAAAGGCTAACTTCCTAAGGAGGTTCATAACCAACTACGCCGAAATGGCTAAAGGATTTACTCATCTCTTGAAAAATGGGATTCCCTTCCATTGGGATAAGGTTGCGCAAGCTTCTTTTGATGTTGTCAAGGATACACTTGTCTGGGAATTATTAATGTATCCCCCCCATTATCAGAGTGATTATGTCTTATATATCGCCATGGTAGATACGACCATTTATATGGTATTGGTCCAAGAAGAATATAGGGTAGAACATCCGATATGTTATTTGAGTCGTAATCTCAATGATATAGAAGTGAAGTATTCATACGTTGGAAAGCTCGCCTTGGCGTCTGTTCAAGCTGTCCAAAGATTTCGCCATTATATCATGTTCTGGAAGACCATTGTAATTTTGGATTGCAACCCCATGACATACATTCTGTCACGTCAATTGCTGGGGGGAAAATATTCAAAATGGACTGTCATTTTACAGAAATTTGATTTGGAATTTATCAAATACAAGTCAAAGAAGTCTTTATTTTTGGCTGAGCTTCTTTGAAACCTTCGCTCTGATAGTGTAATATTCCAAAAATTTATCCTTCAAGCTAAATGGAATATTATAGTTGTTTTATCACTAGGTAGGTGAATAAGTGGGTGAGGAGGCCCATAAGTCTCTTGAGCAATAATAAAAACACTTAAAGTGTGAAAGGAGACCTTTGTAGTGGCTAAATAAGGCTCCTCCATGTGTGAATAGGGTTTGGATCATGTTGATTTAGTCAACTTTGACCAAGTCAACAACGCTGTTAAGGAGGAGTGGAGATTAATTAGAGCATAATGCAGTTTTGGAGGGAGATGAATCACATGAAGGAAATGACCTAATTGAGTGGGGCCAAGGGTAAGAAAGCTCACATTCTATTTAAGGAAGAGGATGGCAGCCATATGGGATCATGTTTTAGTATATTATTTTGATATTGGTTTGCTTAGACTATTGCTTCCTCTTGTTGTTTAGCAGGGTTGCAGTGTTGTTTAGCACAGGGTGTTCTCGAGTGGGAATCCCACCTCTTTCCTTGAGAGGCCTCTTGGAAGAGTATTTTATTCATTTCCACATTCAGGTTTTCAGGCCAAGCTACAACTTTCTTCATCAACGCAGTTTCTACAGGTTATTATGTTGTGTTGCAGTATGCAGCAGTGGAGGGGTTACAATCCCACTTTCTGAGCTAGTTTCTCATAGGAGGAAGGTTTCCTTCTCTTAGGAGATCTGTTTGGAGAGTTCTTGAGCATATTTCAACTCTTTGGCATTAGGCCATATATTTCCCATCATTTCTAGTGTTTTTCCAGCTGGGAATTGCGTTATTTTGGAGGGCAGCTTCAGTGGAAGATCTTGTGGTTCCTTTGTAGTGTTTTCTTGTGATTGAGGGGTTCATCCTTTCATGGGAGGAGACCTTTATCAGATCTATTATATTTCAGCCTCCTACAATCTTGTTCTTCAATTTTTAGTGAATCTTCAGCCATTGGGCTTTAGATCCCATCTTGTATAGGTGTATTTCTGAAAACCCTTCCCAGGTTCTTTGTAGGGGTTTGTATTGAGCCTAGATCTGTATTGGGCATATATTTTAAGGCATATAATAGCCCTACATATTTTGTACATTATTTTTCTGTAGCAGTGTGTTTATAACTACTCTATAGCAGTCTTCCAGAATTTTTTATTGTAGCAGTAGTTCAGTTTTAGGAGTGATTGCTTGTGGGAGGCTTGTTCCCTCATTGTATATGATTCATGCCTCACTATTTTGTATTGATTTTCTGATATAATACATGATGATATGTCTACATATTGGTCTCCAATGTTAATGAGTTGATTTACACTACTATTTCCAGTTTTGTGTTCATCTATTGCTGCATTCCCTATTTGGGATATTACAGATAGTGCTACTACTAAATCAAAACCATAAATTCCTGATGAGTCTTTGTTTCTAATCGAATCATCTGATCCTTGGTATGGGGATTTTATCATTTATCTCTAAGCCAAGAATTTTCAGCTTTATAACTCTCTCTCTCAAGAGTGATGTATTCAATACCAAGCCAAAGTTTATCTTATCGTCGACGATACACTTTATTGTCGTGCTGTCGATACGATTTTAAGGAGGTGCCTCACTCATGAAGAGGCCGAGAATGTTTTAAATGATTGTCATGCTGGGGCTTGTAGTGGACACTTGTTTGGATATGCTACCACATAGAAGATACTCTGCGTTGGTTACTTTTTGCCTACCATATTTTGTGACTGCATCCTTGTGGTCAGACATTGTCATGCGTGCCAGATATTTGATTATAAATTCCACAAATCGCCAGTGCCTATGCATCCTGTTATCACTGTGGGACCATTTGAAAAATGGGGCATTGAATTCATGACCTAAAACCCTCATTCATCTGGGGGGCATGGTTATATTATTGTCGTAGTAGACTACTTTAACAAGTGGGATTATTCTTTTTCAATCATGTCATCTCATGGTTTGGTGTTCCACAGGCTATAGTCACAGATCATGGTAAGAATTTTTGCAATCACATATGATGAATAAGTTGACTACCAAATTAGGACTGTCGCATGATAGTTCTACTCCTTATTATCCACAATCAAATGGACAAGTTGAGGCTATTAACAATATTCTTAAACAAATGCTTCAACAAATGATAGGAGTTCATAAACAAAATTGGAATTTTATCCTGTATTCAGCTTTGTGGGCATACCGAACCTCGGTGAGAAACACAACCAGATTTGCCCCCTTTCAATTAATGTATGGTCTGGAAGCTATCTTGCCTATCCAATGTGAAATACCGTCGTTAAAACTCACAGTTGACTTGTTTCCTGACACCTCTTCTGAAGAAACACGTCTTTTTAACCTCATCCATATTGATGAAATGCGTCATGAAGCCGCATTGCCAATGAAGCGCATAAGAGACGTATAAAGGCGCAATACGACCAACATGTCCAACCTCACATATTCTCAGAGGGTGACGTGGTCTTACTTTATGATCAAGAAGATGATGTAATAGGTACAAGAAAATTTGAGTCGTTATGGCATGGCCCCTGTATTTTCAAAAGAGTTCTTGCTAAGGGCGACTACGAGTTGGTAGATTATGATGGAATTCCATTGGCGCAACCCCGAAATGGGTTGTATGTCAAACATTACTATGCTTAAACATGATCTTAGTGAACTATTGTATTATATTGTATATATGCTTTTGATTTGAATTTACTGTCTTAGTTTTTTTTTCTAGAGTTTTCTTGAAGTTAGTAACCTTCTTTACATTTCATCACAGATGCCTGAATCTTTGGAACCATTCATTAGGTATGCTAATGGTGCTAGTTGTAGTACGCAGAATCTATCCTCTATAGCGTGGGCCATTTTCGCTTTGAATGACAAGTTAGTGAGTTTTCAAGGGATTTGTATTAGTCAATCTACAAAAAATATCATTGAGTATAACACATTGCTAAAACTTTTCTCTGATGCCATTTCATTGGTATTAACCACATCATCATTAGGTTAGACCCACAACTTGTTTTACTGCAACTTACTAGCATTTATACGGTTCGAAATCCAACACTGTATCATATGTTCCTAAGAGTTCAACTTTTGGAAAGACATTTTGATTTCATTCAATATCAATGCATTTCTAGAAACTTGAACACATTAACTAATTCCTTAGCGAATTATGTTACAAACATACATTTGCAACACATGTAAAGACATATTTTCAATTCACATCACATAATTGAATATGATTGCGCAATAAACATAGGAAAACACTAAAAACAAATAGATAGATAGTTATAGGTTTTTACAAAAATCCTTCACAAGACACATTGGTCATCTGACCTCAAAATGTATGCAAAATGCCAAATTAAATTAGTGATGCTCGTGATAAAAATATACTGATCTAGCTATCCTACCTAATAACCACATGCAACGGTTAGGAACACCAATAGTGTGGCGCTGCAGTCTCATGGGTAACTCTTCAATCTGGAAATCTAGAATCCTGAGAGTTAATCCCTCTATGTGCTGTTGTAGCTTAGCAAGAGTCTTGGTCATATCTAAATCCCGAAGGACTTCTCTCCCGACAACCCTCTCTGCTGGCTCCTCTACTCTCTGCTCTGGCTGACCCACTAGTCGAAATTGACCTACATTTGCATACATCAAAACTTTAGTTTAGTATTGGGAAACATCAAAATACAAAAACATGTATAAACCTTAGAAAAAATAAAAAAACATGCTCAAAAAATTCTTACCAATTGCACCCCATTAAGCGCCATCTGGTAGAATCAAGTCTAGATCTCGGAAATCTATGCCTGAATATGCATAATCATTGATGGAAATCATCTACCATATAAACCAAGCGAAGAATGTAGTAGAGAATATGATGGTCGATTGACTAGCATGTCTAGCCATCAATTCTACCCATCTCTACATTCGTGGATCCCTAAGGCTAGATATACCTAGTGTAACATGTTGGGGCTGCATCAACAGAATCTGCTCTAAGGAAAAGGAGATCAGGATCAAGCCATAGTTTAAATTATTCTTCCTTCCTCCCTTTGCCTTAGTTAGTTATTCTTTCAACTGAAAGAGGAAAACTTCAACCCAATTAAATAATGTTGGTTCCAAAGACTCCAGTGCATACTTCATGTATGATCTATTTGCCACATGTAGTTTAGCGGAACCAACAAGCTTTGTGATAGTGAAAAGGATGGTCCTCAAAGGAAAATAAAGTACATCATTGATGTTAATTTTCCCATCCTTACTAGGTTCAGTCCCTGGATAACAGTGTTGCAGTATGTAATCTCTCACTATCTCTCCTCCAAGAGCAGATCCTGAAAGAGAAATGGGCGAACCTCGCCTCGAGAATCCTGTGAGAAAATAAATTTCCTCCACTAATATTGGAATGAATTTGTCCCCAATGTGAAAATCCTGTATTACCAGATCCCATGAACAAACAAGGAACTCCAATAGTTCCGTTTGTTGCCTCATACCTAAAAATGTGAAGTAATTTAGCAACCTGCAATCTCTGAGGTCTCTTACTGTACCCAGATTGTTTAGGGAAATCATGTTTTTTTCTTCATGTTCTATTTCCCTCCATGAAATCGTCATTTTGATTCGATGAATACCTGAAACACAATCAAAAGACTCATTAGGATACATTTCATGCAAAAAAATTGGGAAATTTTGGGCACACAACAAAAAAATAGAATGGAAATTGTGCTCAACGCACCCTAGGTCAAGGGACAGAGCATTGTAATGCATCTGGCCTTTAATTTCAGTGCACTGCAGCGCACCTTTCGACATTCAAGGGTGTGTTTCCCTCTAAGAATAGTATATTTACCCTAAGGGGCTCAAAACCCAAAAAATTTACCATGAAATGAAATGAAAATGATATTAAAAGAAAGAGAAGGTTCATAGCACCAACCTGGATTGAACGACAAGGAAAATCATCCACAGAATCTGTCGCAATCAACTTCTAAAGTTTGGGGGCAAAAAATAGTTCAGAGCTCCTATTTCTCAAATGGTAAAAATGAATGGTAAAAACTCTTTTAATTAGTCAATTTGATTATTTAAAATCATATTTAATGTTGTGACTATGGCTTTTATTCATTTTTTCTATGAAACAGGTATTTTTAATCTATTTGATGGTTCTCTGAACAGGTTTTTATAGCTGATACAACATATTAGTTGTGCACACTTATTCAAGAATGATTTGACCACAAAGAATACTTTTATCCTTAATTTTCGATCTTTGATAAAAATGAAAAAGGACTTGAAGCGCACTTTTATCTATTTTTCGAGCTTCGATAACAACAAAAAATGAACCCCTGGAGTCTTGTTTTAGCTCTTTTCAGACTTCGATAATGTGAAAAGATTTCTGAGCACTTGTCTTTTCAAGCTTGTAAAAGTGAATGAAATGAAATCTACTCAGTACAAGTTTAACGCTTTTCCAGGCTGAGATAGATTATTTATGAAAAAGGAAAGCCTTAGTTGAACATGGCTAAGAGGTTTTCTCAGGTATCATTTTACTCTTTTTCGGACCTGAGAAATTTTTTTACAGAAAATGACTCATGGAATTTTCTTTTTTCCTCTTTCTCAACTCTCTAAATATGAAAAAATACTGGGCTATCATTGTCGTTAGGCTCGTTAAAACATAGAATACCGACGGAATTGTCGATCATGGAAATAATCGAGTTTCATTTATTTCTAGAATCGTCAAATTATTAAATAGCAACGGATTCGCCCGAAGGGTTGAATTATAGATCAAGCATATGTTATCCTCCTCAAGCTTGTTAAAAAATAAAGAGGTATTGGTCGACAAATTACCGAGGAAAATTTGGGAAAAAGAAAGGAATACTTTATGGTAGCAGGTCGCTCTTGAACATGACACTTTCACTCCATCATCGTGACTTTTGATTTGGATAATCTTCTTGTCTGTTCATCCATACATATGGTTCATCATACCTTCACTTCGATTTTGGGTCAATGCTGCCAACTCATCTCAGTGTCGCCGATATGTTCAAGAGAAGTCATCCATTGAATCATCATCCTTTTGCAATACTCAGAAACCTTCATTTTCATGACAGTCATCCCTAAGCATTACTATATCAAGTCACTTTTTATCTTAGAAAGTAGTAACTCCCATTTCGTGATAAAGTTTCTTCCTATCGACATCAACTCATCATCAAATAAGTTTACTTAGAAAAATCTTCTAGTACCCTAAGGCTTGCTACATCATCGACAAGTTTCTCGCTTTAGGACCTTTGATAGAAATATTTTTTTTGGTGTTCGACATCAAATCATCTATTAATGCCTTGCAAACTGTACTATAGTACCTTGAGAGCCATTAACATCAATGGTGGTTCTCTCGCATTTGTTAACAACTCACATGATTGGCTGGTAATCAAATGATGTCTTACCATGTTTGACTTCAAATCATATATTCACATGGATATACTTGTACATGAACAATCAAGTGAATGAGATAAGAAGACCCCAGATCTAGTTTCATCCATCCGAGCTATGATTTTAGGATTTTTGTACAGATCATCTGTATGATGGCTTTACATACAGATCGTCATCTGAACATGGGCCTATATTTGTAGGCATGTCTATATTGGGCAACATTCTAATGTAGATGAATTTCTAAAAAATGTACATGTTGTTAGATAGTTTATGTGATGAGCATGGGAATGAATCCCTCTACAATTCGCAATCAAGATGAAAATATCATGATGTAATATATTATAAGATTGATGCAGGTCACCATCCACTTTAGTTCTGGCTCATCACATCACAAAACATCTCATCCAAATACAGTTATTATTTTGACTTCATGCTTTAGGGGTCAGCTATTATAGGTCAATTTGGGCATCAACCCCCAAGACTTGGTCAAACTGGACATCATCCCAAGGACCAATGAAATAGGGTCTATCATCCCCTTATATTTCAATTTCTATATGCCCTAAGAGAAGAACATTTCATTCATGGATTCTATTGTGAGATTTACAAGGTTTGAAGTATATGTTATATGACCTACTGACTCACCAACTCTCATCTGCAAGGGAATAACTACATTTCAATGCCAAATCCTCCATGAAAGGGTGTATTGCAGTGCACTTCCCAACACTCAAGGGTGTGTTGGTCACCTGGGAGTAGAATTATCATTGTTTCGAGAATATCCACATGGACAGTTCCTTCTAGAAAAGTACATATATGTAAAAATTTGAATCCAAGTGTCCATCTAACATCTCTGGACTTGGAAACATGTATTGCCTATTATTAGAAAGTCATTCTTTGAGAAACTACCATAAGTTTCCCTATAAATTGTGCACTCATCCTAGTGCTAGGGAGGAAGAATTTTGGTAAAGTTATGATGTTGGATTCTCATTTGATAAGAGAGTGAAAGTACTGATATGATGGATGTGATGAGGATGGAATGAAGTTGGAGTAGGTTGACAACAAATCGATCCATTGGTTGTAATCTTCCCCTTCTACTCTTTAATAAATATTGGTGTTCATTTTCCCATACATATGTCTCTTTTTCTTGTGCAATGTATTCTTGAATGATGTATGCATCTCAGATCTAATCGATTTGATTTGAGTAAGATAAGTAGATATGTATATATTATATGTTGTTTGTTGTTATCTATTTATGTTTGCAAGAATCGATCTAGCATCTTGAGTTGGATTGAGAGCAACGACAATAGTGACAGAAGGAGAAGGAGAAGCGAAAGAATCACAAGCAGGCTCCTTTTCCATTTTGTATATCTGCTTGTTTTAGAGAAAATAATAGTTATTATTTCCTCTGTTGTTATAAGTGACAAACGCCATGCTTTGGGAATTTGGTTTATCTGTAGATCACAATTCTGTGTAATAGTGTTCATGGCTAGAAGGCAAGTTTCTAAGTCAATAAAGATAGTTATTTGACCTAACCTCAAACTTACTAATTTGAATGCTTCTAATGGTTAAGTTATGACACTTGAGACACATTTACTTAGGAGGATGAGACACTAAAATAAAACACACAAATATCAAATCAAAACACAAGTTTATGCAAGGGGGCTTGAAACAACAATTAGCGTAGGCTCCAAAATCGACATAGGAAAACGTTTTGGAGGGTCGTTGACCGAGAAACAACATTAGAGACACACTAGGAGAACCCCATCTATGAAATGGTTCCATTGTGAGGACAAAGTCTCATTCCTCTAGGAAATATTGATTGAATCAATGAGTTACCTTCAACTCTCCACTCTAATTGGTTAAAGATATAGTATCCTCAGTTCCATTACTTGGTGTAACACAAACATTAAACAAGACATATCAAAATTATGTCGATGTAAGTAATGATAATATAGCACAAAAAAATAAAAATAATTCGAGTGTGAGTTTTACATCTCTAGAATTTCTCTGTTTCCAACAGGTCTGGACAGTAACCCAATAGAGTTGCTTTAGGAACACAAAAGTTGCTTCGCTACTAGCGAGCCTAGATAGTACCCCGGTGAAGTCACCTACTTCACCTCCTTGCCTAAGAAGTATTTATCTTCTTTCACCATTTTATTTTATTTTCTTTTATTTTAGAGGAATATGCTTAGGCACTTATTACCTTTTTTCATGGGCAAAAGAGGGATCCCAACTTATTGAGAGCAAAAGAGGTTGTCCCTTCAGAGACAAGTTTTAGACCTCTGATGATTTTAATTGCTAAAATTGTTTTCCATATATTAATCTAGATAGATAGACAAGAAATAACACACCATACAGAATAGCACCGAGCATGGGAATGTGAATCCTAAATATAGATACAAGTTTCATGGTTTTCTTACAACTTCCTAGTTGAAGGATCATATTTTCCATCATAAAATAATTGACTTGGAAGATGTAAACCTGATCAAGGAAGAGGGTGATAGATAAGCCAATGGTTGTGTGCTACTACAAGTTTCCTTTCACAAAATCTTAGCCAAGCCATCTCAAATCTAAAATCTAACTTATTCAAAGACAAATAAAATCACAACATGAAAAAAAAGAGAGCAGTGCAATGCATCTAACTACATGAAACCTAACATAACCTAAACTAGACAATTCAAGGTCAAATCATGTAAAGTGTAACCTCCAATGTAGCCATAGAAGCTGCTCTAGACCTTTAGACTGAAATATATCACCTTGAATAGCCAAAATAAAAAGTAGTGCAGTGAATAAGAGGAACTATGCAAACATCTGCACTGAACGACGAAAACATGAAGTTCAAACACAATGGTGTATTACACTCGACTACTCTACTAAACGGGGGAGTTCACGACAACAATAATCACTAAGCCTATCACCATATAGGACTCAAACAAGGGTATGAAAGTACAGAACATGAGACATGGGCCCAGACTGAAAATACTTTTCTAATGAATCTCCAACAATATCGGGGACATGACCTTTAGGGAAAGACACACAAGAAAGAATATACAAGGAAAAATCCATGTCATGAGCCATGCCATAAGGTTGATCAAAATATAAGCTGTCGTGCACGTGATATAATTTAATGGATGATGTGAAAGATTTATTACATATTTGAGATTTTCTTGAAATAAGATGAAGAGGTGGAATATCAATAATAAAATTAAATCTCCTTCCCCGAGGGTTAAAATTTTTTATGTGAATAAAAGAAGCATCCCTCAGGAAGTAATTATCATCCCATGTGCTGACATCAATGACAAAGTTGTGCAGAGAATAAAAAACTGATCGAAATCACAAATACCACCACGATGATAGGGACCTGACCTAACCTTCAACCTTATATGAAGTTCCCTACTCACCTGAATATACTTTGGGTTATGATAAAAAATGGTCAACTTCTTCTCAAAATAGGATTCAACATTTAAATCATGAGATTCAATAGAATAAATATGTTCAATACTAATGCAAAAATATTCAATGATAATCATGTCATTTTCATGGTCGAAAGGAGATATACGTGAAATAAAATCTTTGATAATCATGTCATACTAATTTTGAAAATATTGCAAACATGAATCTTCATGTGGGAACAAATATTCACCCAGATTACTTGAATGATCACAACCATATAATTCAGAGAGAATAAAATCATCCGGGTCATGAACACCCAAGGGTTCATCTTGATTAACGGGTGAAGTATTGACAGGAGGAGTATGAATATTTGAAGATGGTTCATTGATGGAGTCTGATGGATCACCATCAAAGGATATATGTGAGATAAAGATAATCTCTTTGTCCACAAGATGATATTCTGATTCAATAATTGGTTTAGCCAGTCATGTTACCGACCACCTGTGGGTATTGCATATAGGAGAAAAATATTCTCCTAGATTGTCCCCAGCTGGAAGCCAACAATCCCTTGCAGCCACCAGATAACTCGATGTGCCATTTTCTCCACCCCCTAATCCAGCCATGTGGTACCTCAACCGCTTTCCATGAATTTATGTTTGAGGGTGGGCCTCCCAACCCTAAAGGTATGGCTTTTCATTGGTATAGTTGAGTAATTTTCCTTACTTTACATGGGAACTTTTGGGCATGGATTAGCGGGGGTATTTGGCGGAAATAGTGGGTTAATATTGTATTATTTTCTCCACTACATGATTTTGTGGTTACCCTTGTATCCTAGTCCAGTAGGATATACTTTACTGACCATTCAAATTCTGGGTTGGTAATATATGGGAAATCTTAGTTTTAGTTGCATGGTATCGATTCTTGATACCACCCACATTACTCCCCTTCCACTCATTTTAGCCCCATTCATCTCTTTTCCCATATAGGTCCACATGTGTCCACTAGGTCCACATAGGGTTAGCCTCCCCCTCCCCTTATCTACACCTTGGGTTGGGCCTGGAACGATGCCCCAGAGGTTGATGCAGCTAAAAGGAAAAGAAAAAGCATAATTTGGCCACTCTCAATAGGAAATGTACCAAAAAATGCAAAAGATGGCCGGGACATAAAAATTTAACACATGGGAAAAAGCCAAACATAAACTCTACCCCTTATCCATGGCCATCACCCTAGTTCCTATGGGCCCTAGATGAGCCCCCTATATCATTAAGGACCCGTGATTGTCCTAGCCCTTGGTGGGAGATGAACTTCCCCACCTTAAAGGGGAATTCACTGCTACATATTACACATCATGCTCTCATCCCCTGGAGCCCCAAGGAGTTATGAACAAAATAAAATAAAATGAAAAAGGCATATGAATAAGGGTGAAAAAATAAAGGCTGGGGTAAATCACGTATCAATATTTTCTCCCTCATACACTCATATACCTAGGTGCGGGCTTCCATTATTTAGCTACCCTGACTCCTTGACATGTGGTCTAGATGTTTTCCCTGATCCCTACTATTCCATCATTATATCATTTTCCACCTACCATTTTATGGATATACCACAGACATGTCCCTCATCTAGAGGTTGAAACCACCTAATAGGGTCCTTTGATAACCCCCTATTGAGCTTGGATACACTTGTGCATACCAAAGCCCATTATGGAAGGGCAGGCCACCATGAAGTGCCCCATTGGTTCCATGACTTGTAAGTTCTTTTACTTGATTATTATAGTATATATATATATATATATATATATATATTAATTTATTTATTTATTGGAGGGTGTTGTAACCAGTTTTAATTTTCCTTTGTTGAAGATGTATATGATATCTTGTTTAAAACAAATAAATCAAATATCAAGGAAAACAAGCAAAAATATAATAAAGCTAGAACACGCTTGGGATTACTTTTATTTGATAAAATTTGTTTAAGGATGGTGATTTTAATTAATGCACTAATCAACATTAATGCAACACAAATAATATTGGTGGGACCCATAGTGTATCATTGAAAAGATTAAATATCACACATGTTCGAAGGTGGAGATGAATTCTTCACTGGGGCCCACGAGACGAGGCAAACCCGACATCACTAAATACTCGACAGATAACAACGGGGGTGCCTCTGCAACGAATTTTCAACATGCCCGAGATCTCAAGAGCTACGACTTACGTTTTCTGCGAAGGCACTCCCCTTACTTTGAATCGTACCAAAGACTGCTCCTGCAATGACGTCAACAAGTGATCCTGATGACATCAGCAAGCGAGACCGACCCAACCACCTATCCCTCCACATCACCTCTCCCCTTTCCACCTTTCCATATTGCATGTCATTTAAACCATTAAATTATTTCTTTGGACTTAATTTAATTCTCTACAGAAACATTAAATTTAGCCTTTTCCCCTTCCTTTGCATAGTTGGGCTATAAAAGTTTGTTTTTATCTCATTTCCACATACTTTTCCTACCCGATCGTGCTACCATTGTCTTCAAAATTCTCCAACGATAGATCCTATTCAGCATTTCTTGTCACCTCTAGGTATTTATCATAGTCACCCATTACTCAAATTGTACAAAATTTCTAAGAAAGTTGTTTTAGTGGGTTCATCATCTCACATTCCGCTAATGGACATCGAAGTTGGAATTTTCGATACTATTTTTTCTTTGAATCATACTAAAACATATCATCATATCCTTGTGAATAAGTCCAATTTTCCTTAATACACTGTTGTAGTCAAGTTCAAGGTTCTGTGAGCCTTTATCATTGAAGCTCACATTTTCCCTAAGTTTATCAACTGGTTAGTGTTTGCCATGTATCCACAAAAATATTTTGTGATGGATAAGTTAGGAGAAAGTATATTCCAGGTGTCTTCTACTCTAATTTAGTAAGAACTCTATTTTCCATCCTCAAATTCAAATACTACCTTCTTTGAGGAAACCTTACTAGTTTATTTTGAGAATTTAATAGGTCAAGAGTATGCCCAAACTGTGTTTTACTTGATGCCTAGTGGGAAACCATTTTCTTTAGAATCAAATCATTTTCCCTTGGATACTTTTGCTAAAGAGGTTCAACCCATTCTTCAAATTTTAAATAATATTTTAGGGAAATATAATGCATTAGTCATTGACAAGGTCACTCTAGGTATTTTTAGTTTAATGATGAAGCCTGAGGTTTTCCTAGCATATTCCATATTTCTGGGAGGGGCTAGTTAATGCATAGTTTATGAAATTCCCACTCACAGGTTTCTTTAGGTTCCCTTCCTTGATTACATATTTATTCCTAAATACTCATGTGGATAATTTTATGCCCTTGGGATTAAATATTATGCACGTCATTAAGAGAAAAGAGTCAATACTCTTTTGGACATATGTAGTGAGAGATAACCCAAAGAATGAAGGCTTAATGAATTTTGTTGCTTCCTTTCTTTATGTAGTCTAATCAATCATTAATATTTCTCCTGCACCTTATTTACTGCCAAAGGACAATAATTTCTTCAATTGAGCAAATATATGAAAGTGGGGGGCTGGTTTTCTTTTGAGGATTATTAAAAGATCAGATTGTATGGAGCTGAAATTGAGCCATACAAGTTACCAATTATTTTTTCCTATGAGGTTGTTTGCTTTAGAGTTCATAATACAAAGTTTAAATGTGGATCATATTCATTTTGTTCCAGCCAAAAAGGGAATTTTATTCATATTACCAAGGACTGTAGGTCCTTTCATTGTTTACACCAGGAAAGTTGCAGAAGAAGTTTAGAGACTTATTAAAGGGATGGATATATTGTTAGGGGAAAAATATGCTTATGATCCCTTTCATATCATTTAAAAAAGAAGACTAGAAATTGGATATGCTCCATTTTTACATGAAGCTAGAAATGAAATAAAGAAAATGGTAAATGGAGGAAAATTTGATTCAACAAGGGGAGTAGAGGTTGAAAACCCTTTTCAGAGTGAAAATAATCTCAAGAGAGGCAGGGAAGAAAGAATGGACTCATACGAAGACACAGATGGAGAATAAAAAATGGAAATTCTATATGATGAAGGTAGATCATCATTAATTCCTGGTTTTCAATTGCAGTTAGGAGAGAAAATACGTACACCATCCTCTCCAAGTCCTGACGAGGCTACTCAGGGCTCAGTACCAGTAATCAAGAAAGTATTCGCATAGATTGAAGATAATAATAAGAAGATCAAAGGAAACATGGAAGCTCAAATGGAATCTCAATCATCTTCTGATTATCAAAAGAGATTGTTGTCATCCATGGATTTAGATAGGAATTAACTCAAAATTTCCTTTTCTCATCCTTCTGCATTATATGTTTCCTCTTCGACATGTTATAGAATTTTTAATTTGACTGTATATGCCAAAAAGATTCCTTTACATGATAAGATTAATCTCCATAGGTAAAATGGAGAATTAATTTATAATGATTTAAATAAAACATTCTTAGCTGCCAACAAATTTGAAGCAATGTTGGAAAATATGTTGGACAAATGAAGTATGAAAAGGAAAATTCAAGAGCTTTGTCAACTCATATTGAAGATTTAAAGAAACTAGTAATCAAGGTTGGAATAAATCTTGAAGACAAAAGTGAAATTCAAAATTTGTTTCAAGAGGCTAAAGCAGGAATTCAAGTACTTAGAAAGAAATTGAAACTACCTTTTATAGAACATCTAATGAGTTCAGAGGTAGCCCAAGTTGAAAAAGAAAAGAAAATCATAACTAATGAGTTATTACAGAGTAATGAAGAGGTAGTCAAGTTGAAATAAAATAATGTTGCTTTACAACAAAAAATTGACTCACGTGTTTGCACAATTATAGTACAGGCCGATTCAGAAGATCCAACTGCTAAAATAACTCAGGTTATGATAGAGTTGAAGATCATTGAAAATGAGATCACTAAAAACCAGAGTGATTTTGATAAATCAATGAAGGTCATTAAAGTTACTAAGCATGAGCTGTTTATGACAAAGGGAATTGCTGAAATGCATTGAAATGATTGTCATATTGCATACTAGGAGACCAAGGAGTTAAAAAAAAAGGTGATAGGGAATATATCCCTTATCCAAGCAAGAGAGATATTTTGGAATGACATTATAGCTATAGTTAAAAACATTTGGGAGTTATTAATTATTATGGAAGAGGATAAAACAATTGTCAGAGATCTGGAGGGTGAAATCATGTTCCCTAAACAAAAGTTACAACAAAGGGCCCAGTCTGCAAAAAATATCATTAAATTTCTGGATTATAACTCTACACAACAATTAAAGGAAGCAAGGATAGAAAATAGGATCGATTATGTAATTGAAATCAACAATATGATAATGAATATTTTTCATATGAAATTGGTTGAGAAGAGATTAAAGGAAGTGAAGGTATTTGTAATGAAATTTATTATTCCTTTTGATAAGAGAACTAGGGCGAGCTTGCCATCTTTCTAGGATCTACATGGAAATATATTACCTTGGGAGACTTTTGAAACAATGCTGGTAGAATCAAAAAGTAAAATTGGAAGAAATTATGAAAAGACAACAATATTAAAAGGGGCTACTATTGTTAATTATTTACAAAGCGACCTCCGACTTCTTTGGATGATGAGAACACTATTTATTGAAAATCCAACCTACAACAAGATCACTGAATTCATAATGTCTCATGTCAAGCTCACTAAGAACCCAAATGAAAATGTAGATATGTGGAAAATGTGCAGAGAATGGATGTCTCCTAAAACAAATGATGCAACGGTAGGGCCCTCTTCAGTTCCCAAAGTACAAATCATTCAATGATAGAAAATATTCCAGCGTGGAGTTTAATTTTTATTTTCATAGTGTTTGGTAGAAATACCTTATTTTGTATGTAATTTGTTTTTCTGAATGTAATATGTTGTGGAAAATTAGTTCCAAGGTATTTTAGGGAGTTGACAGTTTCATAACTGTATTTTGAAATTTTGTATAAAAAGGACTTGGAAAGAAGAAGTGAGGTTCCGGATTTTTGGACCTTAGAGGAAACTACAATTTTGTACTTTAATTTCATATGCTCATGAATAAAGTTTTCACATAGTTTCAAGAATTTTTTGGGCATGATTAGTTTTTCTTGTTTCATCTTCTGGTAATGTTCTTCTCTCATAATTGAGTAATGAAGATGCTGGTCTCTAATATTACAGTTTAACGAGTTAGAGTTAAAATACTTAATGATGCGTAACTATTCTAAATTTAATTGCTTGCTGACCATTTTTCTTCTAAAATTAAAGATAAAATATTCTGTGTGAGACAACATATTATCAGAAAATTTCCACCTTCACTTGTTTCTTTTCTTACTCTAATCTATACCCAACATCAGAAGGAATTTGTGCAAGATTTTTTCTCATATGAAAATTTAAAGGGTTTTAAAATCATATTTTTGGGGTTTCGTAAAATGAAAGGACAATCATTTTTTTTTTTCATGAATGGCTTGGGCACTGATTTATCTTCAGCTAGAAATTGTGTCCCAAGGTATAACATTATTTTGCGCCATTGTTGGGGAATGAAGATACAAATTTATTTTCCCTTTGGCTTTTATTCTTGAGTCATTTCTTTAGTTGGTGAGAAAAGAAAGTGAATAGGCTGAGTCTGTCACCAAGATAATAGTCCTGGCTTCAAGAGGACCAAAAACGATGTTTGATACCTCGCAGCAGAAGAATCTCGATCTTTCTGACCCTAAGAAGTTAGTCTCTCAGTGAGTATGGAAATTTAAGTCACCAGTAACCCCAAATCATACTCTATCTTCTCTTGGTATCAATTACGGTCAACGATTTCCTTGTCTTTGTTCAGAAGAAATTGTTCAAAATATTGAATTTTTCCATGAAAGTCTAATATCCCCTGAAACTCTTTTTCATGAACCAAATTTAGAAGATAAATATTTTGAGTCAGTTTCATTCTCTTTTTCAGAGTTTGAAGAGGTTGAGGCAGTTGATATTTCAATCTAAAAAAATATGTTTCTTCTATTAATCAACTAGTTCCCATTTCAGTTCAATCTCCTCAGTCCTTTGTGTTTCAAGCAGGAGGTTCTTCTATAATTAGCCCAAATTTAAACATGGCTGTTCTCACATTTCTTATGAACATATATTCTCCTTTAAATCACCCTTAGCCAATGAATTCTCTCCCACAAGACTATCTCAAGTTGCTGCCTAGGTTTACATGTGAAGATGAAATGACAGCTGAAAAACATGTTTCTACATTCTGTGCTTTTGCTGAAAATCTGAATGTTGAAAATTTGGATGTGGTGATGAGGTTATTTGTTCAGTCAATTGATGGAGAAGTGAGGAAGTGGCTCAAAACCCTTCCTATGAATTCTATTAATACTTGGGAGGAGTTTTAAAATGCATTTATACAAATATGGGGAGAGAAAAAAAATCACAACTATTTTCTAACATAATTCAATGCTATTTAAAGAAAACCAAAAGAATATGTAAATGAATTTATTAAAATGTTTAATAAATTATATAAATGTTTTCCAGTTGAGATAAATCCTCCACCTGCTAGAGAAAATGTGGTTTTTGCAGGTGCTTTTGAATCTGATTATGGATTCACATTGAGGGAAAGGAGATCCCCTGATTTAGATAAAATCCAAACCGATGCACTTGAAATTGAGGCAAACTTGTCTGCTGTAAGAAATACTAAGTAAAAGCGGCATGTTGATGAAAAAGAAAAGGGAAAGGAAGAAGTAAAGGATGTGAACCAATAGAAAGATGCACATAAGCAGAAGTTGGGAGAAATGACCAAAGTGATTAGGAATCTATCAAATAGAATTGTGAAGCTAGAACTTGAAAATAAAAACCCCCCTAGACAAATTCAGCAAGGCAAAAAAAATAATTTAATCCTCAATTTAGGAGGCAAAAGCCACTGCAAATAATGCAGAGGGAGAGAAAAGATAAAGATTAGATCCAACCTCCTCTATATATTGAAGATGAACTAGAAGAGGTAGCAAAAGAAAATCCTAAAGAACATGATAGCCAAATTTATATTTTGTATGGGGAAGAGGAAGATATGATCAGAAGTGAAGAGTTAAGTTCGAAATTCAGGTCTCTTTAGGTGTTGAGGAAATTAATGATTATTGTAAGAAATTCATAGATTTTATGTAGGCATAACTAAACAGGAAGTATGACCTTTGATCAATAAAAAGGTCAAGAGTACAGGATGGTGAAGAAGCACAAAAAGATCATATACCTCAACATATGGCGACTCCACTAAAAACCTCAAAATAACTTGATAAAGGAAAACAACAAGTTAATTTTGCCCCAAAGGTTACATTTCAACAAGGATAAAGTTCAAAGGAGAAGTTAAATATAGAGCATTGAATAAGACTTTTCAACAACCTATTGACAGTTCTCATGAGGTTTCAAAACAAAAACTGAATGAAGAAGAACATGAGAAGGCGATAAAACAGAGCCATTCCTTTAGATTGGTTAAGGAGTTGGATAAAATCAAAGTACAAGTTCCTTTGATAAAGTTTATTAATACTCCAACATATAAGAAGCAAGTCTCTGATTTTATAAATATTTCATGGGATAAACATGCAACAAACATAACCAATTTGTAGGAGGAAAAACTAGTGGTAGTGTTTGGTTCTCATGTGGAGGAAGTGGATTCCTCTACTCCTTTTTATATTTCTTTGCTGGTACATACATTTATTCTTCATAATTCAGTGTTGCATTATGGAGCCTCTCATAACTTAATGCCTCTTTTAGCTATGAAGCATCTAAACTTACATATTACTAATCCTTACAAATATGTATACTCATTTGATTCTAATAAGGTGAAATGTGTGGGGTTGATTAAAGAATTGGTGGTTTCTATGGCTCAAATTCCATCCAGAAGCATTGTGATGGGCGTAGTAGTTGTAGAAAATCCAACATGCTTTGGAATGCTCCTATCTAGGTCCTGGGGAGACAAACTAGGAGGAGTGTTGAAGTTGGATTTTACATATTCCATCATCCTTGTTTTTGGTGGTGAAGAAAGGAGGTTGTATATGGAGACCAGGTTCGTTAAGATGGTTACAAAGGAGGGTTATAGTAATTCTCCTATTTATAGTCAGGAAAAGGATGAACTTTCTTGTTTTATGTTGCAAGAAACATAAGATATTGGTGAAGGCACTAAAGTGAAACTCCCTTCAATGATAGAGGATAAGGAGAAAATAGTCAGTGGAGTTTGGAAGTTATATTTTGATGGTTCTTATTCAAAGGAGGGCAATGGTTTTCTAAAATGCCAGTTTATGCCTTTTTCTATAAGTTAGAATTTGACTCCAAAAATAACATTACAAAGTATGAAGATTTGATTCTTGGGCTGCAAATTTCTAATAATTTAGGAATTCAATGTATCTCTATTTTTAGAGATTCAGAATTGGTAGATAAACAAATCAAGAATCACTGTCAAGCAAGGCATACAATATTGAAAAGTTACAGAAATGAATTTTGGGATTTGATAGAAAATTTCTTCGCTGCTTTCAACTTAGAATTTGTTCCTAGAGAAGGCAACATATTTGTTGATTCTCTAGTAGTTGTAGCAAGTAATTTCAAACCTCCCTTGAATCCCAGACTAAAGTATGAAATTTAGATCAAAAAAATGCCATCTATTCTATATAATATTAAACATTGGAATGTGTTCAAGGATGAAGAAAAATTAAATATTTTCTAGGAATGATTGGTGAGTTTGTTGATTTGGAAATTGATCAGGAAGAAGAAATTGAAGAAAATAAAAAAGGGGGGTTGTCATTTAAAGACTCTATAAGAAATAAAAAAACATCAAAACTTAAGGAAAATGTCATACTAAGAGGTTTAGTATATTTAGAACATCTGTTCAATCCGAATGATGTTGCAGTCAATCCAAAAAATACATACTTAGAGGAAGACCTTGAATATTGTAATATGGGAACACAACAACAACCAAAGATAGTGAGGTTGGCTAAGGATGTCCCAGAGAATTTTAAACAAAGGTATGCAAATATTTTTAAAAATTTTGTTGATTTTTTTGTCTAGTCATATGAAGATCTGAAAACATATGACACTAGTACTATTTAGCACAAGATTCCTTTAAAGCCAAGAGTAAAAGCTTACAAATATAAATTGAGATAGATTAAACATTTTTTGTTGCCATCTATAGAAAATTAAGTTAAAAAATTGCTGCAGGAAAAAATAATTGTCCCAATAAGGTACTCTGATTGGGTGGAAAACCTTGTTCCCGTGAGAAATAAAAATGGAGAAATAAGGTCGTGTATTGATTTATGGAATCTTAATAAAGCATATTTGAAGAAACTATCCGCTCACCAAAAATGGATCACATCCTACAGAAGTTGACAGGATCATACATGCTATCAATGGTTGATGGCTTTTCTAGTTATAACCAAATTTCAATTGAGAAAGACGACCAGAACATTTACAACTCCTTGTGACACCTTTACGTATGCTAAGATGCCCTTTGGGATAATGAATTCCAGTGCCACTTTTCAAAGGGACATGGATATAGCCTTTTTAGGAAGAAAACACAAGTTCATATAATTTACTTGGATGCCATAACAATTTACTCCAGATTGGATGATGAGCATTTGGAGCATTTCAAACAGAATTTTCAAAAGTGTAGAAAGTATGGCCTTTCTTTAAATCCCAAAAAATCACATTTTACTTTGAAAGAAGGAAAATTGTTAGGCCACATTGTATCAAAAGATGGGGTTAAAATAGATCCAAAAAGAGTGGAAGAAATTAAAAACATACCTGTGCCTAGGAGTAAAAAGGAGATCCAGAGCTTCTTAGGAAAAATAAATTTCCTTAGAATATTTGCTCCTAATTATGCAAATATTTTTAAATAAATAAATAATAAGTTGAGAGAAGTTGTGGAGGTTAGATGGAAAACAACTGCTAGGGAGTCCTTTTCAAGGATCAAAGAATCCCCTCAAGAATCTCCTGTGTTGCTAACTCTTGATTATAATTAGCCTTTTCAGATATTTTCATTTGCTTCTTCCACTACAATTGCAACAGTGATTTTATAGAGAAATGAAGAGAAAAACGAACAACGTGTGACATTATTTAGCAAAATTTTAGGGGATGAAGAATTAGAATATAGTATTTTGGAAAAGCAAGTTTATGCTCTAGTTAAAGCATTGAAGGTTTTCAGGGTCTATATTCTTCAATCACAAAATACTGCTTATGTTCCAAATGCTGCTGTAAAGGATGTGTTAACTCAGGGTGATGTTGAAGGAAAAAGAGGAAAATGGATAGCAAGAATTCAGGAATATGACATGGATATAAAGCCAACCAAGACAGTGAAAGGATAGGTTTTGGCAAAGATTTTAACATAAACAAATTTTCAGGCTATGGGGATTAATTTGCTAGCTAAAGTTGAGGAGAATAAAGCCACAATAGAAGGAGGTAAGGATACATAACCCGATAATAGAGTTCAATATAAATACCTATGTTCTGAATGGTATAAAGATATTGTGCATTTTTTATGTTTTATTTGTTTTCCTCCTTGTTTAAATAGATACAAATATAAGGCCATGAGAGTAAAGGCTCATAAATATGTAATAGTAAATGGGAAGCTATATTGGAAATATCTGGTTGGCATGCTTTTACTTTTTTTAATAGAGGGAGAAACAATTGATATAGTGAATGAATATCATGGTTGTCTTTGTGGTGGCCACTATGGATGGAAGGTAACAACTTACAAAGTTTTAAAAGCATGATTATTCTGGCCTTCTCTGTTTTCAGATATTTATAGATTGGTAAAGAGTTGTCAAAAATGTCAATTTTTTTCTTAAAAGAAAAGGCTGACACGATTGCCTCTAATTCCTGTGTTTGTTGAGGAACCTTTTAGGCAGCGGGGATTGGATTTCATACGGGAGATCAATCCATCATCTAGTGGACAATATAAGTAGATTTTGACAAGCACAAACTATTTTACTAAATGGGTGGAATTTGTCCCAACAAGAGAGAAAATGATGCAATAGTGATTAAGTTCATGGAGGAGAATATTTTCAACAGGTTTGGTTGTCCCAAGAGGTTAGTAACAGATAATGCACATGTTTTTAAATATGCAAGGTTGATTGATTTTTGTCAAAAGTGTAATTCATATTTGTCTGACTCTACTACCTATCACCCTCTGGGGAATGGGTTAGTAGAGTATTTTAACAAAACTTTGGTTAAGATACTCAAGAAGAATATTGCAAAAAATAAAAAGAATTGGGATACTAAATTAATGTTTTCATTGTGGTAAAGTAGAGTAACTCCAAGGAGGTCTACATGAAAACATCCTTTTGAGCTTGTGTATGGGACAGTTGCTCTATTTCCCATCCAATTGGTAAAAAAATTGTAGAATCTGTCCAAGATATTCAGGAAGAATCAAGTCCCTTGATTCGAAGAATGAACCAATTGATTGAACTAAATGAAGATAGAGAAAAATTCATGGACACTTTAATCAATTACCAGGAGAAGATGAAGATAGTGTTTGATATAAATACCATATATATCCTTTTTCAGCCTGGAGATCTAGTGCTCAAATGAGATGCAAGGAGGGAAGACAAAGGTAAACATGGTAAGTTTGATCCTTTGTAGTTTGGTCCTTTCAATATAGCATAATCCAGGGCAAACAATGATTTTTTTCTTGAAAATATGGATGGTGATCTCATACAACTTCCAGTGAATGGAAAATACCTCAAAAATTATTTCCAGCACTGATTTGAAGTTGGTTTCATCATTGTACATAAAGGTGTTCCATTTTTAATATCCCGGTGAGTTATCCATTGTATTGTGCCAAGTTGTAATTTTGACTCCATGCCTTAGGTGAAGGCACTAATTTGCAGTTCTTAGTGTCTTTCTTTCCGAAAAACACTACCCCCAGGTGGAGCTAGATGTTGTAACCAATTTTAATTTTTCTTTATTGAAGATGTCTAGGATATATTGATTTAAAAAATAGATCAAATATTAAGGAAAATAAGAGAAAAGATAATAAAGCTAGAAAGAGCTTGGAATTCCTTTAATTTGATAAAAGTTGTTTAAGGATGGTGATTTTCCTTAACTCACCAATCAACATTAGTGAAAAATAAATACTCTTGGTGGGACCCGAAGTGCATCATTTAAAAGATTAAAGGTCACACATGTTCAGAGGCAGAGATGGGTTATGCGCCTACACCCATGAGATGGGGAAAACTCGATAACACTAACCGCTCGATAGATAACAACGGGGGTGCCTCCGCAATGACTTTTCAACATGCCCAATATCTCAAGATCTAGGACTCAGGTTGTCTGTGGAGGCACTCCCCCGAA
The DNA here is from genome assembly GCA_034641835.2 of Pinus albicaulis. Lineage (NCBI taxonomy): Eukaryota > Viridiplantae > Streptophyta > Pinopsida > Pinales > Pinaceae > Pinus > Pinus albicaulis. The sequence goes on along the minus strand of CM076569.1, from coordinate 957,546,411 downwards.
TGTGAACCATACCAAATACTGCTCTCACAGTGACATCAACAGGTGAGCCCGATGACATCAACAAGTGATTCTGACCCCACCACCTATCCTGCCACGTTACCTCTCCCTCCTCCACATGTCCATATTTCATTTCATTTCCACCATTAAATGGTTTCTTTGAAATTCATTTAATTCTTTACGGAAGCATTAAATTCAACCTTTTCCCCCTCCTTCACACAGTTGGCCTATAAAATTCCATTTTTGTCTCATTTTCTCGTACTTTTACTACCTGATCGTAATATCACTCTCTTCAAAATTATCCAGCAACATATCCAAGTCAGCATTTCTTGTCACCTTCAAGTATTTATCACAGTCACCAATTACTCAAATTGTAAAAAATGTCTAAGAAAGTTTCTTTAGCGGGTGCATCATCTCACATTCCACTAATGGAAACCGAATCTGACATTTTCGATATTGTTTGTTCTTTAAATCATACTAAAAAGTATCATCATATCCTTGTGAATAAGTCCAATTTACCCTATTATATTTCTACAGGCACGTCTCGGGTTCTGTCAACCTTTATCACTGAAACTCACCTTTTCCCAAGTATATCAACTGGTTAGTGTCCTCCATGTATCCACATAAATGTTTCGTGATGGATAAGTAAGGAGAAAGTATCTTCCAGGTGTCTTCTACTTGAATTCAGCAAGCACTCTTTTTTCCATCCTCAAATTCATATACTGCTTTCTCTGAGGAAAATTTTCTAGTTTATTTTTAGAATTTAATAGGTCAGGAGTATGCCCAAACTATGTTTTACTTGATTCCCAGTGAGAAATAATTATCTTTAGAATCATATCATTTTCCCTCCGATACTTTTGTTGAAGAGGTTCAACACATTCTTCAAATTTTGTAGGTTTTAACCCTGTACAAAAATTATCAGCAAAAAAAATCTTTAAAATAGAAAAAAAACAATAGCGAGAGCATAAAACATAAAAAAATATATACAGAAATATTTTCCCATGGATCCCAAAACCAGGACTACCAACTTGATTTTTCATTATATTCATTTTAGTGTTACAACACATATATATACATGCTAAAGAATTCATAAACCCCAATCCATTAACCCTGGTGTTATCATTCTGTAATTTATGGGATTGTGAGAATAAACACAGAGGACAACATCAAAACTGCTTTGGAAGCTGGGATCTAGCCCTGCCAGCTTCAAAGAGGGATCTCGATCTGTGTAAAATTTAACTTTGTTTTTAATAAATTTTATGGTAGTTATGATTATGCTTGATTGTTAGTTTGATTTTTATTGTTTGGTTGATTAAGTTACTATATTCCCATTGGGATATGGAGTCAAAAATATGACTGGTTTTGCATCAATATTTAAAAGAGTTATTACAAGGAAATCTAGGTTGTATTAACTAGATCCTTTAAGAATTTAGATGGATTATGGAGATGAAGAAAAGTGAAATTCAATAGAGATTGAAAATGAATTAAGTATTCTTCAATATGACTTCAGTAGAAAACATATAAATTGCAAAAGCAACCAGAATAAGGTGTTATTATTAACATGTCCTATGCAACACTTTCTATTTTACAATTAAGACTTTTCAGATTTACAGAGAAAGGAAAAAAAATGAAAAACACAGTTACAGAAGAAGAAACTTCACCAATGAATACACCAGATGAATCCTTAAATAAGTCCTTGTATTATTGATGCTCCAACAAAACTTGAAAATTACAATTTCTCAGTAGGAAAAATATACTCAGAAATCAGCCTCGAATACTTCAAATATTGAAGTATTTATACTAATCCTTCAAAAAATTGATTACACTAATGTTGTATCAACATAAAGTATATTATTAGCAAAAATTTAATAATAAACTCTAACTATGAAAAAAAATAGGCTCGGTGGAGGTGATCTGGAACGCCGACACTGTTTTAGGGGAAACAATTTCTGAGTGGACCTATTTGTGGGCTGTATTGGCTGCAACTGACCTTTCTCATTTACTTTTCACTCCTGTAGTTCACATAATTTATCCTATCGATCTTCATCTCGGATGGTTAATTTTATTACCTTTCGATAAATCTCATCAACCTCAGTATATCTAGCAAAAGTAGGTTTTACTACAAAGATGTGATTTACCTCATGTTTAATATAAAATTCATTGCTCATAGCTTCCACAAATTCTCTGCCTGTTGTTGGGTCGTGAATATGACCACTTTTTAACACTTATTTCATCCATTTTTACTCTTCTTTATCATATCATTTATTATAATTTATCATATAAATCCATTTTATAATGATTTATGCTCTTATGGATGAATATTATTTCTTCTCCTTTATTTTTAATAAATTGATGATTATTATGCATAATTTTATTTATGATGGTTTATTAATATATTTTGTAATATCATTCACCATTTTAGCCTCCAAGATATTTTTCATATTGAAGATTTGATCTCCAAATCATCATCAAATATTCCAACTCAGAAATTCGCTGGAATAAGAAGTGACCGTTTTGCGGTTAAGATTCTGGGCAAATGAAGAAGAATCTGGAAAATCCCGAACATGGGTTTTGTCCAGAACAGACCCAATTAACTTTAGTGAAGAACGGTTTGCCCAAATTAGGCCTGTATTGAGAGAAATACATGGTTCTTTGAGCACTATTTTCTCAGATTTGTTGTTGCATCCGTCCTCCAAATCTCAGCTGCAAAGCCAAATTTGCCTTGCTCTTGTTGAAAGATTGTTGCAAATATATTTTCTGGTTGATCAAGTTGTTGGGAACAATCCAATATTGTTGTGGGAGATCATATTTTCTATTTAATTTCTCTTCCTTCTGATTATAAAAGGAGAGCATGTATTGTGTATTGGGAGGATGAAAAACAATGGATGATTATTGAATTCCCTTTGTAACACTATAATTCCTTGACTCTTGTGAGCAAATAGCAACTGATGTGAAAGCTATTCATGTTTTATTAATACAAAGAGGCGTTCTTGTTCCATTTCTCAAGCTCTGCAGTAGCCTAGCGGCGCTTTCACCAGCAGTTGAGGGCCCGACCCTGGTGGGGCGATCTGCTGTTTGTATTTATATTATTTTATTTCTGTTGTGTGAAGTGTGTTTAATGTTTGTTTCAATTACAGAACTGGTTTACTGTTGTTAGATCAAATACAGAGTCATTTCTCTTTCATATTTTACAAGAAGCACATCTTTCGTTCGATTATCTTATTATTATCATAAAGCTTTGCTATTTTGTATCTGATTTAAGTTGTTGTTCCATTAGTTTATAATTTGCTATAATTGATTATTGCGTGGTGAGAAGCTGTCGACAGAATTGAAGCATATAAATCTAGTGCCTTGAATATGTTAGAATTGTAATTGCTGTTCATTTCACGTTGCTGTTCCATTTCTGTTCATTACTTATTCATAGTCTATTAGATTATAAATCTTCCGGCAAATCACATGAGAAATTTAGGACCGACGCGTTTCGAACTACCAACTGTAGTTCATCATCAGGATAATGAAGATTGGCTGATTAGACAAACCTATTTATACCATGAGGAGAGAAGCAACGGTCAAAACCCAAGAACGGTTAAAAATAAAAAATATGAACCAAAAATAAACGGTCAAAAATAAAAATAGAAATAAAACAGAAACATAACAAACTCAGCCCTAAAAATGCTAGTCAAAACTAAAAATAATATAAAACCAAAACTAAAAACTAAAATGACACCCAAAAAATAAATAAAAATGAAATAAAAGTCAAAGTCCAAATAAACGAAATTAATCTATAAATAAATACAATAATGTTCAATAAAGATTAAAAATAAATAAATAATTAATAATTAAAATAAATTAAATATAAAATAATAAATAAATAAATTTATAAAAATAAAAATAAAAACAAATAAATAAATAATTTACAAATGAGTAAATTAATAAATAAAATATTAATAAATACATAAAATTAGAAATAAAATAAAATAAAATAAAAATAATAGTAAAAGTAAAATAAAAATAAAAATAAAATAAAATAAAGATAAAAATAAATAAATAAATAATAATAATAATAAAATATAAAGAAAATAACCATAAATAAATTAATAAAGTAAAAAGTAAAAACATAAATAAAATTAAAACTAGAATAAGAAAAGAATAATAATAAAATAAATTATAAATATCAAATCATATAATAATAAGAAAAGAATAATAATTAATTAAAAAAAAAAATTATAAATATTAAATCATATAATAATAATAAAAGGATAAAAATATTAAAAATATATAAATAAATAAATAAATAATAATAATAATAAATAAATAAATATAAATATATATATATATATATATATATATATATATATATACTAAGAAAAAGAAAGGAAGGACCTTTACAAGGAGTGAAGAGATGGAATCCAACATCTGCTAACCTTCCATCCATCATCCCTATTCAGCGTACAAGGCCTCTTCTCAATCTCTAACGCCTCCCTAAATTTCCGGTGATGGAAATGATCTACCGTAGCAAGGACCCTAGAGTCTTCCAAACAAATATGATGCTTTGTCTTCTCCGTATGCTCAGCTAGCGCTGAGGACTTGGTTCTACCAAGTCTAATATCTGCAGAATGCTCCTGGATCCTTTTATTAATCGATCGACCAGTTTCACCAATGTAGGGAGTCCCACAAGAGCATGGGATCAAATAAACACCTTTCATGCTTTTTGGGTCCAGCTTGTCCTTAACCGATTTAAGGGAGCTTCGAATAGTGTTTAAAGGCTTAAAAGAAGACGAGATCTTATGCTTCCTTAAAATCCGAGCGATCTTGTCAGTAGTACCTTGAATAAAAGGTAAATGAACTTTACCAATAACATCATCAATCAACATTTTCTGTCTAGGACCTTTGCTCGCGTTCATGAACGCCTTCAAACCCTCATTCCTACTATACCCATTTTCTTCGAAGACCTTAAGGAGATGGGCCTTTTCCTCATCTAAATGATCATCATCAGAAATTCTAAGAGCTCTCGTAGCTAAAGTGTTTAGGACGCCAATTTTCTGAGCAGGAAAATGATGAGAACCAGAGTGAAGACACTGCTCAGTGTGCGCCTTTTTCCGAAAAACACGATGCGAGAAAGAGCCATTATTATTTCTAGAGATGAGAACATCAAGGAAAGGAAGGCTCCCCTCATTCTCCGTTTCCATAGTGAACTTAATGGAATCAGATTGATTATTCAAGTGCTGATGAAATGCCTTTAATTCTTGCTGTCCATGAGACCAATTGATGAAAGTATCATCCACAAACTGCTTCCAAACCTTGGGTTTTAAGGGAGCAGACGCTAAAGCTCTAGATTCAAAATCTTCCATAAAAAGGTTGGCCACTACTTGTGAGAGCGGGGAACCCATGGCGACACCACAGGTTTGCTCATAAAACTCTCCTTCAAAACTAAAAAAGGTAGAAGTGAGGCAAATTTCCACCAAATTAGTAGTATCAGGATCAGTGATGCGCCTGATAACTTCTACTGCCTCCATGATAGGATTTATGGGCTCCCCAAGATTCATAAATAGGGTGTTCCTATCAGACCCATTGTTAATACTATTGGTGGGCCCACTTATCTCCTTGCTAAGTATTTAGCCCGTAAGCTTAAGCCTCTGGTTGGTCAAACATATTCTTTCTATCACCAAATAATCCTATCACCCCTAGGATTTATGGGCTCCCCAAGATTCATAAAGAGGGTGTTCCTATCAGACCCATTGTTAATACTATTGGTGGGCCCACTTATCTCCTTGCTAAGTATTTAGCCCGTAAGCTTAAGCCTCTGGTTGGTCAAACAGATTCTTTCGTGAAAGATTCTTCTTCTTTTGTTCATGAGTTAAAAAGCTGGGTTTGCGAACCTAATGACTCTATGGTTAGTTTTGATGTTGTTTCTCTCTACACGAACATTCCTATCATGGAGGCAGTAGAAGTTATCAGGTGCATCACTGATCCTGATACTGCTAATTTGGTGGAAATTTGCCTCACTTCTACCTTTTTTAGTTTTGAAGGAGAGTTTTATGAGCAAACCTGTGGTGTCGCCATGGGTTCCCCGCTCTCACCAGTAGTGGCCAACCTTTTTATGGAAGATTTTGAATCTAGAGCTTTAGCGTCTGCTCCCTTAAAACCCAAGGTTTGGAAGCGGTTTGTGGATGATACTTTCATCAATTGGTCTCATGGACAGCAAGAATTAAAGGCGTTTCATCAGCACTTGAATAATCAATCTGATTCCATTAAGTTCACTATGGAAACGGAGAATGAGGGGAGCCTTCCTTTCCTTGATGTTCTCATCTCTAGAAATAATAATGGCTCTTTCTCGCATTGTGTTTTTCGGAAAAAGACGCACACTGAGCAGTATCTTCACTATGGTTCTCATCATTTTCCTGCTCAGAAAATTGGCGTCCTAAACACTTTAGCTACGAGAGCTCTTAGAATTTCTGATGATGATCATTTAGATGAGGAAAAGGCCCATCTCCTTAAGGTCTTCGAAGAAAATGGGTATAGTAGGAATGAGGGTTTGAAGGCGTTCATGAATGCGAGCAAAGGTCCTAGAAAAAAAATGTTGATTGATGATGTTATTGGTAAAGTTCATTTACCTTTTATTCAAGGTACTACTGACAAGATCGCTCGGATTTTAAGGAAGCATAAGATCTCGTCTTCTTTTAAGCCTTTAAACACTATTCGAAGCTCCCTTAAATCGGTTAAGGACAAGTTGGACCCAAAAAGCATGAAAGGTGTTTATTTGATCCCATGCTCTTGTGGGACTCCCTACATTGGTGAAACTGGTCGATCGATTAATAAAAGGATCCAGGAGCATTCTGCAGATATTAGACTTGGTAGAACCAAGTCCTCAGCGCTAGCAGAGCATACGGAGAAGACAAAGCATCATATTTGTTTGGAAGACTCTAGGGTCCTTGCTAGGGTAGATCATTTCCATCACCGGAAATTTAGGGAGGCGTTAGAGATTGAGAAGAGGCCTTGTACGTTGAATAGGGATGATGGATGGAAGATTAGCAGATGTTGGATTCCATCTCTTCACTCCTTGTAAAGGTCCTTCCTTTCTTTTTCTTAGTATTATATATATATATATATATATATATATATATATATATATATATATATTTATTATTATTATTATTTATTTATTTATATATTTTTAATATTTTTATCCTTTTATTATTATTATATGATTTGATATTTATAATTTATTTTATTATTATTCTTTTCTTATTCTAGTTTTAATTTTATTTATGTTTTACTTTTTACTTTATTAATTTATTTATAGTTATTTTCTTTATATTTTATTATTATTACTATTATTTGTTATTTTTATCTATTTTTATTTTATTTTATTTTATTTTCTTTTATATATTTTATTTTATTTTATTTTATTTCTAATTTTATTTATTTATTAATATTTTATTTATTAATTTACTTATTTGTAAATTATTTATTTATTTATTTTATTTTATTTTTTATTTTTATTTTTTAATTTATTTATTTATATTTATTTATTTATTATTTTATATTTAATTTATTTTAATTATTATTTATTTATTTATTTTTAATCTTTATTGAACATTAATGTATTTATTTATAGATTAATTTCGTTTATTTGGACTTTGAATTTTATTTGATTTTTGTTTATTTTATTTATTTTTTGGGTGTCATTTTAGATTTTAGTTTTGGTTTTATATTATTTTTAGTTTTGACTAGCATTTTTAGGGCTGAGTTTGTTATGTTTCTGTTTTATTTCTATTTTTATTTTTGACCGTTTATTTTTGGTTCATATTTTTATTTTTAACCGTTCTTGGGTTTTGACCGTTGCTTCTCTCCTCATGGTATAAATAGGTTTGTCTGATCAACCAATCTTCATTATCCTGATGATGAACTACAGTTGGTAGTTCGAAACGCGTCGGTCCTAAATTTCTCATGTGATTTGCCGGAAGATTTATAATCTAATATGTTATGGATCACAGAAGCTTGCACTCTCAATTATTCATAGTCTTTGATTATCAAACATATGAGTTGTAGTTACATGCTGTTGTTCCTTTTCAGATTGCGTTTCTTTTAAGTTGCTTTCATTGAATCTGCTTTCATTTCGATTGCTTCAAGATCTCCAACTGTAGAGGATAGAGGTTATTGCTTCCAGGTCCCCAGATTGGTTATCTTGCATCGATTTCTAAGGGAATAAGTTACTGCTACTGCATCCCTGATCGATGTTTTGCAAGATTGATGTAGTTTAATCTTTCCATTCATGTCACTGTAATTAGGTTTATTTCCAAAGCATTTGTTATTTTCGCATTTGATATTCTGTACTACATCTTCACAGCATTTCTCTTGGATGAATTGCAGCCTCAGACAGAGTACACTCTTGAAATAAAAATTCGCTCCCAGATTGATAATTAATGTGAGATAAATAGGTGTTAAAAAGATACCTTTTTATACCTCGAAATTTTGGTGCCATTGTCGGGGAGAGTGTATGCCATTTAGAAAGAGTGATGAATATTTAATTTTTTCTGCTTGGGAAGAATTGGGTATTAAAGACGGAAGGTAAGAACCTGCACATCGAGCAAGAAACACACTTGTTCACTGGCCGGCTTCACAGCAGAATTGAGTGAAATCTTAAGATAGGAATGAATGCTTGTGTTTTTTCTTGAATTTTAGAGGTAGAATTTTCGAAAAAAAATCTTGTAGTTCCACTCGAGTGGTGATGTAAGCACCACCCATTTCACTAACCAATTGATGGGAACATTGGAAGGAGGATCCTCAAAGAAACACATGAAAACCATCTTCTATTATGGTAATAAATGTCTCACATTGCAACTTTTGAATTCCCTATCAAAGATCTAGGAGGAGTAACACAAATGCACATAATTCCCCCATTGTCTCTACCAAATTTTCATGGTTTGAAAAATGAAGATCCAGATACATTCTTATTTGAGTTTGAAATACTTTGTAGAGGATATCATTATTGTACTAATGATCAAAGATTGAAAATGTTTCCTCTTTCTCTAAAAGGATCAGCTCTCCGATGGTTCATGAGCCTAGGTGGGAACTGCATCCAAACATGGGAGGACATGAAGAACATATTCTTGAACAAGTACCAAGACTATTGCAAATCCAGTGAAGATATTTTTGGTATGATACAAGGGGAAGATGAAATATTGGAGGACTATGTAGAGCGATTTCGATACAACCTTCAAAAATCAAAGCATAAGCATTTGGAAAAAGAGATCTTGAAAACACTCCTTCTTAAAGGAATCAAAGATGATTTTTTAGAACTCTTAAATCTGATAGGAAAAGGTGATGTTTTTCAGTTATCATATGATGATGTTTTTGAATTGTGCATAAGGTATTCAAGAGGAATTTCTAAGGCTGGTAAGAATTCTAGAGAAGTTTCTTCTTTCTTTTCTAAATTTACTACAAGAACAAGAGACATAAGAGCTGAAATCAAGGTTTTATTTGAAAATTTTAAATATGATTTTATTAGCTCTCTAAAGTCACAATTGAATGTTTTGCAGGTTTAGAGAAATCAAGAATTTGATGAAGTGTTTTTCCCTCAGGAGCATCCCATAGATAATCACTCTTCCTTATATAATTTGGAAGTAGCATATCAAAGAGATGGGGAAGATGCAAAAAGGTCAACAAGTATGGTTCAAAACACTTCCTCTTCATTCCCTTACTTGCATAATCCATTATGGAATATTCATATGTTAGGGTAGCCATGCCAATCTCAATATAACCACTACCAATCTTGTCTACGAGATTGGCATGGTTCATCTTATGATTGCATGACTACTCTCCCTCATCTTGCAGCACAAACACATATTCCAGCTCTTCCACAATATCTTGATTGCCCATCAAAATCATCCACTCAACACAATCAACTACATCATCAAGAGGCTCCATTCCCCACACAATCTCCTGCTCAACTCATTCCACAACTTCACCATAATAAACTAGTACAACATGCTTACAGTGTTGAACTGAAAAATTCAATGAAACACAATCTGAAAAGGAACGACAGCATGTAACTACAACTCATATGTTTGCTAATCAAACACTGAATAAGTAATGAACTTAAATGGAACAACAACGTGAAATGAACAAAAATTACAATCTTAACATATTCAAGGCACTAGATTTATATGCTTCAATTCTGTCGATAGCTTCTCACCACGCAACAATCAATTATAGCAAATTATAAACTAATGGAACAACAACTTAAATCAGATATAGAACATCAAAGCTTTATGATAATAACAAGATAATCGAACGACAGATGTGCTTCTTGTAAAAGATGAAAGAGCAATGACTCTGTATTTGATCTAACAACAGTAAACCAGTTCTGTAATTGAAAAAAACATTAAACACACTTCACACAACAGAAATAAAAGAATAGAAATACAAACAGTGGATCGCTTTCACCGGCGGTTGAGGGCCCGACCCTGGTGGAGCGATCCGCTGTTTGTATTTCTATTCTTTTATTTCTGTTGTGTGAAGTGTGTTTAATGTTTGTTTCAATTACAGAACTGGTTTACTGTTGTTAGATCAAATACAGAGTCATTGCTCTTTCATCTTTTACAAGAAGCACATCTTCCGTTCGATTATCTTGTTATTATCATAAAGCTTTGTTGTTCTGTATCTGATTTAAGTTGTTGTTCCATTAGTTTATAATTTGCTATAATTGATAGTTGCGTGGTGAGAAGCTGTCGACAGAATTGAAGCATAGAAATCTAGTGCCTTGAATATGTTAGAATTGTAATTGCTGTTCATTTCACGTCGTTGTTCCATTTCTGTTCATTACTTATTCATAGTCTTTGATTAGCAAATAAATGAGTTGTAGTTACATGCCGCTGTTCCTTTTCAGATTGCGTTTCTTTTAAGCTGCTTTCATTGAATCTGCTTTCGTTTCGATTGCTTCAAGATCTCCAACTGTAGAGGATAGAGGTTATTGCTTCCAGGTTCCTAGATTGGTTATCTTGCATCGATTTCTAAGGGAAAGAGTTACTACTACTGCATCCCTGATCGATGTTTTGCAAGATTGATGTAGTTTAATCTTTCCATTCATGTCACTATAATTAGGTTTCTTTCCAAAGAATTTGTTATTTTCGCATTTGATATTCTGTACTACATCTTCACAGCATCGCTCTTGGATGAATTGCAGCCTCAAACAGAGTACACTCTTGAAATAAAAAGTTGCTCCCGGATTGATAATTAATGTGAGATAAATATGTGCTAAAAAGATACCTTTTTATACCTCGACACCTATCATATTGCCTTTAATTCTGGAAAATTTAGTGTTTTCCCTAGCAATTTCTTTCAACTTCTTCACATAATCTTCCCGGGCTAAATATTTATCGTTAATATCAAACAAAGAAGGAAAACCCTTTTGTGTTAGAGGCTCAATCCTATTGAAGAATCTATTCAATTCTATCTATAAACCATGACATTTCTCTTCTAACTGTCCAATCAGATTCTTCTTGGTAAGAATCCTCTTCACTTCTAAGATGGTCTATGTTCTGTCATCCACTCCCAAGTCATCTAACTCATACCTTTTCTTGGAGTTTAAGAACTTGATGATGTTATTTTTTGTAACATGCATATATCCAAGCTCTTCTTTGATAGTTTTGATGGCATCATTTTATTTGATAATCAATTCCTTCTGTTAAAAACTAATCTGGATGGAGGGCCAAATTTCATTAATAGAGTTCATAATATCTTCCCAGATGATTTCCTTGGCTTGGGCCAAGGTCTATCCAATGGATGATTCTCTCTCTAATTTCTATAATATCTCTATTAATTTATGTGCTCTTTGAGTCTCTGCTGAATGTGAGGCTTCAGTCCTTGATCTCTGATCCGGTAACACTTTGACTTGATCTTGCAGCTTCTTAATTTCCTCTATCTGGATAGACATATTCTCCATTGCCTTTGTCAACTGTTCTGCACCATCTGCTATTTTTGTTGTAGAAGTTGTAGCCGTGGGGATGGTTGTAAGAGGTACATCATCGAATGGAACCATGGAATTTTTGCAGTCTGCTCCCTCTCGTTGATCATTTTTTCCATTTTTTTCTACATTTGTCTTAACTGTGCATTTTTCTCCATGTTGAGCTTCATCATATCTATCTTTTGAGACTCCATTTCTTCAATGTATTTGGTGAGGGGGTATTCTGTTGCTGACAACTTTAGTTGTTTCCTCAATGTTGCTATGTCATCATTGTTCTTCTTTATTATTTCTTCTACAACATTCATGTTGGAGGGATCATATCTTATCTTGAATACCAAGTCCTCCAAAATTTGTATCCTTGTATCTTTGGCCAGAGAGGAAATTTTCTCCATATTTAGCTGTGACTGAATGTTTTCCAAGGAAACCTACAATTTAGATAAATTCATGGTTGTATTAGTTAAGTTAGAGGAAATCATTTCATCTGTTTGCTTGTGCATCTCCCTTTGATCAATGAGATGAATATATTAGATGTCAAACTTAAATGAAGTCTTCTTATAATCAGCTGTTGTCTTAGGCTGTGAAATATGTGCCTCAAGAAAGGCCATTTTCATTTTACCTTTCTCAAAGTCAAATGCTGAAAACAACCTACTCTAAGAACTAGAAGTCTTCTTCCAGAATTGGTTGTATGTATTGTTCTTCAAAATCTAATTCTTCAGCTTGATTTCCCTGAATATCAAACAATATCTTCTGTTTCTCGTCTAGGACAACCTTAGTTTTCTGAATAGCTTGTTGCTGGTCCTATGAAGCTATAGAAGTAGTAGGAGAAAGGGTGGATTGGCCATGAACTTGAGAGGATGTAGGTGTCTCCTTAGTGATTATGAAAACCTCCTGTTCTTAATATTTATTTCGATTAACTTTAGGATTAAGTTTGGTTCTTTTCCTGTACATTATCTTGAACTCCTTACTTGTAGTGTCAGTCACTGAAGGAAACTCTTATTTTCTCAGTCTTTTTCCTTCTTTTCCCTATGGGATAGGAGTCTATGATGTAGATGTAATGACTAGCTACCTCTTAGCTTCCTGCAAAGTGTTTTCAACCCACTTTATCTGGTTCATGTATTTCTCTATCTCTCGCCTATGAGTATGTATATAAGGAGTTGTCTTGTTTTCTACCCTCGATTTTGAAATGGTTCCCAATGGATCATAGGACTGGGTAAAGCTGGGACTGAACTTCATTTCCTTCAAGATCATGTCTGCTTCCTCACCTACTGACCTGCTGTTGCAAATGAATTTCCCAATCTATGTTTTAATCCTAAACTATGATTTCTTCTTTACTGATAAAAAATGGATTTCATCATAATTCAACATCTGCTTGATGTATTCTAAGGCAAAAATCCTCATTGGGAGGAATTTTGGAAGCTTGTAAGGAGAAATATCACAACCATAAACTATCAACTCTGTGTAGTTCTAGTATAAATACCAGTCTCATGTCTTTGCTTGATCTTATAGATGTAGAATGGTTTTTAGGTCCTCACTAACTCTTGGTTCCATTGTACTGCTAAGAAGGCTCATTGTTGGATGTACAAACAGTTCAATGTAATATTTTTATGAATAATCCCTTCGCTCTTTCATCACCATTGTGGTCCAAAAGATGACAGACTGTTGATTTCCATCATCATCTAATTTCTGCATTGCAAATTTAAACTATCTTCTTATAAATATAGAAACATGTAACTAGAACAAAGGAGTATTTAAACACCTCTTCTGTCTGAAATTTGACAAATTGGTCATGAATACTATCTGCTAGGAATTGAATGAAATTGAAAAGGATAGATGGTTTAGAATCTACAGAAAATATGGGGAGGAAACCTATGATTGGCTCATCTATTCACTGGTCAAAATAGTAGCCGAGGTATCAAATGACTATAATTATTTGCTTGGATCTGTCAGGGAAAATAGAGGAAGAGTAAGGAGGGTTATTTTTGGGCAACTGAGTGTCTTCTGTTAGAAAAATTTCAAAGGTTTTAGCCCTTTTGGAGAAATCCTGCTTCTAATAAAACTCATTAAGGGCTTCTAGAGAGAAAGGAGTGCCATTTTCTATAGAAGGGGCCTGCATAATTTGTTCGATGGACTGTGTAGTGATGGTGAAGAGAATTTCACCTGTGGGGGCAATTATGGCTCTCTGACTAGGTATGTAGTAGGCCTGACATTACCTGATGAATTTAGGGGCACTGTGGGTATGGGATAAAATATAGTGTGGCAATTTTGAATCCCACAGTCCAATGTCATCTGACTTATCTATGTATTTATCCTCTAGCCATAAATACATCTCGAATAGTTCAAATTCATAGAGAGTTTCATGGATTTTAAAGTCTCTGTCAGCTATAGGGACATGGTCTAAATCAATAGGAGGATGGATTAGAGGGTTAAATGGTTCCTCCTGGGCTTTCTTCTTAAGAGGAATACTGAATTAGTTTCAGATAAATTCAAAGGATTTTTAACACGGAACAGGTTTACCGTGTTGAAATTTGCAACAAGAAACATTGAAATTGGCATCCAGAAATGGCTACCATGGAGGCTTTTGATTTAATTATTTCTTAATTAAATTAGAAGAAATGCGTGTCAAATTTATTTATCCCTTAAATAAATTGGACAATAAATTGTAATCTTATCTCATAATCACTTGTAATAGTTAACTGCATGTGATAGACTCAGTTAGCTCATGAAATTCGAGTTGAGGGTGGTTGGTGAGGCATGTAGAGTGATTCTATTTGTTTTAGATTCCAAGTTGTAGTTAGTGTATTAGTTTAATGCATGAGAAACCAGTTAACTCAATTAAGTGAGTTAAAGTCAGTCTAAGTAGTTGTAACTAATTGTTGCACTAGTGAGAGGTCAAGTGAATTAAATCAGATTGAATTCAAATGCAATGATTTGTCAAGTGACTGATGATTTACTATTAATAACAGCATGAATGTCAGTTCTAATGAAGACCCAGTTGAGACAGAGGTTAAAGGGAAGTTATCTATCAATTGTATTTATAGCAAATTGTCCGGGCGCAATTATATACACCATAGGATTCCCATGACGTATTACATAGTCAAGGAAGCCTAATTATCCTATTTAATTGGGATTAATTGCCTAGGGATTTCGTAAGAAAGGAAGGCTGAGAAGAGGCTGAAAATTGGCTAAGTACTAGCCCAATTTTGTCCAGAGTAGTGTGCGACAGTCAGGATAGTGCAATAGATTCTTATGAGAAGAGTGCATTATATTATATCATGATTCCTTGGTTCATTATACAATAGAGATAGAGGGGTTTTGAGCAACATGCTTTCCCTAAGAAAAATATCTGTGTTGTGGATTGATTTTCTTCTTTCTTTTACTTAGTGTGATTGTGCGATCGTGTTTATTTTTTGCAATTAATTTTTAGAAGGATTTAGTATCTTGCTTTAGCATATCACATGATCAGTGTTATAGGTCAATTTGGGCACCATTCCCAATGACCTGGTTAACTGGACATCATCCACAGAACCAATGAATAGGGTCTATCATCCCCTATCATTTCAGTTGTTATATGCCCTAAGACAAAGAACAAGACAAATCATCCATGACTTTCATTGCAAAGGTTTCCAAGATTTGAATTTTATATTATATCATATGAGAGTTCACCAACGCTGTCTCTCAAGGGACTAAGTGCATTGCATATGCAGGTAACCACACTCAAGGGTGATTTTCAAAGCACTTCCCGACACTCATGGGTACGTTGGTCACATTGGGAGAGAAATTCTCATTGTTTCGGAATCTCCACTTGGCTAGTGCCTTCTAGAAGAGTTCACATGTGTCAAACTTCGAATCCATGTGTCCATTTGATACCTATGAGACTAGGAACATGTATTGCCTATTATTATAAATTCATTGATTGTAAAACTACCTTTAGCTCCTCTATAAATTGAGCAGAGATCCTAGTGCTTGAGAAGCAATAATTTGAGTAGAGAAATGCTGGTGGAATTTCAATTGAGGAATTGATTTGAGTGACATGCTACTGGAGATATGTGCATTGTGATGAGGCTAGGATGCTTCTGGAGATGGTGACACTAAATCAATCACTGGATGGTAACCTCCCCTTCTATCCATTAATAAAGATTGTTGCTTACTTTCCCACATATGTATCTATATAAGATTATGTCTTTCATATTATGAATACTTATCTGATGTATATGTTTCATGTTTTATTGATTTAACTGAATAACTTGAATAGACATATGTATTATTGCTATCTTTTGTTGTTTATTGTTCATCTTTGCAGGAAATATTTTGGCGATCTAGCTCGGATTTGAAGCTACAACAAAAGTGATAGAAGGAGAATAGGAAGCGCTTGGACTCCAAGTAAGTTCTTCGATCTGTTTTGTGTGTCTATTTACAGTTAGGAAAATTAGTTGCAAAGTATTTAACCTATTGTTCTAGATGAGCACTACATCTAGGGAAGAATGTTTTATCCATAATCCATAATTCCACATAACAAATTGACAACTCCACTAGGGAAGTTTACCCTTCATCCTTAGTGTATTTGCCTCTGATTGTCTCTGTTTATTCACCTAGTAGCATTTACTCAGAAAAAATAGGATTTTTGAAATCAAAATTTGCATTATAAGTGTGTTAAACAATTGATTTTTCATTCTTTGACTAGCTCAATGCATTGTTGAATAGGACATAGTGCTTTGCATAACACTATCTCCCTTCTAGGGGTGCATTGCAACACACTATCTCCCCTTAGAGACTGCATTTCCCCTTAGAATCAACCAAATTCCATTGAGTTTTTCATTGCATTTTCTTTTAGTTTGATTGTTTGTTGTGTTTTAAAGAGCCTGATACCTCAGATTTACTAGCGACCTTACCTACTCCTTCCTCCTTTGAAAGAAAAGTTTATTCAATGTTTATTTAAAGTGTTTTTATTTATCATTGATGAATTAATTTCAAAGTATTTTCATTGCTGCATTAGATCCATTTTCTTTTGAAAAAGGAAATTTTCATTAAATTCTTCGTTTCCTAATAGGAGAAATTGTTGTTAAATTCCTCATTTTTCCTTCAAAAGAGAAATTGTTGTTTAAATTGTTCATTTCTCAAAAGTAAAAGGTATTTGTTTTTATTGATTTGATGCACTTAGTTTCCTTTTCTGCATTCATCACATTAAAGGGACTGAAAAGAAAAACTTGCATTTGCATGTAGTGGATTGTGTGTTTTGCAAAAGGAACAATTAGGAAAGCTACATTTTAGTTTTTCTCTTTGATTGTTGCTCTCAAATTGATTACTCTTTCCCTCTAGTAGCTAGGATTTTCATTGAAAGACTAAAAGTGAAAGATTTATTATCATTTTAGTTTGCATTTTAGGAATTTCCAATACATCATCGCAGTGAACCTTGAAAGGAAAATTGATAAACAAGATCAACTTAAAATTTATCTCAATTTACTTAACAAAACATTGGAACCATAACGATAACATTTAGAAGGTCTAGGCTAGAGACGTGTTCCAGCGTCGTAAAACATAGCAGCTGTCATTAATTTTTTGCGATACATTCCGAGTGTGATACCTCATTCCACGTACGTAAGCATATTATAGCTCGTCCACGTACTTTCAGGTATATCGGGCGTTGTTGCAATACGAAAAGTATAAAGGGGTGAACTCAATGTGCGGTTTCACATTAGACAACACTAATATGGACTTGGGCCTCCACATACCTTCGGGTATATTTTGGGAGGAAAACTGGTTGCTATCCATCCATAGTGAACTGAGTCGGCCGCCTTGTAAATTGTGATACACCGAACACAACATTCAGGGAGATTTCCTGCTCGTACTTCTTGGTTCGCCAGGAGGTATTCTAAAGTTCACAGTTTCTTGGTAAATATTTTGCCTAGCATTACCCTTTTATTTTATTTATTTATTTTTGGTTAAAATAAATCAGTAATCGTGGAAGAACAAAATCCTTTCCCCCGTCGTTCACGTAGACTAGCATTGAAACCACATTTACCACCAGAAGTTACTTTTGGACGGCGAAGGTGACATCACTCTACTGAAACCAGTACTATTAGTACCTTTGGTGAAGCATCATATTCCCATATACCATAGTTGGCACAAGTTGTTTCTACACATCCCAGTTTTGACTGATAAAAGGTGCTTTTTAAAACTCCTAATTATCCCACATTAATCATCAATCCGAGCAAGTCTTCTTATTTCAAGAGTGTACATAGTATGCGGTTGCTATTAATTCAGAGATTAATGTTTCCTAAATTGTAGTATAGATCTTGACACAATAGTAAATGGAAGCATCTAATAAACTCCAATTGCAATTATTAAAGGAAATATCGCAGCTCAATCCTATACTGAAATCAAACCATACATCAATTCAAACAATAGCATCATCAGCTGAGAGCACAGTAACAATAACTCGCCTCTACTTAGTTGATTCAATATAAAATATAATAAATCTTATAAAACAATCAAGATAAGAATGATATTACTTCTGAGAGTCTAATAGCAATAATCAAACTCTTGTAGATGATTAAATCAATACAATACACTGCCTAGATGATTTGCGCTGTAATGAACCAAACTTAAATCAAATAACAACGACGTAAATTATAAACAGAACATATATCATCGTGATACAAGAAAGTAATGAACAACTAACGAAATAACCTCATGGAAACAATGAATTATCAATCCAACCAGAATCTAACAGAATCGGAAATATAACACAAGGAAGCACTTAACTTCACCAGGGGCTGGGCCCTTAGCCACTAGCGAGCACTGCTGAATTACTTCAGATAATGCAAGAGAAAAACAAATTCAACTATATATTAATCATCGAAATTGAGTAACATTACAGTATAATCACATTCTCCAACAATGCAGTCTGTAATTAAGCTTACTACTTGAAAAATAACAAATATTCGCCCTTCTTCCTACAATCACTTTCTTTTATAATCAAAAGGGGTAAAGAGTAAATAGTAAATGCGATCCCTCAGGATCTCCCAATCCTGAGGGATTTGCAACTGATTTCTAACTTAAGACAGTTCTCCTATTCCGCGCTGATTCTTTTGATTTACTCTTAGCCTTGTCCGCAACTGATGCGTTCATTACTTTTCTTGTCGGATTCTACTGCTCCAACGTCAAGGAACAACAATCATTCCTTTTGTCACTTTCCTTCATAAATAAAGGTAAGAGTTAGTTAAATCGTAACTGCAAACAATTCCTTCATCTCTTACCATAATTCCTCAATATATTAACGCATTAAAATATGAACAAGATAAGAATCAAGGAAAACGATAGAAAAATTAATAGTAAATACATGTCCATTTCGTAACTCAACATACTCCCCTGCTTACCTTGTTTCATGTCCTCATGAAAAGAAATGATTCTGATGGAGTGTAGTTAACGAGTAAGCTGGAGAGGGGGCATCAAAAATTGGTTTGAAACCATGATGTTGAGCTAAGAGTGCAAAAGCGGGCCCTTCCTTACCTTCAGGCAATTCATAGATAGCCCTGTAACCTTCAGGAGGATACCAAATGATGGGTCTATGAAACCGACATCCTAACCAATAGGGTCCTTCTCTTAAAATGAGGTTGCTATATGTGATAAAATGGGCTGTAGCTGATTTAAAATTTTGGTAATTAAATGGCTCCCTGTCCTGTACACTACGATTAGAGACCGTCCACCTAAGTTTGGACGCGACCAAAGAGCTTTCTTGAATGGATTGAAAATATGATACTCCGTTTTGTACAATATTTCTATGAATAGGCCCTAAATTTTTAATCACTTCTTCCCTTTTCATCAGACTCTTGTGGTTGGCAAGCATTTGCAAAGGGTGCTTGGGCTCACCTCTTACGCAGAGATCCAATCTATGCTCTTGTCTTTGGAAGGCATTATGAGCTTTGAACCATTTAACTTGATTAACCGCAAACGAGATAAAGGCTTGGAATTGGAAATCTCCCACAAAATGGTTAGGGTTCTTTTCCACTTCATCCGCTAATACAAAATTGTGCAGGTAAAATTCACACAGCAACCTTTGAACCTTTACACCATGCTGTTTGCAACAGTTTATAAAATCTTCAAATATTTTTAATTCAATTGGCTTTACAGCTCTTACGGCTTTAATTTTCAACAACAAGTATCGCTCTAACAAAAACAAGGCGTAGTTAGTGGCGGGAGCCCTAAATGCCAAGACGTCTGTATATAACGAGCATATGGTATCTGTCTGAGCTATGACCCTATCTAATATGAGCTTGATTCTCTCTATTTTCTCTTCTTCTTTTCTATATCTATCGAAGGTCTCGCTCTCTGTCACATTCATTTCCTGAAGCTGCCTCTGAACTGCTTGATATATTTGCTAAGGAATAGTTTCTTATTCAAGTCATTCTAACGTGAGTCGAGCCTGTGATAATTCTTTCTGAAGATTAAAAAAAATGGGGTCATCGTGTGTCATGATGTATTTAGCTTCTATGCTTGTCTAAGTCTCTTTATCATGGGAGGTCCAAGCCTATGTCTGAGTAGACGTGTTGTGAGAGGGTACATCCTCTGTCTGAGTAGCTATATCTACGAAAATTGCATGTTGTTCTTCTTTAATGATAACTGGTTGAATGGGTATGGGTTCGGTTTGAGTTGTTGTAGCCGTCCCTTCATGTGATTCTGTTTTCACGGCTGCGTTTTCTGTCTTTAGGGTTTTGTCCAAGACCTTTCCCGCTGTGATTTTATTTCTTTATTTTTCTTCTGAGCCTTTTTACTATTTTGCGTAGCTTATGTTTTTATTTCCCAAGCTTTTTCAATTTGGCTCTATACTCTTTCAAAGGAGAAATTATTCTGTTGACAGTCTCATTAATAGTTTCTGCCTCTAAAGTGGATGGTTGCTCATCCTGGCTCTCTTCTAAGGGGACTGTGTCTCCTGATTGAATATCGGCTTCCCAAAGAATATCTATCTCTACTTCTTCTCCTTGGCCTATGTTTTCTGTACTTAGGTTTTCTTGCCTATTTTCTACCTGAAGTGTGTCACCGAATTGGTGGACTGCTTCCCGAATGGCCTCTACATCGATTTCTTCTTCATGGCTTGCATCTTTTGAGGGAGATAGACTTCTGGTATCGCCAAAATTTTTAGAAGATTGGGTTGCTCCTAAGTTAGGATTGAGCGGGCTTTCAAGCTGCATGTAATCGTTCATGCTAGCCAGGACCTGGGCCAATTAGAAATCATGCAACAAATCACCTTGAGGAATCATACTTGGTATTGATTCGTTTCTTCATTCATCTCCAGAATTCCCTGCTTCTTCCTCAAGGTCTAATTTAGGGTTATCCTGGCCTTTTGACTCTGGCTACAAGTGTTGTTCATTTACTGGGATAGGTAGTTATATAGTTTGGCTGGTACTGTCTTGAGGATTTTTGGCCACTCCAAGCCTTGACCTCAACCTTGTGGATTGTCTGTGCTTTTGAGGTATGTTTCTTGGAAGGGTATTCCTCTTTCTTTTCTGAACCAGGTTAAGTGCAGGCAGGTCTGAACCGCCCTCGAGAGCTACTATTAGGTCATCCCAGCTTGATTTCTGCTGGGTGAGGTTATAGCTAACTATCAGCCTTATCAGACAGTGGTGGCTTACTACGGCTTATTTGTGTTGCGACCGTCTTAACCTTTCGGTGGTGTCATGTAATAAAGAGTTCAAATATGTAGGTAAATTAACAAAGAACTTTTGTTTCAGAACTACTAAGAGTTTAAGTTGACGTGGCCTTTACCCTTTTTGACCAGCTCCTATCCTTCGTCTCTAAAAGCCTCGATTGCGTCCTACAACTTCAACCGCTTATCATCCCACACAGGTCCTTTTGCTGGTAACCCAGATACCTCTGCTATCACCGCATCTGATACTGTGATTTTCCTACCCCTTACCATAGATTGTCCATTATGTAAATTTCTTAAGAACTCGATGGAAATTTCCTTGTTGGGTGGTTGAAATCTCGTAAAGTATGTTATCCACCCAGTTTGAGCTAAAATTTCCCTAGCTGCATCAGAAACAACCAGTATTAGCGGTTCTCCACGTACTACTCTTCCTCCCATAGCACTGGAATTCTGCAAACGATAAGTGTAGCAAGAAAAAAACACAGCAACGAGCAGAGCTGAGTAATGGAACAACAATTAAATATAGATAGCGTTATTGAGGCTGTTATTATACCACACGCTCTGTGATCATGGAATTTTGTATCATTCTGCAACATTCAAATGAAAAAATGACAGCGCATTCATAAGTACACTAGAGATCCCTGCCCCCCTTCGAATTGATAAGTCACCTACTACCGAATAAATGAAAGGGTAAGGTGTTGGAGGAAAAGTACAAGGGTAATGGATTGGAAAGCTAAGCTTATTAATGACAGGATCATAAAGGATATGGGGGTGGTGAAATCAAGGCTTGTATCGAGAATTATGAATAAATGATAGGCTGTCGTGATGTGATATGATAAAGAAAAAGGGGCAGCATGCATAAGAAATAACACTTTAGTGCCATTATTCCACTTAAACTGTTGTGATTGATTTAAAAAAAAATATTCATGCATAAAGGTTCAAGGTATGTTAGGACCATTATCTCTCCATAAAAAAGTTTATAAGAAGAGGGTAATATGATAATTATTGATGTAAAATAAAGCTTCAATACCACCAGCAAATATTTTTCTACTCGCAGGCGTCCATAACCTCGACAGAGTTTCTTTTTAACCCTTGGGAACAATGGTACTTAATGTATAATTGGGGAAGTGTCTTATGATGTCCATAATAGAGATCAATGTGCTGGCTTGGTGACTAGGTGAACACATTGCCATTCACTGGGAAGTAGTGAAAGTGGTCAGGCCGACTCGTGATGAGACCTCCTGTTTCCAAGGACTTTATTTGTTTAAGCATCCATTGGATCATATCCCTGGTGTGGTGGCCTTAGTGGGAATGCCACTTTGCTGCTTCCTTATGATCATGGTAGGCTGGCTCGTGATGAGACCCCCTATCCTCCATCTGAAAAAATCATAAAATTGTGAGTGAATATACATACATATATATATATATATACTCCTTAAGAGTAGGGATGGCGGAAGAAGTTTCACATATCAATATATAAAAAATATATACCCATAATTTTATTGATAATATATATAGAGAGTTATACAGGTAAGGGAGAACCAACATGGTATAGATAATCAATCAGTTTTATTTATAGTGGAAATAAGGGTAGTAAAGTGAGATAGATAACTGTGTCCTTTTCCTTTTTCTTTTTTGGATCATCACAAAGAAATCTTGTTAAAGATGATAATATTCACGGTATTTGCCTGTTCCACTAGACCTTCATATTTTTTGCCTTTAAATATATATTGTACCTTCCATGCCATTAAGGAGATTATAAAGAGTGAAACTGGGGTGATCTAGGGATGATTATGCAAGGAAGAGAAAGAGAATTCTCTCAAAAATATTCACAAAGTGCCATTCTTTAAAAGAAATAGCAAAAGAAAAACCCACACAAAAAGTGTTGTTCCTTAAAAGGAACAACTGTTGTTCCCTGTAGGGAACATCAAAAGAAAATATGAAAAAAAATGTGTGTTGTTCCTTATATGGAACAACAAAAGAAAACACACGCAACATTTTTGTTCCTTATAGGGAACAATCGTTGTTCCCTGTATGGAGAATCAAAGCAATCTACACACAAAAATTGATGTTCCCTGCAGGGAACAACAGTTGTTCCCTGTAGGAAAAAACAAGAAAAAAATACACGCCAAAAATATTGTTCCATAGAAGGAACAGAAGCTATTCAATTAGGGAACATCAAAACAGAATTCACACGAAAATTGTTGTTCCCTATAGGGAACAACAAAGCGAAATACACACAAAAAATGTTGTTCCCTGTAGGAAACAACAAAGAAAAATGCACACAGAAATTTCTATTCCCTGTAGGGAACAACAAAGTGAAAATACACACAATCATTGTTGTTCCTTAGAGGGAACAACAAAGGAAGAATAGAAAAAAGAAAAAAAACTAAAGTACAATCTATTATCAAGCAAATCCAATCAAACAAAAAGTTAAATTTATGTATAGTTTTCAAGGGAAAAAAAAAAACATTTCTTCACTGGACTGGCGCTGTGGAAGGGTTGCCCTCCTCAACGAGAATTGGTATTGTGGAATCTTCCCATATCTGTTGGTAAAAGGATTACCTTGTTGGTAAGCGGTTTGTGATAGTGGCGTACTCGATGTTTGTTTGCTTTAAAAGAGTGGCTAGAACCATCAATGGTGGCTAATGCAAGGGTGCCATTATCATGCACCTCTTGTATCTCATAGAGGTCCAACCATCTGGTCTGGAGTTTTCTCGAGAAATCCTGGAACCTATAATCATGTAAAAGTTCCCAATCACCTTCATGGAATATCTTCTTCTTGATGAGGGCATCATGCCATTTCGCTCTTTGTTGTTGGATTAGTACAATATGCTGCAGATATGATAGTCGGATTTCATCCAATTCATTGATTTGACGTAGCCTGTTAATCTGTGCTTCATTCAAGTCCAAGCCTACTTCTTGAGCTATCCTTAATGTATGAATTTCAATTTCTATTGGGAAGATAGGTTCTTTGCCAAACATTGACTAATATGGGGAGTATCATGTGGTATTTCTCCATGTTGTGCGATATTCCCACAGGGCTTCTAGTAATCAGGTAGCCCAGTCACATCTATGAGATGTGACCGTCTTTGTTAGTATTGCTTCGATTACTTTATTGGTACTTTCTACCTGGTCGTTCGCCTGCGGGTGGTATGGAGATGTGATTCTGTGCATGATATAATGATTATTTAATGTTGCAGCAATCTTATGGCCTACAAATTTTGGCCCTCCATCTGTGATTACTTCTCTAGGCAAGCCATACGACATGAAAATTTGGAAAATAAAGTGGATTATTGAGTCCTCTGTTGCCCTTGGTAATTCTTCTGCCTCCACCCATTTATTCATATATTCTGTTGCAACTAGTATATATGTCTTTTGATTAGATGATGGGTTTATTGGGCCAATGAAATCTAACGCCCATCGTTCAAACGGTTCAATGACTAACTGTGGATGTAGGGGCATCTCGTCAGACTGTCTAGGGCAGCCCATTCTTTGGCAGCTATCGCATGCTTGGACAAACCTCTTAGCGTATTTAAAAATGGTGGGCCAATAATAGCCCATCTATAATAATTTATTTCCAGTCCTGCGGTCCTCAAAATGTCCACCAGAAGGCCCATCGTGGCAAGCTTTTAAGATGTCAAATATTTCTTCTTCCCTGACACACCTTCGAATATGCATATCGGTTCCTGTATAAACGAGATATCCTCCGATCCAGGCGAATCGAGTGCTACGTTGTACTATTAGTTTCCTTTCACTGGGCGTCTGGTGCTTGGGTAATTTTCCCATTGCTAGGTATTTTGTGACATATGCGTACCACGGTGTTTTCACGGTTACATCAAATAAGTGCTCATCAGGGAACTGGTCTTCTACTATTTCCGAGTCGTCTGTATTTGACACACGTGAGAGGAAGTCTGCTACCGGATTGTCCTTTCTTGGTCGATCTTTGATTGTTATGTCAAGTTCCTGCAAAAGGATCAACCATCGTGTCACTCTTCCATTTGTAATAGGTTTATTAGCTAAATATTTACTAGCAGAGTGATCAGTATACAAAACCATAGGGTATCCTGTTATATAGTGTCTGAATTTGTTAATAGCATAAATAACGGCTAAAAAATCCTTCTCTGTTACTGTGTAATTCAATTCAGTAGGGGCTAAGTTTTTTCTAATGTAATATATAGCGTAGGGTTTCTTTTCTTCTTCTTGTCCAAGAACTGCCCCAATGGATGTGTCTGATGCATCTGATGAGATCTGGAATGGTATATCCCATTTTTGTCCTCGTAGAACTGTTGCTGATGATAGTAGCTATTTTAGATCTGTAAAGGCAATGTCACATTTGTCAATCCATATGAAATCAATGTTTCCTGTTAAGGCATATAATGGTGCAGCAATTTGTGAAAATTGATAAATCTACGATAATATCCATCAAATCCCAAAAAACTACGTACCTCTGTTTGAGTGTAGGGAGTAGCTAGTAAGAGAATTACCCGTATCTTTGCCGGATCTACCTGAATTCTAGCTGATGAGATATAATGACCCAAGATCATGCCCTCTGTCATCATCATATGGCACTTTTCATGACTTAAACATAGGCTGGTAGCAATACACCATTCCAGGACTTTTTCCAATGTCTGTAATGCTTGCTCAAAGTCATCTCCATAGGGTGTGAAATCATCCATGTATACTTCTAATCCTTCATTTATCAAGTCTAAAAAAATACTGAGATGGCTCGTTGGAATGTGGCAGGTGCGTTACACAATCCAAAATTTAATACCCTATAGGCGAATGTTCCCCACAGACATGTAAAGGTAGTCTTATCCTGGTCTTCAGGGGCAATTTGGATTTGGTTATAGCCACTGAAGCCATCCAGGAAAGAGAAAAATTTCTTCCCTGCCAGTGTATCTAGGACCTAATCAATAAATGGAAGGGGAAAGTGGTCTTTTTGCATTGCCTTGTTGAGTTCTCTATAGTCAACGCATATTCACCATTTCCAATTCTTTTTGGGAACCACAACTGATGGAGAAACCCATTTAATACTAGATATAGGATAGATAAAATTGACATCTAAAATTTTTTGAAGTTCTTCTTTAAAAATGTCTTTTAGGTGAGGATTTAATCTATGCTGAGGTTTTAGAATGGTTTTTTCATCCTTTTCAGTGTAGATGTGATGCATGCATAGCCGAGGGTCAATCCCCTTCATATCTGAGTAGTCCCAAGCAAAAGATTTTTTATTTTTCCTAAGAATTTGAGTAAGTTTTTGTTGTTGGTCATCTCTCAAATTACTATTAATGTTCAGGATTTTCCCTGGCTCAATTTTGATAGGTTTTCTATTATAAACAGTGGTTGTTGGTATTGTTTGGTCATTAATTTATCTCAGGGGATCTTTTTCAATTTCATTGTCAAGGACTGCTTCAATCATGTAGCATTTCAGACTTGATACTATGGCAGGATGATTGACAAAAGTATTAATAATATCGTCTTTAGTTTGGTTTTTTAATTCAAGGGCATCTCCCACAGTTAATGGTGATCAAATATTTTATGTGAAGTATGTTGTAGGTTGTTTCCTAGTTTTCATAATAGTCAAGCTCGGTTGAGCAGGGGGGTATGAAGCTAATTTTTTCACATCATCCCCCCTATTTATAGTCATACTGCCTGTCTGACAGCTGATATAAGCATCGATAGTTGCCAACCAAGGCCTTCCTAGTATTAAAGGATGTCCATCTAGTTGGTTTCTAGGATTGATGATCAAGAAATCTGCTGGGTATTCCCAAGAATCTACAGACACCATTACATCATATAATGTCCCTTCAGTTTTGACAACCGATCGGTCAAAAAATTCCAGCAAGGTCGTGGTTGGATCCAAGGCTGTAATGCCAAGTTTTTGACAGGTTGTGAGAATATTAATGGCTGCTCGTAAATCGACTAATGCATTGGGGAAGGAACATCCATTTATTTGTACCATGACTATAGGGTTTCTCGGGTCCTCATATTTTATCGGTGTCTCTCTACCTGATAATAAATCAGACAAATTTCTGACTACGTGGACAGTTGGGGTTGTTTTTATTTTCCTCTTAGAATTTTTCGTACACAATTCCTTAATAGTTTTTGCATAAATCAGAATGTCCTAAATAGCCTGGAGGAGAGGTATTTTTATGAGATTTTTTAATTCTCCCAGAAGATCAAAATCGAGATATTCTATTGAGCGGGGTATAATTAGTCTCTCTGGGAATGGTGGAGAAGAGGTAATAGTTTGATCGTGGCTTTTCTGTTTAACCGTATTCTCCACTTGAGGTGTTTTTTCTACAGGTAACAGATCTTATAATTGTATATTTTTATCCCTTTTTGATTCAATTATCTGTCCAGACCTTAATTAGAGTTCATTGCACTCCCTCAACTCAATTTCTAGCTCCAGTCCTTCCATAATTTGTACGGATTGGATTGGTATATTATTGGAATTCGGGTTGGGCTGGGCTGGAAGCTGTGGTCATAGATTGGGTTGAGGGTTCTGTTGTAATGTGTAAGGTGCTAGTAAAGTTGGTTGAGGGAGAGGGAATGTTCCCATAGGCTAGTTTGTAGCTCATTGCCAATTTGATTGCTAGTTCTGATTTTGTGAAGTGGATGGGGACCATTGGGAAGAATAAGGGTTGTTTTGCCAGAATGGTGGTGGGTAAGGAAAATTTTGCCAACTATTGTTATTTGGATTCGACTGATTATGCGATGGTGGCATAAAAAATGCTTGAGGAAAAAAAGGTGGCTGACTCTGCCATGCTGCCCTTGAATATTGCTGAGAATTATATTGCGAGGAAGGAAAAAAAGAAGATGGATTGGTAGGCATACCTTTTTGACGTGCTTGCCATTGGCGATGCTGGTTCAACAGATATGCTGGTTCTACTTCTTCTTCCACTTCCTTGAAGATTGCTTTTAAACCTGGGATCGATGGGAAGATTTCCATGGCGTGCTCTTTAGTGCATATGGCACATGTTCACATTGCATCTAAAGGGCATTCTTTATGAATGTGCTTCTGTCTGCAGCGGGGGCAGAAAATAGCCAAGTTTTTCTCTGCTATAGCCTGCTTTTTCTTAGCTTGCATGACATCCAATTGTGTTGTCAGGGTCCCCAGGATATTCGTCTTGAAATCCTCTAACATATTGCTGATTTCACTTCATGTACCGCTTTCTCCTGAATCTTTATTGTCTCTGAGGTTTGCATCACGTCTGACTGGTTTTAGCCTTGAACTTCCCCTTGAACACTTGATGCACAAATGTACAATATCGTTATAATTTTCTTGATAAATATCACCTTTACCCATTATATTTAGCATCTCTACCCATTGGTCTTTCATACCTCTAATCAGTGTGGTTTTTAGAACATTATCAAGCAGATTTGTATAAGGAGATCTTTTCAGATTGTATTGGAAATGTTCTACATATTCTTCTAAAGTCTTGCTAGGCTTGGCTACCATTTGAAAGATTTCATCTTTCAGTTCTCTAGTTCGGCAATAATCTTGGTATTCTCTTAGGAAAGATGTTTTCATTTGGTCCCAATCATTGATGGTGCCTCCACCAAGTCCCATGAACCAACGCAGAGCTGCTCCCTTCAAATTAGAGGGGAATATCTTCAGTTTTTGGGGGTCGGTAGTGTAATCATAACCCCTGCATAAGACATCAAACTCGAAAAGGAATGCATCGAGATCTTCTGAAGTTAGCCCATGAAAGGTAGGAATGTTCTTTAATGGGATAGCCTTCATGGGATCATTGAAAACTGTGTCAATGATAGGGTATTGCAATGTAGAAGTTTGAGTTTGTTGGTTATGAGCCATTTGGTCAAAAATATGTCAATATCCTTCAAGGATCTCCGGAGCTGGAGAGTTTTTCCTAGGATGCCTATCGGAGGTTGGAAATTTTTTAACAACACTACCTTGATCTAGAAGACTGGGTATCCTATTCCCAGTCACTATTTCAGGAGATCTAGGTTCTGGTAATTTGATTTCAGGCTTACCTGTTTCTCCTTCTCCTTCACGGAGGTTGCAAGAATTTCCTTCTTGTGGAGGGCAGGCTTGTACGTTCTCAGTATCTTGAAAACTCTGCTCAACCCTTTCGGTTTGACTATGAATCTCAACGTTAGCTACAGAAGGTGATTCTGCAGTTTGAAGGAAGTCAATAGAACTTTTGGTAGCAATAGTTCGAGATCCTACTAATGACTGAGTCTCAGCTTTCCTTAAGATTTCGTCAATAAAAGTTGATCGTCCAAGGGTCACCAGTCCCTTATATTTTTCAGGTTTAGGAGGAAGAATTTTGTCCTTGTCAGGTTTCTTAGTCATTCATGTAAAAACAAATCGAATGTTTATTTCTACCTTAAGTTCCTAACAATTCTGCTAGAAAGCAGGCAAGGGAGCAAGCATTTTACTTGCTCTGTATGCAGGTTCTTACCTTTCGTTTTTAATACCCAGTTCTCTCTCAACAGACAATTATCAGATATACATCACTCTTTGTAAATGGCTACACTCTCCCTGGTAACGACGCCAAAATGTTGACTGATAAAAGGTGCCTTTTAAAACTCCTAATTATCCCACATTAATCATCAATCCGGGCAAGTCCTCTTATTTCAAGAGTGTACAAAGTATGTGGTTGCTATTAATTCAGAGAGTAATGTTTTCTAAATTGTAGTATAGATCTTGACACAATAATAAATGGAAGCATCTAATAAACTCCAATTGCAATTATTAAAGGAAATATCACAACTCAATCCTCTACTAAAATCAAACCATACATCAATTCAAACAATAGCATCATCAACTGAGAGAACAGTAACAATAACTTGCCTCTACTTAGCTGATTCAATATAAAATATAATAAATCTTATAAAGCAATCAAGATAAGAATGATATTACTTCTGAGAGTCTAATAGCAATAATAAAACTCTTGCAGATGATTAAATAAATACAATACACTGTCTAGATTATTTGCGCTGTAATGAACCAAACTTGAATCAAATGAAAAAGATGTAAATTATAAACAGAACATATATCATCGCAATACAAGAAAGTAATTAACAACTAAGGAAATAAAATCATGGAAAAAATGAATTATCAATCCAACCAAAATCTAACAGAATCGGAAATATAACACAAGGAAGCAGTTAACTTCACTAGGGGCTGGGCCCTTAGCCACCAGCGAGCACTGCTGAATTACTTCAGATAATGCGAGGGAACAACAACTTCAACTATATATTAATCATCTAACTTGAGTAACATTACAGTATAATCACGTTCTCCAATGATGCAGTCTGTAATTAAGCTTACAACTTGAAAAATAATAGAGATTCCCCCTTCTTCCTACAATCACTTTCTTTTATAATCAAAAGGGGTAAAGAGTAAATATTAAATTAAATCCCTCAGGATCTCCTGATCCTGAGGGATTCACAACTGATTTCTAGCTTAAGACAATTCTCCTATTCCACGCTGATTATCCTGATTTACTCTTAGCCTTGTCCGCAATCGATGCGTTCATTAATTTTCTTGTCAGATTTCACTACTCCAATGTCAGGGAACAAAAATCATTCCTTTTGTCACTTTCCTGCATAAATAAAGGTAAAAGTTAGTTAAATCGTAACTACAAAAAATTTCTTCATCTCTTACCTTAATTCCTCAATATATTAACGCATTAAGATATGAACAAGATAAGAATCAAGGAAAACGATATCAAACTTAATAGTAAATACATACCCATCTTGTAACTCAACACTTGGTTCATCTACTGTTGTCGAGACGAAGTCCTCACAGCTACTTGTGGTCACGATCCATCCAATCAGTGAGACCATACCTCACGAACCTGACGTTGTTCAATTGGAAGTTGATCCAGATCCCATTGTGCTTTAGGGGGCAGTTGTTATTGGTCAAACTGGACATCATCCCCAGGACCAATGAAATAGGGTCTATCGTCCCCTTATATTTCAGTTGCTATATTCCTAAGTGGAGAAAATCTTGATCTCGAAGTCGAACAACCGAAATTTGTTTCTGTATTTTTCACTCCACAATCTATTGTAGCCATTGAGTCTCCCATATTGCGCAGTCAACCACCTGAAATATAATTCATGCCAGATGGAAAATTTCTTCCACTTGGTTTGATTTCGATTGAAGAAATATCACAAGATGAGACACCTTTAACTCTAACTCATTTTCGATAGGAGATTTACTTATACGAGTCTTTTCCTCAATCACCTTCCTCTACTTTTGTTGATCCTGTTTCACTTCGAGTTCCTGTAGATTCTATAGGGTATACATTGGGTCATTTGACCATGGATGAGATAACATCCCAGATTGAACCATCTATTTCAGATGCAACAACATCTACTGTTGCTTCATATTTGATGTTTTTTCCAGTGACTTCACCCATGTCATCATCTGGAATCATATCTGGTTCCTCTCTTATGAGTACTAAATGACTTGATCCTTTATTCACATATTCAGTGAAATATCAAGCTGGTCCCATCAGTTATTCCCCTTGGTGGCCAGTGATTTCACAAAAATTACCCTCTGAAATTCCAAAATTCAATGAAAACCCTAGATAAGACCCGTCAATGCATGTTATAACTTATCATTTCTGGTGCTCATCAAACTCCTTAAATGATGACTCTATTAGAATACATCTTTTCCAGTGCACACTCACTAGTCCAACTGCACATTGAGGATAGTTCTTTTTTCTTGTGTCAACCTCATTAAAAAATGAAACAAGTGCCTTTATGGAAAGCTCTTTTACTATGTCAACCTCATTAAAAAATGAAACAGGTCATGAGCATAGTTCTTTTCCTGTGTCTAGCTCGTTAAAAAATGAAACAAATCCTCTCCTAATTACGACAAGTCTTCCATCTGATCTCGTAAATGAACCTTCATTCCATCCATCTATTATTAACCAGTAATCTACTTAGCTGAATGAAATGAAGCTTGGGGGGAATCTGCTCTTGCAGGGGGCATTCAAAACATTCTTACTAATTGCACACAATCAGCAGTTGAATTTTGGGGGCAAAAACAGGTTCAAAGCTCCAAAATGAAAATGGTAACTATTGAATGGTAAAAATGAATAGTAAAACTCTTTTTAATAGTCATTTAATTGTTTTCAAATCATATTTATTGTTGTGACTATGGTTTAATTCATTTTTTATCATGAAATAGGTTTTACAACTGATGAGAAGATTAGTCATGCAGATTTATTTCAAGAATGATTTGACCACAAAGCATAATTTTTATCCTTATTTTTTGAGCTTTGTTAAAAATGAAAAATGATTTGGAGCGCACTTTTATCTCTTTTTCAAGCTTCAATAATAGCAAAAAAGGAACCCCTGGAGTCTCCTTTCAGCTCTTTTTAGACTCTGATAATGTGAAAATATTACCTACCACTTGTCTTTTAGAGCTCGTAAAAGTAAATGAATTGATATCTACTCAGTATAAGTTTAACCTTTTTCTAGACTGAGATAGATTATTTACGAAAAATGAATACCTTGGTCGAATATGACTAAAGAGGTTCTCTCAGATATTATTTTACACTTTTTCAAATTTGAGCGACAACTTGACAAAAAAATTACTTATGGAGTTTTCTTTAGTCCTCTTTTTCAAACTCTCTGAATATGAAAAAGGATCAGGTTGTCACTGTCATTAAGCTCATTAAAACATAAAATAGCGTCAAGCTTGTCGATCATGGCAAGAATCGAGTTTCATTCATCACTAGACTCGTTAAATTATTAAATAGTGATACTTTGTTCACCGAAAGGGTTGAATTATAGATAAGGAATATGTTATCCTCCTCAAGCTTGTTAAAAAATAAAGAGGTATTGGTCGAAAAATGATTGGGGAAAATTTGGGAAAGTGAACAATTTTTTTTACGGTAGCAGGTCGCTCTTGAACATGACACTTCACTCCATCATCGTGACTATTTGGGTTGGGTAATATTCTTAACGGTTCATTCATACCTATGGTTCATCATACCTTCACTTCAGTTTTGGGTCAATGCTGCCAACTCATCTCAGTGTCACCAATATGTTCAAGAGAAGTCATCCAGTGAATACTCATCCTTCTGCAATACTCATAAACCTTCATTCTCATGATAGTCATCCCTGAAAATTCCTATATCAAGTCATACCTTTGTCTCCAAAATCAGTAACTCCCGTTTCACAATAAGGTGGCCTCCCGTCGATGACAAATAATTCTCTAGGAAGTTCACTTAGAAACATCATATTCCAGTACCATGAGGCTTGTTACAACATCGACAAGATCCTCGCTTCTGGACTTTTGACCGAAATATTTTGTTTAGCATTCGACATCAGATGATCTATTCACGCCTTACGAAATGTACTGCAGTACCTTGAGGGCCATTGGCATCAACGGTGGTTCTCTTGCGTTTGTTAAAAGCTTACATCATTAGATAGTAATCAAACGATGTCTTCCTATGTTCGACTGCAAATCATATATTTGCATGGCTAGACTTGTACCCGAATGATCGAGTGAATGAGATAAGAAGACCCCGGATCTAGTTTCAGCTATCTGGGCTACAACTTCAGGATTGTTGTACACATCATCAATATGGTGACCTTACATATAGATCATCATTCGAACATGGGCCTATATCTGTAGGCATGTCTGTATTGGGAAACATTCCAATGTAGACGACTTTATGAATTATGTACATGTTATTAGAAAGTTTATGTGCTAAGCACGGGAATGCCTTACCTCAACAATTTATGATCAAGAGGATATATCATGATGTAATTTATTGTAAGATTGATGCAGGTCACCACTCCGCTTCATCTCCGGCCCATCATAGTGTAAATCATCTCAATAAAAATATTGTTATTATTATTCTGAATTCATGCTTTAGGGGGAAATTGTTATAGGTCAATTTGGGCACCATTCCCAATGACCTGGTTAACTAGACATCATCCCCAGAACCAATGAATAGGGTCTATCATCCCCTATTATTTCAGTTGTTATATGCCCTAAGACAAAGAACAAGACAAATCATCCATGAATTTCATTACAAAAGTTTCCAAGATTTGAATTTTATATTATATCATATGAGAGCTCACCAACACTGCCTCTCAAGGGACTAAGTGCATTGCATATGCAGGTAACCCCACTCAAGGTTCTTTGCAAAGAACTTCCCAACACTCATGGGTGCATTGGTCACATTGGGAGTGAAATTATCATTGTTCCGGAATCTCCACTTGGCCAGTGCCTTCTAGAAGAGTTCACATGTGTCAAACTTCGAATCCATGTGTCCATTTGATACCTCTGAGACCGGAACATGTCTTGCCTATTACTAGAAAGTCATTTATTGTGAAACTACCTTAAGCTCCTCTATAAATTGAGCACAGATCCTAGTGCTTGAGAAGGAAGAATTTGAGTAGAGAAATTCTGGTGGAATTTCAATTGAGGAATTGATCTGAGTGACATGCTGTTGGAGAGATGTGCATTGTGATGTGGCTAGGATGCTGCTGGAGATGGTGACACTAAATCAATCACTAGGTTGTAACCTCCCCTTCTATCCATTAATAAATATTGTTTCTTACTTTCCCACATATGTATCTGTATAATATTTTTTATTTCATATTATGAATTCTTATCTAATGTATATGGTTCATGTTTTATTGTTTTAACTGAATAACTTGAATAGACATATGTATTATTGCTATCTTTTGTTGTTTAGTGTTCATCTTTGCAGGAAATATTTTGGCGACCTAGCTTGGATTTGAAGCTACAAAAAAAGAAATAGAAATAGAATAGGAAGCACTTGGACTCCAAGTAAGTTCTTTGATCTGTTCTACGTGTCTATTTACAGTTAGGAAACGTAGTTGCAAAGTCTTTAACCTGTTGTTCTAGATGAGCACTACATCTAGGGAAGAATGTTTTATCCGTAATTCATAATTCCACATAACAATGATATTGAATCCATTGGTATAAATATTGTTTTTATAATTTATACATGGTATCATAGCGCCATAAATAACTATAGTGGAGAATAAATTGAGTTTGTGTTGAACAATATTCAAACTTGCAGATACTTTCTTGGGAGAGACACGCGGATCAAGATGGCTTTTAATGGATTAAGATTGGAATATGCACTCGAGGGGAATTCTAATTATATTGCATGGAAAGGAAAAATGGAGGTAGTTCTGGAGGGCAACGGGTTGAAAGAATTCATTGATAATGATATTCCCAAGCCCATAGTAGCAGACGCCGCTCTTCTTGATGCTTGGCAAAAGAAGGTAGCAAGGGTGAGGAGGATCTTATTAGAGGGAGTTCGAGATCACATTGTCTCGAGTCTCCATGGAAAGGCGAATCAATATGATATGTGGAAGGCCTTTATATATATTTTTTTGAACAACAACAACCAAAGGAAGTTGGCGCTGAAGGACAAGCTCAAGAAAATCAAGAAGGAAGAGGGCGAGACGGTACCAACATAATTGGTGAAGTTCACTCAATGTCGAGATGAGCTTGGAAGTGTTGGTGTGACCATAGCAGATGATTACTTGGTGAGCCTAGCACTTCTAGGCCTTCCCAAGAGCTGGCATAGTTACCAGGACTCAGTAAATGGGAGGGAGAAGTTACCAGATTTGGAGCGACTTTGGTTGGATTTGGTACAAGAATAATTCAGGCGGAATACCAGGGATGGATCCTCATCCAAGACTAATGATGAGGAAGATTGTGCCTTGGATAGTAAGGAAAAGAAGGCCAAGGGAAAGAAATCCCAAGGCGAAGTGGGCAATAAATAATTGTCCAAGATAAGATGTTTTTAATATCATGAGCATGGGCACTATGCTACAAATTGTCCACAGAAGAAGGCAAGCAAGAAGGAGCCTGTAGTTGCAGCGAGTGAAGCATTGGATTCAAAGTTTGAGCATGATTTTACTCTCATTACATGCATGGCCAACAGTGTAATGGGGTGCATGTGGTATTTAAACAGCGGTGCCTCGTTCCATATGACGGGGAATAGAGATCTCTTTAGTGACTTGGAGGAGAAGGAACTCCAATAGAACATAGAGTTCAGAGATGACGGGAGGTATACCGCAATTGATATAGGTATAGTTACCTTTCAGAGGGAGTCTATCTCCCTTTTCAGACTAGTAGATGTTTTGTATGTTCCAGGCCTAAGGAAGAATATTTTCTCCGTAGCGGTGTTGGAAGACCGTGGTTATGAGGTGTTGTTTAGAAAAGGAAAATTTTTCCTTAAACACACAGCCACGGGATAGGTGAAGTAGATCGGCTCAAGAGTCAAGAAATTGTATGCACTCGAGGTTGAGGATGCATGCAAGGCTTTGAAGAGAAAAGTAGTGGTTTGTGACTTGGTGGTTGAGAGGGAGAAATTATCTCTCAACATGCAGCCTTAGAAGCAGTCTCAGAAGTTTGTGGAGCAGCCATAATTGGAGATGCAGAGAGGAGACTGAGTGGAAGAATCCACTCAAGAAAATACCTCTAGGAGGGGGAAATTTTGAGCCAGAAGGGCAGAGGGAGTACATGCAGTTATACCTCCAGGTGTGAGGTGGGGCGATGTGCAAAATTAATCCCAAGAAGAAATTTGGGCATGATTCATTGAGATCGTGTGTCTCATGGATTGAACCTGGCTACAAGGAGTCCATAGTACAATAATAGTAGGAAGGATCGGTTAGATTGATGCATTCAGATGCCAGGAAGATAGAAATCAAAGTGCGAGTGTCAGATACTGGAGCGCAAATCAGAGTTGGTAGTA
Organism: Pinus albicaulis; assembly: GCA_034641835.2. Lineage (NCBI taxonomy): Eukaryota > Viridiplantae > Streptophyta > Pinopsida > Pinales > Pinaceae > Pinus > Pinus albicaulis. Next base: position 957,509,066 of record CM076569.1, on the reverse strand, counting down.
GTGCAGAGTGCATGGATGCAGATGTCAACAATGCAAAGAGTCCAATGGACATGTGCAGTAGGTACCAATAGTTGGAAGACTCTGATGACCGATGCATTATACTGATTCAGTTGTTTGGAGTATATTTAATTTCAGAAGTGTTGCATGAAGTACATTCCAAAGGTACCGGATTGGGACATATTGATTCCTTTCTTGTTTGGAGGGAGTGTTGAAATTTGCAACAAGAAATCACAAAATTGGCATCCAAAAATGGCTACCATGGAGGTTTTGGATATAATTATTTCTTAATTAAATTAGAAGAAATGTGTGTCAAATTTATTTATCCCTTAAATAAATTGGACAATAAATTGTAATCTTATCTCATAATCACTTGTAATAGTTAATTGAGTGTGATAGAATCAGTTAGCTCATGAAATTCAAGTTGAGGGTGGTTGGTGAGGCATGTAGAGGGATTCTATTTGTTTTAGAATCTAAGTTGCAGTTATTTTATTAGTTTAATGCATGAGAAATGAATTAACAAAATTAAGTGAGTTAAAGTCAGTCTAACTAGTTCTAACTGATTGTTGCACTAGTGAGAGGTCAAGTGAATTAAATCATATTTAATTCACATGAAATTATTTTTCAAGTGACTGATGATTTACTATTAATAGTTGCATGCATGTCAGTTCTGATGAAGACCTAGTTGAGACAAAGGTTAAAGAGAAGTTATATATCAGTTGTATTTATAGCAAATTTCCCGGGCACAATTATATACACCATAGGATGCCCATGATGTATTGCACAGTCAAGGAAGGGTAATTATCCTATTTAATAGGGATTAATTTCCTAGGGATTGCGTAAGAAAGGAAGGTTGAGAAGAGGCTGAAAAATGACTATGTACTAGCCCAATTTCGTCTAGATCAGTGTGAGACAATCAGGATAGTGCAACAAACTCTTGTGAGAAGAGTGCATTGTATTGTTTCATGATTCCTTGGTTCATTATACAATAGAGATAGAGGGGTTTTGAGCAACAACCTTTCCCCAGGAAAAATATTTGTGTTGTGGATTGATTTTATTATTTCTTTTACTTGGTGTGATTGTGTAATCATGTTTATTTTCTGTAATTAATTTGTGGAAGGATTCAGTATCTTGCTTGATCATATCACATGATGAGATTGAATCCATTGGTATCATATTGTTTGTATAATTTCTACATAAAGAGACTATTTAATGCTCTGGAGTAGTTGAAGGAGGTGTAGTGAACAAAGTAGCTTAGGTTAGTGATGGATTGATGGATCAAAATAGGAGAACTGTAAAACATGTCAAAAACAATGGGAATGGTAGAAAAATGAGCAGAGTAAAGGTTAAATTGATTTACAGTGCTTGGTTTTATACATATGTGGATTTTTCCATTGATTAAGGCATGGATCCATTACATTAATGATAATTTTCTTGATTAAATGCATTAACGGATTGATTTCCACAGGAAGGGAAATTATTGGCAATGAGCATATGTGAGCTAGCGCGATGGGATCGGCAGGCACAACGGATAGCTGGTTGGTTTTAGGAATGGAAAATAAAGGTGGGGGGGGGGGGTGGTATGAAACGGTAAGTGGTATGAGCGGAGTGGGGTGCGAAACATGGAGAAGCCACCACGTCATCATGGGCCCATGAATTAAAACAATTTTTTTCAAACCCCCCTCCCCTGCCGATAAAGCTCTAATGGAGAGGGGGGGGGGGGGGGGGGAGTGCGAAAGTGGATGTGGACCGTTGATCGGTAGGCAGATTAAAATGATGGGAAGATAGGTGCAGAGAATTTAAAGCAGAATGATTTTACGGGTAGCGACATACTATAGTAAAAGTAAAAACGTTAGGATATATGGTTGATATGCCATGATTTTACATTTATGTGTTCAACTTCTTTAGTCAAAGTAAAAACTTAGGATAAAATGCTTTTATCGCTTTTCCTTTTTATATGCATAGATACATTTGAAAACCAAACTTTAGGATAACCATTTTAATCCTTTCTAAAGCTCCAAAAACACTTATAACTACCCATTGAATTTGATTTCTTTTGCTAAGACAACAATTTTTCTTCTTTGTTCTTAGGGTGCATTTAGGCTAGCAAACCCACATCACATTTTTTTAATGAAAAAATTTAATCTACTCTATCACTTATTTCTACTATTGATTCAGATTAAGCTATTGAATCAATTTCATTTTCTACCTAACTATTGATTTACCAAGATTAAATGGTTTGGAAAATATTTATTCACTAACCTAATTAACAAAAATTCACAGTTTTTCAATCAAGATTAAGTTGTATGATTTGAACAAAAATTTAGTCATTGTGGCATTTTGAACAAGCTGCACACAATATTATTTAATGATGATATAAAGAAAACTAATCTTTCAGTAGTGGCATTTGAATTTGCAGCACTTTCTGTGTTATTTATATTTTTTTTTTGTGGGGTTCTTATTTTCTTTTTATTCTTTTCGATTTTTCTTTCTTTTTGATATACCCTCTTTTCATTTTCTTTTATATATACTTTTTTTGGAAATCATTTTCATAGTGAAAATTATTTACAATGTAAGATTATTTAAAAAAAATACTCAATCACCTTGAGATCCTATAATTTATAGGACCCTAATAGTGGCTCCAGCTGGGGATGGCACTTCTCCATGCTAAGTGTCAAGAACTCATGATCAGTAGCCTTGAGAATCTTCATTTCAACAATGTATGCATCTGATTTCTTTTGTTGTTAGAATACTTATGGTAGCATATCAATCAAAGCTTAGGGACTTATCTACGGGCTTCAAATTCAGTCAATAATTTACCCAATCAAAATAATGAATGCTATGGTATTTACAATGATGTAAGAAAAATCCTTATTCTAAGAAAAATAGTGTTTCAACATCCTTCCATTGACAGGACCACTAGGTATTTCAACTCCATCTAGATCTTTGAGAAAGAATGCATTGTGTCCTCTAAAAGCATAAATGATGTAAGGTCCCTTCGAAAGGTTTTCAAACTTCCCATGTTTTCCTTTGTCTTCTCTTCTAGAATCCCACTTCAAAACTCTGTCACCCACATTAAAATCATCAGCTTTAGTTCTCCTGTCAAAAATATTTTTGACATTCTCTTGGATGAGTTTAGTTTTATTGTAGACTTATTCCCTTGAATGCTACAACTAAATAGTATGATTAATCCTCCTCTGCGTGTCATTTGGATCCACCTGTAATTATTGAATTATCTTCATCACTGGAACTCCCAAAGAATATGGAAAAACAACATCCATCCCATAAACCAATTGGTATGGTGACATGCCAATTGAATTATTTTTAGTTAATTTGTCAGCCTAAAGTGCATTAATTAACTTGTTGTGCCATGAATTTTTGTTGTCCTCTAAAATTTTTTTAATGATATTTACCAAGATTTTATTTGAGGATTCAACCAATCCATTACCCTGAGGGTAATTATATTTTGAATGTCCCAAAGTAATGTGGTATTTATTGAATAATTCAATCATTTCCTCGGATTTAAAGGCTGCAACATTATCAGTAATAAGTTTTCTAGGACAACCAAATCTAGAGAGTATATTGGTTTCAAGGAATTTAATGATGACAACATCAATGGCAGATATGGAAAGTGTGGCTTCAATCCACTTAGTAAAGTAATCAGTGCCTGTGATAATCCACTTATGCTGGGCAGAGGAAGGTGGATGGATTTCACCAATGAAATCCATTCCCCATTGTTGGAAAGGATTTTAAACTAATATAGGCTTCAATGGAAGGGGTAAAAGCTTCCTTTTTGCTTCAAATATCTAGAATTTCTGGCATGAAGTTACTTTCTTGTGAATATCAGGGAAAAGGGTAGGCCAGTAGAAACCAGATCTAAGGATTTTATTAGCAATGGTATTCCAATATAGATGTCCACTGCAATCACCTTCATGGAACTCATGCATGGTTATTTCTACATCATCTTTCAACAAGCACTTAAGTAAAATACCACTAGAGTCTTTCCAATATAAAGCATTATCAATGATGAACAAATTAACTGCTTTTAACTTTAGAAATACTGCCTTTGTTTTGGTTAGACCAGGAGGAGCATTTAAATTGAATAAAACATATAACAAGTCTGCATACCAGGGTGATTTCAAAAATTCTTCATCAATACATGGAGTCGCCTATTCCTCTTGATCATCTAATGCAACAACAAAGTTGATATCTAATGCATTGAAATTTGACTCGGCCATCAATTTGGCCAGTCCTTGTCCTTTGATTAACTTGGTGGGTTTGATTTCTATGTCACACTCAAGAATGACAAAAATCTGTTTACCTCATTTACCATAAGGTCCATTCTGGGTTAAAATATCCTTTACCACTAAATTGGGTACATAAGAAATAATATGGGAATGCAAGATATATACTCTAAAGTCTTTAATTTCTTTAATCAATGCAAAGGCTTGTTTTTCCATTATGTTATAATTCAAAGATGCATATTTTAAATCCTTACTGGAAAATGCAATGGGATGTTCAAATGCTTCATTATTTTTCTACAATAAGACAACTGCAACAATGTGTTCAGAAGAAAAAGAGAATATATTGAAATCTTTAGTAAAATCTGGGCTAATCAACATTGGTGCTTTTTTCAATGCTTGTTTAACCAAATCAAAAGATTGTCTAGCCTCAATAATCCATCTAATTTCTGAATCCTTTTTCAGCATATTTTTTATATTTCTGAGAAGTTTTGCAAGGTTAGGAATGAATCTTCTTAGGAAATTACTTTTTCCAATAAAATATTGAAGCTCCTTAACGTTTCTAGGGTGACAGATTTCTAATATGGCTTCAATTATAATAGGATCAATCCTAATACCATCCTTTGAAATAATATGACCATGAAGCTTTCCTTCTTCAAGGCCAAAAAATGTTTTCTTAGGATTTAATGAAATGCCAAACCTTCTACATTTTTCAAACACTCTTCTCAGATGTAATAAATGTATAAATTATACAAAAAGAATTTATATCATGGTTTCAATCCTATCTAACAATGTACTAAAGTTAAATACTGAATCACTTCTACAAATCAATTATGGAATTAAAAACATAATCACCAATCACATGAAGCAAAGAAGAATCAATCAAGCCACAACACATATAATTTCTCGGGGAAAGCTTGTTGCTCAAAGCCCCACTATCTTCTATTGTATGTTCAACATGAAATCATGAAATAATTACATAAAATTTTTCTCAAAGGAGCCCTCTTGTACTGAACTAGTTGTCTCACACTATCTCAGATAAAACTGACCAATTCTTAGCCAAGTTACTGCCTATCAGTGAACCTACAACTGATAGTAAACTACCCTTTCACCTAAATTTCAACTGGGTCTCCACTGGATCTGGCATGCATGCAGCTAATAATATTAAATCCTTAGTTGCATATGAGATCATTGATTGTGAATTAATTAATATTTAATTCACTTGATCTCTCACTATTGTATCTAACAGTTAAAACTAGCACAACTGAGTCTAACTCACTTAACTGAGTTGAAATATTTACAACCTGCATTAAATAATGCACCATTGCACTTCGAACTCTGTTACAACTAGAATTAATTTACGAGCCTCACCAAATACCTCTAACTCGAAATTCACGAGGTAACTAAGTTTATCACACTCAATTAACTATCAAAAATTATTTTGAGATTAGATTACATTTTATTTTCCATCTTAATTAAGGGATAACTAAAATAGACATGCACCAAATTTAGCCCTGTGGTCCCACCCTAGTGTAGGTGCTTCTTGGACCTCCTGGTCCCACACTAGTCGTGGGTGATGAAATTTCTTGCTGAATCTCAACACTCCCTCTCAACAAGAAATGGATTATCCTTCACCTCGATCCTGCCTCTATGGTATTCGAATTTTCTCTTGGTGAGCGCCTTCATCAGAATATCTACATCTTGATATTTCGTGGGAATGCACTGAAGCAACATTATTATCCTCTACACACAATATATGAGATGATGGTATCATATATTTATGTGCTTGGATATATCATGAAACAAAATATTAATCGAGAGTTTAATGCAACTTTGATTATCACAATGTATCACTGTTGGATCCATATGAGAACCAAAAAAACCAACCAATATCTTTCTCATCCAGATAGCCTCACATGCATCTTGAATTGTTGTCATGTAATCTGCTTCCACTAAACTGAGTGCCACAGATCGCTGCTTCCTGGTGTACCAAGAAACTGTTGTCGATCCTATGCTAAAGATCCCTCCTGATGTGCTCTTTTTGTCTGATGGACTGCTTGCTCAATTTCCATCTGTGAAGCCTTCAAGCTTCACTCCCTCTGTCCATTTGTACCATAGACCATACTCTAATGTTCCCCTCAGGTATCTCAAGACATGCTTCCTCGTCTTCCAAAAGATCTTGGTAGGCTTAACCATAGCTTGACTCAGCTGGTTAACTGCGTAGCAAATGTTTGGTGTGGTGTTCACTAGATACATTAGTGAACCAACTAACTACCTATAGACAATAACATCCACTACCTCTCCAGAAGTAGCATCCTCTTTCCTCCAATTTCCTGGAAGAGGAGTATCCATGGGTTTGCATCTCTCCGTGTGAAACTTACCCAATATCTCTTTGGCGTACTTGCCTTGAGAAAAAAAAATTTCACCATCCCGCTGCCATATTTCCAAACCAAGGAAAAAGTGAAGGAGTCCCATGTCCTTCGTTTTGAACTCCCTTGCAAGATCCTCCTTGCATGAGTGTATCAACTTATCATCACAAGTCAAAATTGGATCATCAACATAAAGAAAAAAAATCAATAGCTTACTCTCAACCACAATCTGGTATAGGTTTGCATCAAATTCACTTTGGGTGAAGCCCAGTCTGGTGAAATATTTGTCTATCCAAATGTACCAAGCACGAGGTGCTTACTTCAGCCCATACAGTTCTCTCTTAAGTCGGAACACATGTGACTCACTTTTGAAGATCTTGAAACCTTCAGGCTGCTCTATGTACACTTCGTCCTCAATGACTCCATTGAGAAACACACTTTTAACATCCATCTGATGAATGAGATAGCCCATCTGCATTGAGAGTGTAAAGATGTATCTAATGGAAGAGTACCTTTCAACAGGTGTAAAAGTCTCATCATAATCCATCCCCTCAATTTGTGAGAATACCCGAGCCACAAATCTGGCCTTGTATTTCTGTACACTCCCATCATCAACTTGATTTACCTTGTAGATCCATATAGATCCAACCATTGATTTTTCGACTGGTCTTGAGATAATATCTCGTGCACTTTTCTTGACAATGGATTCATACTCCTCCACCATTGCATCAACCCAATTTGGTTGCTGCACTACCTCTTGAAAGGAAGATGGTTCAGTCAAAATACATTTTCTCATAAGAGCCATGTATCCAGTAAAACTATATGGAGTCTGTCTCTATCTGCGTTGTGAATTAGGGGCTCCTACATTCTCGGCAACATCAATTCTCAATCTATCAGCTTCCCTGGTGCGCCTTCTGCCATTTCTAATGGATGGTTCTGCATGAATGTTTTCTGCCACTCCATGATCCTCCTCATGTGATTGATCCACATCTTGAGGCTCATCCTTGGGAACCAACAGTTCCTCCTCTGCATGCAAGTCCAACTCCCTCTCAAGGGACAACCGCATGGATTTCTCCTCATCAAATTTTATATCCCGCCGCACAAAAATTATTCTGTTGTTTGGAAAATACACTTGATAGTTGTGAGGTGTTTCAATGTACCCCAAAAAAATCCTGATCTCAGCTGTCGGTTCCAACTACTTCTTGACGTCCTTGGTCACATGCACATAAAAAAATGAGCCAAAAATCTTAAAGTGTGAAACATTAGGTTTCTTACCAGTGAAAGCATTTTCTGGTGTACTCATGCCAAGTATCCTATGAGGACAATAGTTCTGCCCAAATACCGCGGTGTTGCATGCTTCCGCCCATAGATGCATTGGTAGGCCTTGATCATGCAACATCACTCTTGCTGCACCCACATTCATCTTGTTATTTCTTTGAGCGACCCCATTCTGTTGTGGGCTATGAGGTGCTATCAATTCTCTTCGAATTCCTTCTTTGCTGCAGAAGTTCTTGAATTTTTTAGAGATGTATTCTCCACCATTATCGCTCCTAAGAGCCTTCACTTGCTTCCTAGACTCTTTCTTCACTAGTGCCTTAAACTAAAGAAACTTTGAGAATGTCTGATATTTCTTATGCATGAAGAATATCCAACACTTACGAGAAAAGTCATCAAAAAATATCACATAGTACTTATGTTTTTCTATCGAAGAAACAAAGAATGGTCCACACACGTCTGTGTGAACTCTCTCAAAGATCCCTGAAGCTCGGTTCTCCTTCTCATGAAAGGTGGCCTTTACATATTTTCCCATAGTACATCCCTTGCATGTGTCTGACTGCGCAAGTGTACCCTTGGGAAGACCAGTAGAAATATGCTGCATGACTTTCAAGGCTCCATGGTGAAGATGGTCCAATCTCCTGTGCCATAATTCGTCCTCATCCCGGCTCACCACTTTGTCCACCTTTCCCATCAATGTTGCACAACCATCTACATCTAGCTTGTAGAGATTATTAACTCAAATCCATATCTTTTTGGCTTGTCCTATTTTTTTGTGTCACATGAAATATTTTCCTTCACTAAAAATAACATCATAGCCTCTATCCTCCAACATAGCCTCTATCCTCCAACATTGCAATTGAGACTAAATTTTTCTTCAAACTTGGTACATCCATTACATATTTTAATTGAAAGGGTTTACCTAACTACATATGGAAGGTAATGGTAGCAATACTGGTAGAACTGTACCTCCTGTCATCACCCATTTAAATATGCATCTAGAGATCCTTCTCCTCCAAGCTATTGAAAATTTCCTTATCTCATGTCATGTGAAAGGAAGTGCCACTATCCAAATACCATACAGATCCCAATGCACTTGACACCATGCATGTTGTCAATGAGAATTCAAGTTCAAATTGCGAGGCCAAAGCCTCACTGGCTGTAGATCCTCTAGAATTCTTGTTCTTCTTCTTTTGTGGATAGTTAGTAGCATAATTCCCATGCTTGTGACAGTTAAAACACTTCACCGTAGACATGTCCCGCTTCTTGCCATCTTTGGACTCGGATTTGGAATGGAATTTATTCCCCTTCCCCTTCTTTGCCTTGGAAGCCAAAGCACAATATTTTTCATCTTCATTCTTAGTTGAAGATCCATCTCTGGTGTTCTGTCTGAACTCCTCCTACACCAAATTTGACCACAGTCGTTCCCAATCTAGAAAATTTTCCCTTCCATTGACAGAGTCTTGATAACTGTGGCAACTCTTGGGAAATCCTAGGAGAGCTAAGCTCACCAAATCATCATCAGCGACAGTTATGCCAACGCTCCCCATTTCATCCCAACATTGGACACACTTTGTTAAATATTTTGGCATGGAGTCACCCTTCTCCATCTTGATCTTCTTGAGTTTATCTTTGAGTGCCAATTTCCTATGGTCATTTCTACTCTGAAATAGATCCTTCAAAGCCTTCCACATTGCATATGGTGTGTCTTTCCCATGGAGGCTTCAGACAATGTGGTCTCGTACTCCCTCCAATAGGATCCTCCTCGACTTTGCCACTTTCTTTTGCCATGTATCAAGATTTGCAGCATCTGTCACAATGGGTTGAGGAACATCATTGTCATTGAATTCCTTCAAGCCATTCTCTTAGAGTAATGCCTCCATCCTGTCCTTCCAAGAAATATAGTTTGAGCTGCCCTCGAGTGCATACTCCAACCTCAAGCCATTGAAAGCCATTTCGATCCTGAATTCACTGTAGCACCAAGAAATTCTTTCTGCAAATTCGAATTCTATCCAGTCACAAACTGAGCTCCTCCTTCACTATTGTGATTTTCTATGCTTTGATACCATGTAGAAATTATACAAAAACATGTATATCATGGATTCAATCTAATCTAACAATGTAATAAATTTAAATACCGAATCACTTCTACAAATCAATTGTGGAATTAAAAACACAATCGCCAATCACATAAGCAAATAAGAATCAATCAAGCCACAACACAAATAATTTCCCGGGGAAAGCTTGTTGCTCAAAACCCCACTATATTCTATTGTATATTCAACAGGGAATCATGAAACAATTACATACAACTCTTCTCAAAAGAGCCCTCATGTACTCATCTAATTGTCTCACACTATCTCAGATAAAACAGACCAATACTTAGCCAATTTAATTCCTCTAGACAACCTTCCTTTCTTGCGCAATCCCTGATGAATGCAATCCCTATTATTTAGGAATTTTGGCTTTCCTTGACTGAACAAGTATCATGGGCACTCCAATGGGTGTTTGGTTACATGAGTGCAACCTAATAATCCTACAACTGATAGTCAACTTCCCTTTCACCTAGATCTCAACTAGGTCTCCACTGGATCTGACATGCATGTGGCTAATAAGAGTAAATCCCCAGTTGCATGTGAGATCAATGATTGTGAATTAATTAATATTTAATTCACTTGATCTTTCACTAATGTGTCTAATATTTACAACTAGCACAACTAATTCTAACTCACTTAACTGAGTTAAATTGTTTACAACCTGCATTAACTAATGCACCACTGCACTTCAAACTCTGTTACAACTAGAATTACTCTGCATGCCTCACCAACTACCTCTAACTAGAAATTCATGAGTTAACTGAGTTTATCACAGTCAATTAACTATTAAAAGTTATGTTGAGATTATATTACATTTTATTGTCCATCTTAATTAAGGGATAACTAAAATATACATGCACCAAATTTAGCCCTATGGTCCCACCCTAGTGTAGGTGCTGCTTGGACCTCCTGGTACCACACTAAATTTCTCATTGAATCTCAACAATAAATGTTCCTCATCAGTTTTTGAATAGATAGTAATGTCATCTAGATAAATCACAATAAATCGACCAATCTCATCAACAAAGGTAGTATCCATTTATCTTTGAAATGTGGCCCCAATATTCATTAACCCAAAGGGAATATTCACATACATTGAGGTCCCCCATGTAGTAGTGAAAGTTGTTTTATCCTAATCATCAGAATGTACTAGGACCTGGTTATAACCCAGGAAACCATCTAATAAGGAAATCCTACTAGACCCTACTACCTTCTGTAATATATGATCCATTTTTGGCAAAGGGTATTTGTCTTTTAGGGAGACCTTGTTAAGTTTTCTGAAGTCAATGCATAATCTAATTTCTCTAGTTTTCTTCATAGTAGGCACTATGTTAGACACCCATTTAGAGTATCTGAGAGGAACTATGATTTTAGCATCATGCATATTTTTAACCTCTTTCTCGATCAGAGGCATCAGAACTAGGATTTTTCTATGGAGTTTCTGTTTGAATGGTTTTTTATCTTCCTTGATTGGGATTTTATGTTGTATAATAATAGTATCATATGCTTTGAGATCCTCAAAGCTCCATACAAAGACATAAATAAACTATTTGAATAAAGCTATGTATTTTTTTTTTGAGCAGCAGGCAGTGATTTTGAGAGTTTTATCATTTTATGGTTCTGTTCACTACCTATATTACAATATTATACATCTGCTCCTGTGGGCTCTATTTTTAGCTTTTTAGCTACATCGTTGAAATCAAATAATTATTCTAGTGGAACCATACCTCTAGGTAGAAAGGTGTCTTTTAACTGAAGTATTTTAAACTCTTCTTTTTATGGATCAATTTCATGAAATTTATTTACATATTCATCTACATGAATATTTACATCGGAATTATAAAAATGTTTTCCTACATCAGTATGTACAACTATTTGATTTTCTACTTCACACTCTAAGTCTATGTTGTTTTATTCATACTCATCCTTAAACTGTAAAAAATTTTCAATCTGTTTGTCATTTCTAAACACTTGACAATACCTCATATTATTTAGTACAATTGGTCGATGTTTCACTTCCACTGTATATTGTCTATTAGGGTGAGGCATTTTACATGTTCTAGCTGAAAAAGCAACACCATTTGCTAAGACATTTTGATTTCTAGGAATAGGAGCAAGATCATATTCCACAAAAGTTTCTAAAAAATCAATCACAACATTTCTATATGCTCTCAGTCTAGGATGCTTTACATAGTATTCTCCTTTAATATGATTTATAATTAATTCAAAATCTCCATGAATTGAAATGATCTTAGCACCTTATATTTTTAACAATTTCAATCCTAACATAAGTGATTCATATTTGGATATGTTATTGGTACATTGAAAATTTAGCTTATGTGAATGACCTTCTGCATGATTGTTTCCTGAGTTTGAGACCCACATACCTGCTCTAGAACCCTCTCTCCTACAAGATCCATAAAAAATCATGTTCCAAATAGGTTCAATTTCAGTGTTTTGTTTGGTTATTTTTGTTTGATTTTCATGTGTTTCACAAATATCATTTTCTACATTGGTAACTTGAGTATTGATATCTCCATCATTATAAAGAATGAAAGAGTCTAAATCTGAGTGGACAGAGTAAAGGGGATAATTATGACGTTTATCCTGGATACTCACCATGAATTTCATTAAAGTTTCCCTATACAGTCTTCTCTGTTGGCCAAACAATGGTATGGTAGCATAAGTCATGTCCATTTGTAGGGTCCCTTGTAATTTTTCTCCCTATGAGTGTGACAACCACATGCCATACTTAGGGGGGATATCTGCAACCACTATATCCATTACTAGACTCTTAGCTGGGATTTGGGCTAAAGTAACACATAGATCCTTAATGAGACCTAAACATATTACTTTTTTGGAATCAAATGAATATAAGTCTTTGTAAGACCTATTAATGTCAAGACCAAGTTTCTCCATAAAAAATTTTGGCATAAAATTGTGCGAAGCACCTGAATGTAACATAACAATATGAATAATTTTATCATGGACGTTGAGACTGACATAAAATGGAGGAAATCCTCCTTCATGTGGTTTACCATCTACCTCTGGACCAAATAAGAGTTCAGGCTTATCATCATTAAAATTAATAGTGGCAGTGTTTTCCCTTATGTTTAGAGCCCTCATAACCTGATTTCTGTACAAATTTTTGTTCATTAACTCTATTAAGGGGATGCGAATTTTCAATTTTGCTAGTTCATTTTCAATGTTGAATGATGTTTCAGTCCTATTTAATTTCAGAAAGTCGGATTTATCAACAATTTTGTTTGTCACAAGTTCCTTTTGGTGACTGGTGGTTGGAATATCAGTTTGAGTAGTTTTGGAGGTACTCTCAACAATCTTTTTGGCAGGAATTTCTATTGTCTTTTTGCTAGAATTATCAACAGTTTTCTTAACAAAGTTTTCTAGAGTTTTCTTTGCAATGGTATCAGAAGTTTTCTTGATAGGATTTTCATAATTCTTTTTGTTTGGGGCATATTATGTTTTCTTTCTTATAATATTATATTGCCTATGGACTTCCATAATATCATTTTCAAATCCCCTTTTGTAATCATCTGATTCTTCTAAGTCCAATTCAGTCTGGGAAAGTTGAAAAAGTTCTTGTTCTTCTTGAGTAAGAAAAACAATTTCATCGTGATTAATGACCATTAAATTGATCTGGTTGTCTTCTACTCCTTCTACTATTTCCCCATCATCATCAGCATAGTTCACCTAAAATGGAGGTCTAATTTTTTGATCAGGGCCCCTTTGTTTCCTCCATGTTGTAGCTCCTAGAGACAGCCTAGAGTTGTGATAGACCAGTGCCTAGGACATCTTAGCATAGCAAGGAGCATATAATATAATGTATGAAGTTGTCAACCTCAGCTCACATTCTATCTCCTGTAAACAGGGAAATAAACTAGAATGGGACCAAACTCTCAGAAACTGACACAGGAAAAGAGATACTGCAGAGGCAAGATGCAGAACTCTAATACAAAAGCAACAGAAAATTTAGAGACAGTTTGCTGCAAAGCGGGCCGATTCAGAAATACTTCACATACATAAATTATCAGAAGGTGTATGTAGTGAAAGAAATATTGAGAAGATACTAGTTAACATTGAGCTGATACCTAGATATACAATACCACCATGCATGGGCTTACCAATCTAAGAATCCATACATGATAATAGAATTTTAAAAGCACCCTCCCAAAGCAACTAATATAGCAGAAACACGGTTTAGATGAGTAATGGAACAGAATATCATGCATGAGCCATATTTAAAGCGCTTGACTGATCCGAGCATGGGCATCAACTAGGATGAATCCATACCAGAAATCAGTGAGCCACTCGCATTCCAAAACATGATACAAGAAATATGGATGAAATGAAATGTTCTATTAATATAACACAATAAAGAGATTTACAGACTGTGAAATACCAAAGACCAGAATCCTCTTTGACAGATAGAACTCCTCCTCACTGAGACCCTATGGGCTCTGATCCTTCATACAAGAATTTTACAAAATGTATGCAAAAAGCCTTTCACTGCATAATTTTCTCTTAAAAATCTGGAACCCCTACAATGCATTTCTTCATGGTTTTTATAAGAGAAACCAGAAACATAGTAAAAGAGGTAGGTGATGAACATTTAATTTGAATAATTAAAACAAAATGGTGGAAACATTTGCGCCCATACTGCTGAATGACTATGTTGTGCTGTTTGTACTCTGTGGCCTGCTAACTGAAATAAATGCACTGGGTAGAAATCTCTCTAGGGACACGGAAAAGCAGTAAAATCACACAAATATCTGTCCTTTACTGGAAAGAAAACTCTGTTGAAATAAAGCCTTGAGGACATTGTTTTATGTGTATAGATATTTCGAATGATGTGCAGGATCTTCAACTTGGTACTCTACTTCAAAAGGCTAGAACAAGGCCCCCAAAATATTCAGCTACCTGTATTTAATTCTCTACTGATCACTGATATTCTTTATCTGCCCCATTGATATCTTCATCTGTGAAATTGGCGTCTTGAATGTCCCTGCAGGGTTTGATGAATTTGAACACTGCCTCTTAAATTGAAGTCTTATCGATTTGGCTTCCAAGGACTTTCTTCATAATTATGCTCTGAAAAATGGTCCTTTTATGTGTGCTCTATCACAAAAATTAAGACTGTGAGTCATAATAGTTCTCCGTCTTTGTATACCTGCAAAATCCGCAAAATCGTTAAAGAAAACCATGCACGGGAAGGCGAACACAATGGGGATAATGGCGGGGTTAATGGAAACATCCGTGTAGACTGGAAAAATGGTGAAACGGTGTAGGGTGGCAGAAAAATGCAGGGGAACAATGGTGGACGTACTGGCCAAAGTTATTACGCAAAACATTAAAATGTGCCATATGAATGGAACACATAAGTGGTGAAAGAAAAGTGCGATGAACACGTGGGATGGTGACGTGGAGGGAGATCGGGTCAATAGCAGGGATAATTAAATCTTAGCCGTCCGATCTCAGGAGGAGATCGACGGTTGAAAGATTGTCAGGGGCGATGGACAGTGGGCCAGGGACATAATTTGCTTATGGTTAAACCTCATGTAGCTTCGGAGCGCGACGGTCGTCGGATGAAGGCCCTTAGATCGGAAGGCTATGATGAATATCGCTGCGTGACTTCGACCAAACGATAATGCGTGATGGAGATCGGTTTCAGGGCCGTACGCGGAGACACGTGGTGGGGAATGAGTGGAATCGCTCCGTTTTGAAGAATACTGTCTGTCGTTGAAAAGCAGTGTGATATAAACCACCGGTTTCAGAAGGTGTTGTTGGGCGTGGGGACCACCTAAAGCAGATGCATCGCGAACCGTTGATTTGGCAGAATGATCGAACGGTGCACAAACAATTTGGGTGATGAATAGAATGGGCCACGAGCACAGTGCTGATTCACGAAGACTGTCCGATCATGCAAATATCGACGACCAATATTTCACCTGGGCATTTGGTTGATAAGCGCCTAGTTCCTTTGCGCTCGGTTCCAGCACTGGGTTACGCAGGAGAAAAGAACAGAGGGGCTACGGCCGAAGGAGCTAAGCCTTGAATATTTCAAATATGGATTTTCAGCCTTTTATGATGTGATTTGGAAGCGGGAAATGGTAACGATAGGCGTAAGAATGATTTTCCAAGGCTGAAAGGGGGGAATTTGAGAGCTCTAAACCAGATTGCCTATGAAATTTTATGGGGAATGGATTATGATCAACATCGGCTCCACCTGGGGACGGCACGTTCATCCTTGAACGTGTCGAGAACTTGCAGACCTTCTGATCATCATGTATGCAGACTCTGCTCTTCAGCACCTCCATTTTTCACTTTATACTTCATCAAAACACCCGCATTATTCAAACAAAAATGAGACAACAAACTAATATACAATATAATACATCAGGCTCTCTCAGCCTGAGTCAGAACTGGAAATATGGTTTAAGGAATTGACCATTTACAGGGGCATCCAGCAAGTCGCCCTACAAATTCTCCAACCTGAAAGTATTATTTCCCCACTTTTCCACAATTTTGAAAGGACCAAACCAGAGGGGGTCGAATTTACCATGTTTTCCCTTCTCATCTCTCCGGACATCCCATCTGAGCACCAAATCGCCAATCTGCAGCTTCCTGTCTTTTGCATGTTGATAAAAAATGTGCTTCATTTTCTCTTGATATTCCATTAACCTCTGATTCACCTGGCCCCTGTTTCTTCCAATTCCACCAATTGATTTATTCTCCTGATCATATCATCAGGTTCCTCCTGGATTTCTTGCATGAAGCGGGCCACTGGTAAAGCCAGTTGTACAGGAAAAACTGCTACTCATCCATATACCAATTCATAATGAGATTTCCCAGTTTCTCTCTTGCTGGTGATTCTATTAGCCCATAGAGAAAATTTCAATTGGGAATCCCAATTCTTCTGATTTTCATTGATAGTCTTCTTCAAGGCCCTCACCAGAGTTTTATTTGAAGACTCTGCCAAGCCATTTCCTTGTGGATAGTAAGTTGTACAGTGACTCAGTATGATATTGTATTGCTGGCAGAAATTCATAAATTTTGCAAACTTGAAGGCCTGTGCATTATCAGTCACTATTCTAGCAGGATAGCTAAACCTGGATATGATGTTTTCCTCCATGAACTTTATGATCATAGTATCTGTAGCATTCCTTGCGGGTATGGCTTCCACCCATTTAGTGAAATAATCAGTGGCCGTTAAAATCCACTTATGTTGACCACTTGATGGGGGATGTATCTCACCTATAAAATAAATACCCCATTGTTTGAATGGTTCATCCACATGCACTGGAATCAGGGGAAATGGTGCCGATTTCTTTCTCTCAGCAAATTTCTGACATTTATCACATGCTCTTACCCTGGAAAAAACATCTCCAAAAAGCTTTGGCCAATAGAAGCCAGCTTTCAGAATTTTATGAGCTGTGGCCCTCCAGCTGTAATGGCCTCCACAGATCCCTTCATGGAATTCTGCTATAATACTCTTGACTTCATTCTCTATAAGACATAAGAGTAAGATGCCTGAGGGATCTCTCCAGTATAGCCGGCCATTGGCGACTATATACTTCTGTGATTTCAATCTCAGTGCTCTGTATTTAGTTTTTTCATAACTTGGAGGGCAGCTGAGTGTAATGAGATATTCTACTATCTCTTTGTACCACGGACTGGTGAGGTACTTTAGATGTGTTTCTGGAGTAGCTACTCCAATTCCATGTCGTTCTTATTTCTCCTCAGATTCCTCACCTGCTATAATGGACAAATTTATGCCCAGGGCTTGATAGTTTGATTCTGATAACATTTTGGCGAGCCCCTTTCCTTTAATTAGCTTAGTAGGGTGGATGTCCAGTTCATATTCCTGTATTTTAGCAATCCACTTGCCCCTTTTTCCTTCACTATCCCCTTGAATAAGGATATCTTTTACAACAGCTGCAGGCACAAATGCAGTGATGTGGGACTGCAAGATATATACACAGAATGCTTTGAGGGATTTCACTAGAGCGTATGCTTGATTTTCCAATATGTTGTATTTTAATTCTGCATCACGGAGCACCTGACTGAAAAAGGCAATAGGCTGCTCATACCCCTCCTCATTTTTCTGCAGTAAAACTCATGTTATTGTATGAGGTGATGCAAAAGAAAAAATCATGAAAGGTTTATCATAATCTGGTCCAGCCAGCACAAGGGCTTCTGTAAAAGCATTCTTTATCCTGGTAAATTCCTCCCGTGATTCGTGTGACCACTTTACCTCCTTATTCTTCTTCAGCATATATGTTATATGCCTAACTATCTCAGCATAGTTAGGGATAAACCTTCTCAAGAAATTAATGCACCCTAGGAATACTTGTACCTCTTTCTTATTTCTGGGAAAAGCAATGCCATTTATAACCTCTACCCTCTTGGGGTCTATCTTCACCCCATTTTTAGTCATGATATGGCCCAAAATCTTTCCCTCTTCTAATGCAAACAAATACTTTTGAGGATTCAGAGAGAGACCATACCTTCTGCATTTCTCAAAAGTTCTCCGCAAATGTTCAATGTGCTCAGCATCATTTTTGTAAAATATAGTGATATCATTGAGGTAGACCACCAGGAATTTATCTTGCTCCCAAACAAAAGCAATGTCCATTGCCCTCTGAAAAGTGGCCCCTGCATTAATCAATCCAAAAGGCATCCTGGCATACATAAATGTACCCCATGGTGTGGTGAAAGCAGTCTTCTTTTGATCCTATGGAAGTACAGCCACTTGATTATAACCAGAGAATCCATCCATCATTGACATCCTAGAAGCTCCAACCAATCTTTGCAGGATGTGGTCCATCTTAGGTAATGGATAATTATCCTTTAAGGAAGCTCTGTTTAAATTTCTAAAATCCACACATAGCCTTATTTCTCCATTTTTCTTTCGTATAGGGACAAGGTTTGCCACCCATTCAAATTACCTCAATGGTACAATTATTTTGGCCTTCAACAGCTTCTTAATTTCTTTCTCAATAGAAGGTAGCAACAGGGGATTTATTTGTCTGAGCTTCTACTTATGGGGCTTTGCATCTGTTTTCAGTGGAATTTTGTGCTGCATAAAATTGATATCAAAAGTCTTCAAGTCCTGATAGGACCATGCAAACACATCTCTGTAAGACTGGAATAATTTTTTATATAGATTTCTATATTCTCCAGGGATCTTCTTAGACAATTTTACAATTTTGGGATCAACCTCAGTACCCAAATTCAGGTCTTCTACCTGATTTTCCTCTACCACTTTGCTCAGCTGCAGTGGGACATCATTCTTGTCAAATAATATTTCTAGAGGTTCCAACCCTCTAGGTATAATGTCTCCCTTTAGCTGCAACACTTTGTTTCCTGCCACTTTCTCCTCCCAATTTCTTTTTGAAATATCTTCAGATTCTACCTCTTCTTCATCATCAATCTCCATATTGGAGAATTCCCCCACTGTTTCCAGGAATCTCTTCATCTGCACTTCATCTTCAAACACCTGCCAGTGTTTGATATTATCCGGGATTGAAGGCCGATAACGCACCTCAACTTCATATCTTAAAAGAGGGTTCTGAGGTGGTCGAAATGTACTAGCAGCCATAGCAAGGGAATCAGCCATCCTATTCTATTCTCGGGGCCTGAACTGGATATTGAATGCCAAGAAGAAATTTTCTACCATGTCCCAAACTTCATTCCTATAAGCCCTTAGCCTAGGAAGTTTGGTCTGACACTGATTCCTGACTTGCCTAACCACCAGTTCTGAATCTCCTAGAACTTTTAAACTTTTTATACCCATGTTCCTAGCTTTCTGCAATCCTAACAGAAGTGCTTCATATTCAACCACATTATTAGTGGCTTCATATTCTAGTTTGAAGGACAGAGGGACCCATCTTCCTGTAGGAGAAATTAATAATATTCCTGCTCCATTACCTTCTTTAGAATTGGCCCCATCAAAATGGAGCGTCCAGATTTCCTCTTCCATGTTCTCTGAGGGCTGCTCACTCTTGATCTGGAAGAAGGATGGTTCATGAGCATAATATTGATCTTCTTCTAGCATCAAGCATGAGAAATCTCCTTCCTTACTGTAGACTGGTGAATTTACAAAATTGTCAGCCTTAGTCACCATCTTGACAAATCTAGTCTCCCTGTATAATCTCCTCTCTTGGCCACCAAAAAATGGGATAATAGCATATGTTAGATCTAACTTGATTGATCCACCAATTTTTGTACCCCAGGACCTTGATAGCAACATACCAAAGCGAGTTGGGATGTCAGCCACCACAATATCCATGACCACACTTTTTGCTGGGATTTGGGCCAAATTAACCACCAAATACTTGATCATCCCCAAGCATTTAACTCTTTTGGAGTCAAATGAATAGAGGTCTTTGTATGGACGTGTGATTTGTAATCCTAGTTTTTCCATGAATGACAGAGGCATAAGATTGTGGGAAGCTCCAGAATCTAACATGCAGTTATGTAATAGCAGATCATGGATTACTAGAGACACATAGAAGGAAGGAGTAGAGGGAACTATCTCCTCAACATGAGGGTCAAAAAATACCATGGGTCTTTCTTCTTGAAGGTTGAGACTATCTAGGATGATCGGTGCTTCTGGAGGGAGCATGAAAGAGGTGACTTGAGATTGATATGCTGGCTGTTTCAACAGTTCAGTCAAGGGGACTGGGATTTTGAACTTTTCAAGTTCCTTTTGCAGACTAAAAGCAGGAGGGGAATTTTCTATCACAACCTCTTTTGACTCCTTATTTTCAACTTGGGGCTTTACTTCCTTTGACACAACTTTGGCATTATGGGAAGTGACTACTTTTGAAGAAGAAGGAATTTGATCATTAGACTGCAAAGGTTTGTTTAAAGGCTGCTTACCTTTTTCTGTAGCTTTCTGCATTGTTGATTCCTCGTGAGCAGGTGCTTCCTTCTGGGGTAAATCTTCTTCTTTCTCCTGGGTACGATTCCTCTTCCTAGAAGATCTGAGATCATATCTTCTATTGAAATGTGCTTGCATGAAATCATCAAATTGTTTACAATAATGATCAAATTCTGCTTCTTCTTCATCTCTGACCTTTTCTTCTTTTTGCAATAAGCACCCAGCTTCATCATTCCCTTGTAAAGGGCATTCTTCTCCATCACTATTTGAAAAGGCAATATTTGCATCCTCCAGTCCATAGGCAGTGTCCTCAGTGGAGTCATCTACTGGGCCTTCCAGGTACCATGGGTGTGGCACTTGATCCTATTGCTCCTTTGCTTCCCTTGGTAATATTTGCAAGGGTGGTTTCCTATATTGAGGATTGTAACCTCTGTTTGGAGCATTCTGGAAGTTTTTGAAAGCTGAATTCTTGGCCTCCAATTCAAGCTTAACCATTTTCTTAATCAATTTGCTCATTTCTTCCATTTTTTCTGAGTCTCTGTCCTAACTAGAAGTGGATGCCTCCTCTTTTCCCCTTCTTCTGGTATCTTGCTCAGCTCTTCCTTTTGATTTTCCAGTTGAGGCAAAGTTTGCTTCCAACTCTAGTGTGTCTGCCTGAGCATCATCCAGAGTAGCAGGCTTTCTTTCTCTGAGAGAGAAGCCAAAATCTAAATCAAAGGCTGCGACAAAAAAAAATTTAGCAGCAGTTTGATGGGGTTTCATGTCAGTAGGGAGGCTCAGATATAATTTATTAAATCTCTTGATAAATTATGACACTCCTTCATTGTGTCTTTTCTTTAGTGTATTGAAATCAATGAGAGAATTTCCATGATATTTCTTCTCTCCCCATTTCCTGAGGAAAGTGTCTTCCATGTTATCCCAAGTGGTAATAGAACTGCTAGCCAATGTCTTAAACCATTTTCGAGCTTCACCATCTAGAGATTGCACAAACAGTCTTAAGACCACATCTATATGTTCAACATTAAAGTTCTCTGCAAAGGAGCAGAAAGTCTCAAGACATCGATTTCATTTTCTCCATTGAATCTGGGCAAGACCTTCAGATAATCCTGGGGCATATCATTCAGCACTTGGGGTAATGCCAGGGGAGCATATTTATTCATCAAGAAAGCCAGAACATTGGCCATTGGAGGAGGTGGAGGTAGTGTGATAGTTTGATGCATAAGAGGAGGAGGAGGAGGAAGTGGAGTATGAATAATAATAGGAATATACTCAACTGTAGCTTGAGGGGTTGAGGCGAACAAACGTCTATTAACAGCAAATACTTCGGTTACTTCCTTTACCTCTTCAACCTCAGGAGTAGGATGAAGACTATTTTTATTTCTGATACCGTCTCGGGGTGGACTATCTGAATAATAATAATCAGTATCTCCCACAGTGGAGTCGAGATTTGGCACTTGAGTTTCTTGAGAGGAAGAGGATGGAAAGTCTTCTGTGGACGCTTCATGAATTTCGGAACGGGCTGATTTCCTTTCCCTCCAATTTCTTCTATGTATAATTTGGTCAGGGTCAGACACTGAAGGTGTCTTTGGCTTAGACGAATCTGACCTCAGGTGTGGCTTACGAGGAGCCATGACTGCAAATAGATATATCAAATAACAAATGTGGAGTCACCAAGGTGAGGGATCTACAACTCTCAACTCTCCATGCTCACCTACTTAGAGAGTGAATATGATTTGTCGAGGCCCATGGATTCAAATTTTCTTAACTTAGTTCCCCAGAAACGACGCCAGAAAGATGTTGTAGCTCCTAGAGACAGCCTAGAGTTGTGATAGACCAGTGCCTAGGACATGTTAGCATAGCAAGGAGCATATAATATAATGTATGAATTTATCAACCTCGGCTCACATGCTATCTCCTGTAAACAGGGAAATAAAATAGAATGGGACCAAACTCTCAGAAACTGACACAGGAAAAGAGATACTACAGAGGCAAGATGCAGAACTCTAATACAAAAGCAACAGACAATTCAGAGACAGTTTGCTGCAAAGCGGGCCGATTCAGAAATACTTCACAGACATAAATTATCAGAAGGTGTATGTAGTGAAATAAATATTGAGAAGATACTAGTTAACATTGAGCTGATACCTAGATATACAATACCACCATGCATGGGCTTACCAATCTAAGAATCCATACATGATAATAGCATTTTAAAAGCACCCTCCCAAAGCAACTAATATAGCAGAAACACGGTTTAGATGAGTAATGGAATAGAATATCATGCATGAGACATATTTAAAGCGCTTGACTGATCCGAGCATGGGCATCAACTAGGATGAATCCATACCAGAAATCAGTGAGCCACTCGCATTCCAAAACATGATACAAGAAAGATGGATGAAATGAAATTTTCTATTAATATAACACAATAAAGAGAGTTACAGACTGTGAAATACAAAAGAACATAATCCTCTTTGATAGATAGAACTCCTCCTCACTGAGACCCTATGGGCTCTGATCCTTCATATAAGAATTTTACAAAATGTATGCAAAAATCCTTTCACTGCATAATTTTCTGATAAAAATCTGGAACCCCTACAATGCGTTTCTTCATGGTTTTTATAGGAGAAACTAGAAGCATAGTAAAAGAGGTAGGTGATGAAAATTTAATTTGCATAATTAAAACAAAATGGCGGAAACATTTGCGCCCATAATGCTGAATGACTATGCTGTGCTGTTTGGACTCTGTGGTCTACTAACTGAAATAAATGCACTGGGTAGAAATCTCTCCAGGGACACGGCAAAGCAGTAAAATCACACAAATATCTGTCCTTTCCTGGAAAGAAAACTCTGTTGAAATAAAGCCTTGAGGACATTGTATTCTGTGTATAGATCTTTCGAATGTTGTGCAAGATCTTCAACTTGGTACTCTGCTTCAAAAGGCTAGAACAAGGCCCCCAAAATCTTCAGCTACATGTCTTTAATTCTCTACTGATCACTGATATTCTTTATCTGCCCCATTGATATCTTCATTTGTGAAATCGGCGCCTTGAATGTCCCTGCAGGGTTTGATGAATCTGAACCCTGCCTCTTAAATTGAAGTCTTGTCGATTTGGCTTCCGAGGACTTTCTTCATAATTTTTCTCTGAAAAATGGTCCTTTGATGTGTGCTCTATCACAGAAATTAAGACTGTGAGTCATAATAGTTCTTCGTCGCTGTATACCTGCAAAATCCACAAAATCGTTAAAGAAAACCATGCATGGGAAGGCGAACATAGTGGGGATAATGGCGGGGTTAATGGCAACGGCCGTGTAGACTGGCAAAATGGTGAAACAGTGTAGGGTGGCGAAAAAGTGCAGGGGAACAATGGTGGACGGACTGGCCAAAGTTATTACGCAAAACATTAAAATGTGCCATATGAATGGAACACATAAGTGGTGAAAGAAAAGTGCGATGAACACGTGGGATGGTGACATGGAGGGAGACCGGGTCAACAGCGGGGATATTGAAATCTTAGCCGTCTGATCTCAGGAGGAGATCGATGGTTGAAATAGCATCGGGGGCGATGGACAGTGGGCCAGGGATGTAATTTGCTTATGGTTAAACCTCATGCAGCTTCGGAGCGCAACGGTCGTCGGATGAAGGCCCTCAGATCGGACGGCCGTGATGAATATCGCTGCGTGAGTTTGACCGAACGATAATGCGTGATGGAGAGCGGTTTCGGGGCCGTACGCGGAGACACACAGCGGGGAATGAGTGGAGTCACTCCGTTTTGAAGAATACCGCCTGCTGCTGAAAAGCGGTGCGATATAAACCACCGGTTTCATAAGGTGTTGTTGGGCGCGGGGACCACCTGGAGCAGATGCATCGCGAACCGTTGATTTGGAAGAATGATTGGACGGTCCACAAAAAGTTTGGGCGATGAATAGAATCGGCCGTGAGCACAGTGCTGATTCACAAAGACCGTCCGATCATGCAAAGATCGATGACCAATATTTCACCCGGGCATTTGGTTGATAAGCGCCTAGTTCCTTTGGGCTCGGTTCTAGCACTGGGTTACGTGGGAGAAAAGAACAGAGGGGCTACGGCCAAAGGAGCTAAGCCTTGAATATTTCAAATATGGATTTTCAGCCTTTTATGATGTGATTTGGAAGCGGGAAATGGTAACGATAGGCGTAAGAATGATTTTCCAAGGCTGAAAGGGGGGGATTTGAGAGCTCTGAACCAGATTGCTTGTGAAATTTTATGGGGAACGGATTATGATCAACACTCCATTTGATCTGGGGAGGATTTCTTCTAGGATTTTTATTATGATTTTGAGGTGCAGGCTGATTTTATCTAGGAGCAACCCTCTCATTAAGATTAATCCTTTCCATCAGTCTTTCTATTGTTCTAACTAATGAGTCAATTTTAGCATCAACAAAAGAAGTTGAGGGTTATTCTTTTATGGTTACTCTCCTTTCATTCCTAATTCTAGCTCTCTTTTCTAACAGATTTTCTTCTACACTCACTGCATCCCTTTGCATTTCTTCTAATGTTTATGAGTTTCTTTCTCTAAGCTGGTAAGACATGTCTACCTCAAAGCCATCTGGGAATTTAATAAAGGCCAAACCTTATGGTGGTTTAATGTTGGCAGGAATTGCATTGTATACACTGTTAAATCTAGTGCAATAGTTCTGAATAATTTCCCTTGGTGCCCTCCCAATTATTTCATACTCAGACAAAATCTGAATATGGTTCTTTTTAATTTCCCACCTATTAAGGAATATCTAATGGAATGTAGGGAGATAATTTATGCTAGCTGCAGGCAAAGATTTAAACCATTTCCTAACCTCTCTTGCAAGACTTTGTGTAAAAAACCTCATTTTACGTTTTCCTCATCTACCACATTAAGGTCAAAACTATCATTCATCCTCTCTACATGTTGTTGGGCAGTGATAGGTCCAGTTCCATCAAATTGAGGAATTCTTGTTTGATAATCCCGTGGCATGTTTTCCAAAGGAGATTGAAGGACAAGGGGAGCATATCTAACTTCCATTATAGGGATATAGGGATGAAAAATATGAGGATTGATCAAATGTGGTAGTTGGGTGACAGGTGGAGGCCGAATTAGAGGTGGAAGTTGAACTAAAGGTTGCGGATTTGGTGAAGATAAAGACTAGATTGTGGATGAATATTGGGGAGAGGATGGAGTTTGAGTAGCTTGATGATAAACTACCAGAATGGTAGTGGAAACTATAGAAGGGCTAGGAATAGCTGATCTAGGATGAAAAAATTGTGATGAGGTGGATGATTCTGTAAAGGAAATGAGGGAAAAGAGTTCTACAGATTGCTGGACATAAGACTCATGAACAAAAAGATCAAGACTTGAAACTAAACCTTGCAATTTATCAAAATCGTGGATAATTTGAAGGTCTATAGTAGAGGGAGCAAACCATGCTTCAAATGAATGTCCTCTTAGTATAGCTTGGTCTAATACTATTTGATCTACCCAATTGGGTGACTTAGCTATAAATAAACTTTGCTCAAAAGGTAAGTAAATTTCAATGTCTTGCAGAGTTAACAAAATATTTTTGGAGTGAATCTGCTCTATGGGGAGGGCTAATAATTTCTTGGCTCTCTGCTATATTTTTTCTTCTCAGCAAATTTTCAGGGTCATCAAAAATCACTGTAGGCTTTGGGCCGAAATGAGATCTAGTGTAGGCTCTTTTGGGAGCCAGAGTTGAAAAATTAAAGCACACACACACACTTATTTACAAAATGAAAAGGAAACAATCTCTGGAAATGTTCCTATCGTACACTTTTTACCAGAGATTTTGGGTTCGATCCATAGAATGGTTGCTGTTAGAAAATTATATATTATAGAGCAATGCAACACATAAAATATGCGGAAAACAAAAGCACAAAAAACACATAAAACTAGAGAGACACAGATATAAGTTGTTCACCCTGTTTGGGCTATGTCCACCCTGAATAGACAGTCCTTACTTTCTATTATCCAGCAAAATGAAGAGACACCACCTACAAAAAATCTACTGTAATATCCCATGTTCTCTCTCATAGTCTCCCTATTTGTTTCTTGCTCTAAGAATACACATACCATACACAGCCGCAATACAATACCCTCATACAAGCGAGGGGTTGCCTTCTAGGGAAAAGAACCCTAAACTAAACATAACTTCTACCTTTAGATCATTCGCCTAATGAACAACCCATATTGACTAGAAATTACTATACTTTTACAAGGCAATTTTACATCTGTTTTTAGATTCGGGGATAGCGCCCCTAAAACCCCACGCCAGGGGGGGCTCCATAAAGCCACAACCACCCCCCTTTGGAACCCCCAGGCAACATTTAATTATGGGCAGCATTGCTGCCCCATTAAGGTACATGGGTCCAACACTATGATACACAATAAACAAGATAATCAGGCTCCACACCCAACAATCTCCCACTTGGAGACTGATTGTAGCAACTCCACCACTACTTCATTTGCTGGAAAATGAATCCTCTTTGGACCTGGTTGTTTCTCATCTTTATCGTCATCCTTGAAGACCAATTGAAACTAAGCATATTCTCAGTTTCTCTCTATTTACAAATTTTTTTAGCATATCTGTAGGATTCTGGCTAGTGTGTGCCTTTTCTAGCTTCAACTGTCCATCTTCCAATACTGACTGTATGAAATGGTACTTGAGCTGTATGTGTTTAGTCCTAGAATGAAATACTGAGTTATTTTCAAGATGAATGGCACTTTGGCTATCACTGTATAACATGCCCATATCATGATTCTTACCCAATTCATCCATAAACCTTTGTAACCAAATCATTTCTTTACTGGCCTCTGTAGCAGAAACATACTCTGCTTCTGTTGTTGAAAGTGCAACAACACTTCGGATTTTTGAAAACCAACTGACAGTTGTTCCACCTACAGTAAATACATATCCAGTAGTGCTCCTCCTGTTATCTTTGTCACCTGCCATATCTGCATCAACATATCCATGTAGAGAAATTTTTGAATCGGCAAAGTATAATGCTTGATTTGTGGTACCTCTCAAATATCTGAGAATCCATTTTACTGCCATCCAATGTTATTTTCCTGAATTTTTCATGTACTTGCTTACAACTCCCACTGCATGTGCAATATCTAGCCTTGTGCAAACCATTGCATACATTATGCTTCCAACTGCTGATGCATATGGAACTTTAGACATATAATCCATTTCTTCTTGGGTCTTGGGGCACATTTCCTTGCTAAGTTTGAAATTGCTAGCAAAAGGTGTACTAACTGGTTTTGCATTCTGCATATTAAATCTTTTCAACACCTTTTGTATGTACTCATTCTGAGACAATGTTAAATTGCAATTTTTCCTGTCTCTAGTTATTCTCATACCAAGGATTTGTTTTGTAGCTCCCAAATCCTTCATTGCAAATGAATTTGCCAATTTTATTTTGAGCACATTTATTTCCTGCATGTTAGACCCTGCAACAAGCATGTCATGGACCCCCCAGGAAGTGTTTAATTATGGGCGGCATTGCCGCTCCATTAAGGTACAGGGGTCCAACACTATGATACAAAATAAACAAGATAATCAGGCTCCACACCCAACATTGCCACTATGTTATCGTTCTGTAATTTATGAGATTGTGAGAATAAACACAGAGGACATCATCAAAAATGCTTTGGAAGTTGAGATCTAGCCCTGCCAGCTTTAGAGAGGGATCTCTATGTAAAATTTAACTTTGTTTTTAATAAATTTTAGGGTAGTTATGATTATGCTTGATTGTTTGTTTGATTTTGATTGTTTTCTTGATTAAGTGACTATATTCCCATTGCGATATGGAGTCAAAAATATAACTGGTTTTGCATCAATATTAAAAAGAGTTATTACAGGGCAATCTAGGTTGCATTAACTGGATCCTTTAAGATTTTAAATGGATTATGGAGATGAAGAAAAGTGAAATTCAGTAGAGATTGAAAAGAAATTAAGTATTCTTCAATCTGACTTCAATAGAAAACATATAAATTGCAAAAGAAGCCAAAATAAAGTGTTCTTATCAACATTTCCTATTCATCACACTTTCTGTTTTACAATTAAGAATTTTCAGATTTATAGAGAAGGAAAAACAATGAAAAACACTATTACAAAATAAGAAACTTCACCAGTGAATACACCACATGAATCCTGAAATAAGTCCTTGTATTATCGATGCTCCAACAAAACTTGAAAATTAAAATTGCTCAGTAGGAAAAATATACTCAGAAATCAACCTCAAATACTTCGAACATTGAAGTATTTATACTAATCCTTTACAGAACTGATTACATTAATGTTGTCTCAATAGGCAATATATTATTAGCAAAAATTGAATAATAAACTCTAATTGTGACAAAAAATAGGCTCGGTGGAGATGATCTGGAATGCTGGCATTGTTTTAGGGGAAACAGTTGCTGAGTGGACCTATTTGTGGGCTACGCTGCCTGTTGTGTTGGCTGATGTGCTGGCTACAACTAACCTTTCTCATTTACTTTTCACTCTTATTGTTCACATGTTTTAACTTTTATCCCATCGATCTTCATCTGGGATGGTTAATTTTATTACCTTTCGGTAAATCTCATCAACTTCATTATATCTAGAAAAAGTAGGTTTTACCTCAAAGATGTGATTTACCTCATGTTGAATAAAAAATTCATTACTGATAGCTTCCAGGAATGCTCTTCCTATCATACTGCCTTTAATGTTGAAAAATTTAGTGTTATCCCTGGAATTTTTTTTCAATTTCTTCACATAATCTTCTTGGGCTATTAATTTATCATTAATAACAAACAGAGAAGGTAGACCCTTCTATGTTATAGGCTCAATCCTATTGAAGAATCTATTCACTGCTATCTCTAAATCATGGCATTTCTCTTCTAATTGTCCAACCATATTCTTCTTGGTAAGAATCCTCTTCATTTCTAAGATGGTCTCTGTTCTGTCATCCGCTACCAAATCATCTAGCTCATATATGTTCTTGGATTTTAAGAACTTGATGATGTTATTTGCTGTAACATGCATATCTCCAAGCTCTTCTTCAATAGTTGTGATTCTGTCATTTTCTTTCTTAATCAATTCCTTCTGTTAAAAAATAATCTGGATGCAGTGCCAAATTTCATTAATAGAGTTCATAATATGTACCGAAATGATTTTCTTGGCTTGGGCCAAGGTTCATCCAATGGCTTATTCTCTCTCTGATTTTTGTAATCTCTCTATTAATTTATGTGCTCTTTGAGTCTCTGCTGAATGTGAGGCTTCAGCCCTTGATCTCTGATCTTGTAACACTTTGACTTGATCTTGTAGCTTCTTAATTTCCTCTATCTGGATAGACAGATTCTCCACTACCTTTGTCAATTGTTCTGCACCATCTGCGGTTTTTGTTGTAGAAGTTGTAGCTGTGGGGATGGCTGTAAGAGGTACAACATCCAACGGGACTATGGAATTTTTTGCAGTCTTCTCCCTCTCCTTGATCATTTTTTCCATTTCTGTAATGTCCCATCTTACCCACCATCAATAAGATAGAGAAGTAGGGGTCACATAATCACTAATACTCATTTGCACAAAATCCTACAGAATTGGTCACTGTAAAATTGTTTCCATCAACAAGCCTTTTCCATCATCAATACTGTCTTACTCTCTATTCACACTTCAACAAATTATTAAATTCACTTTCACATTCATACCAAAAACTTGCAGACATAGGAAGCTACACCCATTAAATAGTTGATTTATAATTTATAGTACATAAAAACAACAGTAACTAAGACTTTTACACTAACAATTTATATGCACAAAAGCTACATCCATTCAAGTCTCTTTACAAACACTTTGCAAACATGCAATCTACAGTCATTGAGCCCTTATGACAAACACTTTGCAAGCATGTAATTGAAAGCCATTGAGACATTTTGTCAAACACTTGGAAATAATGAATTTAAAATTATTATTCAACATGTTTATGTCATAAAATCCAGAAATTGAAACTTTAAATGCCGGCATCTTAAAATAGGGACTAAATAATCTCAGTATTTCATAAAAAACTCAACAACAGGCGCAAATAAATGACAACAACAATATGCAAAAGCGCCCAAATTTTCAATCTAGGTTCTGAAAAAGTATTGTTTTGGAATCAAATCAGGGGTTACAGGTCCAATAGGCACAGATACCCCCTGATGTTGGGCTGAATCGAATTAAAAACACCCAGGAATGTGATTCTTAAAAAAACAAAAAAATTATATCCATAATGTTTCATTTATGACTTTTGTCAAACACATGGAACGAAAACTTTCAACTACAGCACTACATGAGGAAAAACAACCCAGAGTTATGCTACTAAGATATTCTCATTGAATTCACACATTTCTAAATCCACCATATGAGTTCTTGAAACATTTTATAACCCAAAATATAATTCATTTGACAAGCTTATTGCACCCATTGCTACAATTTGACAAACGTATGGCAACCTTGAATGCTACAGCCATTAAGGCTTTATGTCAAAATTCCGATAGTACTATTACAACAACTTGAATAAAAAACATTGAATTATTGATAAGAATATGAAACATAAGCCATAACTGAAATTTATCTCATCTCAAAATTACCTCAAGAATTTGTTCTTCCAAACCATATTTTAGTTGCCATTATTTTTTCATTTTCTTTTAAGGGTTGATTATGTAATTCCTCCAGGTATATTTTGGGTACATGTCCATTTTATTACTTCAGGTGTAAGCTGTAAGTTAGCACTTTTTCATGCACAAATAAATTGATAGCATTACTCATTCACAGTTTTTTCAAACACTTTGCAAAATATCCTGAAATCCTTTCTAAAACATGCATCTAATTACTTGAAACAAAACCATAAATCGTGAAACACTTACCCAAGTCCTTTAGAATTTATTTATTTCAATTACCTTCAACAATATTTGGCTTTCCTTTCTCAAATTATACAATACCAAGATTAGTACCATAAACTACACCAATAATAGCTCCAATACTGAGATCTAAACATCTATACATATAGACTGATCTAATATTCATTTTTAACTAATCAACAATATTCTAGATAACATAAGCTTAAATCAAAATTAGATGCTTACAACAATTTAAATTTCTAATTTTATTTTATGCTAAAGCTATATTATAATTTTAGGACAATGGAAATTATACCTCAAGATATATTCAACTCCAATCGCTAATAATATGATATATCTTTGATCCCTTAACCAACTCATTTGAACCATCCAGTTTTCTACCCAACCATGAGGACAACTTCTCCCCCTGGAACCCCCGAGATGTAAGAGCTCACAAGCAGTACCAAAATATAGGAGTAGAGAGATATACAAGACAATTTGAGGAAGATAAGTTTCACTTCCTCTCAATACCACTCATGGTCAACTCCACCATGTATAGATACTTAGTAATTTAGTTTAGGAATTTCAAATTCATTTCGAAAGAAATTGACTACTCTCCAAGTCTCTTCCTCTCATAATAATTTTCAAATCTCTCCAACTCTTGGTATCATAATGCAAGCCCCCCAAGTGAGAATACATGAGGCAAATATATAGGAGGAGCAACAAATTCTTTTCATAAAAGAGGAGTAATATGCATTCCTTGTATTCCTTTTAGAGGAGTGTAACTCATGCCATTAAGGAGAGGTATGCATGCCTTATTTAAGGAGATTGTAACATATGCATTAAAGAGAGTGTAAGAGAAATATTTTATGACATTTATTTAATGAGTGTAAGAGGAATATGCCATTATTTGATGAGTGCATAAAAGAGAGTGTAATGTATAATTAAAAGAGAGAGAGAGAGAGAGTTACATAGAGCCATGAGAATCATCAAGGAGAGAGGTGTGAAGTGATTGAGGAGACACCCTTTTAATAATAATATCATAGTCTCATAAAATATAATAATAATAATAATAATATTAATAATATTGAGGATTAAGTCAAGATTGAACTATTATGATTGATTAATCATAAGTTAAGCAATTTTCCTTCAAGTATACTTGATTACCCATTTATTGGAGGTGATTTACTATTTTTGGAAATTCATACTTGAAATGGTAAACATGAATTTCTAATTTTAGAAAGTCACTCCAAAATTGTTAGGAATGAGATTTTATTAAGGAAACTCATCTGTGAGCTGCCCATGAGTGGTATTTTTATTCCAGATAATAGGGATTCCGTACCCCTATTGTATGCATCTTCGTGCCTTAGTAGATTGAGGACTTTGCGCCCTAATCCACTATAAAGATCCAAGATTCCACACCTTGATATTTTTAAATATTCAGGACTCCATGCCCCAAACATTTCATTATAGCTCCAGGACTCCATGTCTTTATATTTCATGGATTTAGGACTCCATGCCCTAATTTTCATGGCTTCTCATCTACTCTGCTTTGAAACTCCTCACTTCATCTTAAGGTACTGATTGTGAGCTCATACCCATCTGATGGTTCATTGGTAAGGTATTATTCCAAGACCTGCACACATCACAATATCATAGATCAAATAAATCAAATTAATCTCATAATTAAATTATTCACATTTTACCAAAGGTTGTGCACGACTTCCATAGTCATTTTGGTTTTGGAGAAATGACTTCCGCGGTCATTTATAACTTGAGCATCCTTGTTGGAAATGACCAAGTCCCTTGCCACATCATGCTTAGTACGAGATTATACACATATATTCATACAAATAATGTATCATCCATAAATCATAATTACCTATATGTTCCACATAACCATGATTATCCATAGATCTATGTCTCAATCCTGAATCACCATTCATGTCATACATCTATGTCCAAAATAGAATACCAAAAGAAAAAACATCGCTAATATGCTCTTAACCAAAATCAATTCTTATACAAGCAACCATAGATATTATCATAATAACACAACAACCAAGTGACCCAAACCAGGTCTATATCATATAAGCATGTACATAAGTCTGTCATACATAATATTATATCATTATATCAAAATCACCATCTCTAAGTGTCATCAAAGCTATCTCACCAAGAAGGGACACTACAATTTCCATCTCCATTTGTCTGAAATGTGAATTTTGCTCCATGATGAGCTTCATCATATATTTCTTTTGAGACTTCGTCTCTTCAATGTATTTGGTAAGGGGGTCTTCTATTGCTGACAACGTTAGTTTCTTCCTCAATTCTACTATGTCAACATTTTTCTTCTTTACTATTTTTTCTGCAACATTCATGTTGGAGGGATCATATCCTATCTTGACTACCAAGTCCTCCAAAGATTTTATCCTCATATATTTTGCCAGAGAAGCAATTTTCTCCATCTTTAGCTGTGACTAAATTTTTGCCAAGGAAACCTGACTTTAGATAAACTCATGGTTGTATTAGTTAAGGTAGAGGAAATCATTTCACCTATTTTCTTGTGCATCTCCATTTGATCAATGGGATGAATATCTTTGATGTCAAACTCAAATGAAGTATGCTTATAATTGGCTGTTGTCTTAGGCTATGAAATATGTGACTCAAGAAAGGCCATTTGAATTTTACCTTTCTCAGAGTCAAATGCTGACAAAAACCTACTCTAAGAACTAGAATTTTGCTTCTAGAATTGGTTGTATGTACTGTTCTTCAAAATATCATTCTTCAGCTTGATTTCCCTAAATGTATCAAACATTGTCTTCTCTTTCTCCCCTGAGACAACCTTAGTTTTCTGAATAGCTTGTTGATGGTGTAGTGAAGCTGTAGAAGTAGTAGGAGAAATGGTGGATTGGCCACCAACTTGAGAGGATGCAGGTGTCTCCTTAGTGATTATGACAACCTCCTATTATGAATCTTTATTTGGATTGAATTTATGATTAAGTTTGGTTATTTTCCTGTACATTATCTTGAACTCATTGCTTGTAGTATCAGTCACTGAAGGTGACTCTTATTCTCTCAGTATTTTTCATGATTTTTCTCGTGGGATAAGAGTCTGTGACGTAGATGTAGAGAGTAGCTTCTCCTCAACTTCCTGCAAAGTGTTTTCAACCCACTCTATCTGGTTCATGTATTTCTCTATATCTGGCCTATGAGTATGTATATAAGGAGTAGTCTTGTTTTCTACCCTTAATTTTTAAATGGTTCACAATGGATCAAGGGACTAGGTAAAGCTGGGACTGAACTTCATTTCTTTCAAGATCCTATCTGCTTCCTCCCCTGCTGACCTGCTGTTGCAAATGAATGGCCCAATTTGTGTTTTAATCCTGAACTGTGATTTCTTCTTTGTTGATACAAAATGAATTTCATGAGCATTCAACATCTGCCTGATGTATTCTAAGGCAAAAATCATCATTGGGAGGAATTTTGGAAGCTTGTAAGGTGCAAGATCACAACCATAAACTCTCAACTTTGTGTAGTTCTAGTATAATTACCAGTCTCCTGTATTTACTTGATCTGATAGATGTAAAATCCTTTTGATGTCCTCACTAACTCTTGGTTCCGTTGTACTACTAAGACGACGCGCTACTGGATGTACAAACAATTCAATGAAATATTTGCACAAATACTCCTTCTGCTCTTTCATCACCATTGTGGTCCAGAAGATGACTTACTACTGATTGCTACCATCATCTAATGTTTGCATTGCAAATTTAAACCTATCTACCTTGAAATGTATAAGCATGTAAACTAGAACAAAGAAATATTTAAACACCTCTTCTATTTGAAATTTGAAAAATTGGTCACAAATACTATCTGCTAGGAATTGACTGAAATTGAAAAGGATAGATGGTTTATAATCTACAGAAAATATGGAGAGGAAACCTATTATTGGCTCATCTATATACTATTCATAATAGTAGCTAAGGAGGTATGAAATGACTATAATTATTTGCTTGGCTCTGTCAAGGAAAATAGAGGAAGAGTAAGGAGGGTTATTTTTGGGAAACTGAGTGTCTTCTGCTAGAAAAAGTTCAAAGGTTTTAGCCCTTTTGGAAAAATCTAGCTTTTGATACAACTCATTAATAGCTTCTAGGGAGAAAGGAGTTTCATTTTCTACAGAAGGGGTCTGCGTCATTTGTTCGATGAAATGTGCAATGATGGTGAAGATAATTTCACCTTTGGGGGCAATTATGGCTCTTTGGCTAGGTATGTAGTAGGTCTGACATTTTCGGATGAATTCATGGGCACTGTGGGTATGGGGGAAAATATAGTGTGGCAAGTTTGAATCCCACAGTCCAATGTCATCCGACTTATCTATGTATTTGTCCTCTAGCCAACAACACATATCGAATAGTTTAATTTCACAGATACTTTCATGGATTTTAGTCTCTGTGAGCTAAAGGAACATGGTATAAATCATTATGAGGATGGATCAAAGGGTTAAATGGTTCCTCTTGGCATTTCTTCTTAGGAGGCATTATAAAGTAGTTTCAGAGAAATTCAAAGGATTTTTAATAGGGAACAGGTTTACCGGGACTATTTAATGCTCTGGAGTGGTTAAAGAAGTTGTAGTGAACAAAAATAGCTTAGGTCAGTGATGGGTTGATGGATCAAAATAGGAGCACTGTAAAACCTGTAAAAAAATGGGAATGGCAGAAAAATGAGCAGAGTAAAGGTTAAATTGATTTACAGTGCTTGGTTTTATACATATGTGGATTTTTCCGTTGATTAAGGCGGGGATTCATTACATTAATGATCATTTTATTGATTAATTACATTAAGGGATTGATTTCTACAGGAAGAGAAATGATTGGCAATGGGCATATGTGAGTTGGCGCGACGGGACTGGCAAGTGCAAAAGATAGTTGAGTGGTTTTAGGAATGGCAGATAAAGTAGCTTTCGGGGGGGGGGTTATGAAGCGGTAAGTGGTATGAGCAGAGGGGGGTGCGAAACACGGAGAAGCCGCCATGTCATCGTGGTCCCACGGCTTAAAATAATTTTTTACAGACCCCCCCTCGGTGATAAATCTCTAATGGAGAGGGGGGCAAAAGTGGATGTGGACCATTGATTTGTAGGTAGAAGATGATGATGGGTGGATAGGTGCAGGGCATTTAAAGTGGAATGATCTGATGGGTAGAGGCATGTTTTAGTCAAAGTAAAAACATTAGGATATATGGTTGATATGCCAAGATTTTTCATTTATGTGTTCAACTGCTTTAGTCAAAGTAAAAACTTAGGATAAAGTGGTTTTATCGCTTTTCCCTTTTGTATGCATAGATACATTTGAAAAAAAAACTTTAGGATAACCATTTTAATCCTTTCTAAAGCTCCAAAAATACTTATACCTACCAACTGAATTTGATTTCTTTTTC
Organism: Pinus albicaulis; assembly: GCA_034641835.2. Lineage (NCBI taxonomy): Eukaryota > Viridiplantae > Streptophyta > Pinopsida > Pinales > Pinaceae > Pinus > Pinus albicaulis. The sequence goes on along the minus strand of CM076569.1, from coordinate 957,471,860 downwards.
TAAGCTAACATTTTTTTCTTCTTTGTTCTTAGGGTGCATTTAGGCTAGCAAACCCACATCACTTTCTTTTTATGAAAAAATCTAATCTACTCTATCGCTTATTTCCTATTTATTTAGATTAAGATGTTGAATCAATTTCATTTTCTACCTAACTACCAATTTACCAATATTAAATGGTTTGGAAAATATTTATTCACTAAACTAATTAAAAAAAATACACAGTTGTTCAATCAAGATTAAGCTATATGATTTGAACAAACCCGCACCCACCCCCCCCCCCCCCCCCCACCCTGCAAACCCCCTGATAGGGGGGACTATCGCCCCCCATGTGACCCCTGTTGTGTACTCATGGAAAGAATATAACACATACCCAAAAAATTTGAAGTGATATTTTAGGGAAAGATAGTGCATCAGTCATTAACAAGGTCACTCTGGGTATTTTTAGTTTGATGATGAAGCCTAAGGTTGTCCTAGATATTCCATATTTCTGGGAGGGGTTAGTAAATGCATAGTTTATGAACTTCCCACTCATAGGTTTCTTTAGGTTGCCTTCCTTGATTACATATTTATTCCTAAATACTCATGTGGAGAAGTTTATGCACTTGGGATTAGATATTATGGATGTCAACAAGAACAAACACTCAATACTCTTTTGGATAGATGCAGTGAGAGGTAACCCAAAGAATGAAGGCTTAATGGAGTTTGCTGATTCATTTATTTCAATATTCTATTCAATAATTAATAGTCCTCTTGCAACTTCTTTACTACCAAAGGCTCAGACCAACTTCGATTTAGCAAATATATGAAAGTGGGGGACTTGTTTTATTTTGAGGATTATTCAGAGATCAAATTGTACAGAGCTGACATTAAACCATATAGTTTACCAAAATTTATTCCTATGAGGTTGTTTTCTTTAGATTTCATAAGAAAGAGTTTAAATGTGGATCAGATTCATTTTGTTCGAGCCAAAAAGGGCCTTTTATTCAGATTACCAAGGATTTTAGGTCCTTTCATTGTTAGCACAAGGCAAGCTGCAGAAAAATTTTAGATACTTCTTGAAGGGATGGATTTATTGTTAGGGGAAAAATGGGCTTATGATCCTTTTCATATCATTTCAAATAGAAAAGTAAAAAATTGATATGCTCCAATTTTACATGAAGCTAGACTTGAAATTAAGAAAATGGAAAATGGAGGAAAATCAACTTCAACGAGGGGAGTAGAGGTTGAAAACCCTGTGAAAAGTGAAAATAATTTCAAGAGAGATAGGGAATAAATCATGGACTTACATGAAGATGCAGATAGAGAATAAAAAAGGGAAAATCTATCTGATGAAGGTAGCACACCATTAATTCCTAGTTTTCAATTGTAGTTGGGAGAGATAGTATGTACACCATCCTCTCCAAGTCCCGATGAGGCTACTCAGGGCTCAGTACTAGTAATCAAGAAAGTATTTTCATAGATTGAAGATAAGAATAAGAAGATCAAAGAAAACAAGGAAGCTCAAGTAGAAGCTTAATCATCTTCTGATTGTCAAATGAGATTGTTGTCAGCCATGGATTTAGAAAGGAATCAACTCAAAATTTACTTTTCTCATCCTTATGCATTATTTGTTTCATATTCGACATTTTTTATAACTGTTAATTTAATTGTAGATGCCAAAAATGTTCCTTAACCTGATAATATTAATCTCCATAGGTAAACTGGAGAATTAATTTACAATGATTTAAATAAAACATTCTCAACTACGAGTAAAGCTGAAGCAATGTTGGAAAAATTTGTTGGACAACTGAAGTATGAAAAGGAAAATTCAAGAGCTTTGTCAACTTATATTGAAGAGTTGAAGAAATTATTAATCAAGGTTGGAATAAATCCTGCAGACAAAAGTGAAATTCAAAATATGTTGCAAGGTGCTAAGGAAGAAGTTAAATTACTTAGCAATAAATTGAAACTACCTTCTATAGAACATCCAATGAATTTAGAGGTAGCCCAAGTTGAAAAAGAAAAGGAAATCCTAACTAATGATTTATTGCAGAGGAATGAAGAGGTAGTCTAGTTGAAATAAAATAATGTTGATTTAAAAGAATAGATTGACTCACATGTTTGCACAATTATAGTATAGGATGATTGAGAAGATACAACTACTAAAATAACTAAGGTTATGACTGAGTTGAAGCTTGCTGAAAGTGAGATGAAGAAAAACTAGTGATGATAAAGCAATGAATGTCATTAAAGTTACTGAGTAGGATTTGTTTATGAAAAATAAAACTTCTAAAAATTATAGAGAGGTTTCCAGCTTGCATACTAGGAGATCAAGGAGTTGAAAGAAAAGGTGAAAGGGAATATGTCCCTTATCCAAGAAAGAGAGATCTTATGGAATGAAATTATAACTACAGTTAAAAACGTTTGGGAGTTCTTACTTATTATGGAAGAGGAGAAAACAATTGTTAGAGATATGGAGGGTGAAATGACAACCCTTAAACATAAGCTACAACAAAGAGCCTAGTTTGCAAAAAATATGATTGACTTTCTGGATTCTAATTTTGCACAACAATAAAAGGAATCCGAGATAGAAAAAAAGACTGGGTACGTAGTTTAAATTGACAAGGTGACAATGAATAATTTGCATAGGAAATTGGCTAAGAAGAGATTAAAGAAAGTGAAGGAATTTGTAATGAAATTTAATATTGCATTTGATAAGAGAACCAGGGTAGGCTTGCCATCTTGCTAGGATCAACATGGAAATATATTACCTTGGGATAATTTTGAAACAATGCTGGTACAAACCAAAAGTAAAATTGGCACAACTCATGAAAAGACAACATTATTAAAAGAGGCTACAATTGTTAATTATTTACAAAGAGGCTTCCATCTTATTTGGATGATGAGAACACTATTTGTTGAAAAGCCAACCTACATCAAGATAACTAAATTTATAATGGCTCATGTCAAGTTCATTAAAAGCCAAAATCCAAATGTAGATATGTGGAAAAAGTGCAGAGAATGGATTTCTCCTCAAACAATTTATGCAGAAGCAGGGCCCTCTTTAGTTCCAGAAGTACAAATCATTCAATGATAGAAAATATTCCAGCGTGGAATTTAATTTTTATTCTAATAGTGTTTGGCATAAATAATTTATTTTTTTATGTAATTTATTTTTCCGAATGTAATATGTTGAGGACAATTAGTTACAAGGTAGTTTAGGGAGTTGACATTTTCATAACTCTCTTTTGAAATTTTGTATAAAAAGACTTGGAAAGAAGAAGTGAGGTTCCATATTTTTGGGCCTCAGAGGAAACTACAATTTTGTACTTTACTTTCATATGCTCATGAATAAAGTTTTCACAGGTTTCCAGAATTTGTTGGGTATGATAATTTTTTCTTTCTTCATCTTCTGTTAATGTTCTTCTATCAAAATTTCATAATGAAGCTGGTGGTCTCTAATGTTATAGTTTTGTGAGTTAGAGTTAAAATCCTTAATGATGCGCTCCTCTATTCTGAATTTCATTGCTTGCTGGCCATTTTTATTCTAAAGTTAAAGATAAAATATTCTATGCAAGACAACCTATTATCAAAAAAATTCCACCTTCACTTATTTCTTTTCTTACTATTATTTTTACTCAACATCAGAAGGAATTTGTGGAAGAATTTTTCTCATATGAAAAGTTAAAGGGGTTTACAATCATATTTCTAAGGTTTTATAAAATGAAAGGACAATCAATTAATTTATTTTCAGTTTTTCATGAATGTCTTGGGCACTGATTTCTCCTCAACTAGAAATTGTCTCCCAAGGTAAAATAGATGGAAGTGGGATTCATTGGATCTTATGAAGGATTACATGTGGATTCCCATTTGGGACTTGGTCTCCCTATATGGGGTCCTAGCCCTCCAGAGGGGCACATTGACACTTGTAGAGTGAGCATTGAGAGCCATGGGCCTCCACCATAACTGATATTACTTCATGGATCCCCATAAACATTTGTTGACTGCTCATATTCCACCTTTGGGATCATGGAAAATTTTAGGGGCTAATATTCGCAGGTGGGCTAAGTTTCCATGCTTTTTCCAAAAAAAAGATTCGCCAATTTCCATTTTTTTAAAAATTGATTTGCCCAAATTTTATAGTATAAAAATATTTTACCCTAAAAATCGTCAAAAAATTATATATACTAATATAAAATAATTATAAAACTAAATATTTTTACAAAACTAACATAAAATTTTTTATAGTTTACATATTTGGGACAACAAAGATTTGCCATGTTTTTAAACTTTAAGATAAACATCCATCCTTAAAATTTTCCCTGTTTGGGATGGGGGTGATGCACTTGGTTCCCCATGCCTAACCAACTCCCCAGATGAAACATATTACTTGGCAGATGTTCCAGTATCTAGAGGAGTTTTCCCCTCTCCAGAGGCAAGGCTTATGTCATCATTCCAACCCTTATAAATGGTCTAGAGGCACTTCCAATCTATTTTGAGATCCATGAGGATCACCTTGTGTGCCCACACCCACTTGGGAGCACCACGAGTTCTTGCTTGGAGAAAAAGGGGCCAAACCCTTATCCACTATGATGGGAGTCCATTTATACACTATGACACCATTTAGAATTCATTAGGCCTCCTAAAAGTCCCAATGAATCATTTTTTTATCGTTTGAACCTCTTGAGAGGCTTATTAATGTATTATTGAGCTATTTTTTGGGCTTGTCACCAATTGTTATTGTTATTTTGCACATTATTTTATTATAGGGGATAAATTAGGCCAAAATTAGATAAATTGAATTCATTAGACATTGTATAAATAGATGATGGGTTGATTTGTTCTCTCATCATGACTTGGATTGGGTATCTCTCTCTCTTGTCAGATTTTTGCTATCCTTCTTGGAGGACGAAATTGGATGAATGGATGAATTTTGATGTTTCGATCTCTTCAATTTTTTCTTCAAGCTTCACTATTGGCATATGATGATGATTGGATATACTCTTTCTTACATGTAAGTTCTCTTTAAAATTATATTCTTGTTATTTCTTATGTCACATGCATGTTGCTTGGGATTTTTTCTTTATTGGGCTAAAATTTACTTCTTTTCTTATGCGAAATTGTGGAATTTCTATTTTTATAGCATTGCATCATGTCATGGGTCATGTATGAATGAGTGAATATTCCTAGAGATATCTTGTTTAAGTTTTATCTTGATAAGTATTCATATATTTAAATTCAAAGTGTAAAAACATTGAAGCAATTGTTCACATGCCCTAATTGCCATGCGAAATTGTTCTAGAGGCCTCCTTGACTAAGTGAATTCATCCCAAGCATTGCAATTTGTTGGGTGCAACCCAACTTGGCCCAATTTTGGTCAAATACTTTGCATCTTGTGGACTAGAGTGCACGATACTGTGAAGTTAGATCTACCGCGCGGTGTCTAGGGGCTTCAGGGTGGGTTGAAGCCCCTCATTTTGTAACAGGTATTGGGTTGTTTTGTCTAGCCCATGGTATATGGACCATGTTTTTGTAATGATGAAAAGATATATAAAAAGATGTAAGGCTTTGTCGAAGTCATGATTGTGATAGTTGATGAGCAAAAAATGTTGTATTTTCTATCTTTATTTTGTTTTGGGCCTTAAGGGAAGGCTCCACAATTGAGTGCACAGAGACCTTGAAGATTCTACAGCTGTGTGCATAGAACACTTGCGACTATGTGTGTAGGTTGGAGAAGTTGTATGCATTGAACATATCTATAATAATAAAGAAGAATAATATTTTGGCATATTCTGTGTTTACATGTTGTTGGAACGGGGTCTCCTAAACAAGCTACAAAACCAACCCATTTTGGTTATTTTGTTATATTTAGTACAGCGCAGGGGTTTTGGGGTGGGTCAAAGCCCAGAAAGCATTGTAATGGGGTTAAAGTGTAAACTAGGGGTCTGAAAACCATGGGTTGCAGACCATAGGAATGTTAAATCTAGATTGTTATAAATAGAAAGGCATTTCAGATTGTAAGAGGTAAGGTTTGATGAGATATTGATGTGATCTGTTGTGTAGGTGATCTGTTTGGGTTTTTGGGAACGGACTCCTGCTGGCTGTGTGCACGAAGATCCTAGTCCAGATGTGTGCGGACCTTGCTGCTATGTGCGTAGGTTGGGAAGGGAATTGTAAGGGTGATGAATGAATGAATATGCTGGATTATTAGATCTAAATTTGTGATTACTATTGAATGGATTGCTGATAATTACTATGTTATGAATTTTTCGGTCTTTGCGATGCAAAGGTCTATATATTGAATGATTGGATCTATTTTGTTCTAGTTATATCATGCTGCGAAAGTCTATGTATTGAAGTAAATCTAGATCTGTTCTATTTGGGTTATGTACTGTTGTGTTGATGTTATGAGAAGCTTATAATTATAGATCTAGTGCACATGGATGCAATTGGATACATATTTAACCCTGCACAGAGATGAGGTAATCTAAACAGAATGCAGCCCTAATTGCCTTACCCTTCCTTTCTCAGGGTGCGGAAACCTAGTTCCAACACCCATCCATACTACTTCGGGTGAGACTGTGACCTGCGCAAGTAGGTCACTACCGATAGGGCTAGTAGTATAGGGGTTTGTTGGAAAACCTTGCACACCGAACCTGGGTCAGGACCCCTCAAGCCAACACATGTGGTGTGTTTTCTTTTTATATATTTATGCGAAGTAATGATAATGCAATTTATCTTATTATGTAATGTGTTTATGTTTATTTGAATCATGCGAAGTAATTGATTAAGCTATACCATGCAGTAAGAATATACATGTTGGAAGATTGGTTAAGTGCAGAGAGGCAAAGTAAATTCCCCTAGCACATTCCCTCAATGATGCAGAAGCCTGCTTGTGCAAACACCCATAGCCACCTCGGGTGAGACTATGATATACTTGCAGTTTGTTTCCAAAAGGGCCAATGTTCGAAGATTTTGTTGGTGTGAAGTCCAAGTCGAACCTGGGTCAATCCCAACCGAGCCAACAAATGGTTACATTGCCGAGACCGAGATCTGTTTGAGGGACATGTGAATGTGGAATCCATCAAATAAGGAAGCCCAAGATTGGGTAGATCTGTAAGAACGAGAGTTCACAGCTCAGGAAAATAGAAATCCATAATTAATGACTGAAGCCTTGTTGCAAAGGTATATTTTCACAGAAAAACACAAGATTTTCTTCGCGGCATTTGCTAATGAACTACATGAATGATTGTGAAGGTTGACTAAGAACAAGAGTTGCTTTAAAAATGGCGAGCCTAATACGTGAAGCCCTGAATTGGTACATCGACTCAAGGATACCGATACCAACATATCAAGGGATGTTGATTTTTGGATTGATAATATCCTTAGAGGATTTATCACTGAGTTCACATTAGACACGTTTGCATCTTACAACGAAGATGAGCGAATATTTTTCAAGGGACCGTGAGGTAAGTATCTAAATTATTTGAAGCCATGGATTAAAATGGTTTTATGTGAAAAGGGAGTACTATGAATGTAGTCAGATTAATGTTTGGCCTTAAGTCTGGAGTTGGATTTATGCGAAGTGGAAAGAGATACAGGGTAGACCATGAGAAATTTATTGAGGATGATTAAAAACCCTTGTTAGGTGAATTTGAGAGTGAAGAATAAAGAAGTAACCCCACAACCCCTAGATGTGTGTCGTAGCTAAGAGTTGAGAATAATCAGGCCACCTTTGGGATTCCCCATCCTGCTACTCCCCTTACCCCCCATCCCCTTCCCCATAGTACCCCTACACCCCCTCCCCCTACCCCTGATCCCCCACTGTTGAGGAGGTAAATCCCCTCTGCGGACAGAGGCGATCCCTACTAGCCCAGCAGGGGTCTAGCAACAAACAAACAATGCTATGACGCAAGCTCCTAGTTACGAATGAAAGACTTGGGATAAGAGCCTACCTGGATTCCAACGCTAGATCTCAAGAAGAAGATGTCCCCGTCCTTCAGCCCTGGCAGATCACAATCCTTCCACGATCTCCGTGGATGAACACCTGCACACAGAAGAAACGAACAGATACATGCATAGGAACCAGCATACGTAACTAAACATCGGTCAGAAAATATATTACTCGCATTAACATGATATAAAAAGGAGTGGAACCATAATCATAGTCATCTATTAAAGTGATAAACGAATAGAAGTTACAACCAAGTTCTGACGTCGCAGCTTCCTTCGAACGGGTCTCCGGTTGTCCACGTCTCGCAAAGCTCGCCAAGGAAAGGGAAACCTCTCTAGAGTCTCGTAACAATGGTCTCCTCGCTTGAATGGGCCTTAAGGGAAAGAAGGGATTCTTTACAGCACAAAGGCGCTTGGGAATAGGGAGATGCAAAGCTTCAACACTTCAAGACTAGCTTGCCATGGATCTGAGCAAGCTTTTATAGATGGGGAAGGAGGGAGTTGGGATCCCTATTATTATGGGATTGGCCCTATCAACAAGGAAGGTTCCATGGGAGGTGGCAAAACCAATTTCCTTCCATAGAACTCCCGCAGCCAAACCTCCCAACTCAAGATAGGCAGTGGTTTGTGAGTTTGTTTGAACTCAACTTCCGCCATCCATATTTAAAAAACAGTCCCTAAAATGGGTGGCGCGATTGCTGCTCTATGACAGAGCGCCAAGTGGCGCGACCTCTTTACAGGATTTCCCTGATTGGCGCGAGCACTGACCTGTCTACCCGCGCCAATGCAAAAAGAGCTGTTTTTCATGGATTTTGCAAGGAGATGTCTCAAGGGGAAATGAAGTTCATACTCAGAGGGATGCATTGATGATGTTTTCAAGGCATGACAGTGTTCACAGGTCACATAATGGGTCCTCCATTGTGCGGGATGGGAAATGGTAAGGACGGTGACAAATTACTGTGTAACAGATGCCCCCTAAAGCATGAGGCCCGAGAGAGAGAGGGGTGAAATGCTTTACGAGAACATGTCCAACTGAAGGCCCGCCGTCGGAAAACCTGCACAGAAAGATACAACTGATATCTCAAGTACATGATGTATATATATGGTATGGACGCAGCCATCCGAACAGAGCATGCTATAATCCGGATCTAGGGTATGGGCGCAGCCATCCAACTAAGATCAAACAAATAGACTCAGGTATGGTCACAGCCATCCAATCATTGAGTCATGTACATAATGACAATAATCCACAATCGCAGCCTGGATTACAACAGACACAATCCAGGGTCTTGCGCTCCATCTCGACCCAAACAAGTACAAGTTCAAGCATGCGAATGTGTGAGTTGATGTCGAACATGCAAGAACATCGTCTGATTACCAGCCAATGATGAAAGCTGTTAACAGATGCGAGAGAAACCACCAATAATGACGATGGTCCTCAAGGTACTACAGGTACAATCTACGGCGTGTGAATAAATGAGCTGACGTCGAACACCCGCAGAATCATCCGATCGGAGGCCAATAATGAAAACCTCTCGTCGAATGCGACGAACCTGCCATTAATGCATGCAGGCTCCAAGGTACCATCAGGAGTCTCTAGACCAACTTCCCGGATAATGAGTTGAAGTCGACAGGAAGTGACCTTGATCGAAGGTGGGCCATAATGATTCCCACATCATCGACACGAGACAGAGGAACATAATGTTTTGTTGTGAATCAGAATCATATGAGAAACAGAGGAAGGTTGATATTCGCAGAGGCCAACTTCTCTTGAACATATAAACGGCACGACAATGGACTTGGCAGTATTTGACATCAACAGATCAAAGGTCATGGCGACGAGGCAGTGAACAGATGAGAGGTCAAAATAGATTACCCAAACCCATGGAAGCAAAGTGAAACAACGAGATGAGATGTCCCCAACCCGACACGAATGCAGACAAGTGCCATGTTCAAGAGCGACATACTGCCGACGACAACGACAATGGTTCCATTTTTCCCCCACCATTTCTGGCGAGTACCCCAATTATTTTTGATAACAAGCTTGAAGGGGATAGCATATGCTTGTGATATAAGTCCGCCCTTCGGGCGAATCCATCCTAGTGCATTTTAACGAGTCCTAGGAAGGAGAAACTCGGAGAACGTCATTGCGACGGAATCCAATGTCATCAGGGTTTAACGAGTCTGACAAAGGAAGAACTCGGCGTCTTTTCATGTTTAGAGAGTTTGAAAAGACAGCGAAAAAGAAAACTCCACAGGTCCCTTTTCGTAAATAGTTTCCCAGATCCGAAAAGGTAGAAAACAATATCCGGGAAAACCTCCTAGTCGCGATAGGCTAGGGTATTCCTTTTCGTAATCGATCCAGCCCAGCCCGAAAAAGGGTTAAACTTATACTGGGTGAATGTCGATTCGTGTCCATTTTAACGAGATCGAAACGACAAGGGCCTCGGCGATCTTTTCATATTTAGAGAGTCAGAAAAGAGCTGAAAGATGACTTCAGAGTGACTTTTTCGTGTATTTACCGAGTCCGAAAAAGTATAAAATACAACTCGTTTCCACCTTTTAAGTCGCAAAAACCTGTCACTGCACATACCCAACAAGCGTAAAATCCATTTTCGACATAATACATGCAAATATTTGACAAGAAATAACTTTTAAAACTCATTTTAATGTCGAAAAGTTATAAATATGTTCAATGGTAAAAAATAAAATTACTTTTTACTATTTACCTTGTGGAGAGCAACAGTGGTCCATTTGGAGCAGAATCTTCTGACGGCGATTGCGACCAATCCAGGCAACCATTCAGCGTCTCGTCTGTGACAGGTAAGAGGCGCTCCTTTTCTCTTTCTTTCCATGCATTTTTTGATGATTTCCCCTTAGAAATCAGCTCTGTAAGGGCACCTTTGAAATTTTAGGGCCGGGCTAAGTGGCGCGGGTATCGGGCACGGACCCGCGCCACTGAGCTCTTTTTACCAAAGGGCCCGCGCCACATGGCGCGACTGTCAGTAAAACAGTCACGCCAGCGGCGGAACCCGAATTTCCGCCTAAAATCCCACTACTTATGCCAAATTTCTTGAATTTTGAGGCTCACAGAAGATCTAATTAAGGGCTTTGAACCATGTGAATGCAGATAAACAGTCAGAATGGCAATCGAATGGAAGGAACGGGAACACGGAGATGAGGACGAAGAGGCCATGCAAAGCCAAGCATGTATGAATGCTCTGAGAGACTGTGGCTTAAAAAAGTTCTTCCTCACGCCATGCTTACGAGCTCAGCCTGAGCTCCTCCAATATCTGATCAACCTCTGGGATGAAAATGACCAAGTATTCAGAATACGAGACTAGGTGTTGGAATTGGAGGTCACTGACATTTATTTCGTTACTGGATTATCCTGCAGGGGTCCAATCCCTGTACTGACTGGGAGCAGACCATCAGGGGAAAAGATGGAAGAAGTAATGGCGCGGGTGTGCCGTGGGGCACAAACAGGAACAGGGAGTAAGAAGGTATACATCTCAACCATCCCCGACCTAGCACTGAGAGTTGTACTCCACACCATTACGCGGGCTGCTGGATCGCAGGCACCGCACGAGGCTACAAAGACTCAACTCTTACTGGCCTCAGAATGCTTGGGTCCCCGACTGTATGACTGGGCAACAGCTGTCACCATCAACATGAAAAGGCAGCTCACAAAGTGCAAACAGAACAAACTGAAGCAGTTTGGGTATGGTTCCATCTTGGTATCGTTCATTCTGGAACGCATACCAACCTTCCAGGGCCAAGAGGCCCATGTGGCGAGTCCAGTACCACGAGAGCCGAGAATGGATCGCTGGGCAGCACTGATGCCCAGATCTGGAGGCGGGCAACAGATGTCATGGAAGCCCGAGTTCTTCAGGTGGTTACGGCGCCAACTGATCGTTGTGGAAGATTGGCCCTATGCGGGAACTGACTTTACAGGGGACCCAGATCTCCCGCTACCAGAAGGAGACCACTGGGATGAAGAGCTGGGTAAGACCTCATATTTTTGATTTTATGTTTATGTGTTTTTTTATTAATACACACTTGTCTTAACACAATTATATATGCATGCAGATGTAGGACCTGAGAGACCAGCCGGGATGTCTCCTATCTTCCGGAGGACACAACTCGCCCCTGAGATCCAGGGGGAAGGTACCGAAGGAGAGGCACTGGTTCAGAACCTCGAGGGGATCGTTCATGGGATCCCAGACTATGCCCGACTGTCAGATGTACCGATGGAGTACCAGCGCCATACGGTGGGAGTCCCAAACCGGCTCCACCGAATCCTGAGGCGGCTAGTGCGTGCAGTGACGTGCTATTACGAGCACCATGCTGATTAGTCTCTAAGATTTAGCCACACCTATTTTTTGAGAGACACAGTGTCTCCGGATGTATTAAGACACTTATGTATATTTTTTGAGTTTTATGTGACACACTTCTATGTAAACATTTCGATATCTATATATATGCATATCTATTTCTGGATGAGTCTTCTTTACATGTGATGATGATTTATAAATTGCGCAAATGCCTATCTAACACCAAATTTGCTACTGCATCTGTTAATGTATTCAAATGTCTGGGTATATGATGATATGTAATATATTCAAAATTCCTCTCCAGTAATCGAACACGCAAATACAATCGTAAAATGGACGGGTTTCTTACCGAATAGTGCCCGTTCAGCTGCAACACTACAAGTTGTGAATCTAGGTACACGAGCAATTCACGGATACCAAGGTTTACTGCCTCGGTTAATAATTCCAACACGGCGCTATATTCCGCGATATTGTTCGTGGTACGTCCTAAACAAACACCTTGCAGGTCGATCAACTCACCAGCAGGATCGTAGATTACCCAGGCTGCAGAAGACAGATTCCTGGTACTGCGGGAGGCACCGTCCGCAAAACCAACAAATGGATGAATAGACATCTGCACAACCAGGAAGACCCGATCAGCAGAAAGATGTTTACAAAGCACACCACACCATGCACACAAATGACAATCACACACCTATGTACACACACCACACCAAGAAATCATTTCAGGCGTAGTACTTCTTAAGGTACAGCCCATTTCTGGGCTGCGCCAACAGAACTCCTTCGTAGTCTATAAGTTCGTAGGCCCCATTTTTCAAAACATGTTTTACTATATAGGGACCGTGCCACATGGGCTGGAGTTTACCGGCACCAAGCTTATCATGTGCCTGATCGTACAAGAGGACTAGGTCTCCTTCAATGAAAGAACGGGGAGAAACAGATTGATCAAAATGAGATTTGACCCTCTTCTTTTGTGCTTCGATGATCAAAGCAACTAGACGACGGGTTTCATCCAACCGTTCGAGATACAGAAGACGCTCTTCCTCAGGAGAAGTATCCGGTAAGAGCTCCACAGCTAACTTAAGCGAAGGAATTTCGCATTCAACCGGCAAAGTAGCTTCCAGACCGTACACCAGTTGGAATGGTGTGAATCCGGTTGCACTTTTAGCAGATGTTTGGTATGCCCAGAGAGCTGAGAACAGTTGGAGATGCCAACTGGATTTATGAATCCCAACTGTTCGTTGAAGCATAGTGAGCAAAACCTTGTTCACCGCTTCAACCTGACCGTTCTCTTGAGGGTAGTATGGCGTTGAGCTGTCGTGACGCAGGCCCAACGCAGCTGTCAGCTCCGCCATCATGTAATCACGGAAATGAGTACCGTGATCAGTGACGATAGCTTGAGGAACCCCGAATCGTGCGATAACATGGTTGAATAAAAATGAAGCAGCCGTTCTTCCGACAGCAGCTAGTGTAGGCATCGCCTCGGCCCACTTAGTGAAGTAGTCGACGGCGACAATGATATACGCATGCCCCCCGGCCGAGTGAGGGTTACACGTCATAAAATCTACGCCCCATTTCGCGAAAGGGCCGACGGTAATAACGGGATGCAAAGGCAACGCCGGCGCGCGCATCTTGCGCTGAAAAATCTGGTACGGATGGCATTTTCGGACTGCAGTGATACAATCCTTGAATATAGAAGGCCAGAAGTAACCTGCCCTCAGAATCTTTTGGGCAGTGGCATATCCGGACATGTGTCCACCACAGGCGCCATTGTGGCAGTCATTCAAGACTTTCTCAGCCTCGTCCAAGGTAAGGCATCGTCGGAGCACCGAATCTACTCCAATACGATATAGGGTATCTCCCACTATGCGGTAGGGTTGGGACTGGTGCCGAATCCGGCGGCGTGCAGCTTTATCCAACTCAGACCGGAATGTCGCGGTCTGAAGATACACTATGATGTCCCCGTACCAAGGATCACGAGTATCGATAAGAAACAACGTTTCGTCCGAAATATGATCTTCAGAGTGTTCAGGAAGAGAGTCTGTAGGGAGAGAACAAATCAAATCCGCGAAGACCAGTGATTTAGTTGACTTGGCAGTGGTGAACTCCAAATCAAACTCCTGCAGGATGACGATCCATTTGGAGTACTTGCCCCCCAGCAGTTGTCTAGAAAGAATATATGTCATGGGGTTGCAGTCTGAAACCACTGTTATCGTGCGCAAAAGGATGTAATGGCGAAAGCGCTGTACAGCGTGTACGGCTGCTAAGGCCAACTTCTCAACATGTGCGTAACGCGTTTCCGGGTTGAGAAGGTTCCGAGAGAGGTAATAAACAACATGTTCATCACCGTTCTCGTCATCCTGCACCAAGACCATGGCGATGGTGCTTAATGCGGCGGCTAGATACAAAGTAAAGTCGCGGTGGTAGTCCGGAGGACGAAGCAACGGAGCATTGACTAGCAATGTCTTCAGCTTCTCAAAGGATTCTGGAGCGATTTCGTCCCAATGAAAGGGAACATTCTGCTTTAACAAACGAGTGAATCCTTTGGCCACCTCGGCGTAATTCGGGATGAAGCGCCTAAGAAAATTCGCTTTCCTTTGCAGACTCTGCAACTGATAAAGGGAGGAGGGTGACGGGAGATTTATAATGGCCTCAACCTTCAGAGGGTCGAGGCGAATTCCGTCTTTCGAGACTATAAAGCCTAAAAGACGGCCAGAGTCGACGCATAAGACGCACTTATGAGGATTCAGCCTAATATTGTAGCGTCTGCAACGAAGAAATATCTGGCGAAGATGTTCCGGATGATCCTCTCGCTTACCCGAATGGGCAGGCAAGTCGTCCAGATAAGGCCGGACAATATGGCGAATATCATGAAAAGCATATGACATGGCACGTTGAAACGTGGCGCCAGCGTTCTTTAAGCCGAACGAGAGTTTTTTATATGCAAAAGTGCCCCACGGACAGATGAATGTGGTCTTATGTTGATCCTCAGGTGCAATGTTAATCTGGTTGTAACCTGAGAAACCGTCCATTAAGGAGTAGATCTCACTCCCGGCGCAATCGTCGATAATCTGATCGATAAACGGAGTGGGATAATTGTCCTTAGGACAGGCGCGATTGATATCGCGATAATCCACACAGACTCGAATGGTACCCTGCTTTTTATCGACAGGGACGATATTGGACACCCATTCTGTAAGGGGGATAGGATAATTAAACCCCGCGTTCAGAAGTTTTTCAACCTCTGCCTTGATAGCGGCGGCTTTCCGAGGATGCATGGGACGCAAGCGTTGGCGCACGGGTTTCGCACCTGGATAGGTTGGAATCTCGTGCACGACAATACTAGGATCAATTCCCTGCATTTCCTCGTAGGACCATGCAAAGACATCTCTGAACTCTTTGAAAAGTTCCGTATAGACCTGGATCTCTTCAGGAGAACAGGTCACACCCACATGAATGTTCTCAACAATCCCTGGTTTGACAGAGATGTTGATAGGAACCGTTTGAGTAATGTTACTCAGATTGCCTTCCGAAAAGACCTCATGCGTCAAGATCGGTGTTCGAAGAGGAGGGGAAGGAACCTGAGTAGCATAGCGCTCGAGACAATCCGTCATTGCCCCCAAGCTAGGCATAAACGAGGAACGATGATGCCCATCGCCCCAAGGTAGCTCCTCCAGAGACATAGTTTCAATTATAGCCTCATCCGAGGGAAAAGTCTCTCTAAGAGGATCAGGCGAATCAGCCTGACCAAGCCAGGGGGATTGTGAGTAGACGTCAAGAGCCATGCTCATCGGAGCATGCTGAGGAGGTGGAGGGTCCGATGCAGCAAAAATCTCACAGTAGCTGATCTCTACCGGCGTTAAAGGCATGGACTCTCCAAACTCATATACCTGCTCAGGTGTAGGAATCAGCCAGGGGTCATCAGTCCTGGACAACATGTTGACTTGAGCGGTATTCGGTGGCGGCGCAGGGAAAATACCCATGAGGACCGGGTCTTTGAAAAGACCAGGTCCTATGCTGTCTGGGGGATTCGGAATTTGATCCACATACGGCACGTTGTTCTCGGAGCTAGAGGTAAAAAATGACAACTGGTCTACCGTGACAATCTTGCCCTCGTGAGGGAACTTGATGAATCGAAAGACAGTAGACGGCACGCAAAGCATGGCATGGGTCCAGCTGCGGCCAAGAAGTATGTTGTAGTTGAGTTTAGCGTCAACTACTTCTACTTCCACGTTGACAGTTTTTCCCTGTAATGTAATCGCCAGACTCTCGAGAACTCCCAGGGGTTTAGATTCCCTGCCATCAAATGCCTCAAGGGCATTGGGAGATGACGATAAGGTTGGAGAGCCGATGGCTTTCCAACAAGCGGAGGACATAACACAAGTAGATGCACCCTCATCTACGACGGCTCTGTGAACGTTCAGACCATTAATCCCGACTTGAATAACCAAAGCGATTTGATGCGGAAGCCGGGGAGTAAAATTCTCCAGATCAAAGGTGAGAAGGCTCGAATCGGCGGGATCAATACCACCGATGGCAGACAATAAAGCCTTCCGTTGTGAAGGACAACTCTGAAGAACCTCAAGTGTAGACATGGCACATGGCGCCTGTGCCAGATCCTCAACAATACTGTAATGTTGAGCGGCACGAGCGTTTGGATTATAAGAGGATCTCCGAAGAACACCCTTGGGAGGTGGCTTCACAACGGGTTCGAGAGTCGGCTTCTCAATTTCCAATGAACCAGAAGCAGATGCGGGAGGCGGTCCATCCGCCACTGCCTTCCCGGGTGCCTGCTGCCGATTATTGTAATCCTTGGACCTCGTAGCGATAGTGATAGGTGCATTAGTCTTCATCATGAAAACTTGAGACCCAAACGGTGCAGATGATGAACCTTGTTCGACCATCTGGGTCTGCTGAGATGGAAATGGCTCTTTTAAAACAGCCGGAGTTCCCTTTGAGCCTTTAAGAAGTTGACTGATTTCGGATCGTCTTGGACAATCCTTAGTGTAATGGTCATCTTCACAGATGAGGCAAGGAAATTTCGGCTTACGTTGGGAGCCATCCTCAGTTCGAGTTTTAGATTCTGGTTTTGGGGCATCAGATTTTAATTTGCCTTTGCCCTTCTTCTTCCCCTTGGAGGATTTGTCCGCAGGATTGGCCTGAACGGCATTCACCTCCGCGGTTTTACCAGAATCGGATGAGGCGGGATTAGCAGAGGTATTGTTGGAAGAATTAGCCTTCTGCTTCCCATTCGAAGACTTCTTCAAATTTTGAGAAACGGAACCAATGACACCATCCACCGAAGGGGTGGGCGGGGCCTTTTTGGCTCCGGGCCGTGGTGCATTAGGCAGGATGTCATAAAGCGTGCCAGATTGTGAATAAACAAGATCCAAGTACTGGGCACGCGCGATAGCTTGTTCCTCCGTCACACACGCTCCCATTGCGATATCCCGAGCGATTTTGTTCACAAAGGAGGTGGTGAACCAGTGAGTCAAAATCTGATCAGGTATGTGAAACTTGATCAGTCGACGACGGCGCCGCCACTCATGGATGTGATCCAAGATGTGAGTGGCCGAGTCCTGCTTCAGGGAAGATAGGAGGTGCGTCCCAGTCTCATACCGGACTGGTAACTGGAAATGCGTGAGGAAAGCCATAGCTAACGAGTTGAAATCCTGAAAAATACCACGGGATAGCTCTATGTACCATTTAGCAGCAGCTCCTGTTAACGTACGCTGGAAAAGACGCAAACGAACCGAATCGTCAGTCCAAGAGTTAGACGAGCACCAGAGGTGATACGTCATCACATGCGCCTGGGGGTCTTCTCCAGATTTGCCCTCAAACTTGGGACAGTCTCCTGGTATCTTGGTTGGAACCGGGGGCCAATATGGATTATGAGCAATCGTATCATTGGTCAACTTCGAAACGTCCGGTAGATCCAAGGTAGCCAGGAACGGCAATGGAGGGTTAATTCCCATGCCAGTCCCAGAATAAGGTCCGGTACCCATGCTCCACGATGGTTGTGAATATCCCTGCCCCCATGGGTTCTGTCCCGTAGGATTCTTACCGTGAGGGGCATAATTCATATAGCCAGACTGATTTGGTTGCTGGTAACCATTGTGTGGGGCCTGATAACCAGGGTTCGGGCCCTGATTAGGCATCTACCCCGTATAAGCAGCGTTTGGATTTGGCTGCTGAGCATAGTTAGAACCGGGTGGAGGAGGATGATACTGAGAGCCTCCAGAGTGGTTATAGTTCGGTTGAGATTGACCATGAGGATAATAACCACTCTGAGGATGAGTAGACTGCTGATAAGTGGAACCCCGTGGAGCCTGGTACGTAGGGCGCAGCTATTGATTTGGCTGCGGCATTGAGTGAGCAGGCTGGTGAGCAGAGTGAACGGAATGAGAGGGCTGCCCTGAATGAACAGGTTGACCCGAGTGAGGGGGCGGCCCTGAATGAACAGGTTGGCCCGAATGAGGGGGCGGCCTTGAATGAACAGGTTGGCCCGGATAAACAGGCGGCGCTGGTTGCGCAGGCTGACCTGGTTTCAAGTGAGCCCCAGGTTGCATCGAATAAGCCGGTTGGCCTGGAGGCGGGACACCAGGTTGTACCGGATGACCCGGTTGGCCTGGTGGTGGAACAGGACCAGGTGCTTGCTGGAAACCAGTTTGACCTGAAGCAGAACCATAAAGTGGTCCCGGCTGATATGCAACGTTAGAGACAACAGGATATTGCGGTTGCATCGGTAAAGAAGGCTGGATTTGCCCCCCAGGTCCATAGGCCGGTCCCTGTTGATACCCCGGCTGAGGCTGAGCAGGTTGACCAGCAGGGTTATAATATGGTCCTTGCAGATTATAGAATGGCCCTTGCTGGCCCGCAGAGTAGCCTTGATTGGGCTGTCCCTGTGGGTCGTACTGATAGCCAGGTTGGCCTGCAGGTTGACCTTGGAAAGGTTGTGCCTGCAAGTTCTGAGCCTGGTTGTACGGTAAACCTTGAACATAAAGATAGGCCTCAGGAGCAGGGAGACGCAAAATGTTCCCATGCTCGTCAAGCTGACCCGGAAAACCATACACGGGGGTGCCGTCTTGTGCATAATGCGAAAAGAAAGACCGATAAGGATCTTGGGGGAGTTGTCCAGCTCCGGCGTTCGGCTGCTGCAAAAACAACCGATACTCCTCCGGAGAGATATTCCCCGGTATAGCAGTAGCTAGATAAATGTCCTCTGGAGTTGGCCCAGATCTAGAAGCAGATGCTGAGGCAACAGCAGAAGAGGCAGCCACACAAACAGTGGGTCGCACGGGAACAGAAGTGACGGGCGTCGAAGGAGACACCCCGGGTGTAGTGGCAGCTGGCCTCGAAGTAGGAGATGATATTCCCATAGAGGCAGCAGCTGAGATAATCTGACCCAGAGATCTGTATCCCCGTGGCAAAGAAGGACCAGCTGACGATGTGGTAGCCAGCTCAGACTCGTCTCCCTCAAACAATCTACGAGGGATGCGCTGATAGTCATCAGACCCGGGAATTTCCTCACCAGAATCACTCATGGTTGATCCTGCCGTTAAATCACGCAGAAGACGGCGAGGACTAGGAGGAAAAACAGCAGCAATAAACGGTGAACTCGATGTAAGAGAAAGGAAATCAGCTCCTAATCTCAATTCAGACACAGGGTCCGAAAAGGGCCAGTTGAACTCAACTGGTTCTCCAAAGGGTTGCTCGGCGAGGACCGGTCCCCCGTCAGGGAACTCGGAAACAACAGGCCGCTGTGGTTCAACAGAAGGCTCAGAAGCCTCTGAAGAATCGTCCGTGTAAGGACTACCAGTAGACGAAACCGAGGGTTCCGCCACCGTGACAAAAGACTAGAAGAAGAGAGCACACACACACACGGGCTGAAAACGAATAAAGGCACACGATCAAACAGTCACAAGCAATATCTAAACGGGTGTGTTATCGTGGGAGATTGATTTTACCACATTGGAAAATAAACAAATTCTACCGTTTCATGTTTTAAGAGTCGAGAAACGATAAAAGATGACTCTATCTCTTTCAGAGTTGACACAAGCGTGAAAGGACAAGCGCTTGACGGTCTTTTCAAGTTTAGGGAGTCAGAAAAGACCAAATGACTGCTCAGGAAAAACTAGGCACAAAGGGTGTACCAAATATCCGTGAACTGCAATATACACCTTGGTTTCAAAAATGAAACAGAAATCGACTAAGGACTTTCCGTACGTGCAGGTAGTCTCCCCGAATGCTGTGTTCGGTGTATCACGGGTATAGGGCGGCAGACTCGGCTTCCTGTGGATAAAGGATTGAAAACCTATAGGGGTCTCCCTTTATATACGCGACGGTATGGGGAGCGCAAGTCCGTGCTAGTGCTGTCTAAAGCCAACAGGCGAATGACAGCTGCTAGGTTTAACGACGCCGGAACACGTCTCTAGCCTAGACCTTCTAAATATGTTGCGTTAAGTTCCAATGTTGCCTTAGGTTAATTGAATAAATTTTATAGTTGATCTTCAATTAAGTTTCAATTTCCAGGCCTTATCGTATGTAGTGTCTCCTAAATGCAAGCTATATGCCACGATGCAACATTTCGTTCGATGAAAACTAGTTAAATGAGAGTTGAGAGCTTTTATACAAACGAAATGAACGGAATACAAATAAGAATGTCTCTAATGCAACTAATGCAATTGCACACTTTTCATCCAAACACTAATCACTAGCAATATGGAAAAGATCACAATTTGCACTAATTTAACAAAAGCAAAAGAGATTATTTTTTCATTTTCAATGTTTAATGGCTAATGTGCACTGAAAACAAAAGGAACAATTTGAGAAATGATATCTAAGAGAGCGAAGCAAACAACATTCACTCAACGAAGCAAGCAACCAAATCTCTAAATCGACCCAAAGTCCCTCAAAGCAAAGAAAGACTCGAAAACACCCAACGGACCGTGTGATCTAGGTCCAAAGCAAGGGCAAACGAATTATGAATGAAAGAATGAACAATCACTCAAAAGACGCAGCAAAACAACCAAAGACTGTTAAGAGAGCGTGGAGAATCAATCAACAAGTTGACAGGACAATCAAGACACCAAAACTCCCAAGGAGGGCTTGATTCACTATGCCACTAGATGCCCTAGGGCTCAAATCGTGAAATCGATAGACAAAGGAAAACAACCAAAGGATAGCGGTGAATTCCAGTCAAACAAGACTCCAACACACTCAGACAATCAGGAAATCAAGAAGAAAAGTACTGGTCAAGCTCAGAAAGCCAAAAAATGAAGAAACTCAAAAAGGTCACAGGGGTGGCGCGACTGTGGCCCTGAAACTAGCGCCAGAGGCCGATTGGCGCGACACAGACAAATGCAACAAGCGCCAAGTGGCGCGACTGTCGGGTTAAAACCCGCGCCAGTCGAGTTCTTCAATAAAAATTAAAAAACAAGCTATTCCAAAAGTAGACCAATACAAGCTAAGCAAACCAAGAGGCTAAAATAATGAAAGAATCCAACCCAGAAGGTTCATCAAGCAAGGAGAAACAATCAAAGCGAACCAATCATAAATGGGACAAGGAAAACCGGAAGATCCCCAGTATGGTCGCCAATTTGTTGAGGAGGTAAATCCCCTCTGCGGACAGAGGCGATCCCTACTAGCCCAGCAGGGGTCTAGCAACAAACAAAAAATGCTATGACGCAAGCTCCTAATTACGAATGAAAGACTTGGGATAGAAGCCTACCTGGATTCCAACGCTATGATCTGAAGAAGAAGTGTCCCCGTCCTTCAGCCCTGGCAGATCACGATCCTTCCACGATCTCCGCGGATGAACACCTGCACATAGAAGAAACGAACAGATACAAGCATAGGAACCAGCATACGTAACTAAACATCGGTCAGAAAAGATATTACTCGCATTAACATGATGGAAAACGGAGTGGAACCATAATCATAGTCATCTATTAGATAATAAACGAATAGAAGTTACAACCAAGTTCTGACGTCGCAGCCTCCTTCGAACGGGTCTCCGGTCGTCCACGTCTCGCAAAGCTCGCCAAGGAAAGGGAAAACCTCTCCAGAGTCTCGTAACAATGGTCTCCTCACTTGAGTTGGCCTTAAGGGAAAGAAAGGATTCTTTACAGCACAAAGGCTCTTGGGAATAGGGAGATGCAAAAGCTTCAGCACTTCAAGACTAGCTTGCCATGGATCTGAGCAAGCTTTTATAGATGGGGAAGGAGGGAGTTGGGATCCCTATTATTATGGGATTGGCCCTATCAACAAGGAAGGTTCCATAGAAGGTGGCAAAACTACTTCCCTTCCATAGAACTCCAGCAGCCAAACCTCCCAACTCAAGATAGGCAATGGTTGTGAGTTTGTTTGAACTCAACTTCCGCCATCCATATTTAAAAAACAGTCCCTAAAATGGGTGGCGCGATTGCTGCTCTATGACAGAGCGCCAAGTGGCGCGACCTCTTTACAGGATTTCCCTGATTGGCGCGAGCACTGAACTGCCTACCCGCGCCAATGCAAAAAGAGCTGTTTTTCATGGATTTTGCAAGGAGATGTCTCAAGGGGAAATGAAGCTCATACTCAGAGGGATGCATTGATGATGTTTTCAAGGCATGACAGTGTTCACAGGTCACATAATGGGTCCTCCATTGTGCGGGATGGGGAATGGTAGGGGCGGTGACACATTACTGTGTAACACCCACGAAGAAACATGGCTAATGATATCAAACTACCTATATTTATAGGAATTGGATTAGAGGATTATGAGAAATTTTGGTTTGTAGCTTAAGCAATATGGAAAGCTAGAAAAATTACCGACGAAGATGTAAAGAAGGTGGAGATTTTCAAACCGCTGCGGGAAAGAGTTGACATGGTACATAAAGTATTCTACGACTCATCAGGCTGCTTCACTGGATGATACAAATATAGCACTGACTTCAGAATTCAAGAAGCCAAAATCGTAGTCGCAATGTATTAGTGAACTGAAAGAGATCAAACAGATGAAAAATGAATATGTTTGGGAATTAGATCAAAGGTTCAAAATTTTAATGGGACAAGTAATCTTTAGCATTCCTGAAGAGTAGCATAAGGAGTGGTTTATAGCTGCGCTGCTGCCATATATCCGGTTACCCTTAACACATCAGAAAATAGAAAGTCAAGCCCAAGATATGGAAATTGCAATGAACTTGAAAGCTTCTCCAGTGGGAGAAACTCATGTAGGAGTACAACAAATTCAACCTCATCTAGAAGATCTGACCTTGGAATTTCAAGATTTTAATAAAGGTAAGGAAGTTATACTAGAAGCTAGAACATAAGTGTGTTGTATAAAGTGCAAATATGAAGGCCATTTTAAGGAACAATGTCCTATGTTTAGAGATTATTTTTCTAGTGGAGCACCTAATCCATTGAATCTAGGATCAAGCCTATGGTGTGAGATATGTAGAACTGCAGGACAACATCATCTAGATTGTAGTAGTATGTGCAAACCCCAAGGAAGTTGTTTTGCAACTTTTGTAAATCAGTAGGGCATGATGAGAAGTACTATCGAAATTATGACTTGATGATGGAACACACTACTGATGCTTATCATATGAAAGATAGAGGATATGAACATGAGGATCAAGGATAACATGATGGTTGAGGAGGTTTATAAGAACATGAATGAGGAGGAGGACGAGGATCTGGTTGAGGGCGTGACTAGACTATCTGTTATAACTGCAGGCAAAAGAGACACTATGCAAGAGATTTTCAGAATCCTACTTCCACCCATAAGTACTGCAAATATTTGGATCATGTGATAGAAGAATGTCATGTCCTTACAAAAAATATGCAGGAGAAAAGGAACCATAATCCCACACAAAATCTACAAATGATGAACACTGAACCAAGGGAAGATGAACCGCACATTAAAATCGTAACAAGGAGTGGAGTTGTGACGGGAGATGATAAAGCTGAAGGTAAGAAGTCGTTGGAATATACATGGGTGAGAAAGAGCATAGAAAGAGCCTCTGGGTTTAGTATTCAATAATAAAAATAAATTTTCATGGAGGTGAAGCGAAGCTTCATGGTTTCTGGAGCTTCGACATCTAAAGCACAACTGATGCAAAAGTTATTACCAAAGAAGGATAACCCTAAAGTAACTACTCAACTAAGATAATTTGATCCAAGTAATTTAATGTCATTCTTAGAGACTTGCATGAAGCTATTGAGGAATAAAAAGGTTTTCAAAGGACTTCAGGAGTTGCTAGACTCCTGTGCTAATAAAGAAGTGCCAAAAAGCGATCAACGCACAGTGAAAAATTTACATCGAAATAAGAAGAGAACATGGAAGGAAATGAGATTAACTATGCATATCAGGGAATATTATATGGATAAATTAATGCTATATTTGGGATCTGATGCCAATGTGTTACCTAAGAAAAATTGGGAGAGGATGGGAAGTTCAAATTTGTAATGGTCGCTGATCCAGTTGAGGATGGGCAAGTAGCAGAAGATCATCCCCATGGGAAGATTGTCTGGCATTGTAGTAGATATTGAAGGAGTGTGTGTTGTTGCAAATTTTGAAGTGATTGAAATTGTAGATGATAACAATCCATATCTGGCGTTGTTGGGATTATATTGGGCTTTCGATACTGTGGTGATATTCAATTTAAAGAAGAGACAAATGGTGTTCGAAAAGGATGATATGAGAGTCATTGTTCCTCTAGACCCCTTAGAAGGAGTGCGCTATAAAAAGCTTGTTTGTGATGAGTACTGTGATGTATATTTCGATAACATCTACAAGAAAAAAAATAAGGAGGAATATTCGATTAATCCCACTACATATGGAAGGTTAAGATGGGAACAAGACAATTCCTATACTTTAGATTCTGATGAAGAACTGGAAAATTGGCAGAACCGGTTACATGAGGTATCTACCAGACGATATGCCAAAATCACAAGATCACTTTACTGCATGAATTTGGAGGTATGTGATTTTACTTAATATGATGGGATAGGATATTTAATTATTTTTATCGATAAATTTGAAATAAAAATACTAGAAGAATAAAGGTTCCAAGCTTTGGATGTCACCCTGAGGTCTACACCTACTAGATGGTGGGGTACTCATAAAAAGAATATAGGGAGTTGGAAAGAGTATAAAAGGCTAATGAAGGTCATATTTGGCCCAGTAAATAATAGAAAAAAAGTAAAATATGATGGCAAGGCTGACCCCTGGGAGAATATTTATCATTGGACTTCAATTTGGGGAGAAATTACAAAACAAGAGTGGGTAGATGTGTTTTTTCACACATTGGAAACGATACCTATGAATTGGTATCTTGAGACAAAAATGCGACATGGAATGATGAAATAGAAAAATTTGGTTGAAGGGTTCATACTAACATTTAGTTTTTAAGATGACTGTTTGTGCATAGATGAAGCCCTTTAGGAAGTCATAGAAGGGGTTTTTAAGAACACAACTGCTCTAGCATGGAAACAACCAGATTGGACCATGCAGTTGCAACATATACTGGAATGCTATAATGTGACCGTGGAAGAGGACGATGAGGATCTGCATAATATTAATATCCTAGAATTAGAAGGACATCATGAAGTTTTTGGACCAGAACTTGAAATACTTGATATAGCGAAGCATGAAAAAACGAATAAGGTGAATATCGGATCAGAAGAATAACCCAAATTTGCAATGATTGGGTATTGCTGGGATGAATACATAGTTAAAAAAATTGCAGAGCTGCTGCAACAGTATCAAGAGCTCTTCCCCATGATTTTTTCTGAATTGAAGGGAATAGTAGGGGACCTAGAAGTTATGAAGATTCCTCTGAAACCTGATGTGGAAACAATAAAGAAAAAACCCTATAGGTTGAATCCTAAATACAAATAAAAAGTGAAGGTGGATTTACATAAAATGATCAAAGATGGGATCATTGAACTGAGCGAATATTATGAATGGGTAAGCCCCATCGTAGTTTAGGAAAAGAAGGCAAAGAATGAGATCAAAATATGTGTGGACCTAAGTAAATTGAATGATGCATGCTTGCATGACCCCTTTCCCACACCATTCACATACGAAGTATTGGACAATGTAGGAGGATAAGAGGCTTATTCTTTCACATATGGCTTTTTGGGTTACCATTAGATCCGAATTGTGCTAGAAGATAGACATAAGACAACTTTTGCTACAGAATGTGGTTCTTACCAGTACACAGTGATACCTTTTGGTTTGAAGAATGCTCCTGCCATATTTTCTAGAGTTGTAGTCACAACTTTCAAGGAGCATATACAAAAATTTCTGGAGGTTTAATTTGATGATTGGAATGGATTTGGGTTGTTGAAAAAGCATATTGTGAGCTTGAGGCTGATGTTGGATACATGTAGGCGATATCAAATATCATTGAATTTGAAGAAGTGCATCTTTTTTGTATCTTTTGGTATATTGTTGGGACATGTTGTTTGTAAGTAAGGACTCATGGTGGACCCTACGAGTATTTCTGCTATTGTAAATCTAGATCCACCTAAGATAATGAAATAACTGTGCATGACACTTGGACACACTGGTTACTACAAAAAGTTTATAAAGGGGTATGTGTAGATAAATGCGCCAATGGAGAATTTATTTAAGAAATATGTCTCTTTTCAATGGGATGAAGAATGCCAAAATAACCTCGACATACTAAAGGAGAAGATGGTAACTGCACCTCTTCTGATTTTTCCAGAGTGGAATAAGGAATTTCATGTACATGTCGATGCATATTGCATAGAGTTGGGTATAGTATTGGCTCAACTAGGAGTAGGAGAAATTGATCACCCCATAGCTTTTGCAAGCAGAAAACCGTCCAAGGCAAATAAGAACTATTCCACGATATAGAGAGAAGGATTAGCTATGGTTTATGAATTACATAAGTTCAAGCATTATTTGTTGGGAGCACACTTCAATATGTTCACTAATCACTCCGCGCTAAAGTATTTGGTGAATAATCATATTTTAGGAGGAAAAACCTGTCAATGGTTTCTGTTGTTCCAAGAGTACGATTTCGAAGTTGTAGTCAAACTAGGAATATTGAATTTTGATCTTGATCATCTATCATGGATAGAAATAGGTGAAGAACCCAAAAGTATCAAGGATAGCTTGGCCGATGCACAATTATTCACAATTAGGGTTATAGATGATCATTTCATGGATATTATTTAATTTCTGGCCACAGGAATGGCACTTGCGGAGTACACTACACAACAAAAGAAGGAGTTGGTAGTCAAAGAGGCTGATTTCTCATTGATTGTAGGACAATTTTACCAAATGGGACCAGATTAAATACTGTGTAGGTACATCCCTGATCATGAAAGACAATATATATTTTGGCAGAAGCTCAT
The DNA here is from genome assembly GCA_034641835.2 of Pinus albicaulis. Classification (NCBI taxonomy): domain Eukaryota; kingdom Viridiplantae; phylum Streptophyta; class Pinopsida; order Pinales; family Pinaceae; genus Pinus; species Pinus albicaulis. The sequence goes on along the minus strand of CM076569.1, from coordinate 957,444,222 downwards.
GGAGGAATTGCAGGAGAAAATTATGTAGGAAAGGCTAATGCACAGAAGATCTTGAGAGTTGGCTTATGGTGGCCCACAGTGCATCAGGAAGAAAGGGATTTTTTTCAAGCATGTGATGCATGCCATCGAACAAGGAAGCCACCTAGAAGGGAAAAAATTCCATTAAATCTACAGGTGATACTGCAAGAAATTTAAAAATGGGCTATTGAATTTGTTGGAAATATTAACCCACTAGGGAAGAAGACCAACGTGAGATACATAATAACTGCTACCATTAACTGATTATTTGACGAGGTGGGCTGAGGCAAAGCTAGTGAAGGATTGCAGTGCAAATACCATTGCGAAGTTCATATTTGAGTATATTCTTTCTAGATTTGGGTGTCCAAAGATCTTGATGGGTGATAGGGGTTCAAATTTCTTGCATAAGACTATTGAGGCGCTAACTGAAGAATTTCAAGTACATCATTAGAAGAGTACACCATATCATCCTCAGCCGAATGGGACAGTTGAAGCTTTCAATAAGAATTTAGAGAATTCACTAAAAAATATGTGCAATGTGACTAGAAATGACTAGGACCTAAAGATTCCAGTGGTGTTATGGGCATATAGGAAAACATGCAAGAAATTGATAGGCCATACACCTTTTAGGTTGGTATATGGACAAGAAGCAATCATGCCTATGGAGTACATTGTTCCAAGTTTAAGAATTGCAACATTCATAGATATGGTAGACCACGATATCATGGAAGAAAGGATGGAACAATTTCCTGCTTTGGAAAAAGATAGGTTTATTGTAGGTTTTCATCAACAAGTGAAAAAATAAAGGGAAAAATCTTGACATGTCAGGCACATCAAACATAAGACATTAAAGGAAGGAGAACTGATACTTTATATGATAGCAAATTCGCAAAGTTCCTAGGAAATTTTAAAACACATTGGTTGGGACCATATATCATCAAGCACATTTCTGATGGTGGCACAGTTTAGCTCGCGAAGTTGGATGGTCAGTTGATTCCAAGAAGAGTAAATGGTAGCAGATTGAAGATATATAAGGATGACCTTGTCCTTGAAGCTTCACACAAGCAAATGAAAGGGGACAATATTAGTGCCACATGTAGTTGAAAGTGGGAACTAGACTATAAAATACTCTACAGAAAGGGACTTCATTGAAGGAAGATCACTGCATGATATTCAGAAGTATGCCAAAGTCCGAAAGAACTGTGTTGAAGGAAGATCACTCCGTGAAAGTTAGGAATATGTCAAAGTTCGAAAGAACCATGCTAAAGTAATATTAGTGCGTCATAGTTAGGATTATTTCAAAAATTAGAAAGAACTGCAATGAAGGAAGAATTACTACGACACAAGAGAAGGTATGTCAAATTTTGTCGGAAATGTTACCGTTGGAAGGATAAAGTTTCCGTTAAAACGAAAATTTCCGTTAAAAGGAGTGGGGGAAATGCATTTATGAAGAATAGATGGCCGAATCTGCCACCATATATGCATTAAATGAGCAATATATAAGATATACATGGGTTTTTAAATTCAATTTTGTTATAAAAGCTCTGTCACCCTCCACATTTTATAATTTTTTCTCTAGAAAATTCAAATTGTGAAGTTCCAACCAAGTGAGAACTGAGAATATTGCTATATGTATGAGAGGAGTTTTGAAGATATTGCTAGAGAATTTTTAAAGAAAGGTTTAACGAGAATTATGGAAGCTACAAAAACAACTGTACTAGTGTCCCCAAGGTGCTAGAGGTCATCGCGAAGGCATGCAACCACAAAAGAAGATCCAAAGAAGAAACTAGATAAGAGACCATCTGTGGCCTCTGGAGTAAGATAATCCCCCTGGAAGAAAGTAGCCAAGGAGAACTGGATGAAGAATAAAAATATAAGAAACCTGGATAGAAGGGGAAGAAACTAGTGGAGATCGATGATAGTGAGGAAGATACTGAGGAACCAAAGATGAAGATAGAGGGCACAAAAATTCCCTCTATGCTTCCACACTATTTTCCACAAAGGAAGTCAGGTGCTAAGCTGGTTAAGGATCCTGAAAATTTGAAGTTCAACAACTTCACACTGGAGCTGCCCGAGAAGGTACCATTTGAAAGAGAAGTGTTGGCAAAATACTGCACCTGAAAATGGTGTATTTGGATTTTAACGACCAAACAAAGTACCCAAAATTTGAGCCAAGCAGGTACTTACACCAAGTGTATTATCCAGAAAGTAAAATCACCATGTTGGAGTGACAGTAGTGGTCTAAAGGATTGTAAAGGGTTGGGTTGTTAAATATGTTGAATGTGCAACATTTTGGTCGAAGTTCCATCAACACGGTTTGTGTGCGACAAATTCTTGCTTTAGTGCATGAAAGGTACCTCTAGTTGGGAGAAAGGATCGGGATTGAAGAGATGCTAATCAAAATGATCACTACACTGCCATATCAGGGAAAGGGCCCTGCTGAAGAATTTTTTGGCAAAAGTCAGGACAAGGTAGTCACGGATGAGATGAAAAAGAAGAATTGGTTAGTAAAGAAGTCCAGAGGCTATGATGTCAACTCTATCAGTGACCAAGCGGTGCACTTTTTCACGCACATTCTATCAGGGAAGATAATGAGAAAATATGGAGTGAACGAATTTCCCGCATTCGTAGTCTCCTTAGCTGGACAATGTAGTAAAGGGGTTCAATTTAACTAGGTCGAATACTTATCCCAGGACTTTTTGGAGGATTTCAACGAAGCACAGGACGAATGAAAAATGTTCCACTACATGTGGTTGCTCTTAATAATTGTGTTGCTGGCATGGAAGGAACCAAAGAAGTCACCATTTCCTACTAATAAACCCGATGTGTATGAAGTCGTGCGACACGCCTTGCTTTGGATTTCTAGGTAGCCAACACGCATAATGGAAAACAAGAATTTTTGGGTATGGTTGGAGATGGACTTGCGCACGGTGGTGAATCAACATCCTAGGCTGTCACCTAGTTTGTATGAGTAGTATCAGAACATCGCCGTGTTCAAGGATGATTTTCACAGGGTATATGTTAGAGCTAAAAAGGATCCAATGGCGAAATATCGTCCTCTGTCATACATGGTCACCGAGGATGACCTTGTTGGTGAAATAAAGCAATGGTCATTGGAGTGTATTGCTCCACCCATAGGAGGAAGTGAAGCAAAAACAAAAACTACACAATATGCAGGTACAAGTGGGAAAGATACCCAAAAGGAAACCGAGGAAAATACAGAGAAATACGTAGAAGGAGAGACCGAAGGGACAACAACAGGGCACAACTAGGGTGGCTAGGACCCTCCCAACAATGTAGAGCCAAAGGATTCACCATTAATTGTTTGAAAGGGAGTCCCTACAGTGGCTATGACAAGCCCAAGGAAGAAGCAAAAATCAACCAAGTCTAGAGGAGAAACATCGCTTGTCCTCACTGAGGGGGAAATCGGCGAGATTATGGAAAAAGTTCAAGAAGTAAAAAAGGAGTCTTAGAATAGGATTGAGGATCGCTACTTCACGCTCATAACCAATATCGAAGAGAGAATGGAAGAATTGAAGGTACCGGTGCAAACGACTAGACAACCTGAGCTGACATCCAAACCACAAGCATAAATAAGTCAACTAGCACAAACAAGCACCGATTAGAGACAAAATTTGGTTTGAGAAATTTTCAGGTACCAAGAGGAGCGCTACAGTTTGAAGCTGCAGAAGATATAGATTGTGTGAAAGGATGGGAAAATGTCGACATGAACATCGTTGCGCTTCCTACATAGACATTGCACGAGTTCCATCAACGCATCATATAAGAGTTAAAAGGGCGAGAAAAATGTACTTTGCAGTCAAACATACAGGTGAAACAATAAATTAATATGATGAAGAAGGAGCTCAATAAGATAATCGAAAAAATAAATAAAGCATGCTAGCAACAACAGGAATAGAAGAATCCATCAGGAAGACTTGCATGGAAGTCTTGGATGTCCAGGTCCACACAAAAGAGGCACCAACAAAAAAGGTCGCAAAGCTTGCCCTCGCGATAAGAGATTCAAAGGAAAATATTGAGAAGTTGAAGTTTGAATTTTAGGTACAGATTACTGAGCTGCAACTAAGGCAACCAATCATGCCGCCAAAAGTGTTTGAGTAGAGGGAAGCTTATCTCAAAACCACATCGAAAGGAATTTCCGACACAGTTGTAGAATTTGGAAAATTATTAGATGAAACTATGGTGATTTGGACCTCATTGCAAGAGGACCCAAAAATTCAGAGAATTGAAGAAAAAATTCAAATGAAGCATAAGAAGTTGGATGAAATACGAGCAACTGTGAGGATGTTAGCAGTCTTGTAGAGGCTCACCAGGATCAAAAAAGGAAACAATATTTAGAGTTAGATCGGATATCTTCGGCAGAAAGAGCATCTTATAATAATAAGTACTCAGTTGTGGTAGGATGAGGCCATTAATATCTCGCATATAGTAGATGGAAATCTCAAGGAGATGTGATAGAGGTAGAAAGAATTCCTACATAAGACATTTGGACTGACCACTGAGAAGTTGCTCGAATAAGTGCACCAGGAAGAAAAGTATATTATAGAGATGCTTCATCCTTGAAATAATTCCTACGATAACATAGCAACAAAGATTCGGGGCATACCAGCTGAGTGACTTAGGACGAGTCATCATGAGTGTTGGGGGCTTGTTGGGCGCAACCAAACTTGGTTCATTTTTGGTCAAATACTTTGCATCTTGAGGAGAAGAGTGTGTGGTACCTCGAATTTAGATCTACTGCACGATGTCTAGGAGCTTCAGGGTGGTTCAAATTCCCTCATTTGGCAATGGGTATTGGGTTGTTTTGTCTAGCCCATGCTATATGGACCATGGTTTTGTAATGATGAAAAGATATATAAAGCGATGTAAGGCTTTGTCTAAGTCATGACTTTGATAGTTAATGAACGAAAACTGTTGTATTTTCTGTCTTTATCATGTTTTGGTCCTTAAGGGAAGGTTATGTAGCTGAGTGTTCGAAGACCTTGAAGAGTAAGCAGCTGTGTGCACAAACCACCTGCAGATGTGTGTGCAAGTGGGAGAAGTTGTATGCCTTGAAAAATTATATCATAATAAAGAAGAAGAATTTTTGGGCATATTTTGTGTTTATGTGTTGTGTTTGTTTTCTATCTGTTTATGCAAAGTAATTATATCACCATTTTATCTTATTCTATAATGTGTTTATGTTTGTATGAATGATGCGAAATAATTGATTAAGATATAACCCACAATAATAACATACATGTTAGAAGATTGGTTAAGTGTAGAGAAGAAAAGTAAATCCACCTTGGGCAGTCCCTCAAGACTGCAGAAGCCTGGTTCTGCAACCACCCATAGCCACTTCGAATGATACTGCAATCTGCTTTAGGTTGTTGTCAAAAGGGTCAATTTCTAATGGTTTTTTTGGTACGAAATCAAAGTTGAACTTGGGTCAAACCCAACCAAGCCAAAATAATCTCCTTGAATCCATTTCTACTAAAGTATTAAGCACTGATCCCCCACTGGTGATCACTCCAAAGTATATATTTCTCAACTCTTTTCTTTGCTTCTAGGAATAGCCTTTGTAAGTGACCTAGGGAATCATTTTTCTCACAAATCACCCATCCAAAGGTTCAATCACTTGCCCTCTACTGTGCTGGCGTGTCTTCTAGGTGCCCTCCAAATTTTAAGCAATTTCGATGGTGGGATCTTGAGATATTTCAAGCCCTAGCTCTGAGATCAATTCTTTCCCTTGGTTTCCTTTGGCTAGTGATCTCATTGGTATCATTGCATCAAGTTCAAAAAAAAATTATCCTTTAATTCCCTTATCCTCCGCAATTAGGTCAAACACACCCTTAGTTGATCAATTCCTTCACCTTGAACTAATTGTGGGTCCAATTTGTCTCGTGTGGTCTTGCTTCTTGTCAAAGCTAATTCTTCAAAGACCAATTAGAAAAAAAGTTTCCAAAAGATTCTAAGGTCTAGGAATCTCCTTGGAAATTGATTTACTCAAAACCTAGCTCTTGAAATTATCTTAACCCTTCCTAGAGAGCCTTTTCATCTTTCTTTCCAAGCAGGCAAGCCATATATTTGAGCCTTTCTTGTGAATATGATTTTAGGATCACCATTCATCTTATCATTAAACTATTCATTATCCAAGATCCCTGTTATATCGGGTCTCCTCCCATTAGTGAAATTCCATAAATAACAGGGAGATTTTGCTAAGGTGACAATGGACTATCACTCCATTGTTTCCCTTGACCTAGTATTTCCTTATAGGATCCCCTCTTAGGACCCCTACTAGTTTAAGAAACAAAATTTTGGCACCATTGTTGAGGGGGAAGCAGGTCTACTTCCCAAGTGAATCATTGAGGAATTGATTCATTCACGACATTTATAACATTACTCTAGTGACTACACAATATCCTTCTTAGGATGGAAAACCCTAAAACCATTACCTATCATCGAAGGAAGGATAAAGGAACTCATACTCTGTTATTTGACAAAAAGGATCAATAAAATGAAGCAAAAACACAAGTTTTTTCTCCCTTTTGAACCTTTCCAATATGATTGGACGCATTTTTAGTTCCTTTCCTGAATATCTAGATAGTAAAAAATTCACAGGGGAGGAAAGTACCCAGGAGCATCTCTTAAAATTTGAATATCAAACATGTGGTGCACCATATAATTAATTTACCCACATGATTTCATTTTACATGAACTTAATAGGATATTCCCCAGTGTGGCATCTATCACTGCCCCACCCTCCATTTCTTCATGGGAAGAATTTGTTTAAATATTCAAAAAAAGGTGGTTCCATAAAGAAGACAAAGTCGAATTATATGAAGGTATCCTATCTAGAAAAAAGGGTGACAGTGAATCCATTACTGAGTTTAACCAAAGGTTTAACATGATCATTCATTATATTCCCAAAGAATTAGCCCCCCAAAGTAAGTGACCCTAGCCGCTTAGTTCAATGCTTTCACGGGAAAATTGGATTTTGATGTTAGAAACAAGAACCCCAATAGCTTCCTTCAAGCCTAAGATATCACCTTCGATCTTGATCAAGCCATGAGGAAAACTTCCATCAACATGGTGAAAGTTTAAGATCATAATACCCACCAAAATGGCAAGGAAATTTCCCTTCATGAAAATAGCACATCGCATAGAACTAAAAAAAGAACAAGAGGAGGCCATAAGAAGAAGCCCCTGATCTTACTATAAGGCTTCCCCTCATGTTATTTTTGAACATCACTGACCCCTTCTATATTTCCCTTGGAATAAATGGTCATTCCTTGAGAAATTGTATTCTAAATTATGGTAGTCCAATTAATATCATGTCCTCAAGTGTTATGGAGAAACTTGGACTCAAGATCTCAAAATAATGTCCTAATAAAATGATCCTGAATTGTGATGATATTAAGGTATGTCGAATAGTGGAAGGGAAAAGGGAAAATTTCCATACAAATCTTGAAAAATAATTCACCATGAACATTTTTATAGTTGAGATGAACCCCACATGGGTAATGATTGTGTCTAAGAAATTGGTTGAGAATATATACTTGTCCATTAATGAAGATAACTCCACTATATACCTCCCTTGGAAGGATAACTCCTATGTATCCATTCCTAGGCATGAGTTTTCTACCCCCATGATCTTGCTAGGTACCTATAATACTACTGTATCCCATTATTTTTATTGTTAGTGTAGCACCCTTATTTGTATTTTTGTGCCCATGTAGTCCCCATATTGTTATTATTGTGCCCCATAGAAGCCCACTATTGTTATTGTTGTACCCTTACACTATTATTTTTATGTCGACTAGGATTATATTGCGACCCATTAGACTCATATATATATATATATATATATATAAAGGAGGTTTTGTCATTTGTATCATCCAAGAATTGCTCATTTATGTAATTTAAAGGAGGTTTCCCCCTCGAAGAGAAAGATTTCTAAGTCATTGATCTACCTTTTCTTCTATTTTGTGAGCTGGTTTCATAAAATTTGGAATTAGAACTTTGGAGTCTAGGGTTTCACTACTACAAATAGGACATCTTGGAATTTTCACTATAATTTGTTTTCTACGAAGGTTCCAAAGCTTAAAAAACCCCATTTGAGCCAAAATCCTAAGGAACTTTGTACAAAACTTTCAAATAATTGTTCGTTATATTTTTGTAGATATGGTCTATGGAAGTTAAGATTTTTGTAGGCTCCAGAATTTCATCTCAAACAAGTGGTCGATGTAAAATCGTCATAAATTTCGTTTTAGACATCAGATTGAAATTATGTAAAAAGTGATTGAAATTGCATAGACTCTAGTTTCTTGTGTATTGATTTCAGAGCCGAAGGTCAAAAAAGTGATATGCGACACGCTGTACAAGTTCTCTCTACTGAACCAATCCATAATTAGGCCATTGTGGGAGACTAGCCATAAATTTATCTTGAAGAATCCAAATTAGGCCTGACCCGTGGAATTAAGACTTAGAGGGCTACTACAGGGCTGAATATCAAATATTTGGGATCTGAAATTACAGAGATACATCAATTTCAATATCGAGCTCCTTAAAAATAATAAAAAAGGTGTGTATATTTTAAAAACAAATGCATGTCTTGTTTGAAAAATCAATTTGAAGTGATTACAAGGGAATATTGAAGCATATATATCAGTATTGGGTTATAAAATTCCCCCCAAATATAATTCCACAGCCATTAATCCCTCAAAAGGCTCTACTATGACTCATGAAGGGGAAGAAGTGCAACATGATATATAAAAATAACGAGACCATGTGCAACAATTTTCGCTCTCATAAAGGGTAACAAAAAATGAAATGGAAGCTAAGATGGATGGTTTGAAGAAAGGAGTGGAATCTAAGATGGATGGTTTGAAGAATGACGTGGAAGCTAAGATCGATGGTATAGAAGAAAAACTGAAAGTAGACATGGAAAGTTTGAAGGAAGGTTTAAAAAAGCTGCAACAAGAACTTATTCCTAATGGTGAAACGGTAGTAGATGAAATTCATGATGATAATGAAATAAATGTTAATCATGATTTCATAGACGCTGATGTTGGATTTAAGACCCACTATATTCCAAATATCGATATGAGGAAGTTTGATGGCAAGGATCCAGTAACATGGATACTATAGATGGAGCAATATTTTTATCTCCATAATGTGAAAAACATACAAAAGGTACGCATTACAATTTTATATTTATAAAAAAAATACATTTGTATGGTATCGATGGCTTTGCTCTTAGAAATAATTTTTTCACTTGGTCAATTTTTATGGAGGAAATGATAGCACATTATGAGGATACAAAGAGCAACACATTATTTAGCCAATTGATAAATATTAAACAAAAGGGTTCAATGGTGGAGCACATTGAGGACTTCCAAAAATTGAATATAAGGGTATCTGATATTCCAGAGGAACACATGACTGATGTCTTCATAGGGACCTTAAAGGATAACTTCCAACATGAGGTTCACCTTGGGAATCTGATTCATTGGAGAAGGCATTCAGGTTGGCAAGAAAAACTGAAAGAAGAATTATGGTGACAAGGAAGCCTACCGCTCACAACTATAAAGATGGAAGTGTTGCTACTCATATACTTCCACATCCTACAAGGTTGACACCACAACAATTGGAAGAAAAAAGAGAAAAAGGACTTTGTTACACTTCTGATAGAAAATACACTAAAGGTCATCAGTGTGCAAATAATAAATTATTTTACATAGATTGTGAAGAGGAGGAATAAAAGGAACAAGAAACCTCAAAAGAAGATCATATACACCAAGAAACAACCCTAGAGGAAGAAGAAATGAATCTGACCATATCCTGTAATGCATTGGTAGGAATTACCACTCCTCAAACTCTTAAGATAGAAACAAATATCAAGAAGAAAAATGTAGAAATTATATAACTTATGTGTTATATGTCCAAGATTCTCTTGATCTCACACTATTTTAGCTTCATGAAAAATACAGAATCTATTCCACCATTCATCATTTGTGGAAATTAAATCAAGATTGTAATGCACACATGAAACAATAAAAATTCACACACATTAACACAGTTGTTTAACGGGAAAGCTTAGAGCTGAAACCCCAACTATCTGTATATAATATATGTCATAGAGATAATGTAACAATCCACATACAAAGTTGATCATATCAAGCTCTCAGTACAATACAATCACTACATACTAATCATGCCCGATCTTGCAAATCCATGCACCGATATTTGCCACCTACTAGCCTGCCTCTATTGTGCAATCCCTGCTGAAGAATGGCTCTGAATGAACTCGAATTGCTCCAGCCTTTCTCATGCAATCCTCATTGGCATCTCCACTGAGTGTTGGATGCAATCAATGCATCACTATAGTCACAACTGATAGTCACACTTGCTCTTTCACCTATCTCTCCACTAGTCTCCACTGAAACTGCCATGCACTATAATTAACTGATGTATTCTTCAGTTGATTAATGAGTTATTATTTAGTGAATTAATTAACTAATTAATTCACACCACTCTCACTATTGTATCAATCAATTAGACTAGATACAACTAGCTCAACTGAGTCTAACTGAGTTAAACTAAATACAACTCCACCAACTACTTCTCCAACTCCACCAAACTCTATCACATGAGTTCTAACTAAAGTCCTCCATGCATTAGCTCCAGTAAAACCTCAGGAATAACATAATTATTTGTGTCAGTTTTTGTGCCACATATGTGCACTTAACTGAAGTGCTCCAAGATAATAAGATAATGTTTAGTGCCCAAATATTATTAAGAGCTAATAATATTCAACATATCTATTTTTAGACTGGCAGTCTAAAAATAGAATCCACCCAATATTTCTAAAAATAGAAGTCCATCTATTTTTCCAACTTGACTAACCATCCACAAAATAGCATCCTGCAACTCATAGAATATGATCGACATGTCTAAAAATAGACATAGTCTAAAAATAGACTTTGCACCAAAAATAGCCTGCGGGCCCACTTAGTGAAGGCGAGTCTTTCACTAAGCTCATCATCTTGTTGAATCTCAACACTCCCTCTCAATAAGATAGGGATTATCTGTCACCCCGATCCTGTCTCTATGGTTTTCAAATTTTCTCCTGGTGAGCGCCTTCATCAGAATATCTGCATCCTAATCCTCCGTAGGAATGTAAGAAGGCAACATGATCTTCCACTACACACAATCTCTGATATGATGGTACCGGATGTCAATATGTTTAGATCTATCATGAAATACTGGATTAACCGAGAGTTTAATGCAACTTTGATTATCACAATATATCACAGTAGGATCTAAATGAGAACCGAACAAACTAACTAGGATCTTCCTCATCCATATAGCCTCGCATGCAGCCAAAATTGCTGCCATGTACTCGGCCTCCGCTGAACTGAGTGCCATGGATCCTTTTATCCTATTGTACCAAGAAACTGTTGTAGATCTGATACTGAAAATCCCTCCAGATGTGCTCTTTTTTTCCGTTGAGCTTCCTGCCCAATCTGCATCCGTGAAGCAATGCAGCTTCACCTCATCCGACTGTTTGTACCACATTCCATACGCAGATGTGCCCCTGAGATACCACAGGACATGCTTGCCTGCCTTCCAAAAGAGCTCGGTAGGCTTAACCATCACTTGTGAAAGACGGTTCACAACATAGCATATGTCCGGTCATGTATTGACTAAATACATGAGTGAACCAACCAACTGTCGATAAAAAGTGGAATCCACTACCTATGCTGATTGTAATGTTCCAAATTTTTGCAAATAAATTGGAACATTAATTTTTGCTCATATTATCTAGAAGATAAATAAAATGGGTGAAGGGACCCATTTGCATAAATAAAATTCCACATGAAGTGGGAAGGGATCCATGGAGTAGCCATTTTTGCACCTCCTAGTATGAAAAGGGGGCAAACACATGAGGATGAGGCCATGTTGACCAAGTCAACAACGCAGTTTGAGAGGGTGTAGCTTGCTTGGGAAGCTAGTGCAGTTAGAAAGGGAGGAAACTTCTAGAGGAATGAAAACCTAATTGGGTCAGGTCAATGGCATAGAGACATCATTTTTCATATAAGGAGGATGAGGCAGCCATAGAGATTATCATTGAAGATTCGGACTTTGAGTCTATTTGCAATCTCAAGCTGTTCAGCTGAATTGCAGTGCCTTTGGAATGAGGGAGTCCTGTTTAGGAATTCCTCTCCTTCTTGAGTAGCTCATGAAGGATTTAACTCCATTCCCCATATTCTGGCATTCAGGCCATAGCTTCAGCCATCTACATCAGTGCAATTTCTGTAGCAGATATTGTGCAGTGTTGTTGGGTGTTGCTGGGGAGGTTTCCACACACCATCCGGAGCTTGTTTTTCAGTGGAGAGAGATTCTATTCATTGGGAGATCAGAAAAGGTGGTTCTTGAGCATATCACACCATCTTTGGCATTAGGCCAACCACATTCCATCATTGGCAGTGCAATCCCTCTCTTAGACAAAAATTTTCTTGGTGCACATTTGCTGTGAGGGATTGGCAGATTTTGGAGGGGAAGTCTTGGGTGAAAGGATCAGCCTTTCACTTCAGATTTCTATTGGAGAAGAGCCTTTCATCTACAACAGCTATTTTAGGCTTCTCCATCCATTTCCAGTTCTTGAGTAGCTTCTACCCATCTACTCCGACATTTCTATATTATAGCATTTTTGTATAGATTCCAGCCAATCCTTTTAGAGGATTGATGTTATGTATTTTTAGGGGTTGAGAGCTTGTTCCCCATTCTTTATTTGAGCTTACATTGTTGTATCATTGTATTATCATTTTTTATGCAGCAGTTCCTCACTATAACTAGATAGTCATGGCCTAGGGCTTTCTTTATGCAACAGTGTTTCTCATGTTTCCTTGTACAGATTTCTTGAGGCTTGATATGCCTTACTTGAGTGATCATTTCCTCAAGAGGTTGTATATTTTATTGCTACTATGATCTAATATGATGGCCATTGTATTCTCCGGAATTTCATGTGTATATGATTCACTGCTATTTCCATTAGAGTATTTGTTATTGTTGTAGCTGCAATGTTGGGGTTTCCCAATCTTGTTGTATCTCCCTATTTGGGGATATTTTCCTTTGAAAATCACTCTATAGACAGAGTCTGCTAGTGGGCCAGGTAGCATTTGGAGCTCATCCTTTGTTCAAATGTGACAAAACCAGTAAATTCCCCTGCAGTCTATCTCTAGAATAGATTTTCCTTGTCATTTGACAATGTTTCTGAAAAAGGAACATTATAGTGATATCAGAGCATCTTTCTTGGCTCAGCCTATGGCCTTCAAGCCCAATAAATAAGAAATCAAGATGATGAAGAGGATGAGCTTGTTCTCATCAGTTTTTAGATCCAGAAAGAACCTCTCCAAGTAGTTTGAGGAGAAAGAAGAAAGAGAGGAGGAAGGACCCTGCACTTCCTATTCTCATCAAGAAGGAGACAAAATTTTGAGCAGGAAGAAGACTCCATTTTCTGATGGAGGAAAGAAGGATAAGCTAACAATGCTTCTTCCTAAATCTACACCAAGCATTCATGGAGATCTCAAGGAGATTAGGAGGGAAACAGATGAAGAATCCCCAAGAGGGTTTGTTCTTAAAGCAAACTCTATATTTGTACATAGTGGGTGTGAGCATTTAGCCACACACTATGAGGGTCAACGCAGCCATAGTCCCAACAGTCACATGAGGGAGATGGAATAAGAAGGAGGAGTGACCAAGGAGAGAAGGCATCATGGTATATCATATCTATCATATTTTGATGGTTCACTTGCCGGTTCAGCCAAAGCTTGGGTGGAGGAATTAGACACCTTTTCGCAGCAGCACCAAAATTCCGGAAAGTCAAGCTACTAGAGTTGCAGCGCTGCATATGAGAGGTAAGGCCTATGATTGGTGGATATTTGAATCTTTTCCTTTGAAGAATAATGGCATTACATCTTATGAAAATTTCACTAAGGCAATAGTGAAGAAATTTGATGGGAGGATTCTTGAGACACACATGATGGGTTTGCACAAAGAAGGCCAAACAAAACCCTTGCATGAAAACGCAATGCCTCTTCATAAAAAAATGGAGGAGGCCAAAAATCTAAACCAAAACTTGCTGGAGAAGTAACATTTATCTCACATTTTGAAGCAAGGGAGTATGGGGATCTCTTTCCCAAATGAGGATCCAATCATTGAGAGGTTTCCCACTCATGCTGCAGATATTGAGGGCAACAACGCTGTTAGATCTAGAGTTGATCTAGCACCTCATGCAGAGGTAAGAGGAGCTCTTGCTCCACATAGAGGGATGCTTGCATATTTTCAAGGGAGTCCCCAGGATCTCATGTGTGGATATCAAGGCACAATTCATGAGCCATCATTGGAGAGGTGTGAAACCATGGAGTCACAAGGAGGAGATGGGGAGAAGAACCAACAACATGAGTTGAGGAGTACTCACCCATATCCATTTTTGGAGGTTATTGCACCAAGGAGGGAAGATGGATTACGCAGCCAGGACATGGAAATAATTTTTCATCCATATGTTCAGTCTTCTCTTGATGGAGATGTCTCACCACATGGAGGCATTTCACCCAGGAGGCCACTAGTTCAGCAGAGAAGGATGGTTTCTTCGCTCTTGGAGGCACCACTCATTGATTCTATAGAGGTGGGAGCCTTGGGAGAACTTGAGACAGCAGTGGGAGTTTTGGATAGACTCATGATGGAGGGATACCTTTCCTCAACCCCATATACACCTACTCTCATTGCATATTCTACGCTGTGGCAGAAGAAACATAGGAAGGATAACAACCTTCCAATTTGTGACTTGGGCATAGAAGATGTCAAGGAGGAGGACAACCATATGACATATGTTCTTCATGAGGAACTACCAGCGTTGTCATTATGGAGGATAGATATGAATTGGAACTCCTGGAAATTGGTGGGATATTCCAATAATTCTTTCACCTGCAGGACATTTGATGATCAACATAGGAGGAGATGCACCAGCCATATGGAGATGGGGGAATCAGCACAGCCACCCCTTTTTACTTTATGGATGAGAGGAGATTCATCTATGATTCCCTCAATTAATATGAGCAGAGAAAATGGTAAGGGTGCACATTGCTTTTCACATGACCATTTGTATGATATATATATGGATCCCTTAACCATACACATGCAGGAGAATGCTCCAAGGAGGAGCATACATTTTTCTAGACCTCATGGTTCATTAAGGGCCATAAGCATGGCGAATGGCCATTATCTTGGAGGACTTGGGGAGGATAGAGATCATGGAGGACATGCTCAACTTTCAGCAGATATCATTTACCTTCCCCAAACTTGTGAGGAGATTGATGTAACGCATTGGTGGTTGTGCAACCGCAATTTTTATCAGTCTCTATTGCAGTGGAGCACTAAGCTGCACTGGTTACACTTGAGGGACCATTGTCCTTCTCATTTGTTACACATGGCAGCAAGAATGATGCTCCTATTTTCTCCCTATGATTCTATTGTTCATGCCTTTATGAGGAGCAGGATTGAGGAGGAGACACATAGGATGGATGTGTCCATTGAGGGAGTAGTCCCTCACATCTTTTGCATTGCATGTTCTAATGGGAACATGAGAAATGGTATGGCCACTACAGCAGCAACAATTTTTTATTATGAGGTGAGCCATATGATGGGTATGAGACCATATGAGGATGATTCCCAACTCATCACATATGGAGATGTTTGGGCCAGCATGTCTTGCAGCATTGGGGGAGAGACCTTGAGAGGTCCAACCTTCTTCTTGCCACTTGATGGAAACATTATTGCATCCCAGGATCAGCAAACACTCTACACTTATCTTAAGTGGAAAGATGGACAATGTGGGGTAGACTATATGGTCTACCATGTGCAGATTTTCAGCCCACCTTCTTTGCCGGAGCCAAAGGTGGATGACAGTTTTTCTGAGTTTCCTAGTTGGGAGGTGACTCAATTTGCATGGCACATAGCTTGGGGATGGATGGACCATATGGGAGAGACAATTCCCATTATATTTCAGACTCCATTCCTCAAGGAGGGACCTCTAGACACCACTTGCTATCCTCTTGAGCATTATACCTTACATAATCAGGGCTTGACAACTACTTGCATGCTAAGGAGGAGCACTGTCGAGGATTGGATTGATGAGATAGCATCACTGCACTTGGAGGAGATCATCATATAGGGATGCTACAAGCAGAGGAGAAGAAGACATAGTCTATCCTTTCACTTGCTCGAGGGCAAGCAATCTTTGGGAGGGGAGGATTGTAATGTTCCAAATTTTTGCAAATAAAATGGAACATTAATTTTTTCTCATATTATCTAGAAGATAAATAAAATGGGTGAGGGGACCCATCTGCATAAATAAAATTCCACATGAAGTGGGAAGGGATCCATGGAGTAGCCATTTTTTCATCTCCTAGTATGAAAATGGGGAAAACACATGAGGATGAGGCCATGTTGACCAAGTCAACAGCGCAACTTGAGGGGGTGTAGCTTGCTTGCGAAGCCAACACAGTTATAAAGGGAGGAAACTTCTAGAGGAAGGAAACCCTAATTGGGTGGGGTCCATGGCATAGAGACATCATTTTGCATATAAGGAGGATGAGGCAGCCATAAAGATTATCATTGAAGATTCGGACTTTGAGTCTATTTGAAATCTCCAGCTGTTCAACTGAATTGTAGTGCCTTTGGCATGAGGGAGTCCTGTTTAGGAATTCCTCTCCTTCTTGAGTAGCTCATGAAGAATTGCACTAAATTCCCCATATTTTGGCATTCAGGCCATAGCTTCAGCCATCTACATCAGCGCAGTTTATGTAGCAGATGTTGCGCAGTGTTGCTGGGGAGGTTTCCACACACCATCCGGAGCTTGTTTTTCAGTGGAGAGAGATTCTACTCATTGGGAGATCGAAAAAGGTGGTTCTTGAGCATGTCCCACCATCTTTGACATCAGGCCAACCACATTCCATCATTGGTAGCGCAGTCCCTCTCTTAAATAACGTTTTTCTTGGTGCACATTTGCTGTGAGGGATTAGCAGATTTTGGAGGGGAAGTCTTGGGTGAAAGGATCAACCTTTCACTTCAGATTTCTATTGGATAAGAGCCTTTCATCTACAACAACTATTTCAGCCTTCTCCATCCATTTCCAGTTCTTGAGTAGCTGCTACCCAGCTACTCCGGCATTTCTGTATTATAGCATTTTTGTATAGATTTCAGCCTCCTTTTAGAGGATTGATGTTATGTATTTTCAGGGGTTGAGAGCTTGCTCCCCCTTCTTTATTTCAGCCTACATTTATATATCATTGTATTATCATTGTTTATGCAGTAGTTCCTCACTATAACTACGTAGTCATGGCCTAGGGCTTTCTTTATGCAGCAGTGTTTCTTATGTTTCCTTGTACAGATTTCTTGAGGTTTGATGTGCCTTACTTGAGTGATAATTTCCTCAAGAGGTTGTATATTTTATTGCTGCTATGATCTAATATGATGGCCATTGTATTCTCCAGAATTTCATGTGTATATGATTCACTGCTATTTCCATTAGATGTATTTGTTATTGTTGTAGCTGCAATGTTGGGGTTTCCCAATCTTGTTATATCTCCCTATTTGGGGATATTGTCCTTTGAAAATCACTCTATAGACAAAGTTTTCTAGTGGGCCAGGTAGCCTCTAGAGCTCATCCTTTGTTCAAAGGTGAAAAATCCAGTAAATGCACCTACAGTCTATCTCTAGAATAGATTTTCCTTGTCATTTGACAATGTTTTTGAAAAAGGAACATTACACCGATGTAGCATCCTATTTCCTCCAACCACACCTTTTCCCTGCCAAATTTCCAATCCCAAGAAATAATGAAGGAGGCCCAAGTCCTTCATCTCGAACTCCTTTGCAAGATCTGCCTTGCATGAGTGTATCAACAGTTCATCCTCTGATATTCGTCTCCCATAAAGCACAATGATCAAAAGCTTACCCTCCACCAAAATCTGGTATAGGTTAGGATCCGCCTCACTCTTGGCGAAACCAAGTCCAGTGAAATAACTATCTATCCATGTGTACCAAGCACGAGGTGCTTGTTTTAGCCCATACAACGCTCTTTTGAGCCTACACACATGCGACTCGCTACTGAAGATTTCAAATCCTTCAGGCTGCTCAATGTACACCTCCTCCTCAATGACTCCATCAAGGAACGCAGACTTCACATCCATCTGATGAATGTGGCAACCCATCTGCGCTGAGAGAGCAAGGATGGTCTGTATGGAAGAATACCTTGTGACAAGTGCAAAGGTTTCTTCCTAGTCGATCCCCTCGATCTGTGAGAAGCCCTGGGCAACAAATCTTGCCTTATACTTCTCAATGCTCTTGTCAGCAGCTTGCTTCACTTAGTAGATCCATCTCGAACCTACCACTGATTTCCCTTCCAGTCTTGGGACAATATCCCATTCATTTTTTCTGACAATCGAATCATACTCTTCCACCATGGCATCTACCCATGCGGGATCCTCCATAGCTTCCTCGAAAGAGGATGGCTCCATCACGATACACTTGCTCATCAGAGCCATGTATCCAGTAAATCAGTCAGGTGACTGTCTCTATTTGCGCTATGATGTAGGAGCTCCTACATCCTACGTTGCATCAAGATTTAGTCGCTCAACTTCTATAGTGTGCTTCCAACCTCTAATGTTTGGCGCTACATGAGTGGTTTCTTCCACTCCATGAACCTCATCTTATGGCTGAACCACATCTTGAGGCTCATATTTAGGAACAAGTATCTCCTCATCTGCATGCAAGTGTAGCTCCCTCTCAAGCGACAACTTCATGGCTTTCTCCTCATGAAATTTGATATCTAGTCGCACGATAGCAAATACACAAAATAATTGTGGGGTGTTTCTATGTACCCCACAAATATCCTAACCTATGCAGTCAGCTCCAAATTCTTTCTGGCATCCTTCGTCACACGAATGTAAACAGGTGAGCCAAAAATATTCAAATGAGAAATATCAGGCTTCTTACCAGAAAACGCCCCTTCAGGTGTACTCATGCCAAGTACTCTATGAGGACAATGATTTTGCACATAAACCGCAGTGTTGCATGCCTTAGCCCACAAGTGTATGGAAAGGCCCTGATCATGCAACATCGCCCGTGCAACACCCATGATCATTTTTTTCTTTCTCTTAGCGACCCCATTCTGCTGTGGGTTATGAGGCGCTATGATTTCTCTTCGAATTCCTTCTTTGCTACAGAAGTCTTTGAATTCGCTAGAGATGTATTCACCACCATTATCGCTCCTTAGAGCTTTCACCTGCTTCCCTGACTCTTTCTCAACCAACACCTTGAACTCACAGAACTTTGAGTATGTCTTACTCTTCTTTTGCATGAAAAATATCCAACACTTACGAGAAAATTCATCACATAATACCTGTGCTTTCCTGTTGAAGCAACCAAGAAAGGTCGACACACGTCTATGTGAATTCTCTCAAGGATCGTCGTGGTTCAACTATCCTTCTCATGAAAAATGGTCTTAAAAAATTCTCCCAAAGTACATCCCTTTCACTGATCTAACTGCGCAAGTGTACCTTTGGGAAGCTTGGTAGAAATCTACTGCAAAATTTTCAAAGCGCCATGGTGAATATGGCCCAATATCCTGTGCCACAATTCGCCCTCATCCCAGCTCACCACTCCTTCTGCTTTGCCTGCCATTGCTGCGCAGCCATCTACCTGCAATTGATAAATATTCTTGACTCAAATCTCTATCCTCCTAGTTTGATTAGTTGTTTTACTACGCAGGAAGGCTTTTCCCTCGCTAAAAACAAAATCATAACCCTTGTCTTCCAACATCGCCACAGAGATCAGATTCTTCTTCAATCCTGGAACATGCATGACATCCTTCAAGATGAAAGGTTTTCCAGACTCCCTCTCAAATGAAATGGTCCTGATACCAGTTGCACTATATCTACCATCATCGCCCATCTCGATGTGCATTCCAAGATCCTTTTCATCCATATCACTAAACAAATCTTTGTCTTCAATCATATGGAAATACGCACCATTGTCAAGAAACCACATCGATCACATCACACTTGAAACCAAGCATGCAATCAAATAAAAATCCAGCTCAAACTTCAAGGCTAAGGCCTCTCCAGCTGCCGATCCAACAGCCTGCTTATTCTTCTTCTTTTGTGGATAGTTAGTGGCGAAATGCCCATGATGGTGACAGTGAAAACACTTCACCTTGGACAAGTCCTCCTTCTTTCCTTTCGCACCGGATTGAGAAGGATTTTTCTTCCCCTTCCCTTTCCTTTCTTTGGCAGCCAAAGCGCAATTTTCTTCATCTTCATTATTCGATGAAGATCCATCCTTGGTACCCCGCCGTATCTCCTCCTGCACAAGATCCAACCAAAGTCGCTCCCATCCCGACAGTTTCTCCCATCTCGGTATTTTCTCCCGTTCATTGACAAAGTCCTCATAGCTATGCCAACTCTTTGGAAGCCCAAGGAGAGCCAAGCTCACCAAGTATTCTTCATCAACAGTAACCCCCACACTTCCCAGCTCATCCTTGCAATGGAAAAACTTCGTGAGGTATTTTGGTATACTGTCGCCTTTCTCCATTTTTATTTTCCTGAGCTTGTCTTTAAGCGCCAACTTCCTCTGGTTGCTTCTGCTTTGGAACAAGTCTATCAAAGCCTTCCACATTAAAAATGGAGTGGCTTTACCGTGAAGGCTAGACACAATGTGATCCTTCACACCTTCCAACATAATTCTTCGACATTTTGCTACCTTCTTTTGCCATGCGTCAAGTGCGGCTGCATCACTAGAAGCAGGCTTCGGAATATCAACATCTATGAACTCCTTCAACCCATTATCATCCAGCATCGCCTCCATCCTATCCTTCCATGCTATGTAATTTGAGCTCCCATTAAGGGAATACTCCAATTGCAATCTGTTGAAATACATTTCAATGAATGCTCAACTTCAACGCCAGGAAAACACTACAGCAAATTCAAATTCCACCAGCACAAAACTCAACTGCTTCAATAATTTAAATCTCCTATGATCAATACTACTCTGATACCATGTATAAATTATATAACTTATGTGTTATATGTCCAAGATTCTCCTGATCTCACACCATTTTAGCTTCATGCAAAATACTGAATCTATTCCACCATTGATCATTTTCTGAAATTAAATCAAGATTGCAATGCACACATGAAACAATAAAAATTCACACACATTAAAATAGTTGTTTAACGGGAAAGCCTGAAGCTGAAAACCCCAACTATCTGTATATAATATATGTCATAGAGATCATGTAACAATCCTCATACGAAGATGATCATATCAAGCTCTTAGTACAATACAATCTCTACACACTAATCAGGCCTGATCTTGCAAATCCATGCACCGATATTTGCAACCTGCTAGCCTGCCTCTACTGCATAATCCCTGTTGAAGAATGGCTCTGAATGAACTCAAATTTCTCCAACCTTGCTCATGCAATCCTCATTGGCATCTCCACTAAGTGTTGGATGCAATCAATGCATCACTATAGTCACAACTAATAGTCACACTTTCTCTTTCACCTAGCTCTCCACTGGTCTCCACTAAAACTGCCATGCACTATAGTTAACTGATGTATTCTTCAGTTGATTAATGAGTTATTATTTATTTAATTAATTAACTAATTAATTCACACCACTCTCACTAGTGTATCAATCAGTTATACTAGATACAACTAGCTGATCAACTGAGTCTAACCGAGTTAAACTAAATACAACTCCACCAACTACTTCTCCAACTCTACCAAACTCTGTCACATGAGTTCTAACTAAATTCCTCCATGCATTAGCTCCAGTAAACCCTCAGGAATAGCATAATTCCTTCTGTCAGTTGATGTGCCACATCTATGCACTTAACTGAAGTGCTCCAAGAGAATAAGATAATGTTTAGATTCCAAATATTATTAAGAGCTAATAATATTTAACATATCTATTTTTAGACTGGCAGTCTAAAAATAGACTTCGCCCAATATATCTAAAAATAGAAGTCCATCTATTTTTCCAACTTCACCAACCATCCACAAATAGCATCCTGCAACTCATAGAATATGATCGACATGTCTAAAAATAGACTTTGTGCCAAAAATAGCCTACAGGCCCACTTAGTGAAGGTGAATCTTTTCACTAAGCTCATCATCTTGTTGAATCTCAACAAAAAATGTTATAGTGTTGATTGATTCGGGTAGTACTCATAATTTTAATCATTGTAAGGTAGCCAAGGAATTGAATTGCTTCCTATACCTAGCACTAGAGAGTCAAGTGATGGTTGCAAATGGAGGAACTATAAATTGCTCTGGAAAGTGCCATAATATCAAAAAAACCATGGGGGAATATGTATTGAATAGTCCAATTCTCTCCATCCAAATGGGTGGTGCTGATGTTGTATTAGGAGTACAATGGTTACAATCTTTGGGGACACTAGCTTTTAATTTTCAAGAACTTTTCTTGATTTTTTTTCACAAGGAAAGGATGTCGAATTATGGGGTATCGCAGGGAAGCTAGGAAATATAATCAACTCTTGTTTCATGACAAAGCTTCTGAAGAAAGAAAAACAAGGCATAATAGCACAATTATGCTCACTACAAGTTCAAACATCAAAATCATCTATTTCTCCAGATCTCCAAAAAGTCTTAGACAATCATTCCAAGGTATTTGAGACTCCCAAAGGATTCCCACCTATTCATGATCATGATCATGCTATTCATTTGATTCCAGGAAGTGTTCCTCCAAACATCAAGCCTTACAGATATCCTTATGCTCAAAAGAGTGATATTGAACATATGATTGCAGAAATGTTAGAGGCTGGTATAAATCAACCTGGTCAAATTTTGTTTCTCTTCTCCAATATTATTGGTGCACAAGAAGGATGCATAATGGCGTATGTGTCTAGATTATAGGGAGCTCAAAAATCTCACTATTAAATATAGATTTCACATCCCCGTCATTGATTAATTATTGGATGAATCACATGGAGAAATTTGCTTCACCAAGCTGGGTCTTTGTTCTAGATATCATCAAATTAGAATGAATACTGAAGACATTCCGAAAACAACATTCATAGCTCATCAGGGTCATTACAAATTTTTGGTCATGCCTTTTGGCCTTAATAATACACCTTCCACATTTCAAGGTTTTATGAATTCCATTCTCAAACCCTTCCTTAGAAAATTTGTGTTATTATTTTTTTATGATATACTAATCTACAACAAGTATTGTAAGGATCATGTTCAACGTGTTGACATGGTGCTCAAACTATTGGAGGAGAAACAATTATATGAAAAAACCTCCAAATTTTTCTTTGGAGTACATGAAGTGGAATATTTGGGTCATATTGTATCTCATGAGGGTGTTATGGTAGACCCTACCAAAATTAAATCCTTTAAGGAATGGAAAATCCCTACAACCATAAAGCATATTTGAGGATTTTAGGGCTTAATAGGGTATTATCGTAAGTTTGTTAATAATTATGGGAAAATATCGACACCTTTAACATCTTTACTGAAGAAAGATGAATTTTCTTGGACTCCAGAAGAAACTAATGCCTTTGAACATCTTAAAGAGGAAATATGAAAAGCACTGGTCTTAGCTACACCGAACTTCAAAAAAACCTTTATTTTGGAATGTAATGCCTCAAGAGATGGAATTGGTGTGGTTTTAATGCAAAAAGGAAGACCCATTGATTTTGAAAGTCATCCAATCAAAGGAAAGTATTTACTAAAACCTATTTATGAGAAGGAAATTTTGGCAATACTACATGCACTAAAGCAATGGTGACCTTACCTAATGGGAAGACACTTCAAGGTAAAAACATAACATGATAGTCTTCAATACCTTTTGGAAAAAATATTATCTTCAGAACAACAACAAAAATGGGTCACAAAGATATTGGGTTATGACTTTGAAATCATTTATAAAAAATAGAAGAAATATTTTCTTGCAGGTGCACTCACAAGAAAGGATGAGAATGTGGAAGCATTGGTTTGTGCCATTTCTATTATCCAGCCTGAGTGGATAACCGAAGCAAGCGATGAATGGAAGAATGATGAAGAAGTGTGGACACTCATTCAAAATTTGCAGCAAGATCCCAGTACATCTAAAACATTTAGCTGGAAAAATGATTCATTATGGTACAAAGATCGCTTATATATTTGTAATAATTCCCAACTCAAACAAAATATTCTTTTGGAATTTCACACCTCTCCCTTGGGAGGGCACTTGGGATTTTTAAAAACTTACCACATTGTCAAGAAGGAATTTTAATGGGATGGACTTAAATCTGATATTCAAAATTATGTGGTAGAATGTTTGGTTTTCCAACAAAATAAAGTTGAGACAATTAAGACCCCAGGTCTGTTGCAAACTTTATCCATTCCAAGTCAACGTTTGGAGGAGGTTTCAATGGATTTTATCACAGGTTTACTGAAGTCTGAAGGAAAGACTGTCATCATGGCGGTAGTTGATAGAATTACCAGGTATGCACACTTTTGTGCATTATCTCATCCATTTAAAGCAAATATATTTGCTACTGCATTTATGGAAACAATTCAAAAGGTACATGGAAACCCAAAGATTATTGTGTGTGACAGAGATCCCATTTTTACTAGAAATTTTTGGACGAAATAATTTTCTTGTTTTGGTACTCAATTAGCTCCTAAATCATCATATCATCCTCAATCTGATAGGAAAACTGAGATAGTGAGAAAAATTTTGGAAGGATATCTTCGTTTCTTTGTATCTGATATATAGAAACAATGGGTCAAGTGGTTACCTTTGGCTAATTGGTGGTATAACACTTCCTTCCATACTACAGAAAAAATGACCCCATTTATGGCACTTTATGGATATAATCCACCATCCATCACGTAATATTTAAGAGAAAATTCTAAGGTTCAAGTAGTCGAATATCACATCGAGCATCAACAAAAAGTTATCTAACTATTAAAGGATAACCTCACCTTGGCGCATAATCGAATGAAACAACAGAAAATCAACATCACAGCGAAGGAATTTTTGATGTAGTCGACTGGGTATTTTTACGGCTACAACCATACAAAAAAATGTCCCTCAAGCAAGCTAAGAAGTATAATAAATTATCACCAAATTATTATGGTCCTTACAAAGTGTTGCAAATTATTGGTACTATGGCATACAAATTGGAGCTTCCTGCATCTTCCCGAGTGCATCCAGTTTTCCACTTTTCATGCTTAAAGAATATTATAGGTGATAAGCTCTCAGTTCAAATAATATTTCCAGAACTTGACGAAGAAGGGAAAATCACATTGGAACCTAAATTGGTCATGGAAACAAGAACTCGAAAACTACGAAATCGATTAATTTCATAGTATCTCATCAAGTGGAAGAATTTACTTGCTAGAGATTCAACTAGGGAGGATGGGAATTTTATATAGAAGCATCCAAAAGTACTCAAGCTTTAAGGACAACACGTTTTTGAAGGAGAGGGGCATGATATGTCCCTATAATACTAGTGTATCCCCTTATTTTTATTGTTAGTGTAGCCCCCTTATTGTTATTGTTGTGACCATATAGTCCCCATATTGTTATTATTATGCCCCATAGAAGGCCACTATTTTTATTGTTGTGCCCTTACATTTTTATTGTTATGTCAGATAAAATTATATTGTGACCCCTTGGACTCCTATATATATAAAGGATGTTTTTTAATTTGTATCATCCAATAATTTTTCATTTATGTAATGTAAAGGGTGTTTCCCCCTCGAAGAGGTATATTTCTAAGTTGTTGATATATCTTTTCTCCTATTTTGTGAGTTGGTTTCATAACATATATTCTCCTCTCAAGATCCCTATGAAGACTTAGAAGAATAGATAATTGAGCTTGGGAAATGGAGGGTTTTTAAGAATGAACACATCAAATCCCACCTCCCCCTAAAATTTGGATAATGTATTTTGATGGAGCTCACTCTTAATCAGGGCCAGGGTCTAGTATTTTCCTCATCTCCCCATCTGAGGAATATTTTATGTTTTCCTTGAGACTCTAATTCACTTTCACTAATAATGTCACTGAATATGAAGCCCTATTTTTGGGGCTGGAAGTGGCCTAATCAAGAAAAAGACAACAATTTCTAATACTAGGGGAATCTGACTTGATGGTTTCATGAATAAGGGGAACTTTTGATACAAAACATGAGAGGCTAAGGATTTATAGAGAAACGATCATTCACTTGATCAAGGACTTTAAGGAAGTGTCTTTTCAAGATTTAGACCAATCCTTAAATGACATGGTAAATACCTTAGCAATAGTTCCATCCACTTCCTTAATCATTAATAATGATATCTCTAAAAAAGGGAGATGTATAGTTGATACGATTAATAGGCCCTCTGTTCCTAATTATAAAGACCATTGGCATGTTTTTGAAAACGACCAAGACATAAGTAACTTCCTTCAAAACCATGGAGATCCCCTCAAGTGATTTGGGGATATAATTAGTGAATTTTTTTTTGATAAGAATGACTTAACATCGCCAAGCTTGATAACCAAGAGTCACCTAATACATTGGATCTCAACCTTGGATCTAAAACCTCTCCTCAAATAATTAAGATCAAGAAAGGATTGAATAAAGAGGAAAGGGTTGAACTCAAAAATTTGTTAAGGGAATTAAAAATATGCCTTTTCTTGGTATTACGATGATTTAAAATCCTATAACCCCAATATTATTCAGCATACCATTCCTCTCAAGGAAGGGGCGAAGCCTGTTAAGAGAAAAATAAGACAAATGAACCCCAAACTTGCTCCCTTTGTTAAATAAGAACTCCAAATCATGGTTAATATTGGAACCATTACCCCCATACGACACTCATCCTAGATTTCCAACCCTGTGATCATTCACGGGAAAAATGACAACATTAGGATGTGCATTGATTTTAGGGATCTTAACCAAATATGCTTAAAGGACAATTACCCATTTCCTAAAATGGAGAACCTATTACAAAGAATAATTGGGTCACAAATGATGTAATTTTTGTATGGGTTCTCTAGGTACAACCAAGTCATTGTAAAGGAGGAAGATCGTTTGAAAAATACCTTCACTACACCATGGGGAACATACATGTACCTTAGGATGACCTTTGGTTTACTCAATGTTGTATCTACTTTTCAAAGGGCCATGGATTTCACTTTCAGGGATATCATTTGGAATATAATGGAAATTTACTAAGATGACTTAAATTTCGCTTCAAAAGAAAGGAAAGACCATTATAAGGACTTAGGGAAAGTATTCGAGAAATGTAGACAATACAACATATCCCTCAACCCTAATATTTCAATATTTGGTGTTGATAAAGGTAAATTTCTTGGGCACGTAGTCTCCAAATATGGGATTACCATTGACCTCGAAAGAATCCAAGTAATAAAAAACATTCCTCCTCCAAAGGACTAAAGTACCCTAAGATCTTTGTTCAAAAAAATTAACATTGTGAGCAGATTTGTACAAGACCTTTTCGATATCATTAGGCCCATGAATGACCACTTGAATAATTACACTCCATACATATGTAACCATGCAACGAATATCGCCTTCAAACAAATCAAGTAAATAATCTCCTCTGCATCTATCCTTGTTATCCCCGATTATATCAAATACTTCATCATCTATTATTTTGCCTCTAAAGATACTATTTCCAACATATTTATGAAAAATGATGATGAAGGGAGAGAAAATCCCATAACCTTGATGAGAAAACCATTGCGTGAAGCTGAGACAAGATACACAATCACTGGAAAATAAGCTTATTCTATTATCAAGTCTCTCATGTACTTTAGAGAATATGTGGCATACAACAAAATATATGCATATGTCCCTTATCCCGTTGTAAGAGATGTGTTATCACAAAATGATTACTTTAGGTCCAGGGGAAAGTGGGTATCCAAAATCTAGGAATATGACCTTGATATCCATCCCAATAAAGTCATCAAGAGAAAAGGGCTAGCTGAGATGCTAATTGAAAGTAACAATGAAGCCATTAAACAAGGGGAAGAAGAGAAAATATGTGCCATTTTTGTAGAAATTAAAGGGGATTATTGGTATTATTATTTGCGCAACCTATCAACCCCTACTCACCTAGTTGATCACAAAAGAAGAGACCTGATATGGAAGGAATCCAAGTTCTTCCTGACCCAATATGGCTTAAGTTAGATGAGTCCTTATGGGGTGATTATTCAGTTTGTTAGTAGGGAATAATTTGAAAAACTAATGAGAGAAGTCCATGTTGGGTTTTTTAGGGGACATTACACTACCTGAACCACTACTCACAACATAGTAAGGGTTGGTTACTATTGGACCACCATCTTTGTTGACACATTTAACTTTGTGAAAAAATGCCAACCATGCCAATTATTTGCTAGAAAATGACAACTAGCTACCGTGCCTTTGAGAAATCTTGTTGTGAATGCACCATTCCAACAGTGGGGTTTGGATTTTATTCGGGAGTTCAAATATAACTCAAGCTATGGGTGTAGGTGGATTCCTAAAACCATTGACTATTTCAAAAAATGGGTTGAGGCTATACCCACCAAGAAAGTAACTGACTAAGTAGTTATGGACTTCCTTGAGGACAAAATTATTACCAGGTTTGGTGTCCCCACCAAGATCGTGACTAACAATGCTAAAGAATTTGATTCCATGGCCTTAACATCCTTGTGCAATAAATACGGTATAATTTTTTCACATTCATCTAACTTTTATCCTCATGGAAATGGCCAGGATGAGTCAAGTAACAAAAACCTCATAAAAATAATCAAGTGAATAGTTGGGGAACATAAGAAGGATTGGGATAACAAGATTAATTATGCCTTGTGGGCTGATCGAAGAACTATTAAAGTCTCAATCAGATTTAGCCCATTTCATTTAGTCTATGGTTCTAAGGCAAAGATGCTTATCCAACTCCAGTTTCCCATCCTTGAATTACTAAAATATTTCCCCGATCAACAAGATTCCATATAACCCTATATCAACCAAATAATTGAAAGCGACGAAAATAGAAGAAAATACCTTGACCATATCAGTCGTAGTCATGACAAAATGAACACTACTTTAGATAAACACGTACGAAACAAAGCCTTCAAACCTGGCAACCTTGTGCATTTGTGGGACAAGATAAGAGAGAATCTTGGCATGCATAAGAAATGAGACAACCTATAGGTAGGCCCGTTTAGGATAGCTGATGTGGCAGGGATAAAATCTTATAACTTAGAAACTCCTAATGGGGAATCTATTCTGCTTCCTGTGAATGGGAAGCTCTTGGAAGAGTATTACACCAAGGGAATGTGATATTTTAGTATATTCATGTTAGAGTGGGATGCATTGAATGCTAATTTTCTCATTAGAAATAACATCATATTATTTTTCTCATGATAGATTGTTTGCATTTAGCCTTTAAATTTGCATATTTTTACCTTTTTGTTGATTATGTGGCCTAACAATAAGCATGGGTGATCATAAGACAACATAAAAACATGTTTCCCCATGTGTTTATTCTTTTTATGTGTAGGTAATAGGTCTCTGGTATTAGGATATTGATGGTGTTCTCATGACTTGTGTGTAATACATATAGGAGAAAATCTTCTCCTAGATGGTCCCCAACCAATAGCCAGCAACCCCTTGCAGCCACCAGATAGCTCGCTGTGCCATTTTCTCTACCACCTGAGCCATCCATGTGGTCCCTCAACCACTTTTCATGAGTGTATGTTTGAAGGTAGGCCTCCTGACCCCAAAGGTATAGATTTTCATTGTTATAGTTGAGTAATTTTCCTTACTTGTCATGGGCACTTTTGGGAAAGGATTGGTGGGGGGATTGTTACAAAGTTTTTTTTCACCCTAATCACTTCCCACCCCTGATTCTGAAGTGCCCTATGACAGGTCCTGTGAAGTATATCCACCTGGAAAAAATACACAAAGACATCATCTGAAGAATCAAAGAAAGTTGTCGTGAAGGATCACTGGAGAGACTTGGTCAAAAACCTAAATTTATGGGTTAGCACGCTTCCATAGTGGTCTGCTCGTGATGATGGCAGGTTGAAAATTTTGGTCTCGCATTGTCAACGCCCTTTTTTTGGGAAAGCCGCACTGATCCCTTTTTGGAATTTTTCCTCAAATGGAGGAGAAGCTTCGACCTCTAGAAGCTCTAGGGCAGTGAGTTGGTTGTTATACGGTGGTGATAGGGTCGAGCTCTCTGATTTTAGATCTTTGATCTTATCAATGGGGGTTTAACAATTAGAAAGTGGTCCTTACTTCTCCTTTCATGGGTTCCCAACCTCTTTTCCCTTCCTATAAATTGATCCCCCTCCCTCCACTACTGGATGGTCATTATCGAGCTAGTAAGATCATTCATTTCATTTACGCTCTTGTATTGTGATAATTCCTAAGCTATTCGGGAGAGGGAATTCCTTAGATATTTGGTGAAGGACTTGGACATCACCAAAGGGAGGCCTCCAACATCAAGGCTTGGGTTGTAAGATATCTCTTTTATATTCATTAATAAAACATCTAGTGTTTTCTTTCTATATTTGTCTAATCATTTGCACAAATAGTCTAATGTTCCTTGATTTCTTAGATAGATAATGTTCATGAATATTAAATATTGGATTACGTTTGTTGTTTCCTCTTGATCATCCATAGGTATTCGTGTGCCACCAATAGCAAGGAGCGAGCCTAAGGGATTGTGGATCAAGGCCATCATCAAATTTTTCAAGAATAACATCAGGAAAAGGTAACTCTATCTCCTTTCTTGCCTCATTTTGAATATTAGCTAAGGAATATTGCATTAGAAAGTCTCATAATTTTCTAGAACCACTTTAGGGCTAGAGAGATTTCCTCTGTCCGTAGAGGGGATTTATCTTCACAACAGGGATTTGGCAGAAAGAGTGGGTTAGGATTGCATTCTTGTATCCATTTCCTGATTTTGTGGTTACCCTTGTATCCTAGTCCCATGGGATCTCCTGTACTGAACATTTGGATTTTGGGTTGGCACTACATGGGAAATATCGGTTTTGGTTGCATGGCCCTTCTTCCTTATACTACCCACAGTACTCCCCTTCCACTCATTTTAGCCCCATTCATCTCTTTTCCCATCTAGTTTCACATAGGGTTAGCCTCCCCCTCCCCTTGTCCATACCTTAGGTCGGCCGTGAAACAATGTCCTAGAGGTTGCTGCAGCTAAAAAGAAAAGAAAAAGCATAATTTGGCCGCTCTCAATAGGAAATTTACCACCAAATGCAAAACATGGCCAGTACATACAAATTTAGCATGTGGGAAAAATCCAAACATGAGCTCTACCCCTTATCCATGGCCATCACCCTAATTCCTATGGGACCTATATGAGCCCCCTCTACCATTAAGGAGCCTATGATTGTCCCAATCCTTGGTGGTCGATGAACTACCCCACCTTAAGGGGGTTTTCACTACTACATATTACACATCATGTTCTCATCCCACACAGACCCAAGAGATTATGAAGAGAAATCAATAAAAGGCAAAAGGAATATGAAGAAGGGTGGAAAAATAAAGGCTAAGGTAACTCATGTACAATGATTTTATCCCTCCTACACTCATATACCAGGTGTGGGCTTCCTTTATTTAACTACCCTGGCTCCTTGACATGTGGTCTAGATGTTTTCCCTGATCCCCAATTTGTTCTATCATTATATCATTTTCCACCTACCATTTGAGGGATGTACAAAAAACATGTCCCCCTTATAGAGCTTGAAACCACCTAATAGGGTCCTTGGCTAACCCCCTATTGAGCTTGGAGACACTTGTGCATACCAAAGCCCATTATGGAAGGGCACACCACCATGAAGTGCTCCATTGGTTCCATGACTTGTAAGCTCTTTTACTTGATTATTATAATGATTTGTTGTATTGGAGGGTAAGGTGACACATAGGGTCTTCTGTAGGATTGCAGGTGGATTCCCATTTGGGGCTTAGTCTCCTTATACGGGGTCCTATCCCTCTAGAGGGCCACATTGGTACTTTTAGGGTGAGAATTGAGAGCCATGGGCCTCCACCATATGCTAGATTACTTAATGGATTCTCAGTAGCATTTTTTTATTGCTCATATTTCACTTGGTTTACCATGCCCAATCGACTCCACAAAAGCACCATATACTTTGTATATGTTCCAGGATCCAGAGGATTGTTCCTTTCTATAGAGGTGGGGCTTATGTCATCATTCCAACCCTTATAGATGGTCTACAGGCACTTCTAATCCATTTAGAGATCCATGAGGATGACTTGGTGCCCCCACACCCAATTGGGATCACCACAAGTTCTTGCTTGGAGAACAAGGGGCTAACCCCTTGTCCACTATGATGGGAGTCCATTTCTACATCATGGCACCATTTGGACTTCATTAGGTCTCCTAAAAGGCCCAACGACTCATTTTTTTGATCATTTGACCCTCTTGAGAGGCTTATTCATGTATTATTGAGCTATTTGGTGGACTTGTCACCAAATGTTATTGTTATTTTGCACATTATTTTATTATAGGGGCTAAATTAGGTCAAAATTAGCTAAATATAATTCATTAGACATTGTATAAATAAACAATGAGTTGATTCATTCTCTCATCACCACTTGGATTGGGTTTCTCTTTGATGTGAGATTTTTTCTATCCTTATTAGAGGAAAAATTTGAATTAATGGATGAATTTTGATGTTTTTATCTCTTCATTTTTGTCTTGAATCTTCACTATTGGCATATAATGATGATTGGATATACTCTTTGTTACATGTAAGTTCTCTTTAAAATTCTATTCTTGTTATTTATTATGTCACATGCATGTTGCTGGGGATTTTCACTATATTAGGATGAAATTTACTACTTTTCTTATGCGCAATTATGGAAATTTGTCTTTTTATAGTGTTTCATCATGTCATGGGCCATGTATGAATGAGTGAATATTCCTAGAGATATTTTGTGATCAAAGTTTTATCTTGGTAATTCATCACATATTGGAAGTCTAAATTTAAATACCTTGAAGCAATTGTTCACATGCCCTAATTTCCATTTGAAATTTTTCTAGAGGCCTCCTTGAGTTAGTGAATCCATCCCAAGCATTGAAATCTCCTTGATTCCATTTCTCCCAAATGATTAGGCACTGATACTCCACTGGTGATCACTCTAAAGTATATCTTTCTCACCTCTTCTATTTATTTCTAGGCCTAACCCCCATAGGTGACCTAGGGCATCATTTTTATCACAAATCACCCATCCAAAAGTTTGATGTCTTTCCATCTACTACAGTAGTATGTCTTCTAGGTGCCCTCCAAATTTGAAGCAATTTCTACAATGGGATATTGATATATTTCAAGCCCTAGATCAGAGATCGATTCTTTCCCTTACTTTCCTTTGGAAAGTGACCTCATTGGTATCATTGCATCAAGTTCAAAGAAAATTTCTCCTATAATCTCCTTATCCTCCTTAGTTAGGTCAATCACACCCTTAGTTGATCAATTCCATCCCCTTGACCTAATTGTGGGTCCACTTGGTCTCGTATGATCCCGCTTGTTGTCAAAAATAATTCTTCAAAGACCATCTAGAAACTAACTTTCTACAAATATTTTAAGATCTAGGAAGCTCGTTGGAAATTCATATACTCAAAACCTAGCCCTTGAAATTCTCTTAGCCCTTCCTAGAGAGCCTTTTCATATTTTCTTCCATGCAAGAAAGCCATATATTTGAGTCTCTCTTGTGAATATTCTTTTAGGATCACCATTCATCCTATCATTGATCTATTCATTATCGTGATCCAGGTCTCCTCCCACCGGTAAAAGTTCATAAAGAGAAGGGAGATTTAGCTGAGGTGAAAATGGGTTATCGCTCCATTGTTTCCCTTAACCTAGTATTTTCCCTATAAGATCCACTCCTAGAACCCCTTCTAGTTTGAGCGGTAACAGGTCCAACATATGGAACATCAAAGGGAGGAGTACATGGGACAAGGGGCATATCCAGTTCTCCTTCCATATGTTGACAATATTCCTAATCAAGAGGACATGATGAATCTCATTTGAAATATTTCCTTGAAATCCAAACTAAGAATCACAACTTCTCATCTAAGAACTACAATTCCATGTCCTCATTAGGAAACTGATAACAAAGATGAAGTAACCAATCAATTTTTTTTTCAAGAGATTCAATCAATTTAATTCTAAGTTGATCAATTTCATCGATAACATCTTGATATTAATATTTATCAAAAACTCAATAAATCTCATTAACCAAGTGATTGAAAGATGTGATAGAATCAGTGGGTAAAGAATAACACCATTGCTTCGCACAACCATCCAATGTAAGGGTAAAAAACCACACAATTATTTCCTCTGAATAAACACCATTCAAGAAGAAGAATTGCAAAAATTCAACAGCATATCCAAGGATAGTTTCTATACCCTTTAAATTGAATTTAAATCACGAAAAGTAATGTAAAATGTAAATGGGGATTGAAATATCTAAAGCCTTTGTAAAACACCTCAAGATTGTGATTTGGGATGAATCCATTAAAGGTAAGAGATTCAAACAAACTTCACATGCCCAACTTGCCATCTGGCCCTCCTTCTAGTGCCAAAAATGTTGATGATGTTGGATTTTGCCAACCTTGTAAGGGGATATCCCCGATGTGAAGTCCCAATTAAAACTCACATCGTTTGGTGTAGGAGTCCCATCCAATCATACGACCCAAACATCGTTGAATGGTTTCTTTCAGTATATGCCTTGGTTTCAATCAAACACAAGAGAACACATTTCCTCTTTGGGTCAGCAAAAACGTGAGCCTTGTGAGACACCAAATGTAAGGTATACCAGGAATGCTTACGCGACTGGTGAGATAAATGAGCCACTGGTTAGAAAAGTAACAGTATTATCCTAAAGGGGGACCCAGGGAAATGAGGAAGGCTTGTTGAGTACCTGCAGACTAGTCCAAATAGTAAATAAAAACCATTAAGACATAACAACATTCATTCAAAAATATCCATGGCTAAACAACAAAATATTTCATTAACTCAACATATGAATAAAGCAACATAGACCATACAAATAACCATAATAGTCAAACTATATCTATGATACCTGTATGAAGGAATTCTGACTCATTGAGCTTGCGATTATAAGCATAATATTCCATGTACACCGTTACATGAATTAAACATAGTATCTAGTAGTGGAACATCAAGCCACAACTTTCTTCTCCAAAGAATAATATATCTCCTATGTAGTGCAAGAGAAGCTAAGGCTAAGCCTCCCAAAATCCGATAAAAAGCCTTTTTCTTGAGTTATCATGAGGATCTATTTATAAAATTTCATAATGACCTTTGAGCTTCCCCATAACTCTTTGGCCTCTATGAATGTTCATATTCTAATATGAATCATTACATTCCAATGTGTGGTTTTTCATATTCCACATGTATCCCTTGGACTTCATTACATAAGATTTATTAAATAAGAAAATTTACACATGAGACGATGGACTAATAAGACAAAAATGATAAAAGACAAAACTCATCAAATGGGTATGTCATGTGCTTCTTCATGGATTTCATTTTTAATGTAAGTGTGCCATGATCTGAACTCCTTCGCAATGTCTTCGATACAGTTTGGAAAGTCTCCTTTTTAGCACATATTCACCTCCAATGCCTTTTTTAATATGTTATTGAATCTTGACTGCATATTATTCCACAACCATGAAATCTTCATGTGAACTTTGAATGGTGAAAAGGAATACTACTGAATAATATCTTTAGTCACGTCCAAGCCTTCCTGTTCGGTTACTTGTTTGATTCGTTCAATGTAGTCCATGATCTCCTGGAAGATGACCTCTCGACCTCTGATTTATTCAAGGGTTTCGATGGCGGGCATATTATGTTTCTATGTAAGATACTCAAGCCCATTATGCAGTCAGCTTTATGTAACCTTTGTGTTAACCGATTGTGCTCCAATATGCGAGTAGTTTTGCAGGTGGAGTCTCAACTATACTATATCAATCTTGATGGAGACATTGTCTTTCCTTTCCAAATGCTATAGAGCATTCAGATATTTGGAAACCCATTCATGAATTTTATCAACTACTCTATTTGTTATATTCAAGAGTTTCACCACTTCCTGTGCATTCTTCTAAATGCCAACGAGAAAATCCATGACTTGATGTATAAGTATCATCTCGTCATATAGTCATGCCATGGTATCCTCCAATGGTTGCATATATTTAAGCATGGGTGAATGCCATTCTACAGTATTGATGCTATGTGATGATAACCATAGGTTCTCCACTGAGACTCTTATCTACTTGTTGTTGCATCGCAACCAATTATATTATCAACCTAACATTCTAATTTAACAAGTACTCTAAGTTGTCCCGTGTCGCTGTAGCAAATGAAAATTTTTCCTCCATGACTTCCATTTGATTTCTTCTAGTGCTAGAGGTGATCACCTTTTCTATTGCTACTAAGACTAGATTTTGAGGATCATGTGGGAAGTATCTATGCCTCTTTTTCACGATCCTCTTCTTTAACTGATCAAATGTTACACTGCACATGCCCATGACTTAGTCTGCTGGTGGAAATGTAATCCCCATCTCCCCGAATTGAAGATGTCCTCCTATCAGTGGTTGTTCACATGGATTATTGGGCTCATCATACATGGGATGGATGGTATCTTCTTTCTCCACCTCTTGATTCAATTTTTCTTCTTCCAACCTCTATTCTGCTTCCTCCTCCTAAGACTACCTCTACTGTTATTCCTCTATCTGTAAGGCTTTCTTCTTCTTCCATCTGTTTCTTATCAAGAAACTCATCTTGCTTACTGCTCTCCTCCACTTTTTCTTATCCTTCCTCCCCTTCCCTCCTCTATGGCTCTGTTTGTGTAACTCCCATGTTTAAAGGATCGACCTTCCATTTCTTGTTGCTCTTTCCCACTGAATACCTGATCCCTTTCCTAGGAGCTAGCTTCTTTACTTGAGGTGTTGTTTCCTCCTCCTCCTACTCTTTCTCTTGCAATTTCTAAGCTGGTGGGTCGTGGGGTGAACTAGCCTACATGGTTGAATGTGTATTCATTCTGGAATTGTACCAATTCTTTATATTTTTAAGTTCCGGTCTAGATAATGATGAATACCCTGTGTTATGATTGACCCTTTAACAATGCATTCTGACAACTTGCCTAAGATCATATGCATGGAAGTATTTGGTGGTGAAGTGTAGGAACTTCAACTCTTGTATCTCGACTAGAAATTCCTTGTGACTCTTTAATTCATACATTATGATCCTCAATGGAAGGATAGGACAAGGGGCTTTCTTCCTCCCATGGAGAATTATCGACAACCACTTTTCCAACTAATTTTACACTTCCTACATAGCCACTTTGTTTGTCACATATCATGATGTAAGATGAGTGGCTATTTAACATATGAAGCATCTAAAATATGTGCTCTCAGGAGCTGAAAATCAGTCCACGATATCTTGAAGGGACTCCGTAACTTAATCAGTAATGCATGTCAAATCTGTGTCAAATATTAGGTGGAAAATAACTGAAAAGAATTTTTAAGCCAATCTGTCGTATGCACCTCTGAAGCTTCCTTTTGATAACACCCTGTAGTGGAAATAAATTGGGAACTTTTCTTTGGGAGTATAGTTCCAATAGAGTTTTGGGAACACATATCGTGCACAGATTCCGTCTAGGAGATATGCAGACATGTATAATTATGGTACTTTATTTTCCTGTAAATATGCTTTGGCTTGCCCCACCTATTGCTGCAACTCGTATGATAACATATCCACCCAATTGAAAGATTTACCATGTGTCACCACTAGATTAGCGTATATATCCAATTCTCTTGGAACACCTTAGTGTTCTTAAGACCAAACATCTTACAATACATATCCATCAAATACTGAGATATATATATACATACATATATATATATATATATATATATATATATATATATATATAGATATATCTAAAGATATTCGTTGGATAAACTGCTGATGGGAAATGGCGAAGCTTGGCAGGTTCTCAACAACATTGTTTAATAACATCATTCGTGTCAAGGGTACCCCAGCTTGTGTAGAAACTTTCATTTTCATACTAATTGGGCTTGAGCATCTTATGGTATGTATGATATCCTTACAGTAATATATGGTGAGGTGATTTCCACTCTTGCTCCGTAGCACAGGGTGAGAGTCATCCATGTGTGTGATGATCCATTCAATAGCTTCATCACATGGCATGACTAGGAATTTTCATTTTTGTGTACTCTTTTATTGTTTCAATGGCTAGAAGGAAAGTTTATAATTCAAGAAAGACCGTGAGTTCACCTAACCTCAAACTTACTAACTTAAACGCTTCTAATGGCTAAGTGATGAAACTTGAGATACTTTGAATGAGGAGGATGCGACATTAGGAGAAAACACATAAATATAAAATAAAACCACATGTCGATGCAAAGGGGATTGAAAATACAATTAACATAGGCTCCAAAATCGACATAGGAAAAAAATTTGGAGGATCGTTTTCATAGTGGCTGTTATTACTCTCCCCGACTTCCTAGGCTGAAAATAGGATTGAATAAAGGTAACCAAAAACCAAATTTTAGCTAGGTAGCTATCCCTACCTAACCAGAGAGGGCTCTCTCTATGTCACTTTTTAAAATATTCAATTTAAGGTTGAATACCATATTTTAGGCTAGATATAAGTTAATATGTTTGAAATTTGTTTTATAATTTGTTTGCTGGATAAAAATAATGATAAGTGAAACTAAAGCTAATTTTAAAGACTGAATTGCAGAGAATAAAATAAGGCAAGGTAGGTAGACTTATTGAGCACATTTAAGTTGTCATTGTGTATGTGATGATAGAAAAGGAAAGGGTCTGAACGAGCATTTAAAATGAATTCATTCTTCATAAGAAAAGACGCACTTGTAAAAATCTTAATAAATAGCAGCAACAGAAACTTAGGTCAAAACATGAAAGATGATGGTAAATCTACATACTTCTCCACAACTTCCAACAGTAAATGCACTACAAAGTGATAATACATTACGCTAATTATGAGTTCTCAATATCTATGCACTGCATAGTGATACTAGGGATAATCTGTCATGCATGTTATGAGAAGAGGAGCTCATTGTTAGTTGGGACAACTAATAATTCTAGTTCATTGATAAGATTTAAGGCATTCTCACCATGCGAAATTGAATGAAATCACCACTTATTTTAGATCAATATGGGTTTGAACATTTGCAGTAAAATTGTATAGATTGTTTAAAGAGTTATTTTCAAGAATGATTAATATTTACAATACAAGAAAGATTGGACTATGACACCAGTTATTAACCCTTGAAAAACTTGTTTGATAACAAGTGATGGAAAAATAATACTTAGATGTAAAATTCAAACCTAGATTAGAAACCAACCAATAATACTAGGATGCTAGAGGTGAATGTCAACATATTGGAAAAACCATCCATGAAATAAGAATAATCACCTAATATTTTCAATAAGGTACCGTCTCTTTGCTTAACAAGTGCTCTAGTGAATGTGAACAATTCTAACCGACAATGAAAATCAACAAAATTTTGAATTTTTTATTTAAAAATATGTTTAGACAATTTGTGTTAGTTTGAATCTTGAT
This sequence comes from Pinus albicaulis, assembly GCA_034641835.2. Classification (NCBI taxonomy): domain Eukaryota; kingdom Viridiplantae; phylum Streptophyta; class Pinopsida; order Pinales; family Pinaceae; genus Pinus; species Pinus albicaulis. The sequence goes on along the minus strand of CM076569.1, from coordinate 957,404,447 downwards.
TCGAAGTGTACGAAAAAATACCACTTTAGCTGTGCATAACAAACAACCCTAACAGCAGAAATGACTGCTAATATCTTCAGATTTGCAATTAGATGATCAAGACAAATGCTGCAAAAATCTAGACCTATGCATTAGAAGACATTAAACAGTAGAAAAATAAGATTTACTCCATAGATCCAATAGACAAGACAAGAATATATCCAATGAAATTTTTATTAATGGCACCTGGGAGGAAAACACAAGAGGGTGTTCCCTGTTCTCCTCAATGGGATGGGTTCTTGTAAGTCCTCAGCACTTCAGATTTAGAATTTCTCTCTCTTGATGGTGTAGAAAGCCCAGAAAAAATGGGAAAAATATGGCTATGATGATGGATCAATAGCCAGACCAAGAGTTGAGATCCAGAGTGATCTTTAGGCAACAACCGGTGAAAAATGAATGGGAAAACCATTCTATTTATAACAAAATATTGAGTTAGTCTAGAGATTGGTATATAATTAAAATATTATTAACCAAATCTAGATCCAACTTTTATGGAATATTTTATTATATTTGTTGGAGGGAAAAATAATTTGACTTAAGTCAAATCCCCTTATTTGTAAATAATAAATAAATAAATGATTTATTTATTATTTTAAGGATGTGATTAAGTAATAATAAATAAATAAATGATTTATTTATCATTTTAAGGATATGGTTGAGTAATAATAAAAAAAATAATGATTTATTTAATTATTTAAGAGTGAATTGGTCATATTTAACAAAGAATATTATTTAAATAAGATTTAAACAATTATTATTTAGAAAATAATAAGATAAATAATGATTTATCTAATTAATTTCCTTGTTTTGGGTTAAATATAACTAGAAATTTTAATTAAACTGTTGTTTAACTAATTATTCCTTGAGTAAAATCAAACAAATGTATATTTATTTAATATTTCCTTATGGGGTTTCCTGTTTAGACGATAAACAACTTAATAAAGGTGATTTACTAAGTTATTTTCATAGTTAAATCAATTTTACTTGGAGAAAAATTAGTCTTACATGATGTACTTGGGTCCATCTAATTATAATAGGTTATATGACCAAAAAATGGTGTAACAGATTACCCCCCAGCGTGCGAGCATTAGGAGCTAATCGTATGACCGAAGTACGTTGTAAGAACTCGATCACTAGACATTGAAGGGAACGTCAAAGAGAGAGAAGTATAAGGTAAACCAAAGTGCTGAAAGACCTAAACCCTGAGGAGGCGACTTGTAGGTGCAAAAAGTATTTTTAATGAGTGAGTACCTGCTATAGGTGACGGGGGAGGCATACCTATGCCCGCCGAGGCAATAGTACAAACAATAAAGCGTCCGGAAAACCATGGGACAGAATAATATAGGATATGCTGGCATAAACATGAGCCAGATAAATAACATGATAGTGAATCCCACATACATATTGTGCCTGGGATAACAACCAGGACTTGTAAAATAATAGCTGAGTACATGAGGTATAAATGCAACCCAGATTCCCCTGAACACGGGGAAGGGCTCTAAAAATCTAACTGATACATGCAAACAAAATGGCGCTGCAAGCGGCTGAGGCCTACATCATCAAATGTATGGAGCTGCATCGAAGGCTGTGATGAAGAAGTCATCCGAGTGTGTGGAGGGCTACCTGTAGGGCCACCCCCTCATGAGGGTTGATACATCTCACACACACTCGATAATCATCGATGTCAGCTGCTGCATCACCGAACCATCGAGTATACAGATCTTGATCATGCTAAAAGGAGCTGGAGCTGAGAAACAATCAATTCAAAGGGCAATAAGGAGTCCCTTTGCTTGATTCGAGGCACCGAACCAAAGTGGAAGATGGAACCAAGGTACACCGCCCTCTAGACCTGTCTTATGGAATGAATGAGTTGATGTCAACAGAAGGAGGTTCACCATAGGTGAGGCAATAAGGGATCCTCAACTAGGGCACGAGAGAAAATAGTAGAGTGACTGAAAAAATGACACTAATGATGATGATGAAATGGGGGGAAATGAATAGCGAATGGAAGACTTCGCTTGTTAGATCAAAAAGGGTGTGGATGACCTGGTAGAGACTGACACAACATCATGAGGGATAGGGGAAAGCGGGACTGAAGGCCATAATGTGCGACACGAGAGAGGGACCAAGCGATGAATTATGGAGGACTATGGCGAGATATAAAGGGACTCGGGATAGATTCCATGAGAGCAATGATGACTCAACTCGAATGCTCTAAACAAGGGTGACTCGATGGTGCTGCCACATATGTAAAGGGTCCAATGGGGACCATAAAAGCATGAGTACAAGATGGTAACTCACGACGAAAGTCAACACGAGCATGGATAAGTATGGAGGCAAGATGGTGCCCCCGGTACGAGTGTTGCAAGTGAAGAAATTCGATTTTGAGGAAGGGTGAAGTGACGCTTCTTGCGAAAAATGTGTCCCGGTGAAGTATCAAATCACTGAAAACTAACAAATACCCATTTGAGGGCTCGGTGAGAGCTTTCCAATGGTGCAGACGGTTTGGTAAATGGGGCTATGGTTAGGTCACAGAAGGCGAAAGAAAAATAAACAGGGGCTTCTCTTTTAATAAGGAATTTTCCCTCCAAATTCATTCATTTGCATGTGGAGTTGTGGTGAATGTAGAGAGGAGAGAAGGCCCTAAATCTTGCGTTGATCGTAGCGGACAAATTGAACATTGGAATCGAGGTCCGTCAGTTGCAGGTAAGAGACCTAACCCTACTCTTTATTTTCAATGGATTAAAAGTTCATATTATGTCCCTAGGGCTCAGGAACAACCCCTTACTCCTCCTCGTGGCCGGGTCACACTTTTTGGGGAAAAAAGTGCGACCTGAGTAGCAGGTTTTGAGCAGAAAAGTGCGACCTATCTCATGTTTGGGCCGGAAAAGTGCGACCTGTTAGGGAGGGGTGTTTCTGTGTTGTGTTTTGGCTTGCACTAGGCTTTTTTGATGTGAAATAGTCCTTCCTATTTTTTTGCTGACAAATATGATGTTTTTGTGCAGATATGGCAGAATTACGGATTAACTGGAGAGAGAGATACCTAGGCACATTACAGTAAGAGATCTGGGAGGATCAGGGTGTCCACAATGCTTTGCTTAGGTTTGGGGTTCTGAAGCTTGTGGAGAACCCTTTGATGAGAGCTAGGGAGCCTTTATTGGCCCGGATTGTTAGATATTGGGACCCAGACCATGAGGTCTTTATAGTGCAAGGGCACCGGATCGAGTTGACAGTCCAGGATATATATTTCCTGACTAGTCTCCCACCCCTTGGGATGGTAGGGAATACTGAGCCAGTATTACCATGTGGGTGAAATATCATAGAGTTTGTAGAGCGCCATTGTCAGCTAGGTCTCCAAGTCAAGGGGACTCGGATACCCATCAGGGATTTGGAGAGGTTAGAGACCCATGCTGTGGCTGCAGCAGTGCTGCGGATCCTAGGAAACCAGGCACTCCATCACATCACAGGGGGGAAAATGATGCTTGTGGAGAGTGTTTTGAGTGGGACCTACTATGGGTGGGCCCAGATGATGTTGTCGTCATTGAAATGATATTTTTCGCTATGTAAGCGGCAAGTGAACCATGAATGTGCATATGGTACAGTTTTGTGCTCTTTCTTCTTTTAGAAGATCCCGAAACTTCGACCTCGCATAAAACTCCCAGATGGGGACCCGAAAGAGCCTAAGATGTGCTGGTGGGGGCGACTACTATGCAGAGGAGGAGGTGGAGAAGTTGGATGGGTGTTCCATCCTGATTTCTTTGTTCATTGGGATCAGATGCCACTGTATATAGACGAATATCCCTATAGTGGGATGAGTTATTGTGGGGATCCGGATCTGCCACTGCCGCCCGATCATATATGGGGACCCGATGGTAAGTTACAAATTGCTAATCTTTTATGTGCATGTAAATTTTCTGGAATATTAATGTGGTACTGATTCTTTTACTTTTGGTATGCAGATACAACACCGGTAATACCGGCTAGGTACATGGGATGACCTGCAGTATCAGGGGCCGCAGGATCTAATGGAGCAAAGGTGCAACACAATGAGGATGTAGCAGCCTTTTTGGAGGATATCCATCATATATGTGAGAGGCTTCTGATCGGTGTTTCGGAACGCGGTTGGCAAGACTTAGATGACCAGTACATAGAGCCATGTATTAGTTTACCCTCGGAATGGCGAGGGGTCATGTAGCGCATGGAAATGGCCGGATAGGGCATGCGTGATATATGAGTTGTGGGGACAGAGCCATTGGCTCGGGATCCTCCAGATAGTGATTAGTGTGTAGGGGTAGGTGATGCCCCCAGTTTTGAGTTTTTGTAACATGCTATGGGCATGTCATATGTATCAGAGTTAATGAACTCTAAAACATTTTATACCTCACATACTACGAATATGCATCATTTTGATATTTTTATGTTATTGTCTTGTGTTAAATGTGTGTGTTAAATGCCAATCCAGAATATGTTTTGCAATGCTATCTAAATAGTGATTTTGTGCTCTAGGTACATGAATGAAAGTAATGATTTCGAATTCATGCATCAAAATCTTCACTCGTAAATATCTTCTGAAAAGGATAGGATTATGCACACGATATACACCATTCAATTGCATCACAAGAAGTAGGGAATCTAAATGAACATGAAGGTGGAGGATGCGATGTGAAAGGGCATCAGCTAATAAACCTCATACAACATCATATTCGGCCTGATTATTGGTAATAGTACCAATGCATACACCGTTCCAAAGAATAAGCACATGTAAAGGGATAAAAATGGCCCAACCTACCGAGGCTAAATTCCAGGAGTAGCGACTTGCACCATCGGCAAAACCGATATAAGGTGTTGACGGGGGGTCCCTCTGAAAGGTGCCACGATACAATAAATGGGAGGAGAAAGAACAATGCTGGAAACCTGGGCGCACAGTAGAAATCGAATGCACTCTGTGGAAGGGAGTGATCTGGGTAGGATGTCTACTTCCCACATGCCGCCAATGAGGGGGAGTGTGGGAGCTATTGGAGGCGTAGCTTGAGCTCAGGCTATATAAGTCACCAAGGGTATGGATGATGGCATCCCGTTTATGGGTGGGAAAGATGAAGTCAGGGGAGGACGTGGCTTCCATGATGTCGTCGTCACAACAGGAGGTGGAAGGACATGAGGAACGGAGACCACATGACGCGATGAGGCTACCTGACTTATCATCATGAGAAGAAAGGCTCACATGCACATCGTCGCGGGGGATGGTGTAAGAACAAGCAGATGAAGGATCCACTGATGTTGAGCCCAGGGTGATCATTGAAAGGAGGTCAAACGAAACAATGGGAGAAGATTCAGAGGGAGTTTCTGCTGAGGGTTTGAAGGATGATGAAAGGTAGAGGATGGTGGCCGCATGCTCTATCATTTTGACATCAAGGGAGGAATTTCAATAGGAGTGATTAAATCCTCAGTCTGGCCTACAGAATACTGTGCAAGTATGGGAGAAGCAGATTGGTTCTGTTCAATCTCGTACTCTCGAACTACATCTAAAGAGGCACAGTAGTGCGTAAGTCAGATAAAATGATGACAGTAATGGCCATGGAGACCACACAAAGCACAAGGGTGTTTGGTGTGAATAGTCTTGGTGTTCTTGGTTGCGTTCGATGACGAAGTAGAGGTTTCGGGGACCGTAGACTCAAGGAACACGACTTTAACCATGGGCTTGATGCGAGCCAACTCGGGACAAGTATGGGTGGCATGACCAACGACATCACTCAAAGCATAGGGTTTTGGAGGTGGAGGAGGTGCAGAGTCAGTCGAGGTATCTTTTTCCTTTAAGGCCATTTTGCAAGCTCTGTCCTTCTTACCCGAAGCGGTCACAACAGGAGGCGGTTCCTATTTGAGGTGGCTGAGGCATTGTGACAGTGGGGGAAGTTAGGGGGACCGGTTGAACTGGGGTCAAAGCAAGATAAGGTTTAGGTTTACCTGGTGAGGTGGCAGTTGGAGGATTAAGGTACCAAACTGGAAGCCCAATGGTCAAGTTAGGAAGAGGTAGGGTGGCCATGACAGGTGCTGTATAGATGCCTGGTGGAGGGACTAGGAACAATATCTGACTGGAGGGGTAGTGGCCAGGTGGGACAGCTCCTAAATGGTTAAGGCCTAGAGAAACTGACCTAGGATGATAAATAGGCTCATGAGTACCAGCTGAAGGGCCAGGAGGAGGATGTCCAAAAGTTTGCATCGAAGGGCTAGGAGACAACTATGGAGGGTGAGGGGGCTACCGACTAGCCGAGGCGGGCCTCTTGAGAGAAGCCCGAGATGATTACATCATGCAAAAATTCGATGAGCTGGGATTAGAGATGGGAGGAGGAAGACCAGGGAATGTACCAAGCAAGCAGGAGTCCTTGTAGATGCCGGGTGAGACACTAGTCAAAGGGTCGACGGTTTGCTTATTAGCCACCGAAGAAATAGTGGACTCAGGGGAGGTCTGAGACTTCGGTTCGTAATATGTCAACTAGTCAATGGTGACTATCTTTCCATTATGGGGGAAGGAAATATTGCGGTGGACCACGGAAGGGACAACAAACATAGCGTAAGTGTAGCTAAGACCCAATAGAATGTTGTAATCTAAGGGGGCATCTATGACTTCTATGTCAACGCAAACTGTCTTACCCGTAAGAGTGATAGGAAAATTGCAGAATAAGCCAATGGGCTTGGAGGCATGGCCATCCCATGCTTAGAGAGTGATCGTGCAAGGAGATAACTCAGGAAATCCGATTTTTTTCCAAACCGAAGCAGACATCACGCAGGTGGATTCCCCCTCATCAATAATGCACCAAGAAACATTGGCATTCCAGATCTTGACTAGGATTTGGAAAGCAACGGAAGTAGGGAGAGGAGGATGTTCCGACCGGTCAACATCAAAGACAATAAATCGATCGTCAGAAGGATCTACAGTGCCCACGGCTAATAGAATATATTTTCATTGTGAAGGGCACAACTGGAGGAGTTCCAGCATTGAAATGGCAGCAGGGTATTGTGCCAAATCATCGACTATGCTATATGAATGGGCAACTTTGCCAGAAGCAGCATTTCGACATAGTGGTCCCTTAGGGATCTTGGTATGAAATTCTTCCCTAGGCTGAGGGATCTGTAAGGGACCCTTAGGTGTTGAAAGAGGATCTGTAGAGGCTGAAGAAGGCGGCTTGGAGACAGACGTAGCGGGAGGCTTGTTGTACTGACGAGACCAAGTTTGAACATCGATGTCTACGGTTGAAAGTTGATCAGATTTCATCATGAGGATCTAGTCATTGGGGGTACCAGACAGAAGAGGTTGGGTAACAGTGTGGTAAACAGGAGGTTGGGCAAAGAAAGGAGGCATGCTTTATCCTGAATATGTGCTACCGGGAGAGGAAGAAATGAAAACGGTGTTGGCCCCCTCCTGAGGAAAATCAGAGCCCATGGGAGGTTGAGAAATGACGACACACACATGACACAAAGGAAAAAGAGACCAACAAGGGCAGGGAGGTGCAATATCAACTGATTACAATGTCGAAATAAGGGCAGAGAGGTGCACGATCAATTGATTTCAATTTTTTAGAGTCTTTTCTTGGCGGTGTTAACCAAGCCCTTTTTCGCTTAGGGTGTGTGTGTAAAAGTGTGTAAATTTTAATTTTTAAACCCAGAAAATTGTAGAGAAAAAGAAAAAAGTGTGCTGTAGAGCTGTAAATAACCTGCAAATGAAAGTATATAAGCCTATAAAATAGAAAATAAACAGCTAATAATGCAATAATCTAAACCCAAGAAGGTGTGCCTCTCAACAATTAGTCTACAGGTGAGTGAAAAAACTAATAAAAACACATTAAACAACCAATAGATCTAAGGTCAGAAGGGACAGGGATCTAAAGGACAAAATCTGCTGGAAAGTGGCACAGAAATAGCAATAGATCAGCGGAAAAATTGTTGTAGAAAGAGGTGGCGAAATGCTATCTCCAGGAGGGAAGCATAGTGCACCCTAAAGGAAAACCCAAAGAAATATAAATAAATATATTTGGATGGATAACAAGCCGATCTGAAGTGGATCTGAAGGTGAGGTATCAGATTTGAAAAAGTGGCTGAAGACTCTGAAATTTCAGACAACCTGCAACAACAAAAACTCTTCCACAAAAAGTGGAGGGTACTGAAGCCCTAGGGGGTTAGGTTCCCACTTATTTGAGTAAAACAGAACAAGTAGGTCCAAAACGGGTGGAGACAGTGGCCAGAAAACCCTAAACAGAGGCTCAGAAAAACCCAGAAAACTTTCAGAAAAATCCCTGCAAAAAGTACAGGTCACAGTTTTTGACCTGTTTTCAGTAGAGGTCGCACATTTTGGGCTGTAACGTGTGCCTTGGAGGTCCAGGTCGTAGGTTTTGGGCTGAAAAGTGCAACCTGTACTTCTGGCACTCTCAGCAGTAGATTTCAGAAAAATTTGCCATCTCAACTATGGCTGATGTTTGTCACCTGCGCAATAGGTCCGAAAACACACGGAAGTCAGAATTTTTATCGCTTTAGGGTTTTATGGGTTAAAAAAAACATCAAGAAAAGAAAAAAAACGGGTAGAAGAGAAATCCCAGGGCCTAAAGAAACTGGATATTGAAGGATCAGAAAAACGACAGCGGTAATAATTGTAAACCCGTGTGGAGTCGCTAGTTGTTAGTATGAATCTTGATTCGAAGTGTACGAAAAAATACCACTTTAGCTGTGCATAAAAAAAAACCTTAACATCAGAAATGACTACTAATATCTTCAGATATATAATTAGATGATTAATAAAAATGCTACAAAAATCTATACCTATGCATTAGAAGACATTAAACATTAGAAAAATAATATTTACTCCATAGATCCAATTGACAAGACAAGACTATATCCAATGAAATTTTTATTAATGGCACCTGGGAGGAAAACACAACCCTATTCTCCTTAATGGGATGGGTTCTTGTAAGTCCTCAACACTTCAGATTTAGAATTTCTCTCTCTTGATGGTGTAGAAAACCTAGACAAAAATGGAAAAATATGGCTATGATGGTGGATCAATAACCAAACCAAGAGTTGAGATCCAGAGTGATCTTTAGGCAACAAAAGGTGACAAATGAATGGGAATACCCTTCTATTTATAACAAAATATTGAGTTAGTCTAGAGATTGGTGTATAATTAAAATATTATTAACCAAATCTAGATCCAACTTTTGTGGAATATTTTATTATATTTGTTGGAGGGAAAAAGAATTTGACTTGAGTCAAATCCCCTTATTTGTAAATAATAAATAAATAAATGATTTATTTATCATTTTAAGGATGTGATTAAGTAATAATAAATAAATAAATGATTTATTTATTATTTTAAGGATATGGTTGAGTAATAATCAAACAAATAATGATTTATTTAATTATTTAAGGGTGAATTAGTCATATTTAACAAAGAATATTATTTAAATAATATTTAAACAATTATTCTTTAGAAAATAATAAGATAAATAATGATTTATCTAATTAATTTCCTTGTTTTGGGTTAAATATAACCATAAATATTAATTAAATTGTTGTTTAACTAATTATTCCTTGAGGAAAATAAAAAAAATGTATATTTATTTAATATTTCCTTATGGGGTTTCCTGTTTAGACCATAAAAAACTTAATAAAGGTGATTTACTAAGTTATTTTCATAGTGAAAGAAATTTTACTTGGAGTGCAATGGTCTTACATGATGTACTTGGGTCCATCTAATGATAATAGGTTAGATGAACAAAAAAAGGTGTAACAATTTGTGTGCTTGAGTCTTGAAAATTTGTTTACCGACTCCTTTATGACGACGTGCTTAGCATTTACTAGTACTGTAAGTTTAGAGTATCACCATGAAAATCAATAGTAGTTGTATCGCTTTACATTAGATTTGAACCTTAACAAAGGCCATGAAAAATGTTTAAATGGTGTTACAATGTTCTAATTGAGTGAAGTGTGCCAGTTATGTGTTCAACTTTAGAAACTATTTGGTGATCTAGGAATACATTATCATTTTCCAATATTATTATGGAACCATGAAATCGGGTATAAAAAATAATCATTGCCATAAATTGTAAATTATGTTCCAAAAATGTATGGTTTGTTATCCATTCAACGGTGCTTGAAATAGATGTAATGGAAAACATCGCCGAGGTATCTTATAAGTGAACTCATGAGTGATCGGTGCCTTTAAATAATTCAATAAGTTGCACATGAGTCAATAAAGTGTGAGAGACATATAAACTTTAAATGACTTGATTAAATTTCAAATGTGTGCAACTGCAATTCACTATGCTTAAGATTAAGTTATACACTCAAGCAACTTTAAAGTTTGAGAATATGCCAAGTAAGTCATCCCAAGATTGAATGCGTTGATTCTATAATCCCAACTTGTTTTCAATTAGACACTCTTGGCACATTTTCTAACCAATCCCTTATCAAATTTCAAGGGACATAACCTATGGCAGACTCTGTTCATGTAATGTTAGCCATTGTATAGTATATCAAGATGGTAAAAATCATCTACAAGATCCATAGAAGATTATTGTTGATGACTAACAATAATCATTAATGCAAACCCATTAGGGTGTTGTTACACCACAATAATGAGGTACAATTTCACAGACCCATAGGATGGAATGATTATTATATCACTGCCAATTAATAACACATTTTGGTGTGCATCTATTTGAGGCACATAAACCCTGCCTTTTACCTTATGAAATCCATGCAATTTGGATTATTCTTGAACTATATATGTGTATGTGTGTGAAATATTAAAATTATTTAATTTCATTAATGTTACTTACGAGTAAAAAAATACTCTCCAAGTGGAATAATTCAATTTTGCCTTGAAATGAAGGCTGGGCGTGCATTATTGTGAAGTAAACCAAAATATCCTTGCTTCACTAAAATGCATTCCAAGCTTCATTTATTGGCCAATATGATTGATTCAAATTGTATATTATTTAGTTAGTAATTTTACACACAATGTTTCTTTCAGTAAGTTTCTGTTGTTCACAAACTATTGACACATTTGGTGCAACACCGTGAACTGCGATTGCTGCATCACTTTCATTTAAATTAAATTCAACCTTTAGATCACTAAATTATAAAAAAATTATTGTATTAATGTTAATTATGAGTAAATAAATACTCTCCAAGTTGAATTATTCAATTTGGCCTTAAAATGAAGGTTGGGCGTGAATTTTTGTGAAGCATGCCAAAATTGCCTTGATTCACTAGAATGCACGCCAAGACTTCATTTCTTGACCAATCTGATTGATTCAAATTGTATACTATTTAATTAATAATTTTACACACTAATTTTCTTCTAGTAAGTTTTTGTTGTTCACAAATTGTTGTCAATTTTGGGGGGACAACGTGAACTATGATTGCTGCAACACTTTCATTTACATTAACTTTGACCTTTATATCACTAAATTAGAAAAAATTAATTGCATTCATGTTCCTTATGAGTAAGAAAATACTCTCCAAGTTGAATCATTTAATTTTGCCTTGAAATAAAGGCTAGGCGTGCATTTTTTTGAAGCAAGCCAAAATTATCCCTCTTCACTAAAATGCAAGCCCATGCTTCATTTATTGTCCAATCTGATTGATTCAAATTGTATACTATTTAATTAGTAAATTTACACACAAATTTTCTTCCAGTAAGTTTCTGATATTCACAAATTGTTGACAGTTTTGGGGGGACACCATGAACTGCGATTGTTTGTGATTGTTGTAGCACTTTCATTTACATTAATTTCGACCTTGAGATCACTAAATTAGAAACTTTAATTATATTATGTTACTTATTAGTAAAAAGTACTCTACAATTTGAATCATTCCATTTGGCCTTGAAATGAAGGTTGGGTGTTGTTATGCAACCAACTCACAAAATAGAAGAGAAGATAGATCAATGACATAGAAATCAACCTCTTCGTGTTGGGTGTGGAGCATGATTATCTTCTTTACATATATGTATCACCACGTTGGACCCCTGTTCTTAACGAGGCAACAATGCCACCTGTCATTTAAACGCTGGCTGGGGGGTCCTGGGGGGGGCGGCTGCAACTTCTCGAAGCTAAAAACATATGTAAATTTTCCTTGTAAAATATTGTAATTTCTAGTCAATATGGGTCGTTCATTAGGTAGATGATTTGACGGTAGAAGTTATGTTTAATTTAGGGCTTTTTCCCTAGAAGGAAACCCATATATTTTGTGAGGGTATTGTATTGCGGTTGTGTATTTTTATGTGTATTATGAGCAAAGAAAAAAAAGAGGGACTGTGAGAGAGAACATAGGATATTACATCGGATCTGTTGTAGGTTGTGTCTCTTCATTTTGATGGATAATATAAAGGAATAATTGGTTGTTTGGGGTGGACGTAGCCCAAATTGGGTGAACCACGTATATCTATGTCTCTCTTGTTTTATATGTTTTCTGTGTTTGTGTTTATGCATATTTTATGTGTTCCATTGCTTTGTTATATATAATTTTCTAACACTTTGAGGGGGAAACCTCCTTTAAATTACATAAATGAATAATTATTGGACGATTCAAATGAAGAAACCTCCTTTCTATATATATGATTCTAATGGGACATAATATAATCAGAGCCTACATAACAATAATAATGTAAGGGAACAACGATAAAAATAGTGGGCTTCTATGGGGCGTGATAATAACAATATGGGGACTACATGGGCAGATCAATAAAAATAAGGGGGCTACACTAAAAATAGAAATAATGGGGATACACTAGTATTATAGGGACCTAACATACACTCTCCTTCAAAAAATTGTTTTCCTCAATGCTTGAGTAGTTATGGATGCTTATGTATAAAATTATCATCCTCCCATGTGGAATCTTCAACGACTTGATGAGATACTTTGAAATTGATCAATTTCATAGTTTCTGAGTTCTTGTTTCCATGATTGCTTCAGGTTCCAATATGATTTTTCCTTCTTCGCCAAGTTCTGGAAATATTTTTTGAACTGGGATATTGTCACCTATAACCTTCTTTAAGCATAAAACATGGAAAATTGGGTGCACTCGAGAAGATGCAGGAGGCTCCAATTTGTATTCCATAGTACTAATATTTTGCAACACCTTGTAAGGACCATATTACTTTGGCGATAATTTATTATCCTTCTTATCTCGCTCGAGGGACATTTATTTGTATGGTTGTAGCCATAAAAGTACCCAGCCAGCTGCATCAAAACTTATTTCGCTACAATTATGATCTGCATGTTGTTTCATTTGATTATACGCCAAAATGGGTTTATCCTTTAAGAGTTGTAGAACTTGTTTTTGATGCTTGATGTGATCTTCCACTACTTGAACCATAGAATTTTCTCTTAAATATGATTTGATGGATAGTGGATGATATCCATAAATTTCCATAAATGGGGTCATTTTTATTGTAGTATGGAAGGAAGTGTTATACCACCATTCAACCAAAGGTAACTACATGACCCATTGTGTTTGTTTATTATATACAAAGCAACGAAGATATCCTTCCAAACATTTATTCACTATCTCAATTTTCCCATCAGATTGAGGATGATAAGATGAGCTATGAGCTAGTTGAATACCCAAACAAGAAAATAACTCCATCCAAAAATTTCAAGTGCAAATGTGATTTATGTCACTTACAATAATATTTGGGTTTCCATGTAGCTTTTGAATTGTTTCCATAAATACAGTAGCAACTATACTGGCTCTAAATGTATGAGATAATGCACAAAAGTGTGCATACTTGGTAAGTCTATCAAATACCACTATGATGACACTCTTTCCTTCGGACTTGGGTAAACATGTGATAAAATTCATTGAAACATCCTCCCAACGTTGAATTTGAATGGATAAAGGTTGTAGTAGACTCGAGGTATTAATTGTCTCAACTTTATTTTGTTGGAAGACCAAAAATTCTGCCACAAAATTTTCAATATAAGATTTTAGGTCATCCCAAAAATTTATATCTTGAATTGTTGTAGGTTTTTAAAAATCCTAATTATATGCCCCCTGATGCCACGAATTCGATGTTATAGCCAGATTCAAAAATTGAGCATCCACTTCTTCAACCAACTCCAGGGGTTGAGGTATATGCAGTTTGATCATGTGGCTCTTTTTTCTGTGGGATGTATTATGATTTCTAGATCCTTACTTGATGCACGTTGCAAGATATTGTTTTTTCTTCATGTGATATTATGTCATGCTGATAGGAGATCCATTGTGAGTGAGAGTTCCTGTAGCAAAACGTATCGTGGAGAGAGAAGCCACTCATGCTGAGGGAACATCCTTGTATCAACATCATCCATGTACATCTTTCAATTTCCAGCACTATATGAAGCGGCCTACCCATTTTGACACTAGGCCCAGAGACGTAGCCCACATTGGGTGAAATCTGTTATCAACATCTCATGTTTTTATGTTGCTGATGGTTGTCTTGTTCCCCTTCTTTACAACATGCACATGTGTTATTTTATGCTCTTTTAAAATACAATTCTAAAAACATCACATAATTAAAAGATAATGGGTAAATTTGGTAGCTGACGGACCTGGACCAGACACCCCTTAATTCAACTTCTTTTCCTGCCCAAAACAATTTCAAGAAATGTTCTTGAAAATTAAAAGGTATCATACCTAAAGATTGTAACCATTGAACTCCTAGTAAAACATCAACACCACCCATTGGAATGGAAATCATTGGGCTATTCAATGCATATCCCCCCATGGTTAGCTTGATATTATGACACTTTCCAGAGAAATTTATAGTTCCTCCATTTGCAACCATCACTTGAATCCTTGGCTATCTTACAATAAATAAAATTATGGGTACTATTTGAATCAATCAACACTATTACCCTTTTCTTGTTGATATGTCCTTCTATCTTGAGAGTTTCTGGAGTGGTAATTCCTACCAATGCATTACAAGATATGGTCAGGTTAATTTCTTATTTCTTTAAGGTCGGTTCATAGTGTATATCCTCTTCTTTTGAAGTTTCTTGTTCCGTTTCTTCCTCCTCTTCACAATCTATGTAAAATAATTTCTCCTCAGCACACTTATGACCTTTAGTGTATTTTCTAGATCACAACTATAACAAAGCCCATTTTCTCTTTTTTCTGCCAATTATTGTGGTGTCAAACTTGTAGGTTGTGGAAGGCTAGCAGTAGGAACACTTCCATCTTTATAGTTGTGAGTGGGAGGTTTCCTTGTTTCCATAATTTTTCTTTCAATTTTTCTTGCCAACCTGAATGCCTTCTCCAATGAATCAAGTTCCCAAAGGAAAACCTCATGTTGGATGTTATTCTTTAAATTACCTATGAATACATCAATCCTATGCTCCTCTAGAATATCATTTACCCTTACACTCAATTTTTGAAAGTCCTCAATGTGTTCCACCATTGAACCCTTTTGTTTGAGATTTATCAATTGGATAAATAAGGTGTTGCTTTTTGTATTCTCATAATGTGCTATCATTTCCTCCATAAAAATTGACCAAGTGACAAGTGGTTTATGAGAACAAAGCCATCGATACCATACAAACTGATTGGGTTATAAATATAAAGTTGCAATGCATACCTTTTGAGTGTTTTGCACATTATGGAGATCAAAATATTTCTCCATATGTAGTATCCATGTTACCATATTCTTGCCATCAAAATTAGGCATATCGATATTTGGAATATGGTGGGTCTTCAATCCAACATTAGAGTCTATGAAATCATGATTAACATTTATTTTTTTCTCATCATGAGTTTCATCTACTACCTTTTTGCCATTAGGAATCATTTCTTGTAGAAACTTTGTCAAACCTTCCATATATTCTTTTAGACCATTCTTCATGTCTTCCATGTTGCCTTTTAGTTTTCATTATATACCATAGATCTTAGCTTCCATGCCATTCTTGAAATATATTTTATGTCAATTAAAATAATACTGTTATATTTCATCTGAGTTTTTTTCAGAGGGTCGAGACCCCTTGGGTTAGGTCCCAACCCAAAGGCTTTAATCTCTCTTTGTGTATTTTATTCATGTATTGCCTTTGATTAGCATCATATATTGTATTACTTGTTGGAAATTTACTTGAAAAAGTTGTTGGTTCAAGTCTGGTTACCACCTCTCTTGTGGGAAGTATGGCTGAAGAATATGCATTAGCAAGCCAAAAACATGTTGTTATTTTCCTTTGTAGTTATTGGAACTTAGATTAATGCTCTTTTACATTCTCTTTTTTTGCATACTTAGGAGTTAAATCACATTTATCTTTAAGATTTCATGGAATTAGGTCAAATTAATGTTGCAAGAGATATTTTAATTTGATGCAATAAAATTTGACTCATCCTCCTTTCCACTTAGTTTCATAAAATTTGACTCATCCTTTCAGAGTTAGTACATTTTGTTGCAATTTTTTCATTAGTTTGGCACTCTTTTCAAGTTGCAAAGAGGAATGTTTGTTTGGTTTGCAAGTAACACTAGGGGACTCCAGGGTTGGAAAATTCATCCTACATCCTTCCATCATCATCATCCTCTTCCTCCTCATATTATAATTCCCTCAAAACTCTGCCACCGAAATTTCATTCTCGAGTCATTGACGAAAACCATGTGTATTCCTTTTTGTGCAAGATAGTCCTTTGAGGGGTTCTAGGCATGGAAAAAGATTCATACAACCTTAATATACCTTCATCTACCCTTTCCCACCTTTATATCACCTTTTACACCCTCATAATGCTCGCGGATCCAATCCTGTAGCAAAACATGTCAACCCTCTAACAATCCCGTAGCATCCTGTTGCATTGTGTAAATGTGATCAAATTTTTTCCAAAAGCTTGATTTTTATCTCTTAGGCTTGAATAATGACCCCTAGGCTCTGAAGCCATTATTGAGGAAAACATACCACTTTAAACCTTCCCTTTCTTCACCACAACACAATTATGCAACTAGGGTTAGAGGACAAATTTCCAAATTTGTAGAACAATGATGAATTTATTATGAAATGCCTATTAAAATTTTTCACTAAGGCTAAGTTCCTTTGAACACTATTATTAAGGGGTTATTATCAATCCAAATTATATTATGCATGTTTTCTTGAATTTATGCTTCTTTTAGCGTTTCAATTACAAGCACTGTTATTGCATAGGCTAATTTCCTTTTCAATGCAATTTTTCATATCCTACAATTAGATTGGTGTTTACATTCTTGTAAGTAGCATAGAGCTTATGTTATGCAAATATATTATTTTTTCCATTCCTGCAAGTAATATATTTTTTTACATTCCCGCAACTAGGGTTAGCATTTGTAATTAAACAAGTAGCATTCACATTCCTTTTGTTGCAAGTAGAATACTATTTCCATTTCTGTAATTAGGATAAAACTATATGCTTATGAAATTTCCTTTCTTGAGTCAGCATTTAGAGTGGTCTATGTATTCCTTAGTATGGTCCATTGCTTGAAGGTGGCATGAGTAAAACTTAACCTACTGTGTATATAACACAATCGCCTCTTAAGTTTGTACAAACCCCAGGTTGATAATTAAAGCTGATAGCCTTAGGAGTTTCAACACTATTGTTGCAAAAATGAGGATCATCACTTTTAACAAAGTTAATGATCAAACGAGAACTATTATCTCAAAATGAGAAATCTAACAAAAAAGCATAAAAAAACCATGAAAAAACAACCAGAAAACGAGAAGTTGTATTCTGGAATAACCTCTCTTTTTTTCGGGGTACATTTTCAACATTTTTTAAAAGTGGAAGTGAAAGCCAATTTTTTTTTTATTTGCAAAAAACACCTTGAAAATGAAAAGTGCTGATGTTGGAATATCATATTTTTCTTTTAGGGGTAAATTGTCAACAAATTTTAATAATGATATTAAAGATAAAATATCGTAACTCTAAAAAACCTTAAAATTTCAACGATAAACATGACATTAAAGATAAAATATCAAAATTCTAAAAAATCCAACGATTTTTAGGCATGGTATTAAAGATAAAATATCATGTTTCTCAAAAGCCTTAAAAATCCAAGGATGACATTAAAGATAAAATATCACCTTTATGAAAACAAAATTCCAATGATTTTTAGGCATGGTATTAAAGATAAAATATCACTTGTAAAAGAATATATATATATATATACACACACACACACATCAAAAATACATTTTCAAATAAAAAATGAAAAATAAAATTGCTTTTTTTTTAATTAAAAATAAAAAACCATTTTTAAAATTAAAATAAAACAATAAAAAATATTAAATGTAAAAAATAAAAATAAAAATAAAACAAATAAGTTAAAAAAAAAAAATTCTTAAATACAAAAAAAATTAGTGTGGGGCTCGGCAGTCCACGTTTTATTTATTTATTTACTTATTTTTAAATTAATTATTATTATTATTATTATTAATTTTAATTTTTTTAAATTTAATAGATGATGATGATGATGACGATGATGACGATGATGATGATGATGATGGTGGTGGTTAACGTCCACTGAGACGAAACTTTGGTTTATCAGACCTAAAAAAACAAATTATTTAGTTTTTTTTATAATTGTACTCTTATGCTCAAAGAGCTTGGAGAGAAGCGTCCCAAGCTCACTATAATTTTTACATGTTAAAAGGCTAGGAAAGTCGGTATTGCAACAAAGATTATGAAATTGAGATCTAATGAGGGTGTACATAGGGCACTCTACGAGGAAGTGATTTTCATCCTCAATGTTCATATTCTCACAGAAATGGCAGATCCTTTCCACCCATGGTGTTTTAGGAACTTCCCAACGACCTGTTTCACTATGGAGCTCATGAGAGTTCGTTCTTATCTTGGCTATATTAATTTTTTTCTTTGAGCTAGTTAAAACAATGAGATAATTTTGATCTTCTAGAGTAGGGTCGTTGACCTCTTTTTAATATCTTAATTTTAGTTTAGCCTCTAAATATTTCTCACACCACATTTTTTCTTTAAACTTAGAAGTAACAATATTTTTAATGTTATTAATATTTTTCAATTCAACATTTTCATCGATCTCCCAACAGTTTAACTAGGCCCTGGTATCTTAATACCAACCTCGTTTGAGCCCTAGGCGATTTTGGCTGGAATTTAAAGCTAGCTTAGGAAGTCTATGGTCTCTCATGTTATTGATTTTGTGCTTGTACAGCAGGAGCCTAGTCATAGCTAGGCTCTCGATAGGGGAAACACCCACTTCTATAAGGAGAATAGGATAGGGTGTATTGCTTTTAATTTTGAGGTTATACGTTATAAAATGCTTCTAGACTTGCTCAATCTTTCTCCAGGATTTTCTAGAGATGTTGCAACCCCAAAACTCACATCCATACAAGATAACAAGAGTACTGAAGTTTCAAAGAGGAGCTTATTTTTATCCCACATCACAAGGTTTGCTACTTTACAAGTATTTTCAAGACCAAAATAATTTTTCCACCCTCCATTAATCATTTTCTCAATGCTATAGTTCCAGTTGAGCTTATGATGAATATCAATTCCTAGGTACTTGTAAAAAGACACTTCCTCCAAGTTGCTATTGTCACACAAAAAATTAGCGTAAGTGTCCTTCTTGGATTTGATAATCATAACTTTTGTTTTGTCAGTGTTAACAATCATACCCATGGTATATATATATATAATTTAAAAAAAAACATTTTTTTTTCAAATGTATTTTTCATATATATATATATATATATATATATATACTTTTTTTTTTAATTTAAATTTTCCCTTTCAATTCTAATTTTCTTTTTAATTTTAATTTTTATGATTTTAAAATTTTTATTACTTTAAATTTTTTATTTTTTTTTTAACTTTTTATTTTTTTTTTTAATTTTAATTTCTAAATTTAAATTATTTTTTATTTTAGTATTTTTTTAATTTTTTTTTTCTAGATTTAAATTATTTCTAAATTTTAAATTCTAATTATTTTATTTTATTTTATTTTAATTATGTTGTTTTTTTATAACTTAAAAAAATGTTTTTTTGGGTTAATTTTTATTTCTTTTCCTTTGAATTATTTGTTTTTTTCTTTTTCTTTTTTTTATTTGTACAAGTTATTTTTGTTTTTTTTAACACTTTTATTGGTTTTTATTAATTTTTTTTACATTTGATTTTTTTGTCATGCTTTTTTAATTTTAATTTTATGTTTTATTACCAAGATGAAAATCACACACTTTGAACAAAAAGGATTGATGTTGCATGAACGATTTTCAAATTAGCATGAAAATCACTAACATTTAAAAACAAATGTTCATACTTGACAAATACAAAAATTTAAAGTGCCAACAAATTCACCACTTTCCTAAATCGACATGAAAATCATGACATTTAAAAAAAAAAAATCAAAGAAAATTTAAAGTTCCAAAATATGCTAAAAAAATAGGTTATTCTACATCGCCACTTTTCAAAATCAACATGAAAATCATGACATTAAAGAAAAAAAAGAGTCATAGGTAAATTTAAAGTGCCAAAACTATGCTAAAAAAAGGGGTGATTCTGCATCACCACTTTTCAAAATCAAGTGTTTTTTTTGCTACCTCAAAAAACAGGTACCAAGTAATTTTCTTGTTTGATTGGTAACTTTGTTTATTTGGTGTTGTTGTCATGGAGGTGTCCAAGTAGGTGTTGTTTCTACTTATGATTTTCCTTTATTTTTACATCTTTCTAATTTTTTAAATCAACATTGTTTAATTTGAAAAAAACACACACAAAAACAAAAAAAAACAAAAACACAAATCTTTCATGCCCAATAGGAGTAGGGATAATCAAGGGAAATTTCTACCAAAAACCCCCACCCCTTCAATTATTCAATCATCACTCTTCTTTGGTGACTATAAACTTCCCACTTTAACCACAGGGGAATTAGAAAATCCTATAGGTAAGCAATTTGAAATTTTTGAAACCCATAGGGGAGGAGGAACCTATATCACCTATCTAAAACATGGCTAAGAATAAGAAAATTAAGCTCTTCCCAATCCAAGAAACCAATGTGGAGGCCAAGCTAAAGAAAATAAGCCCCACTACTCTTCCACATTTCCATGGCCTAATCTCTGAGGACCCTGATACTTTCATGTTCGAGTTTGCTATAGTTTGTAGGACCTATGATTATATTTCTGATGAAAAAAACTGAAATTGTTTCCCTCCACCCTCAAGGAGCATCCTTGCACTAGTTTATAAGCCTACCTAGAGATAGCATCACTACCTGGGAACAAATGCAACAATCCTTTAATGAGAAGTACAAAGATTATTGTTGGTCTAAGGGGAAAAAAGAGGAGATATTTAGGATGATCCTAGGGCCGTATGAGTCCTTAGAATATTATGAGGAATGGTTCCAACCTAAATATTGGAGAGCTAACTGTACCCTTGAGCTTGAATCGCTCAATATTTTACTCCTCTGAGGGATTAAGGAGGATGTAATGGAGATCCTCAATATGTTTTCTAGTGGATATATCTATCAACTAACCTATGATGACATCAAGACAATATTCAAGAATCATTCTATGGCTGCAAGGAAGAGAGGTAGCTCTAGTTAAGGCCTGGTCAACTCTTCTCCCTCCACCTTGACCATCAAATAAGAGATAGGGAGTATGATAGAAGACTTCAAGAGTGAGATTTTTCACACTTTTTCCTTACAGATGGATACTATGCAGATTAGGAGGAAGCATAAAGGGAACTAGTTATCCTTTTCCCCAGATGCACCAGGAGGTGCCCCAGAAATGAGCGTCCACTGAACACCATAGAGGCCTACTCTATTTGCGAGGATAAAATTGCAACGAGTAAATGTCCCTCTCTTCCAGGATTGAAGGATGTATACCAAGGGGCATATAATGGCTTGGAGAAACTTTGCTTCATCAACCAAAGGAGGCCAAAAGGCCCTTGACCATACCAACAAGGCATTCATGGTACACAATATCCTTCTTACAATCCAAATTAGAATGTACCCTTCCAGCATTGGTATCCTCCGACTCACTCAACATGGTCCATTCCCCCTCCTTGGTCCAATAATCCTTTGTACCCTCCTCATCATGTCAATCCTAGTTTCTAGCCATATCAACCTCAGCCTCCTCAATGGGGAAACCCTTCACAAGGATGGAGGCCTCTGGAAACCCAAACTCCTGCCTTAATACCTCCTCCTCATTCTCAACCAAAAATACCCCACAATAACCCATCGAAGCAACCTCATATGCCTACCCAACCCAATCCAAACCCGAATAATAAGCATGCACAACAGGTCTACACTGGGGAAACATCATATTCTGCTTATGTTTTGGAAATCCAAGAGATTAGGTACTTCGAGATGCTCACCCACTTTCTCCACCTGAATATATTTAAGAAGAGAAGGAAGATAGTATCACTCAAACCACTATACCTCCCTATCCTAAAAGGTTGGTTAAAACTAAACAACATACCCTAGAAGAGGTTTGAATTCTAGGAGAATTGAAGAAGTTTTGTGTCAATATACCCCTTCTCCAGGCCATCAAATATGTCCCCATTTACAATAATATCATCCGGGAATAATTTTTTGAAAGGCCTAGAAGAAGAAAAAGAGATGCCCCCACTATCAATGTTATTGGGTAATTGTATGATCTAATGCTTGGGAGGGTGATATCCCCAAAGTACTTGGATCCTAGTAGCTCGATACTAGATGTGCACATTAATAATATTTTAGTCCTCAACACCTTGATTGACCTTGGGGTTGCAATCAATGTCATGAACAAGGAAACAATGTTGAAACTCAATCTCTAAGGAGCATTGGGGAAGACCACTACAATACTACAGCTGGAAGATAGATCCACAGTATCCCTTGAGGGATTTATTGAAGATGTTTTGGTCTCTATCGACTCAAAGCAATATCCCACATATTTCCTTGTCCTCTATCCCAAAACTGAGTTTAATGGGTACCCTCTCATCCTAGGGAGACCTTGGTTGGCCATTGCTAATGCTTACATTAGTTGTAGAGCTGGGAACATGACCATTAAGATGGGAATCTCTCAATGCAACTTGTATTATATCCCCCTTCTCAACCCTCTGCTGAGCATGATTTACCCATGTGGGTAGAGGAAGAGGAAGAAGAATATCTTTATCAGTCATCCCTATACCCAGTTTTTACATTAGACACTACTATAGGGCGTAGGAATCTAGATGAGGATGACCTCATTGATCAATTCTTGCAGAATCAACCTCCCATTTCCATGCCAATTGATGAGCTAGTGGAAGAATCCCTAGATAAACCTAAGAACAATCCATGTACTGAACTGTGCTTTGCTGAATTTGACCTAGATCATGCCAATATTGTGGAATTCAGCCCATCCAAAAATCTAAAAATCAACCCTTCCCTCTTAGCCAAGAAAGAAGAGAAACTATTCACTATGTTGAGGAAACATCTTGATGCATTTTCTTAGGACTATAATAAAATGAAAGGGATGAATCCCTTAGTTTGTACCCATCATATCTAGATCAAGGAGGGATGGAAACTTGTGTGCCAACGCTTGTGGAGGATGAATCCTTCCCTTAAGGATATTATAAAAGAGGATTTGCAAAATATGTTAGATGTAGGGTTCATTTACCCCATTTCAAATAGTGAGTGGGTGTCCCCTCTTGTCATAGTACCTAAGAAAAATTGGAAGTGGAGGATTTGTGTCGACTATAGGACAATTTCCCTTTTCCTTTCATTAATAAAGTCCTAGATAGCCTTGTAAGGAAGATATTATTTTTATTCCTGGATGGATTTAGTGGATACAATCAAATCCATATCAGCCTTAAGGATTAAGACAATACCACCTTTACATGTGCATGAGGGAATTTTTCCTATAAAGTCCTCCCTTTTGGTTTGTACAATGCTCCTGCTACCTTCCAAAGAGAAGTCTTGAGTATTTTTGTTTATCTCATACATGACACTATTGAAATCTACATGGATGATTTCACCCATTATGGAAATTATTTCCAGGAGGCTCTTTCCAATCTGTGTAAGGTCTTAAACAAGTGCATTGAAATGAATCTTCCACTGTCCCGAAAAGTGTAAATTATTAATGAATGCAGGGGTTTTCCTAGGTCACTTAATTTCTAAGGAAGGGATCCAATTTGAACCCAATAAGGTTACCATCATGAAAAGGGTCCCTATCCCTCAAAATAAAAGGGATGTCAAAATTTTTCTTAGGCTAGATGGGTATTAAAGGAGGTTCATTAAGGACTTTATAGAATTGGATTCACCCATGTTTGGATTCTTGGCTAAATATTCAGAGTTCTATTGGAAAAATATATATCAAGACACCAGTGACTTCTTATCTTGACACACACTTGTGTTTTGAGTGGGGATCTTATGGAAATCACACAATTTCCCTGTGTCCTTATTTATCTTTGTGGTGTTTTTCTTTGCTTGCATCTTCAACGGGTGGTCCTGGGTCACCCCATATTGGTTTTTTCCTTTGTTCTAGGATTTTGGGGTGCCTTTCCCTTGCTTCATATTCATAGATCCAAAGTCTCACTTCTTTTGTTTAAATTTATGCTCAATCTTGGTAGCGTAGAGGTATGCTCCACCAAGTAAGAATATGTCCGGGAACTCCATTTACTCCTGAATTTATCTGTGCAATAAACTACATAACTTGAGCACCAGATATTTTTGTGAATATTTGATACCCAACTTTGTGTGCATGGTATGGAAAATATCCATCAGTTCATGCACATGTTGATGCCTTTGTTGTCGCAACATCGTCCATTGTATGTACTTATCCTCATAGCTCCCCATCGGGTAATACTATTCCTTGATGACATTTCAGAAATAATGCCAGATGACTACAACTGAAAACATTGAGGGTTATCTCTGATCCCTTTGTTCACAGTAGGTTTCCCACTAGTCCTTGACATGGGGGTGACTTTAAGGAGCGCAAAAGTAATATTTTCCCAATTGGGAAATTCATGAACCGAAAAATATCCTTCTAATAGATTTAACCACCTATCTACAGTGTATGCATCTATCTAGCCTTCAAATATGGGAATTTCAAAGTTGATTTATACCTTAAAGGTAGTGACGCCTCTCAAGTGGCTACTGGATGACGATACATTGCTTGAGGGTAGCCGCTGAAGAATCTGGGAAAAGTTATCCATCATCATGCTCCTCTGTCGCTGGAGGGCTTCCTCGAGCAATATGTTGTAAGGATATCATGCTCCCTCATCTTTCTTTTCTTCCACTATGGGAGGCCATCGAGGTTTGTGAGGTTGGTATTGCAAAGGTTCAACCAGTTCGATCCTTAACTCCTTATACCCCGACCTTATTGAAAACATGCAAAGAAAAGAAGAGAAAGAGCAGAACACTCTAATACCATTGATCCAAATTTATGCAGAAAAACAAAAAAATACAAATATAAACATTAACACAAAGATTCAGTAGAAATAAATCTTCATTTCATTAGTATTAAAGAACTGAAATATGAATACAAAAAGAATGGAAATAAACTAGCTTGAGCGATGGTATATTATCTCTAAGAATATATGTGGTAGCTTGTTGGAGGCTCAAAAATATCTGCTTATAACATTATAAGGGAGACCACCCGGTCCAAACCTTAAAGCGTCTCCTTTTCCATTTAGAATGGTGGTTCTAACTAGTTAAACTAGGTCTAATTACCATTTTATTATTATTATTGGTTTAATATGTGTCTTTAGTTACCAATAGGAAGGAACATGGGATCGATTATTCTCGTTGATCAAGCAATATAATGACCCTTAAGTTGATATAGGGCTTAGCCAAGCCACAAATAAGTTTTGCCTCTTTGATAAGAATACTTTTAGGAACATGGAATTAAATCTAAATGTTAATTATCCCTAGAATACAAACAAAAGGAAAGGTGTCATAATCTTATCTCAATTAGGAAGATATAGATATAACCCAAATGAGAGAAAAGTATTTAAATGATTGGGACTTAAATATGTCTTGCTTATAATGAATATAAAGCTAACGAAATAGTTCAATTAACTAACATTATGAATACCAAAACATATTCTATTTAGAGACCTCTTAACTAAGATAATCAATCAACCACATATATGAAATAATTCATAAAATGATATTAATTTTTAAATCAATACTTCGAATGATTAAACAATAATATAAGGAAATAGTTCACAAAGTATTATTGTTTGTTAAATTAGAATTAATATACTGTTTTTTGAGCAAATAGTTACTCAGAAATCAGAGTTCAGCCCACAAGAGTAGAGATAAATAATAAAATACTATTGAGGCAAATTACTCATATTTACAATAGTGCACAAATATGACTAAAATGACACTTTTTTTTATCATAAAATGAAACCAGTATTTAAAACAATAGTATTACAAGAACTAATTTATTGAATCCGTTTCTCTGGATTTCGTCTCCAATAATCCTTTACAATGCTTTGAACTTTTGCTGTTAAAACAAAAGCTGCAATAGTGCAAGTTCTTCCCTCCATACATAATTCATAATTGCAAAAGAAAATTCCTCAAAAATCCCTCAAATCTAAGACCTTTTCTCCTCTAACCTACAACTCTAAATCCTTCATTAAAATAGTTTTTTTTTAGAAATCTAGAATTTGCAGAGAAGAGAAGCCCCTACTACATTCTACATTCTGCTATTTATAATTTACAAAAATAATTCCCAAGAGAAAAGTTGTTGAAGAGTAGTTCTACTCAATCAATTTTCATTGATCCATAATCATATTCTTCTATTGTTAGATCATTCTCATTGATTGAGATATTCTTCTCTTCATCTCTTTTACTATTTCCCTAACAAAAACCAATCAAATTTAAATTAAAATGAAAAATAAAATCAAAATACCAAATCAGGAATTAAAACATATTCAATCAAAACTTAATTACTTAATTAAAATAAAAAGAATTCTAATCTTTCTATTGATTCTTGTGAATAAATAATTGGTTAGGGAGGATATAAACAAATTTATATGCACTTACTAGAAGTCGTGAGCAAATACAAATGTAGAAAATTAAACTTAGAAAATTAGTTTTGTTTAAAAATTTAGATCTTGATTTTCTGCTGAATTTTAGACCCATTAAATGATCAAATATGGTACATAAACTACTTCATAAATATTTTCCATGATTTTATCTATCCAACGAGCCATCTCGAGCTTCATTAAACCAAATAAAATTAAACTTTTAAATTTGAGAAATTAAAACTACGAGAATTCTGAAAAATATAT
This sequence comes from Pinus albicaulis, assembly GCA_034641835.2. NCBI lineage: Eukaryota > Viridiplantae > Streptophyta > Pinopsida > Pinales > Pinaceae > Pinus > Pinus albicaulis. The sequence goes on along the minus strand of CM076569.1, from coordinate 957,377,191 downwards.
TACCTAAACTAGAAATAAATCTTTTAAATTAACTTATAATTATTAATAAATTAATACTAGTTTAATTGTAATCAGAAACTTAAACTAATTAATAAAAAATTAATTATAAACATAATTTAATCCATAAAAAAAATTAACTAAAATATAATTGTATTATATTAATATTACAATTAAATTATAATATAATATAATAAAATTATAATAAAAATATATTATAGCTAAATCATTTAAAACATATTAAAACTTAATATTAAAACAAAAGGTACGTGCATGAGTATTAATGGTAATGGAAGAGGAATTTACGTGGGGTGAGATGGAGGAATAAGTAGGTGGAGTGGAGGGTGATGTAACGACATAGGCGGAAGAATAAGGTGAAGCGGGAGTCATAAAGAGTTAAACAAAAATCATACGTGGGTTGAGGTGGAGGAATAAGGAGGTGGAGTGGAGGGTGATGTAATGACATAGGCGGAAGAATAAGGTGAAGCCGGAGTTATAAGGAGTTGAGAAAAAAACCATAGGATAAAACTAAATAGCCGCACAATAAAAATCTATTGGCCATCACGAATCAGAAGATTTAAAATAAGTGTTGTGATATGCGATATGCGTAAATAAGTGTTGTGATATGCGTAAATTTTAGATCGCAGAACTTTTTTATATTGCATTTTTGTATCACATCACAATTTTTATTTCGATATTTTTTTAAAATGAGATTTTCGAAGGAAGAAGGTGATGTGGAGTGGGATTTATGTGGAATTAAAAATTTTACAAAATGGATTATAACTATTTTTTTATTTTGAGTTTTCGAGTTTTAAAATAAGAAATTGGAGTAAATCACTGAGATTCCAAAAACGTGTTTGTTAACTATTCTACAATTTGGCCAGGTCATTTTGTAAAATCGTTAGTGAAAATGAAAAAAATAATAAAAATTAACTAAGAGTTAATATTTATAATGAATGACTATTTTGATTTGCAAAAATTGAAATAATATACATTTTTAACCATAGCGACAAAAATGATCAAACTTCAAATTGCAAACCAGTTAACCAAATGAGACGAAACAAGTATTGATAGAAAGTTTGCTAAAATTCAAATTCAATGAAATAATCAAAATAGAAATCTGACGAAAATAAAATAAAAAAAATAGAAAAATTGTAGGACAATTAACTTAATGAAAATCATAAAAGGTGTTTAGCCAAAAATAAATAGAAAGGGTCCCCATTATTTAAGGTAAATAAATAAAACATGAGGGGTGTTGGGTTTTCCCTACAACAATGGCGACACACTAGAAAGAATCAGTTATCTTTGGTTAACGATAATGAACATTAATTTACCAAAAGGCTAAAAATAATGGAGATCACAAAATCGTCTAACAATAAAATATTTACATAGGTTCCACATAGATAGATTAAGCAATATGAGTTTGTAAAGATAAGTACTCAAAGAAGATTAAAGTAAAAGTCATGAATCCAAATTTTAGGAAAATATTATTTTAGAGCCACCTGGTATGAGAAATAGAAGAAGGTACAAATGAGAGTTTTTGATAAAGTATATATCCATTTTTATGAATGGTCTCTAACATCGCTTCGCTGCCAGCGAGCTTGAACAATACCTTGGCGAAGTTATCTTTTATTCCATACATTCATTGAAATAGAGAGAGTTAAAATATTTCCCATGTATGCCAACCATTGTTGGGTGAGTAAAAGGCCTTTCACATTAATTATGGTGGAGTCACCAAAATCAAACCATAACTGCAAGCAAAAGGAAATAATTCCAAACTAAAGTAAAAAATAAATCAACAAACTTTAAAAATATAAAAATGAATAAAACAAAAGAAAAAGTTAAAAGAGAAATTTGAAAGATAAACTCCAACAAGACTTCTTATACAAATTTCAGGAACAAATAAGTAAAAGAAGATAATCATGTGAACGTTATTACTGACATTTAGATAAATTTTATGTTGTAGATTTATAAGCAGTGATGATAAAATTCAGCCCAAATGAAAAAAATTATATCTGCTGTAAGTTTTTTTGTTTTAAAGAAAAAACCTGCAAAAAAGCATTTTAACCATTTTATAATAAAATAAATACCTAAAGAAATAGACTAAAGTTTTAGAAACTTTCCACTTTAGCTGATTTTATGAGGATAATTAGTGTTTATTTTTAAAACTTCAAAGAAAACCAGAAAAAGGAGAATGAGCTTCAAATCTAATCTGGTGGACCGTGAGAAGTTTTATGAAGAGTTGAAAAACAAAGTTTTTTATCAACAAAACTAAAACCCAAATTGAAACTAAAAGTAAAGAAATGAAAATGAATGAAAGTGGGCATATGAAACTTACCATTGGAGAATTTCATTTAATATTACCTGAGGGATATCATATTCTCCAATACTAGCCAACTTCCTCCCCTACTTAGAATTAGAAGCATGAAGAAGTTGAACTAACTGAAATATTATTAACCCAAAATCATCATTTATTAAATCTAAACTAAAGAAAGTGGTAAAAAAAAAAAGAGAATAATGTTTCATGTTCAAGGAATCAGAAGTAAACCAAATCCATCATAAATGAGAATGAAGATATGTTTCTTAATTAATAAAAACAATGATTGTTTTCTTTATTACAATATTCATATCTACTCTATGATTTTCATAATTTTTTTAAAATGAAGACCAAATCTAAGATAATGTAATATATATGTGCAGATGGAGAGGTCTTGAATTTAATATGTTAAATACAGAGTTATATATCAAAATTCAAACATAAGAGAAGTTAAAAATGGTTTAACCATGTTCCAATATCTTTACTTGTTCCAAATTTCTTATCAATTTTTGCATTACCAAGATGGTTTCTCAAGAGTGCCTTCATAGTAAATCAAGATGCTCACTAAAAAAGGATTGAGATAATAAAATGTGCATATAATAATGAGTCAAAGGCAAACACATAAATGAATCACAGGTGATGAAATTTTCGATTAGCTAAGCAGATTTTCGAGAAGAGTAAAAAAATGTCGATGTGCATACACCATGAAGAATGTATATCCCAATAGTCACAAGGTCATCCCGATGAATGAATACTTGGATTTGAATAAATTATGATTAAAATACATCCAACTTCTCGATCATCATGATAACATGAAATTAACATATATATAATTGGAGTAGGGTCCCCTGGGGTACATTTTTGAGTAACCTTTTGTATATATTTTTGGATATGCACATTGTGCAGAAAAGTCAAGGGGATTTGGGGCGGGTCAAAGTCCCTATTTTATGTAAATGGGTTATTAGGGTAAATTGTGGGCCTCAAACCATGGTTTGAGACCATAGTATCTATGCGTTGAATAGATATAAATATAGATAGAGTCTAGTCGATGATGAGGTGTAATGATTCTAGAGCTAAGTATGTTTATGCTTTAGTGATACATTTTGTAAGTCTGGGTTCGGTAGAAAGGCTCCTAATGGATGTGTGTGGAGACCTAGTCTTGGTTGTGTGTGGTCTCCATTGGCTATGTGCGCGTACAGGTAATTGTAAGGGGAAATTCTGATTGTACTGAATTGTTGAAAATAATACAATCACTGTTTTTTGCGAAGCAATTGCGTTATGTGTCTGGAATATCTATTTACTGTTATTGCTGTGAGATTGCTTTACTTATGTTATATTTGCGCTATTAAATTTATTCTTTGTGAGTGAATATATGTTGATGATTAAGTATATGAATAGATCTTTTTGAGTTATTCTGGTTTATCTGATTTTGTAATTTATCTGCGACGAAGTTGATTTGCAACCCATCTGTTATATGCATCTTCTGTGTTTGCGACGAGTTGATCTGTTAAGTATTCATTTATATATGCATGCATCTATTTCCAGTCTACAATAAGTTCTGCAATAAACCTGTTTAGGTCCACCACATCAATTTCTTCCTCAGGGTGTGGAAACTTGGTTCCAACAGCCCCCGATACTGCTTCAGATGAAACTTTTATTTGCGCAAGTAGGTCATTGCCAAAAGGGCCATTAGTTGGAGGGTTTGTTGGTTGCACGATAAACTATGAGCCTGTGTCATGACTCCTCAAGCCAACAAATGGTTCCGTTGCCGAGACCAAGATCATTTTGAGGGAGATTTAATGTTGTGGAACCCTACACAGAACAAATTGAAAGATTTGATGGACATAAATATCCTTGAATTTGTGATCCAAGAGAATCAAAGTTCTAAAATATCACCTGAAAAGTGGGTACATAAGTACATCTATATAGAAGTTCATGAGATATTGTTTTTCTCCTTTGAAACTGAGCTGCATGAGTGGTTGTTGCAATTGACTGAATTTAATACCTGCGTGAAGGACGATGCAGTCACTGAGTGGACTCCTGAATTAGTACAACAATTAGAAAAGACAAGCAATAAGATCACCCGCGCGATAGATCATTGGATCGATTGCATCTTGGGAGGATTTGTCACTGAATTTTCCATTGATCAATTTGTGTCATATTATGAAGCAGAAAGAAGATTCTTCAAGGGTCCTAGAGGTAAGTTTCTGTGCTCTTTGAAGTTATTGCTAAAGATGCTATTATGTGAACAGGCCTCTCTGAGCCAACATATTGCTTGAATGTCTCGAAGAGGCCCGAATATGTGCAGTGGAAGAATTTACCATGCAGACCTAGAAGAAGGATTTTTTTACAGTCCTCTCAAGGGTAGATCTGATCTAAGTGATGTCGAGCCAGAAACTAGTAGCTCTAGTGAATCTGCGCACTCTGAAGAAGAGGAAGTTTCCCAAGAAGAAGTTTCACAAAATCAGAACAATCAGGGAGCCTTTACCATCTTTCAGATCCCATCCACTCCACTTCCACACTCATCTCACAAATTATCCACTCCACCTCCACCTCCGCCTCCCCCGGGAGCAGATATGTTCATGTCTATGAAGGTACCTACTTTAAGAGGTATTGGAAATGAAGATACTAAGAAATTTTGGTTTGTGACTGAAGTTGTATGGAGAGAACAATAGGTTAATAATGATTATGTCAAGAAAGCGTAGTTAGCCACTACTTTCCAAGATCATGCATTGGATTTGTGTATCAGATATGTACAAGCAAACCCTAATGCCACTCTGGATGAGTTGAAAGATGCTCTAACAGAATAATTCAAGAAGAATAAATCATATGCGTAGTTGGTTACACAATTGAAAGAGATTCGCTAGGAGATAAATGAATATGTGTGGGAGGCAGATCAACAATTGAAGTTCACTATCATACCCAACATAAGGAGTCATTTATTACTATGATGCTCCCGCATATGTGCCAGCCATTGGGTCAACAAAATATTTCCACGTAGGTTGAGGCTGTGGAGATTGCGATGAAATTAGAAGCTATGCCAACACCTATTGTGCTTGGAACTCATTAGATTTAGATTCAGTTAAAATCGATGCATTTGGAGATCCAGAATCTGCGCAAAGATAAAGCCAAGGAGGCGTGAAAAAATTTCTGGTGCATATGACGTAAAGTTGTTGGGCATCATAAGGATCAATGTTCTATCTTCAATGATTATTTGAATGCTGGAGGACCTAATGCGCTGAAGAGCACAACTAGGCTAGTATGGTGTGTGATATGTTAGGTTATGGGTCTGCATGCAACAAATTTCTATCCAAGGGTTAGAATGTATCAGCCTGAGCTGAAACAACTGTTTTGTAGATTTTTTTCGTCGTTGGGGCATGATGGGCAACATTATCACACTTTTGACATGATGTTGGACAAGGCTGAAATATATAGAATGCAGGCCGAACCTACCTCACTAGCATCCCCTATGGGCATAGTGGATTTCAAAATAGAGGAAGAGGAAGAGGAGGTGGATCAGTTGGTCAAGGAAGGGGGCATGTTATTTGCTACAACTATGGAGATTTTGGTCACTATGTGCGTGACCGTCCAAATCTGGCGCAACAATCATGCAGGTATTTTAGACAAGTCGACCATGTAATAGAAGATTACCGTGTTTTAATTGCTAAGATGTAGTAGAAAAAGATGTAAAATCCAACACAGAATATTTAGATGGTCAGAGAAGAAACCCGTGAGGAAGATCCTAGCATGAATGTGGTCACTAAGAGTGGCACAACCACTAAAGAGGATAAAGGAGAAAAGTCAGATAATGACCTTTGGATTCGTAAGGCACCTGATAACAAGGATGGATTTGATTTGTAGTGCACAAAGGAGACTTTTTTTGAAGCACGAAAGGGGTTTGTAGAGGGGAGCACATCAAAATCAGGTAGACCCGTGAAGGAGATAGGGGTAGATGAAGAAATTAAGACATTTTTACAAGCTTGCATTAAGTTACTGTGCAACAAAAAGGTGGTAGAGAACCTTCATGCCATGATAGATAACTGTGCAGAAAAGGAACAGTCTATTGTAGAATAGAAATATGTCAAAAAAATCTATAATAATAAGAAGAGGATGGGGAAAAAGATGTGTATGACTGCGCAGATCGGTGCTTATGAGATGGATCAGGTTATTCTAGATCTAGGGTCTGATGCAAATGTCATACCTAAGAAAACTTGGCAGTGCATGGGAGAACCCAAGCTAGAATGGTCCACCATTCAACTGCGCATGGAAAAATAGCAGAAAATCATTCCATTAGGAAGGTTGTCGCAAGTCATAGTCAGTATTGAAGGTGTTAAGGTACTTTCATATTTCAAAGTTATACACATTATGGATGATACTAACCTTTATTCCGTGCTGTTGGGATTTGACTGGGCTATTGATATGGATGGTATCATAAACTTGAAGAAGCGAAGAATGTAGTTTGAAAACAATGGAACCAGAGTCATAATTTCCCTAGATCATGCAGAAGGAGAGAGATACACATAAGTTGTGCATGCTGATGATGATATTGACCATATCTATAAGTTTACTTTGCGTGACGAATATTGGATCAACCCAAAGACTTATGGAAGTATTAATTGGGAAAATGGCAACTCTTTCTTCTCAGATTATGATCGGTTGCATGAAGTATCTACGTTGCACTGCAATCATGGGGGCATCACTAACAAGCCAATATTATATCACGTGCATTCATATTGGGGTAAAAAAATTTTAAAAACCCAAAATGTTATATTGGTTGTATAACCAAGGGTTAGTGGTTTTTTTATTATTATATAAGGAATATAAATAATTTAAGGTCACTTATTTATTGATTTTTTGGGCCAAGCAGGCTTGTTTTGAGGGTTTGGAAAAGAGAGCGCCAAGGAGAGTGCGCGATGGATCACGGATCTGTGGGTTTGTTTTGAGGGTTTAGAAATATAGTGCCCATGATTCCAGTTCATTGAAGCTTACATCAAGTTCTTTCAAATTGGTTAAAGAATCCATGGTTGACGAAAGGCTCTTTATTCTTTTATAATGCAATGTTAGGACTTGTAATGATTCAAGCGTGCCAACAACTTCAAGCAGAGCTTTGAGTTTATTGTAATCTGCTCGAATCTAAGTAAGAGAAACATTCAAGCTTGCAAAAAACTTCAGGCAGAGCTTTGAGTTTATTGTAATATTCTCGAATCGCAGTAAGAGAAACACACTGACCAATTGTATATGGTAGCTCTTCAATTTCATTTGTCTCAGTACTCAATCTTTTCAGATTGCTAAGCTTCCCAACAGACTCGGGAGTGACAAAAGCCGATTCGAAATCAAGTCAAATGATACAAGCCAAGAAAGCTTTCCAACGCAAGTAGGCAAATTTTGTAAGCAATTTCCATGCAAGTCTAGATTAGTTAGACTGGACAACTCACCAATGGAATTTGGAAGATTCATTAGCTAATTTGCATGAATATCCAGTTTCCTTAACTTCGAAAACCCCTCAATTGAAATGGGAAGTGTTACTATTATTTTGTTAGACAAAATAATTTCAGTAAGATTGTTAAGCTTTCCAATTGAGTTGGGAAAACACTCAACTTGTTCCATCAATTTTACTTGAAGATCAGAATCCGCATCTGTAAGTAAGGCTGGAATTACTGTGGCATTACTGGCCATATGCGTAGGGGGAAAGAGTTACCTATATGAATGGATCAACATCAGGAAGACTACGGGGAAATACTTCTTTCCATCAGGCTACGGGGGACTATCTAGCTTGATATAACTCCAAATCTTGTGGGAAGCCTCACCTCGCCTGCAGCTTTATCTATCCATCCCATCAGGCTATGGGTATTAGGCCACAAATCCCTCCATCCATCAGGCTATATGTAGGGAGAGGGTTCACATATCTGGGTCACACATTGCATGAGGGTTCACGAATCTAGGTTTGCACATTGTACTTATTTACACATGTTTGTATTATATATAATTTTCAACTTCTATTGCACATTATTTTGGCGCAGAAGGAATATTCTTATTTCCACTTAAGACAACAATTGTACATACCTTTGTTCCCATGCTTTTCAATACCAAAGATATACCCTCTTTATTCTTAAACTCGTATTCTATCTTGGTTATAGATTCATGCTCTATTTTTGCACTAAATTCATGCTCACATGTGTTTTAATTGAGCCTCTGATTAGGTTATAAAATTTCCCTCTATGATTTGAAATGCATCTACCCTAGCTACAAACTTATTCTCTAATTTCATCAATGTGATATCAATACACCACTCATATCAAGAGCTATAGGTTATCCAATAATCAGAGCCATACTATACCTTATAAACAAGTGATTTCACCATGTTATAACCCTCTATTTATCTGTAATGAATATTATATGTATATTGCTCGGGATCTGTTGTGAGGTTAGGTATTATGTTATATCAGTAATATAAGAGCTTATTTATAGTAATTCTTAACTAGTATTTAGAGCTAGGTAATGGCAATCAAGTAGATTCCATGGAGATGTGTTTTGAGGAAGTGGTTACTTTCCTAACCCCTCTTAACCATTGACTTGACCAACTTAACCACCATCCCCTCATAATCACTAACTAAGGGAGGAGCCTTTTAGGAAAGGGAGGATAACCTAACTAATTATCACATCTATAAACCCTAGCTCTCTCTAATACTATAGCTAACTACTAGCTCTAATCTGTTGATGTAATTGGGTGGTATCCATAGCTCTCCATGTGGAATCGGATCTTATGATGGGGGAGCTCAAACTTTTGGCATCCAAACCACCTTGCAGGCTCTCCCTAATCCCAGGAGGATATATCATACAAAGGTTTATAAAATTTTCCTCCATTAAATGTAATTTTACACTCCACTCCAGTCTATATTTTAGTTTCAAACTCAAAATTTCACCAAACTTTAAGACTCTTTCTCTTATTTCACCCCCCTTTAAAACTTTTTCTCAAAGCTTGTATTAATTTTTTAGGGTTTTCATAAAAAATTTCTTCAAAACATAATGTACTATAAGAGGCAAAATGATTCTATAATATACCATCACAACATCATATTGGAAAATTCCCAAGAAATGAGAAAACAAAGTATATCTTTTAGTCCTTTGTTATTTATAGGCATTCACTTACAAAAACTCAATTCCATCCTCTCTTTTTTTAGGAGCTCAATTTCCTTGTCATTATGGCTTTTATTATATATCATTTTCATATGTTGAAAACCTAATTTTCCATATTTATGGTTGTCATTGTCTTCATCATAAATTTTCAATGCCACTCAGTTTAACCATTGCTATCTATTTCATGACCAAATCTCATTTAATGTTGATGACTATGTTCTTCCTTTCATAACATTTTCCAACATGATTACTTTACCTCTTGGGACATGACTACTTCATCATTATAATCTATGTTTTTTATTTTTTTTCACATTTATAAATCATGGAAATTGTTGATATGATTATGAAAATGGTAAAGTATGAAATTATATGAAATGGTAAGGTATGGGATGGTAAAATATTAATGAATAAAATGGTGGTAAAAAATAGTAATATGATAGATCATATAATATATTGGAAAAATAGGCCGAGGCTAACTCTCTCTCTATAGAATCCTTGGGCCCAAGAAGTTGAGTTAAACATAATTAAAAAAAAACTTATCCATTCACATTGTCAGAGGGTTCCCTCGCCATACAACTTCCAACCCTACTAGCAAGGCTAGGTCAGCAGGGGCTTGGCTCTCGAGCTGTTAGCTGGTAATTATGCTAGTTGGTACTCTATACTTTTAGCCACATAGTGTGATTCTCTTCGTTAATTATTTTCATTTCTAGGTTTTTTTTGGGAAAGGCATATATCAGTTATAGATAATTTATTTTTTCTATGAATCTTGTACATATGTTATCTAGCCTTATAATGCCTCTTTTATATTCCAAGAGGTTTTATATCATATTAAAGTCTCAGAGTATTATTTTGATATTGTTGATGACCTTGGGAGGGATATCATACCTTTTTTTTAGGAATTTCTCTTCTCTAGGGGATTGACATATTGATATACATTGACTAAGGTGCAAAAGGATTTGGTACCAATCGCATGAAAGTGGATTGATATCCACCATCTAGCGGCTATGAGATTGGTGAGTTTCACCTTGCTAGCATTCCAAGGATTGGTTAGGCTACCATAGAAGTCTCAAGATCTAATTCCCATTGCCTTGTAGCTGTCCCAAATTATTGGTGCCATATTTTGAAGATATACCTTTGTGCATCTTGTTTCTGGCATGAAAAGGATGTTAAAATTTTATTTTTTTATATTTTCTAGTCATTTATTTCTATTTTCTTTGAGAGTTGAGGTCCCTATTACACAAGGAAATATTTGTGTTTTGACCCACTATTTCAAGGTTGTCTCTAAGGGCCACATTCCAAAAACGTTATAGATGATAACATGGTTTGTGATGTATTTTATTTTCCTCTAACATTTTTCGAGGATATCTCATAGCTAGGATTGTCCTCCAGGTTTTCTAGGAATCCATCCACATTTTTATTGAAGTTTGATCCCTTTTGCTATGAATTTTTTGTGTCCACTTCTTGGATATACCCAGACCGCTCAGTTTGGACTTGTGCCAAAATTTAGATTCTTCTGTGCAACTATTGGGTGGTCTCCTTTTTATTTTTTGAGTTATGGCATCCTTGTAAGATAAATTTCATGGGGTGTCCCTTCATTAAGTCCAACAATGGTGCGTCCTCTCTAGGAAGGGGTAGCCTAGACATATAAGATTAGCTATGTGCAATGTTTCCTGTATTGGTTTAATTGTCATGTATTTCAGTTGCTAGTATGTGCATTATTTTGTAATCCCCATGAGTCATGACAAGGGAATTTCTCTCTTGTTATGATTTACTGAACACTTTTCCATATTAAAGAGTATTTGGTAATCCTCTCAATAGTTTGGATGTATGCCACCCTATTGTATGGATAAGTAATGATAGGATAGAAACTAAATAGGAAACCTTAGTGCAACTTACTGTCTAAAATTGGACCTATCATCCAACAATACAACACAATTGCATGACATAACATTGTGGTAAATAAATTTATTGTTTTCACCGTGGATGGTATAGGTGAGGTCATTGGTTCTCACACTACCTTGTTTTACCAACAAATTTTTTGGCTGATGTAATGCTTCCCTTCTACCTTTCTCATTCTTCTGCTTCAGTGTTAAGACCTTTAAGCTATATTCAAGCTATCATATTGGTTGCATCTCCCACATTACTTCTATAGATAGCATCATCGAATGGCACCAAGAGATATGAATTCTAGTTCTTGATCTTTGAATCCCATGAAAATATTGAGAAAGTGTGTACTTGTTGCACATCTAATTAATGAATCAAGAATCACCATCTTTTTCCAACTAAATTGATTATGGTGGTTGTGCCCCCTTCTAGAGTAGTGGGCCTATCATAGTGCTACTGTAACAAGCCTCTGACAGGGTCATATTTAGATATATTTTTCTCTTAATGGTCATCATCAAACCTTGGTGGACCATTGAAACATATAATATATAATTTTCTCTTATTTTTTTTTAAGGACAAGTTTAGATCAAGGGCACCAAAAATGTCTTATTTTGGATCTAATGTATATTATTCATGGGACTGTACATCTTGAGGGTGCCTATTGATGGTGGTTTAACTTTTTTCAAAAAGTTGTTCCATACCTTTTTATGGAGAAATATACACATCACCAAACCCATCAATGTTTAAGTCACTAATACTTCTGATGTCACGTGAATGTCACCAAGATTTTGTATAACATTTCGATCATGATCTTCATGGTGGCATTTATTGGTGTAATCAACACTGCCATATTCTTCAAGTTCTTGGCACAAATGTTCTTTTGGATTAGACTCACCATCCATGTCTTTTCCTTCAAGGTTTTTATGGATTTCAAGGGTGTGTTCCACACCCTCTCCTAAAGAAGTATGCACATCGTCAAAATCTAGAACCAAAACTCTAAACTTTCTTCATTCTTTTCAAAGGGAAAAATAGGGTCATCCTTTGGAAGTTATTTGTCATAACCTCAAAATTCTACAAGAAATGCCCCCTTATTATGATGTTATTCATCATAAATACTTTATGCAGTGGTTTCATTATGGTTTTCATGTTGAAATTTATTTGTGCTGTCATTAGTGTTGTCCCCTTAAAACTCTATTTATGGGCCCCCTTTTAGAGAAGTAAGTCTATCATCATGATCCTGTAGTAGGCCAGTGACAGGGTCATATTCAGATTTTTTTTTTTTCTATTGATTTTTTTTGCTATAAATTCATTGCATAACGGTGATGTTTTGGTCCTTTATGATGATCTTTGGATTGTTCATTGTGATGTGTGAGGTGGTTTCTTTTGTAATAATGGTATGCTTGGAAAGGTCTTTTAAGAAAGAGTTAAGCTCATCTGGCCCTCCCTAATGAATCTAGTAATGGGGACAAATATCTTATGGGAATTGCTCACAGGAAGAAAGTTATTCAACATAAATACTTCAACGGGTCCTCTTCATTCTCAAAATGGATCCTATATATTTATATTACTCAAGAAAACTCGACCCATTCTCCTTTAGAAGATCACTTGGGTACCTAGAAATAGAAGACAAATCACCTTTGCCAGTGATAGTATTTTGGGCAATCCACCTCTGCAATTTGATCCGATTGATTCATGAATTTTTTGATTGGCCATATCAACACTCTTTGATTACCCTCTATGATATTTCTACATGGAATGAAGCAAGGAAATGGGTTGACTATAACTTCAGTCTGGTCCCAGACCACTCTTTTGTGAGATTGACCCTTTCCGAATGTGCTCCTATCTCCAGATCCAAGAGCAACTGCAGGGGCTAGGGGGAATGTTCTTACTCTGTTAAGAAGGGGTATCTCTATCAAATATCCTCCCTTCCTTTCCAAAAGCATAGTTTCCTAAGGTAATTTCCTTCTGCTACCTATTAGTCCATAACAAGCTCCTAAGTCCCTACTGCAAATAATTTAAGGAAGCATGGGACAATTGTCCCCACTCATTGTGTGTTATGCCAGAAAGTGGAAGAAACATAGCAACGTCTCTTTCTCTATTGTGACTTCACAAAGAAATTTTGGAAATACCTTCTACAGGACATTAGTCATCAAAAAATTCATGCCACAACATGCATGTATTTTCTTAATAAGTGGGTTTACCAATATGATGGATCCTTCCACCAAAATCCAATCTTCAAATTTAATATACCATTAGGTATGCGTTATATAGATATGTAAAGTTCCACATCTAGTGCAGGTAGATTGGCAATTTTTCTTTGGTTGCACATGTCTAGCATATGCAGTTTTTTAAAATGTGCCATTTAGTGAATTTTTTATTTGATCCATGTTTTATCTATATTTCTTATTTTATTCATTAATTTCAAACAATTGTAAGTACATTTTACAAGGTGATGAACAAGAACAAATATAACTGCTTGCTAAGGATGGGGGCATCTATAAAAAACTTGTGTGTTCTTTAGCTCCATAAATATTTGGACACGAGGATATCAAAAAATCCCTACTTCTTCTTCTTGTTGGTGCCCCAACTAGAAAATGAAAGGATGGAATGCAGGTATAATTATTTTACTAAAGAGCTATTACAGAGAAACTTTATTATCCCATTGGTGACCGTCTGAGAAAAATGTCTTGTTATTCTCTCTTATTTGTCCTCCATCATCTCCCAAGAGCACTTTATATATATATATATATATATATATATATATATATATATATATATATATATATATATATATATATATATATATATATATATATATATATATATATATATATATTCACACTAGATGGATCAGTAACAAATTATTGGATCATTTATTATCACATTCTAAAAGTGTAAGGTAGGTAGAGGATCGAGAGCCATGGACATTGTAATTTTGATATCAATGTTTGCAAGACTATTCTTGAAAATTTGCAACTTGCTCGTGCTACTAGTCGAGCTCATAGTTCAACATTAATCTATCATGCTTCAATGAATTGCCAAGAACGACATATTTCTCATCTTTAAAGATGAAATTTTTAACTTATGATTTAATAATGATAGTGAGGCTGGTTTCTTTGGTTACTGGAAGAAAATACGAAAGAACTTGCATGATATCATCTAAGGCTTCTCCTCTTTTGGACCCATTTTTGTTATCCTAAAAAAATTCAAGTGATCCTCCAAAGAAATCATGTAAGTCATAGTTAGGTTCCAAATTAGTGCACTAAATGTTCCAATGCCCCTAAGATTTACGTCATTGTGTTGAATACGGTTTGTTTCATAACACTTAGGTGAATGAACTAGAGGGCAGGATAAAGTGGAATCTGCTAATGATATTCTAGATATTATTAGTATGCTATGAAATTCTCATTGTGCAACATAAAACTTCATGGATGGTCATGACATGTTTATTTGTGCCAATTTATCTATATAAGCAACCCCCAAACCTGTTCATCTATGCATTTTTCGATTTGTATTTACATATATTTTTTCTCCTCACATAAAGTTATGGATAGATTTCTCTTTGGTTTTTTTTTATGGTCCCTAGCTAGCCTTGCCTTGAGTGAATAAAAACCATTCACTTTTGGATTTTGGGATTCTTGAGCACATTTTTTACAACAACTTCCTTTAAATCTAAGAAATTTTTACATCACAGTCATGATTTTTAAATTTATATACACCAAAAATTATGCTTTTAATGCTTCATTGCATTTTAATACTTTCACAATCAATCAATCGATGCTTCGTTTCATGTTTCATCCATGAATTTAAATAAGCTTGAAATCTCCCTTGATGGATAATAAACATGTAGTGTTTTTTATATTTAAAATGTAAAGTGAAGCAGCAATTGCGAAATTCATTCTGCAATGTTCCTTCCAGTTCAAAACTATTTCAAAAACTATTTTTTCCTTGTATGTGCAATGGATTTATTTTGTTTTATTGGGGCATACTCATATTTTGTGAAAGAAACTAGTTTTAATGAGTTGAAAAAAAAGATCTTTTCCTCTGCACAAAATCAACTTATCCTCTTTTCCCTTTGATCTCATTAAGCCACACTATGTGGAGTATTTTCCATATTTGCAAGAAGAATAAGGTAGATTGAAGACATCCTTCAAGTGAAGACATTGGCTAAAAATTACCAAGGATGAAAGAGCAATCTTAGATTCAAAAACTATTGTTGAGTATGTTGAAATTAGACTTTTTATGCAAGTACATGAGGGCTAAAAAATCAGTTTGTAAGAGTGATTTTGATGAGATGCTTTGTTTCCATGTTTATCCCCTTCATGATTTTCTAAAAATTGCATCTTTCGAAGGCTATGAGAACCAAGAGAAAAATTTTCAATGCTTATGCTAAATTGTAGAGAAAATTTTCCATATTGGTGTTGAAATTTGAAGAGGAATGAGCTTCGAATTACACATGCATTTCCACCAATATTCATCATTTTTAGAAATTCAATTTCCAGCTCATCCTGCTTGCTTGGGAGTGCATTTTCTGGCTATGACATTCATAAATAGAGTGAAAATATTTAAGCTTTGACATTTAATTTCAAGTGGTATTTTGGTAGCTGTAAATGAATTTAAGATCACATTTGCAAGTATGAGGGTGCAACTTTTGACTCTTCCTTGGATTGTTTAAGTTTGAAAGTCTCAATTTTCTTTGTTGAGTTTGAGCAAGCTGATTTTTTTTCTTCCTAAAATTACATTTTCAACTCACTTTTAGGCATGCCTGGAAATCAAAGTCAGATCTTCTACTTCTAGGCTTACTAAAAATTTTAATTTCCAGCTTTCATGTTCAAGATTGAGATGGTATTTTCAGCCTCGTAAAAAAAAACATCTCTCTTTAATAGCTTGAAACCTGCATATACAACCTTCATCCTCACACATGAAACATGCATTTTGAGCCTGCATTTTGAATCTTAAATTTTTGTTCTTAGCTCTCTTTTGAGTTTCACTTTCTCATGCATATTTTGGTTTTTTCAAGTCTTCATTATTTTTTAAATAAAATTGTGTGCTTGCATGAAGGCTGAAATTTCTTGTTGAAGTCTTGCATGATAGGTCAATGTATACATGTTTATAATAGCCAAAATCCCCATATTTGAAGTTGTTTGATTCTTGATAATAATCTTATGCATGTTAAAATTATCTCATGGCAAAGTTGAGTTCAACTTGAACCTTTTTTGAAGGACCATTCAAGATGACTAATTGAAATGTGGTTCCTTTCTCCATGGCTTGTTTATACCTAGTGTGGAGAAGATTTCTTGAGCTAATGCATTCTACTTTTGTGATTTAACGTAATCTTCTAAGCCTGAAATATTTGCAAGATTAATCACATAACATGATAAATGGTAAATTTTAATGTATATTACAATATTTAGAATTAAGAGAATTTTTTTACATTTGCACAAGCATGGTCAAACCAAGCCAAAGAAAACCGCTGCACATAACTCTACAATTTCAGTTCAAAATTAAAGAGGGGTTAGGAAATGGAATTGAAATGAAGAGTTATCATTGCACTTGAATATTTTCATTTTACTCAAATTTGTTTTTTCCAATGTTTAAGTTATTGGTTTCTTTCGAGTTGGAAATTGTTTTATTTTAGCCTGAATGCATAAGAGGTTTCACCAACATATATCTTTCGACACCTTCGAAGCAGTACCATAAGTAATGGATCTTGTATGTGATGAATCAAGTGTGATGCTATGGACGAGACAGATCATACTGTTATTCATGAAGTGATGGAGAAACATAGTTTCAGCATTGCAAAGATGGGCATAAAAACCTCTCTAAATGCACAGACTGTTGTTTTGGATACCGCTATTGCTATTATTATTTAGTGCAAAGGTAGCTTCATATGAGGTCCTACCATGAATATGAGTTTTTGAATGCCATGAATTCTAGAGACAGATCTCATGGAGTTGCATCAACCTAATGGGACACATGAAAGGTGTCCTGTATAGAAGCAAAGGCTTAGTCTGGCACTACTCGTTGCTCATGGCGCTACCTTTCAAATTTCTGTATCATTTTTTTTTCTTTTCATTTTCCTGTCGTCATCAAATAGGGAATTGGGGTGCTACAGGTGCTTGGGTTTGGGTGTTACAGGTGCTTCGGTAATTCAAAGTATTGGGATTGGATTGATAGTCAACTAGTTCTCCTTAGCTTAGCAGGCACCCAATTTTCACTATAAATAGATTCTATTGCAACACCTACAAGCATAATATCTTGTACTCTGTTAGCTTGCATAATGATAAAATGTATAACATATCGCACGACAAAACCATGTTCAATATTGTAATGAATGGTTTCAAAATTTATCATTTCAATGTAGACTTGAATCTTCTGCCTATTTTTCCTATATATGTACTTTAACCTGCTCCATTCTGTATGAGGGAATCATTCATCTCTTTCATTTTTAAAGTTGTAAAATATTAGGATACATTAGAGGATGGATAAATTTGAAACCTTTTTAAACTCCTATATTGACTTGTACAAAGATCCTAG
The DNA here is from genome assembly GCA_034641835.2 of Pinus albicaulis. NCBI lineage: Eukaryota > Viridiplantae > Streptophyta > Pinopsida > Pinales > Pinaceae > Pinus > Pinus albicaulis. Next base: position 957,359,319 of record CM076569.1, on the reverse strand, counting down.
CACCCTTAATTTTTCTCCTATTTAGGAACTCGAATTGGTTAAAAGGGATTAATTTGTTTTTACAGTGATTTTGTTTCCTTTCTCTTAGATAAATTTTGTTTTACATTGCCTGCTTTAAATCAATAGTTTTTTATTTAATATTTAACAATTTATAGTGTTCTCAATTTTATTTTCCTACTTTTATTTCCATAGCTGATTAACAGTTCCTTATATAGTATTCACTTGAAAGGAGAGTATGGCTCATGTTTGCTTTCTAGTATTTTAGTGTACATTGTATCCTAATTCTGTGATGGAACTTTAATTTTGAGTTTTTTTATACTATGTTCTTTATGACAAGGGTTGGTATGATCTACGAATAACACTTGCAGAGAATATCCACATAATATCAAACTTCCTCTAGCATTTCTTTCTCATTTTGAATTTTTGTGGTTGATACTTGATAAAGTTGGTATGAATACTGATATGGAAATGGCAAGACATATGTTATATGTGCATCAAATGTGTGAGCCACCAGATTTAGGCTTTACTCCTCTCAATTCTTCTATCCTCAGGTGAGTTGTTGTCACCTTTTCTTTAGATATTGATGCTAGAACTGTCGTACTCTAATGCTGACTAGTTTTTAATCTTATGATGGTCAATAATTTCTAGGGCTTATAGAAAAAAAAAAAAGAAGGGTATCACCTTCTCTTCCTAAAGACCTTACCGAATATATTTCCAGTGCTTATTCCTCCATGATACAAGAGGAAGCACAAAGTGATGCACCACATTCTTACACCACTGCCAGAACACTTCTAAGCATTTTTCGCATCTCAATGGTAATTTATATGTTCCTTTGAGAAATTACCTAGTGGTATGTGTCAATTATAAGAGAAGTGACTTTTCAAGTTCTCATCTTTTCAACACTAGAGTGAAGTTGTGACTAAGCAACAAAATTAATCCACATTTTTCCTTTTAATCTCAGAAACTCGTTTATTGACAAAAGCATATGTCTTTGTTTCTTTTGTCTGGATTTATTGTTCACAAGCCTTAAGTTGACTTACATTCTTAGAAAGAGTGGCTCAAAGTGATGTATATGAATCCCCAGGATTATGCAAATGTCAAAGTTCTCCTTATATGATGACGAAAGAAAGAAAATTGTTATGGATGCCATATCTAACAATTATTCAATCACAAGGGAAGAAACTTCATGAATGAATACTATGGATGTCTTTTATGCTAATGCCCTGAACTGGATTTCTTGAAAGGTAATCTCCACAGACTCTATAGAGCATGAGAAATAACATTAGTTCAAATTTCCTAATTAAGGTTGGTTTAAATGCATCTAGTTGGGTCCCTTGCATGCAAGCATATACTGAAGCTCAACTAAAGGAGTGCTAGGACGAGTATGCAACATTGAATGTGTGGAAAATTGATCCCAATACATTTGATATTCATTTGATTGATGCCTAAAATTTCCAACAAGTGAATAATGTATCATATATTTGTAAATTAAATATCCTCATTGTTCAACTCTTTTAGCAAAGATATTTTTGTTTTATGGATGTCCTTCAACTGATATGAAACTCAAGGTTGAGTTTCCTCTGGGAAAACTCATGAGGTTAGACGTGTCAAGAATTATCTTCTGAAAAATGTTTGAATGTGGAATTCCATGAACATGACACTGGGAAAACATTCAAGAGTTCTGTTATAAAGTGTCATTGTATGTGCTTATGTAAAAAAATACGTGTTTCTAAATAAACTCTATATGGTTTCTATTGTACACAGTTTCTTGTGTGTTTATTGCTTTCAAGCTTAACCTTGAACTATTTCTTAAGCTTTAATTTATGTAAAAAAATATGTGTTTCCAAATAAACTCTATATCGTTTCTATTGTATAAGGTTTCTACGTGTTTCTTTCTTTCAAGCTTAACTTTGAACTGTTTCTTAAGCTTTAATTTAAAGAAAATTGGTGGCCAATTCTCATCAATTACAACAAAGCTCCATATGAAATTTAAGTTTGCAACAAAGTTTCTAACTAGTTAGATAGGAAAGGTTCTAAACATCACCACACACCATCTTATTCAATGAAAATGTCTCACATTTGAAGAATCAAAGAGTAGTATAAAATCACCTTTTTGAGAATTACATAGGTTCTTCAGCGGGTCGCTTGCATTGTATAGAGACAAGATTTGATGTGATGCGGCTAAAAATATTGATATGGAAATCAAGAAGAAAAACTACTTGTATGATTAGAACTTGGGTGAAATAGACTTCTAAAATAACAAACAAGATCAAACAAAGAAGGGAAATAAACTTCTTTTCATTAAAAATAATCCTGAAACATTGTCAATGTTAACCAATCTGGAATGGATTCAAGATGGAATAATCTTTGGGGAAAATGGGAAAGGCTCAGTCACATGTTAGGGTTGTGAATGGGATCATTTGTATAGAGATTATCCTCATAATGAAGACAAAATAAGGAATGTGCACAATATCCAAGAAACAAATAGAATGGAATATCCATTGAGATGTAGCTAATCAATTTTCCCCCAGGCCACACATTGCCCAAATTAGAAATCACCCAAGTTTCCAAGTGGTCTCTTGAATTAAATCAATGTTGGTTTATTTTCTAGAACATTAGATCACGAATTGGTTGCATCATATCAAGCTACAACCATTTGTTTCTAGAAAACATTTGTTTGATTAATGCCATAAATTCAATGCCAAGCAATTTTTCATCAATTAATTATACTGTGAATGAGGAGAGGAGTGGAGTGAAGTGGTATGAACATAAATTAAATATTAGACTGCATTTATTAACTTTACACAATAGATTTTTTTAGTTGTTGGCCATTAAATATAGGGTTCTTTCATTTCTTGAATAATCCCCCGTCTTGGAAATACAAGCAATGAAACAAGCCAACGAGTCCTGACCAAATAGAGCCACTCATTCATCCTTGTCGGAAAATATTCCTTGAGCTTAACTTGATAGAGAACACATTTTTTAATTAATTCCATGAAAGTGTCCATTTTTAATGCATGGATAGGCCATAGTCACATCATCTACATATCAACATTAGAGGAAGCTTTCACATTAAATAAATAATAATCCATGCTAGAGGATTAGAGAAAAGAGGGTAATAATTGAAGGTTGAGTGTAACTTCCTATAGGGTATTCTCTCTGTGAATGCCATTTGTCATTAGAATTTGCTAGATTTTTCATTTGTATATGTTATTGTAGTGTTACTTCACATTCAATATGTACTAGATATTTTGCATTAGTTTATAAGTGAACTAGGAAAATCACAACTTAAAATACAATAATTAATCACGCACACATGCATATAAATATGACACAATTATGTGACTTGACAACTTGGACCCCATTAAAACTTGTTTTTGGGTGGTTTTTGGTAAATAAAAGAAACGAATTATCTTATTGAGAATTTACAAAGGATCACATCACATCATTGTAGATACTAGACAATATTCATCTAGTTTAGTGTTCCTATACCATAGTCTGTATATACAACATTTGACAAAAAATAGCAAATTTCTCGTTTATTGCTTGTAATTTGTAAATACTACAAAAAGAAATGTTGTTACTTATAAATAAGGGTGGTTGCTCATGTCCATTAGAATTCACCATGAATGCATGAGTATGGCAAGATTATTAGATATGCATTTCAATAACACACAAGGAGGTTTCTCTCTTTATTCCTCTCCAAATACCTGAATAGGTTGCAATAATTTCCCTTGCTTGAGAGATAGTGAGTGAATTATTAATTGAGTGATGGGGATATAACCCATCGATTTATATGGATTTGAGATTTGGGGCCCTAACCTTAGTTGTAGATAGTGGTCTTGCATGTAGAGGGTCTACACTTGTGATTGAACACCTTATTTGGTGCAAACATATTCATAAATATTCATCATTTGATTTTTCATCATCATATAGATCAATTTATATGTTATTTTATAGACATACACATAATCAATATTCTTAAAAAATGGTTGAAATTTGTATGCCTTATACCATTAAATGCCACAAATCATAGTGAGATGTGCTTGAGTGTGGATTGAGTAATCACATTGTGGGAATACTAATATGCATCTCATATGTATATCACAAGAAGAAACATGAATTGTAGAATGAATTGTAGAATGCATGTGGGTTCATAAGAGAGGCATCATGCCATTATGTTAAGGATATAAATATAAAGGGGTATAAAAATATGTTACTGAAAAAATGGATACCTACAATATCTAGTGAAACTAGGGGTTTTTTAAATTGGGAAAATGCAATGGGTTAATATTGGTAGGGGGTTAAATAAAGTGATTTTTAGAGGTATTTTCCAATATTTAGTCAAATTAAGGGTATTTTTTAGTATGCCATGAACGCACGTGCTATGTCATAGGTTAATTGAGTGACACCCCTATGATTACAATCAAGTGACGATATATTTTCAATGCATCACATCAGAGGTACGTGAATTACCGCATTATGATGGGTTAGCTGATATAAATATGTTTTTAGGAGAACTTGAAAGAAATGTCCCAAAAGGATAGAGATTCCATGCCCTGGATCTCGAACTACACGCTACTCCAACGCAATGGTGGGAGACTCATAAAGAAAACATGGGAAAATGGGATGAATGCACGCGAATTATGAGATTATGCTTTGAATGTCCAACTATAATAATGGAGGAAGTCTAATATGGAAAATATGATCTGCGAAAAAATTTGGCTAAATGGAGTGACGTATAGGGCATAGAACCGAGACCTGAATGGGTACACATGTTCATTCGTACATTGGGGAAGGGACCTACTGATTAGTATTTAGAGACAAAGCTGCACCGAGGTACCATTGAATTGTCTGTGCTGACAAAAGTGTTTCATTCTAACATTCAGCTTTGAAAGTGGGTTTTTCAAGATTGGTAAAGCATTCCATAATATTCAAGAAGTTATATTTAACACAACAAAGCCAATGGTAGAGCACTATTTTCCAGCCTGGGATGCTCAGATGAAGGATATTGTTAATTGAAAAAATCTAATGGTTGAAGAGATGTAAGACGATCTAAGGAATATTATCATTATGGAATATGAGGGACAAAACGCAGTTGTTGGGCGCTTGATCACTTCATTAGATGTCACAAAGCCTCTAAAGATTTGGAAAGTAAATATTGGATCTGAAGAGAAGCCGAAGTTGGAAAATATTGGAGACTATTAGGATGATGACATAGTAGGAAAGTTTGCTGAGTTTCTGACAGAGGATCGGGAATTATTCCCTATGAAGTTCTCAGAATTGAAAGGAATAATTAGGGAGTTGGGAGTCATGAAGATAACTTTGAAAGCTGATGTGTGCCTGGTGAAGTAGCGCCCATACAGAGTGAATCCAAAATACAATCATAAGGTAAAGGAATAGTTGGATAAGATGGTTGCTGCAGGCATCATAGAGCCAATAGAAGAGTCAGATTGGGTGAGTCCCATGGTATTGCAAGACAAGAAGAAAAAAGGAGAAATCAGGATTTTTGTAGAACTACGCAAATTGAATGATGCCTATGTGCATGATCCATTCCCAACTCCATTCTCTGATGAGATCCTAGACAGTGTCGGAGGAAAAGAAGCTTATTCATTCACATATGGGTTCTCGGGATATCATCAGATCAGGATTGCACCAGAAGATCACAGTAAGACCACCTTTGAAATAGAATGGGGATATTTCCAGTATACAGTCATGCAATTTGGCTTGAAGAATGCATCGACCATGTTATCGCGCATAGCAGTAGTTGCCTTCAAGGATTTTATCCATAAGTTCCTGGAAGTATACTTTGATGATTGGATTTTTTTGGGGTTGTTGAAAAGAATGTCTCCAATCTGCACTTAATGTTGGATACCTCTAGAAAGTATCATATCTCACTGAACTTGAAGAAATGTATATTCTATGTGCCATTCAGGATATTGATGGGATAGATCGCCTGCCAGCAAGGGTTGATGGTATATCCTACGAATATTGTATTAATTGTTAATCTGGAGATACCTGTGAATGTCAGACAACTACACTCAACATTGGGGCACACTAAGTATTATCAAAAGTTCATTCAGGGTTATGAACTGATAACTGCACCCATGGATAAGTTTCTCAAGAAGGATGCAAAATTATTTTGGGATGAGTAATGTTAGAATAGTTTGGAATTATTGAATTAAAATATGGTCATGACACCCATTTTGGTCTTCCCAAATTGGTCTAAGGTGTTTCATGTGCATGTTGATGCCTCATGTATTGTGCTCAGAGCTATTTTAGTGCAGCCAAGAGTTGGAGAGATTGATCACCTTATTGCCTATCCTAGTCGAAAACTATCAAGTGCAGAATGAAATTACTCGACCATAGAAAAAGATCCCACGCCAACTACAACCAGTGAAACGATCAATATGGAAATAAACACTGCACCTAAGAAGAATGGTGTCATGCCTAAAGAGACAGAGGAGTAGGTGGAAGTTCAGACTTCCAAGGGCACAAAACTTGGTTCTCAGGCTGCAGGAGGATCTAGGAAGAAACATAAGGGCTCTAAGGCCACTTGAGAAGAAGAGCTGACACTGACTGAAGATGATTTCAACGAAATAGACAACACGGTCGTGACAACAACAGAAGATATGTGGATATACATAGAAGAGCAGTACAAGGTTGTGCTCGATGGGGTATAGGTTGGTATCCAAGAGCTAAAAGTTCAAGCGAGCCTGATTTAGGCGAGCATTGCACAAGCGAGCCTGTTATAAGCGAGCGTGTTTGCTACAGGTGTGCAACCCATTACAACAATCTTTCCTTCCACAGGATAAGTCCGCTTGGTTCAGATCCCTGAATAAGATATCCAAGTTGAATCTCATCTCCTATGCATGAAACTCAAAGCCTGCCATGAAATTAACATTGATTTGATTGTGTTACCTGCAGGAAAATTACACATGGTCCACAAAATTATCATGGTTGAGCTAAAGTTTCATGAATCCTGTGCCTACTGCGACATCAACGAAGCTCAAAAGCATGCAGTATACCTTCAAAAAAAACATCAGAGTGTTGACGAAGCATGTCGAGCAGCTGAGGCTCATCACGTTTCCCTCGAGGAAAATATCAATCAGTATGTAGCGATGTGTTAGTGGTGCCTGCCACAAATTCCACAAAAGGAAAGTTAGAAGTTCTAGCCACTACACTAAAAGCCTTGCATGCAGAATTCCAAACCATACGGGTTGAATGTGAGCACCAGATTTCCAACTTGCAGTTAAATTTGTAGCCAGAAACCCCAGCAGAAGTTAAAGCGAAGAGGGTTTCCAAGGTAAAACAAGCTACAAAGAGAATTGTTGCCACAGTCACACAATGCGATCAGCTCTTAGATGAGACCATGGGTGTCTTGACTTCGGTTCAGAATGACCCAATGGTAGAGAAGTTGCGTAATGAGTTGCGTGTAAAGGAGAAACACTTCACTGATATTAGGATGGTGGTGCCCACCCTAGTGATTACACAGTGCCTCACCCGCCTATAGGAGGGCCGAGCGATCCAGACTGAAATCGAGAAATTGCACTGGTGAGAACAGTTTCCTGAGACAAGAATGAAGCCATGGGCCGAGGAGGCTCTCCAACTGTCACAATCATTGGATGGTTCACTGAAGACTCTTCAGCAGACGTAGAGAAACATTGAGCTGGCCATTGAAGGGCCCACTACAGAAAAATTTGTGATTAAAGCATAGGGAGCTGTTGTGCAGAGTATGGAGGTGGTGCTGCCACTAAAAACTTATGTCATTGTGCTCCAAGCCAAGATGAAGGAATCAACCCCATAGTGACTCAGGACAAGTCACAAGTTTTTGTTGGGGGCCTATTGGAGCGAGGTCCCCTGGGGTACATTTTTGAGTAGATTTTTGTATATATTTTTGGATATGCGCACTGCACGGAAAGGTCAAGGGGCTTTGGGGTAGTTCAAAGTCCCTATTTGGGTTATAAGGGTAAACTATGGGCCTCAGACCATGGTGTGATACCATAGTATCTGTGCGTTGAATAGATATAAATATAGATAGAGTCTAGTCGATGATGAGGTGTAATGATTATGGAGCTATGTACATTTATGCTTTAGTGATACATTTTGTAAGTTTGGGTTGGTTAGAAAGGCTCCTACTGGTTGTGTGTGCAAAGATCTAGTCCTGGCTATGTGCGAACTCCGCTAGTTGTGTGCGCGGAAGGGTAATTGTAAGGGGAAAGTCTGATTGTACTGAATTGTTGAAACTAATACAAGGAATTTTTATGGCGAAGCAATTATGTTATGTGTCTGGAATATCTGTTTACTATTATTTATTTGAGATCGCTTTACTTTTTTTATGTTTTCATGAGTAAATCTATTCTTTATGCGTGAATATATGTTGATGATGAAGTACATGAATAGATCTACTTGAGTTATTGTGATTTATCTGATTCTATCATTTATTTGTGACGAAGTTGATTTGCAACCCATCTGTTATATGCATATTCTATGTTTGCGACTAGCCGATCTGTTAAGTATTCATTTATATATGCGCACATTTGTTTCCAATCTACAATAAGTTATCCAATAAACCTGTTTAGGGCCACCACATCTGTTGTGAAACCAACTCCAAAAATAGAAGAAAAGAGATATCAACGCCTTAGAAATAAGCCACTTCGAGGGGGCAACCTCCAATACATTACATAAATGAACAATTCTTGGATGATACAATTCACAAAACCTCCTTTCTATATATAGAAGTCCATGGGGCCATAATGTAATCCTAGTGGGCCACAATGTAATCCTAGCCGACCTAAAAATAATAATTTAAGGGCACAATAATAACAAAATGGGGGTTACAAGGGTACAATAATAATAATAAGGGGTTTACACTAACAATAATAAGGGGCTATACTAGTGATATAGGGACCTAACATGCCCCTCTCCTTCCAAAAAGTGTTGTCCTCAACACTTGAGTAGCTCCGGGTGCTTCTGTATAAAATTCTCATCCTCCCATGTAGAATCTTCAGTGGGTAAGTTCTTCCACTTGATGAGATACTCTGAAATTGATCGATTTCTTAGTTGTCGAGTTCTTGTTTCCGTGACCGCTTCAGGTTCCAATATGATTTTTCCTTCCTCATCAAGTTCTGGCAATATTATTTGAACTGGAAGATTTTCACCTATAACCTTCTTTAAGCATGAAACATGGAAAACTGGATGTACTCACGAAGAAGCAGGAAGCTCCAATTTGTATGCCATCGTACCAATATTTTGCAACACCTCGTCAGGACCATAGTACCTTGGTGATAATTTATTATCCTTCTTAGCTTGCTTGAGGGACATTTGTTTGTATGGTTGTAGCCGTAAAAATACCCAATCTCCTACATCAAAACTTCTCTCGCTGCGATGTTGATCTGCCTGTTGTTTCATTCGATTTTGTGCCAAATTCGGGTTATCCTTTAAGAGTTGGAGAACTTCTTGCTGATGCTCGATGTGATCTTCCACTGCTTGAACCTTCGAATTATCTCTTAAATATGATGTGATGGATGGTGGATGATATCCATAAAGTGCCATAAATGGGGTCATTTTTGCTGCAGTATGGAAGGAAGTGTTATACCACCATTCGGTGAGAGGTAACCACTTGACCCATTGTGTTTGTTTATCAGATACAAAACAACGAAGATATCCTTCCAAACATTTATTTACTATCTCAGTTTGACCATCAGGTTGAGGATGATAAGATGAGCTATGAGCTAATTGAGTACCCAAACAAGAAAATAACTCCGTCCAAAAATTTCCAGTAAAAATGGGATCTCTGTCGCTCACAATGACCCTTGGGCTTCCATGTAGCTTTTGAATTCTTTCCATAAATGTAGTAGCAACTGTACTTGCTTTAAATGGATGAGATAATGCACAAAAGTGTGCATACTTGGTAAGTCTATCAACTACCACCATGATAACATTCTTTCCTTCGGACTTAGGTAAACCTGTGATAAAATCCATTGAAATCTCCTCCCAACGTTGACTTGGAATGGATAAAGGTTGTAGAAGTCCCGGGGTCTTAATTGTCTCGACTTTATTCTGCTGGCAAACCAAACATTCCGCCACAAACTTTTGAATATCAGATTTAAGGCCATCCCAAAAAAATTCTTTCTTCACCCTGTGGTAAGTTTTTAAAAATCCTGAGTGTCCTCCTAAAGGAGAAGTGTGCAATTCCAAAAGAATCTTTTGTTTTAGTTTGGAATTCTTGCAAATATATAAGCGATCTTTGTACCATAAGGAATCATTTTTCCAACTAAATGTATCAGATGTACTAGGATCTTGCTGCAATTTTTGAATGAGAGTCCACACTTCTTCGTCCTTCTTCCATTCATCCCTTGCTTCAGTTATCCAATTTGGTTGGATAATTGAAATGGCACAAAGCAATGCTTCCACCTCTTCATCCTTTCTTGAGAGTGCATCTACAACAACATTTAGCTTCCCTTTTTTGTAGACAATTTCAAAGTCATAACCCAACATCTTTGTGACCCATTTTTGCTGCTCTTCTAAAGATAGTCTTTGTTCCAAAAAGTGTTTAAGACTATCATGATCAGTTTTTACCTTGAAGTGTCTTACCATTAGGTAAGGTCTCCATTTCTTTAGTGCATGTAGTATTGCCAACATTTCCTTCTCATAAATAGCCTTTTGTAAATACTTTCCTTTGATTGAACAAATTTCAAAAGCAATGTGTCTTCCTTCTTGCATTAAAATAGCACCAGTTCCATTTCCTAAGGCATCACATTCCACAATAAAGGTTTTTGTGAAGTTTAGCGTAGCTAAGACTGGTGCTAGGCACATTGCCTCTTTAAGATGTTCAGAGGCCTTAGTTGCTTCAGGAGTCCATGAAAATGCATCTTTCTTAAATAGTGTCGTTAGAGGTGCTGCTATTCTCCCATAATTCTTAACAAACTTGTGATAATACCCTGTTAAACCGAGAAATATGCGCAACTACTTTATGGTTGTGGGGACTTTCCATTCCTTAATGGCTTTAATTTTGTTAGGGTCTACCTTAACACCCTCGTGAGATACAATATGACCCAGATATTCCACCTCTTGTACTCCAAACAAACATTTGGATGTTTTTGCATATAATTGTTTCTCCTGCAATAGTTTGAGCACCCTGTCAACATGTTGAACATGATCCTTCCAAGACCTGTTGTAGATTAGTATATCATCAAAAAATACTAGCACAAATTTTCTAAGGAAAGGTTTGAAAATGGAATTCATCAACCCTTGAAATGTAGAAGGTGCATTGGTAAGGCCAAAAGGCATGACTAAAAATTCATAATGACCCTCATGAGTTCGAAATGCTGTTTTCGGAATATCTTCAGTCTTCATTCTAATTTGATGATATCTTGAACGAAGATCCAACTTGGTAAAATAAATTTCTCAATGCAATTCATCCAATAATACATCAATCATAGGAATGGGAAATTTATCTTTAATAGTGAGCTTATTGAGCTCCCTATAATCCGAACACATTAACCATGATCCATCTTTTTTGTGCACCAATACTACTGGAGTAGAGAAAGAACTTTGACTAGGTTGAATTATATTAGCCTCTAATATTTCTGCAATCATATGTTCAATTTCACTCTTTTGGACATAAGGATATCTGTAAGGCCTGATGTTTGGAGGAACACTTCCTGGAATCAAATGAATAGCATGATCATGATCACAAATAGGTGGGAGTACTTTGGGAGTATCAAACGCCTTGGAATGATTGTCCAAGACTTTCTGGAGATCTGGAGAAATAGATGATTTTGATGTTGGAACTTCTAGTGAGAATAATTGTGCAATTACGCCCTGTTTTTCTTTCTTTAGAAGTTTTTTCATGACATTAGAGCTTATTATCTTTCTTGTCTTCCCTGTGATACCCCGTAATTCGATTTCCTTTCCTTCCGAAAAAAATTTAAAGAAAATTTCTTGAAAATTAAAACCTACCGTCCCTAAATAGTGTAACCATTGTACTCCTAGTACAACATCAGCACCTCCCATTGGGATGGAAAGCATTGGACTATTCAATACATATTCCCCCATGGCTAGTTTGATATTATGGCATTTTCCAGAGAAATTTATAGTTCCTCCATTTGCAACCATCACTTGATATTATGGTGCTGGGTATAGGAAACAATTCAATTCCTTGGCTACCTTATAATGAATAAAATTATGGGTACTACCCGAATCAATAAACACTATTACCTTTTTCTTCTTGATATGTCCTTCTATCTTGAGAGTTTGAGGAGTTGTAATTCCTGCCAATGCATTACATGATATGGTTGGACTCATTTCTTCTTCTTCTAGGGTTGGTTCTTGGTGTATATCCTCTTCTTGCTCATTTTCTTCTTCCTCTTCACAATCGATGTAAAATAATTTCTTCTCAACGCACCTATGACCTTTAGTGTATTTGCTATCACAACTATAGAAAAGCCCTTTTTCTCTTTTTTCTTCCAATTATTGTGGTGTCAACCTTGTAGGTTGTGGAAATCTAGGTGTAGTAACACTTCCTTCTTTATATAAGTGAGTGGTAGGCTCCCTTGTCACCATAATTTTACTTTCAATTTTTCTTGCCAACCTGAATGCCTTTTCCAGTGAATCAGGTTCCAAAATGTGAAATTCATGTTGAATGTTATCCTTTAAAGTACCTATGAAGAGATCAATCATGTGTTCCTCTGGAATATCATTTACTCTTATATTCAATTTTTTGAAGCCCTTAATGTGCTCCCCTAATAAACCCTTTTGTTTGAGATTTATCAATTGGCTAAAGAAGGTGTTGCTCTTTGTATCCTCATAATGTGCTATCATTTCCTCCATAAAAATTGACAAAGTGACAATTTTTTTACGGGAGCAAAGCCATTGATACCATACAAATGTATTTTTTTCTAAATGTAAAGTTGCAATGTGTACCTTTTGTGTGTTTTGCACATTATGGAGATCAAAATATTGCTCCATCTGTAGTATTCATGTTACAGGATCCTTTCCATCAAACTTCCTCATATCCATTTTTGGAATATGGTGATTCTTCCCGCCAACATTAGAGTTTATGAAATCACGATTAACATTTATTTTTTTCTCATCATGAGTTTCCTCTACTATATTTTCACCATTAGGAAACATTTCTTGTATCAAATTTTTCAAACCTTCCATGTATGCTTTTAGATCATTCTTCATGTTTTCCATTTTTTCATTGATCTTAGCTTCCATGCTAGATTCCATGCCATCTATCTTAGATTCCATGCCTTTCTTCAAACCAACCATATTATTATTCAAACCATCCATCTTCGCTTCCACGCCTTTCTTCAAAAATTCCATTTCATTTTTTGCTGCTCTTTGCAAGAGCGAAATTTGGTGCACTTTCTCTTGTAATTTTGATACATCATGTTGCAATTCTTCATCTTCATGAGTCATAGTAGAGCCTTCTGAAGGCTTAATGGGTGTTGAATTATTTTTACGGGGCATTTTTTAGAACCCAATACTAATATCTTTTCTACAATATGCCATTGTAATCAATTAAAATTGATTTTTCAAACAAGACTTACGCAATTCAGAAAAAAAAAATACACACCTTTTTCTTGCTTTTAAGGAGCTTGATATTGAAATTGGATTATCTCTGTGATTGCGGCTCTTAAATATCTAAAATTTGGCACTTAGGTAGGCCTCTGAATTCTCTTTCGAATGCCACAGGTCTGACCTGATTTGGATTCTCCAAGGAAAAGTTATGTCCAATCTCCCACAATGACCTAATTATGGATTGGTTCAGTAGAGCGAACTTTTATGACTTGCCACGTGTCACTGTTTCGTTCTTTAGCTCTAAAATTGATCACAAAGAAACTAAATTCCATGTACTTGCGACCAATTTTTACGGCACTCCAATCTGATGCTCAGAGAGAGAGTTATGAATCTTTTCCCACGATTACCTCTTTGAGATGAAATTCAGGAGCCTGAAAAAGCACTACCTTCCACAGATCATATCTCAAAAAATATTGCAAACCAAGTTCTAAAATTTTGCGACGATTTTCCTTAGGATTTCTGCTTCGTGCCCTAAAAATTTCAGATTCTTAACCTTCATAGAAAAAAATTTATAGCGAAAATTCCATGATGACCTGTTTAGAGCAGCGAAACCCTAGAATCCAAAGCTCTGATACCAAATGTTGTGAAACCAGATCCAAAAATAGAAGAAAAGAGATATCAACACCTTAGAAATAAGCCACTTCGAGGAGGCAACCTCTAATACATTACATAAATGAGAAATTCTTGGATGCTACAAATGAAGAAAACCTCCTTCTATAAATAGGATTCCATGGGGCCACAATGTAATCCTAGCCGACCTAACAATAATAATTTAAGGGCACAATAATAACAATATTGGAGTTATAGGGGTACAAAAATAACAATAAGGGAGGCTACACTAACATAATAAGGGACTACACTATTAATATAGGGACCTAACAACATCAATTTCTTTGTCAGGGTGTGGAAAGCTGGTTCCAGCACCCCCCCATACTACTTCGGGTGAGACTTTTATCTGCGAAAGCAGGTCATTGCAAAAAGTGCCAGTAGTTGGAGGGTTTTTTGGTTGTGTGATAAAATCTGAACCTTGTTCAGGACCCCTCAAGCAAACAATAATCAAATAAAATTTCATGTGGACAGTGAAATATCAGAATGAATTGCTCAGAGACCGATGAAGATTATTAACTCAATATTCTGAAGTTATGAAATTACGAGAGAATAAAAGTGGAAGGAAAGAGCTCAAGTTTTTCAAAAAAATTAACAAGAAAATTTTTGATAAACAAAAACCTTGCTTCATAATGTTTCTAGTGACATTTTTTTGGGAAGTTTACTTAAATTTCACCTTTGATACAAGAAGTTCCAGTATTTATAATTTTAATGGAAGCAAGATCTTGGAACAAAATTTTTCGCGTAACTTTTACAAACTAAACTTACGATATTGATCACACCTGATAACGAATGCTTACTAAATTTATAATTTAGGAACATTGTATTTCTAGTACATCAAACATTCACGTATTGGGGTAAAAATTTGGTAAGAGTTTATAAAGTAGCTATGATGAATTTCGTTCCAATAATGAGATAATTTGAAGTTTTGCAAAAAATTATTCCAAGAGCACTCACATTTACCTGTAAAATAATCTTCCAAGGAGAGGAGTCTGAGATTTAATAAATATGAGAATAAATCAAGTGTTAAATATCTCTAAAACCTTTTTTGAACTCAAACCAATTTACAAAACTCTGAGACCACGAAATTCCAGTGAAGATGGTGAAATAGGGTCATTTCCTTTGTTAAATATAATAGACATAATAGTAAAGGAAAAGGAAATATAGATATCAAAGAGGTAAATGTAAGACTTTGCTTTGAATCCTTCCGATATAATACAAACCCAAGAATCAAATAAACCAACAACTTTGAAATTATGATAAAAATATCAAAAAATGAAAATCAAAGCATTGGGGTTCCAAATTTCACTAATTTAGAGGCTCTCAGTCCCTTCAGAAGAAATGGATGTTACTGAAGGGAAAACAATATGAAAGTACAATGCAATGGTTTATCTAAACTTTCCATATTGTAAGAATTGGAACATGAATAGATAAATCTATGGATAAGATCATTCACTGCAAGCGTTTTCTGAGAAAATTTCCTCGGTTTGTAGCAAATTAGAGCAATAATGTGTAATAATTACATTCCAGATGTACTGATGAGAGGAAAAATATGATAATTTGACTCATATTTATAAGTAATACATGAGCGTCATCAGAGAAAAATGTTGGCGAAATATTATGGGTGTACCTTTGAAACATGCTATATGATTTAATTATGATAGGCTTTCATTATGTAACGATTAAAAATTACGAGTGGGAAGGGATATTAGAGATCCTTTATCAAAGTTTTTTAATACCGAGCGTGCAAAAGGGTAAAACAATTGGAAGTCACAATATGAAAGTTTCAATATGAGTAGCGAGAAGTTTAATGAGGATAGGAGGTTTGGAAATATCATATATTGGCGATCGGAGTATCAGAGCTGTATAGATATTGCAGTATTGATGAAGTGATCTATGGGAGAATGAGCGGGAAGGAATATCAGAGATCAACGAATTGGGATATAAGAGGTATGTGGATGTCGCAATGTTTTGATTGATTCTTATATGAAATGTTCGGATATTCAAAAGCTCCAATAATGCTACATGAAAATATTGTGGGGTCAAGCCTCTATTATTATATTCACGAAGAATCACTTAGATCAACCTTGCCTTATACAAAAAACCACTTTTAATAATTTAATTAACCATCAAAGTATTCGATTGGAGAAATATGTTATCGTAACTTTCTTGTGAGGAGAGTTATGATATTGTAATGATCTAACATGAATCTTTTGATAATGTATTAAAGGTCTATTGGAGTTTCAATGAATATAAGAAAAAATAAAGAATCCTCAAATTCTGACAGAACAATAAATACTTCCCTGAACATGTTGCATATTATAGAAATGGTTTCCTGCTCACTTATTTCAAGTCTCCATAATCAAGTGAATGAAGAACTGTAAAAGAAACAAAACAAAAATATAAATAACTATAAAAATAAAAAATAACAATAGATGAAGATGAACTTGTTAATGCATACCTGTAAGAATTTTGATTGTAATTTTACGTCATGAATCTTCAAGTTCTCCCATGCATTTCTCAAAATTTTCATATGTTCAAGACCATCTATTTATTTAGTCTAAAATTCTAAGTAATGAACTTTAACATCGCATTCACCTCAAATTTATGTTGGAGGAAAAAAGTGGTGACTATGAGATTTTCAAAATTACTCGTGAATCGATGATCGCCAAGCCATAACAATTATTTGGGATTTATTCG
Source organism: Pinus albicaulis (assembly GCA_034641835.2). Lineage (NCBI taxonomy): Eukaryota > Viridiplantae > Streptophyta > Pinopsida > Pinales > Pinaceae > Pinus > Pinus albicaulis. Next base: position 957,342,423 of record CM076569.1, on the reverse strand, counting down.
TACATGATTTTAAAAGAGTTTTGCAAAAACAAGGCAATCAAGCGATTCATAAGCTTCTGATATGTTCTAATCCACTTGTTAGAAAATGAAAAGGGATGCTAAGGGAAAATGTTGGGCTCATTACTTGTTTATTAAAAACCTGAAATAATAAAATAAATGCAAATATAAAAGGAATATAGATCTCAATTAATCTATCCCTAATTTCGAACTGAATGGAAAGAAACATGACTAGGTATAATCATACTTCTAATTTAACCATTCTCTCATTTTAAGTCCTGCATGTATGTATAGATAAAAAATTAGTAACAAAATATAGTTAAATAAATAAAAATAAATTTGAATCTAGTATGTACACTAATTGTTAATCTACTTATAGAAAGAAACCTATTTACAGTTACCTTTTCTTGAAATGTCCCTTTGAGATGAGTTTCAATTGGATGATATAAATATTGATGGATTTCCATTAATGATTGGGAGATGTTAAAAAGAGGATATAACATTCCAAATTGTGAAAATTAATTCTTAGATACAACATCATGTAAAAATTTGTTAATCTTATGTACATATGTTAAATTATTAATAATCTTTTGTGAAGGAAAAATTTCCAAATATATTTCAAATAGGTCAATGAAAAATGGATGGAAATCTGCTATATTCAATAGAAGATAATTAGTTGAATTAGATTGCTAGTCATATTGTGAAAATACACTCTCTCGTTGGCACTACTTTTGAGAAGAAATAAGAAATTGATAAGAGATGAACATCAATTGAAATTGGAAGAGTAATAACTCTTGATGTTTATGATAATAATTTGAACCTTTATTTTCCCATTCAGGCAATGCATCAATTAAGTGTTCAATACTAAGCTGCTCAATATGCCATCACAAAGTATCTAAAAATTGAAAAATGAAAACATAAAATAAATATGAAACTAAAAAAATAACTGAAGGAAAAACGATAATCACATCACTTTCATTATTGGTACAATTAGTGTTACAACACAATTGAGACTGATTTGAAATGATTTCCTCTTCACAAGAATTGGCCAGAATAATGCAATTAAAAATGTCACCAACACCAAATTGTGAGTTAGAGAGAATATCATGACTATGAATAGGAATGAGAGTTTTATCATTATAAGAATCATAATGTAATATTCCAAAATTAGCTTGCAGCGAATTGGAATATTAAATTTTTTTTCATTTAGATATGTGAATAAGCGGGTAGGGAGACCCATAAATCTATTTAGTAGGAATAAAACCACTTCTCATGTGAATGTGGCTCATTATAGAATATAAATAAAGCACCCTTAGGTGTGAAAAGGGGCTAGAGCATGTGGACAGGGTAAAATTTGACCAGATCAACATCGTTGTTATGGAGATAGTGGAGGATTATTGGAGGACAATGCAATCATTTAGGAGGGGTGTATGCATGAGAGTAACTCCTTTAATGAGTGGGACCTAGGGTGAGGAATATCACCAAGCATAAAAGGAAGAGGATGGCAACATTAGAGGACATGGATTTCCATTATTTATTTTGATCTTTTTAGATCTGGATTTGTCGTGTGACATGTCTATGCATGCTTTTGCTATTTAGCAGAGTCTACGGTGCTCTTTAGCACAAGGGTGTTTTTGAGTGGAAATCCCACCCTCATACACCGGAGAATTCGACTGCCTACTCAGGAGAGGTATATTGAGCTGCAATTACACTATCTAGTATTTGTCCAAGCTTCAGTCTTCATCTACAGTGCAGTCTATTCCAGATTTTTGTTGTGTTGCAGGGTTGCAGTAGTGGAGGGTTGATAGACCCAATTTCTGAGCTAGTTTTCCATTGGAGGGAGCAACCTTTCATCTGAGAAGCTTGTGAGGAAGTTATTAGAGCGTCATTTCATCATTTAGCATCAAGCTAAGTAGCTACCATCAACTATAGCGCATTTTTCTTCAAGTACTGCATTATTTTAGAGAGCAACTGCAACAGTGGGTTTATTGCCCTAGTTGGAGGAGTTGGGTTTCCATTGAGGAGATTATCCCTTCATTTGGGAGATCTATTGGAGGAGGATCAGCCATATCATATATCATATCAGCCACCTCCTATCAGTATTTCATTTGTAGTGGTTATTTAGCCCTAGTTTTGTGTATTTTTGAAAACCTTTTCTAGGTTTTCTTGGAAATCTGTTTTGGAGCTTAGATCTCTATTCCCAGCATCCTTGGATAATTGTATCAGAAGATATATATATTTCAATTTTCCAGCTGCTGCTACTCTCATAGAAAATGCAGTTATAACATTCTGGCATTTTATGTATTAGCAGTATTTTACATTTTGATGTATTGTTTCATGGGAGGCTTGTTTGCTCAATATTGAGTGATCTTTTCCTCAAGATATTGTACTCATTTTCTGCTAATAATCATATTGGAAAGGCTCTATGGTTGTCTCACGTATTGATATATTGATATTACTTCATATTTCTAGTTTTATGTATTGTATGGTTGCTCTCCCAATTTTGGGATAATACAATGGTATCGAAGCATAATCTTGGCTTAGCCTGTGTACTTCAGCTATTATGTCATCCAAAGAGGCTTCTCATAGAAAGGAGAATATTTTCAGAAGAGATGGAGGCCAGACTCCATTATTAGGAGAAATGAAAGGAAATGAGTTCTCAAAACTTCTTCTTCAAACTATGTAGGGAATTAACACTGACATCAAAGATATGAGAATGGAGATATATAGAAATTCTCCAAGAGGGTTTGCAAATGAAATAAGCTCCGGTATTTCACATTATGGGTGTGATAATTCAACCTCACCATCAGATCTACAAATTTGTACCATGCCTACATTCTTATAAAGAGAAGAAGATGAAGGAGACACACCAAAGGAGGAGACTCTTGGTGACTATGTCCAAGAATATAAATCTTAGTCTAGAAGATTCAAGGAGCATCTAAACTTCCAAGGGTTCTGCCAAATCAAAGAAAATAGAAGAGGCTTCTCATAGAAAGGAGAATATTTTCAGAAGAGATGGAGGCAAGACTCCATTATTAGGAGAAATGAAAGGAAATGAGTTCTAAAAACTTCTTCTTCAAACTATGCAGTGAATTAACACTGAAATCAAAGATATGAGAATGGAGATATATAGAAATTCTCCAAGAGGGTTTGCAAATGAAATAAGCTCCAGTATTTCACATTATGGGTGTGATAATTCAACCTCACCATCAGATCTACAAAGTTATACCATGCCTACATTCTTATCAAGAGAAGAAGATGAAGGAGACACACCAAAGGAGGAGACTCTTGGTGACTATGTCCAAGAATATAAATCTCAGTCTAGAAGATTCAAGGAGCATCTAAACTTCCAAGGGTTCTGCCAAATCAAAGAAAATAGAAGACCTAGTAACCACAATAGAAGAAAAGGGTGCATGCAGCACACTTTGGGTAGATTCTTTCTGCCTACTTTTGATGGGTCACCCAAGTGCACAACCAAGGCTTGGGTAAGTAAGTTAGACACATATTTATAGCTACATCAATTTTCTAAAAAGGAGGCCATTAAGGTATCGGCGTTACACCTTAAAGGTAAGGCTTATGCTTGGTGGTTTTATGGTTCTTCTTCATTAAGTCACAAAAATGTATCTACTTATGCAGAGTTCACTAAGAGGTTAGTGAAGAGATTTGATCAAAAACATTCTAAAAATTCTTTGGGTGAGCTAGCCAAACCCAAGAAATCAGAACCTTTGCAGGATTTGGTAGGAGCCACTAGACCTACTCTACTCCAAAATGCTATTGAGGAGGATAAATATTTGCAGGATTCTTTTCCAAGGAAAAAAGCCCCACTTCAGTAAGAAATTTCTTCTCAAGAGAAAGAGATGAATATTTCTCCTTCAAGAGGAGATCAAGACAAATGATCTCTTAATGATGAGGTATTCTCCAATGATGAGGAGGAAGAAAGGAAATAATTGGAGGGAGATATCAATGTTGTAAAAGCAGGAGGAGATCAACCAACATTTGGAGATGGAGATGAAGTAGTTGCTTCAACTATGGGAGCTCTTGTATCTTTGTAAGAAGTTCCAAAGTATCTCACATATGAAGGTCAGGAGTAGCATGTGTTTGTATTGATGGGCAGTGAGACTAAACAATGGAGGAAGTGTGTTATGACATTGACCACAATTTTGGGGACATATACCATATTAGATCACTTATTTGTGATTAAGACTCTTGACACCAATATAACATTGGGTGTGCATGGGTTGATTACATTGGAGAAGAACACCTTAGATTGTGAGATCTTGCAGATGGAAGGAGAAGAAGAGAAGGAGGGCCAACATTAAGTGACTGGGGACATACACACCCATCCATTTCAGGAGGTTTATGCACAGAAAAAGGAGGTTGATTTGTGCAGTGAAAGCAGGGACAAATCAATCCACTCTCATATACAGTTTACTCTAGACATTGATGCCTCATTACATGGAGGCATTCCACTAGGGAGACCCCTTGATTGGAAGATGATCAAAGGGTTCTCACAACATGATACATCATTCATAGATTTGGATGAGGAAGGAGCCTTGGGAGGAGTTAGCACAATGCAGAGACCCTTTGATGGGTTCAAAGGAGAGATGAGTAGTTTTATGATATTGACATTTCCATCTACCACTCAACTATTTGCTTATGTGATGGCACAAGTGTGGTGTCAAAGGGCTACTCAATATCTTTGGAAAAGCAAATGATGCTTCCACACATAAGGAAGACTTCTGAATATGACAAGAGGTTGTTGACACTCTTGTATGCATTGGCCAAACTATGGAATTTTTGGATGGGAAATACCTTCCAAGAGGAGGTTGACCTCCATTTACTTCATTCTTGTCTTGGGCAAGATCATCTACAAAGGAGGCAACAAAAGTGGGGTAGTAGTACTCTTACATGTAGCTTTGGCATTGAGCATGTCAAAGAGGGGAGTTATGAGGTGACAAGTACTTCATTTCAGAATTCGACAATGCTATCATTATTGAGGAGTATAGATCCATATTGGGAGTCCCAATTATTGGTGGATTATTCCAAGAACCTCTTCACATGTAAGGTTATTGATGGGAAAGTGACAAATGGGAGATATAGAGTGGTTGATGGAGTCATTTATTTCCAAGATTAGATTTACTTGACTAGAGACTCCAAGCTCAAGGAGGATATTCTGCATGCAACATATGAGGCACTCTTTTCCAGGCATGCAAATTTCATTGAGACTTATCACACCATCATGGAGGGATTCTATTGGGAGGATCTCAAAGAAGATGTGAACCAACGTACCAAGAGGTATGTAGCTTGTTTGATGAAGGGGGAGAAGAGAAACCACCTTGCAAGGTTGTTACAACCACTTTCACTTTTTATGGAGAGATGGGAAGGCTCATCTATGGACCTCTTCACCAACTTTCCAACCATATATGGTAATGTCGATTGTGTATTGATGTTTATTGATCAACTAACCATGTATGTACATTCCTTTTCCATACATTTGCAAAACATTGCTCCACAAGAGAGCAAGCTTCTCTTTGGATTTCATGGTCCTTTTGGGACTACATTCAGTGATGGGAATGGCCACTTTCTAGAGGACTTTGGGCAAGATTTGTTTTGCTTGGCTCATATTAAGTTAACACCTAATTTCCTTACTATTTTCAAGCTTTTTAGAAGTTTATGGAAACAAGCAAGTGGTTGGATGACCACTTATCATATCATGGTTTGAGACAGCTAGGAGCATAACAATGTTGGAATCACTTGAGAGACTATTGTTACCATCCAGTATGTCATGTGACACATAGTCCATTGTTCTTTTGGAGCCCTTATGGCGATGAAATTATATTCACTATATGTGGGATGGATTGGGGAAGAGAGGTTCCTGGAACTAAAGAATGGGATCATGATAGTCCAAGTACCTTTTGGCTTCCTGAGGACCATATTATTGCAGCCCAAGATCAACAGCTCCATATTTATCATAAATGGAGAGAGAGACAGTGTGAGTTGAACAAATTGATCTCTCATTTTCAGCCATACAACCCCTATACATTGCATAAGTAGGGGATTGGTGAGTTTTTCTATGAGCTTCCAAGGGTGGCTCACTTTGTTTGGATGATAGAATGGAGACTAGAGTTTCTCATTGGGGTTGAGACACCCAAAATTTATCATCTCTCATTCCTTGAGGAGGCCAATGGAAAACATGTAATTTTATCCATATATCTCCCACTTATTCATGATGAGATTTATATGGTTTATCTACCAAAAGCTAACTTGCACACTTGGGAGGAGCCATTAGAAGACACATTGATTGGAGAGAACTTGGTTTAGTGGTGGAGACTGTTAGATGAGGAGGCTACAAGAGGAGGAGAGGAGGTTTTGCAGTATCCTTATAGTTTCTTCAGGACAAGAAACATTTTGGAGGGGAGGACTGTAATATTCCAAAATTATCTTGCAGATAATTGGAATATCAAATTTTTGTTTTGTCACTTAGATAGGTGAATAAGTGGGTAGGGAGACCCATAAATCTCTTTATTAGGAATACAACCACTTATCATGTGAATGTGGCTCGTTATAGATACTAAATAAAGCACCCTTGGGTGTGAAAAGGGGCTAGCGCATGTGGAAAAGGTCAAAGTTGACCAGATCAACAACGTTGTTATGGAGATAGTGGAGGATTATTGGGGACAGTGCATTCATTTAGGAGGAGTGTATGCATGAGAGTAAATAATTTAATGAGTGGGACCTAGGGTGAGGAAGCTCACCAAGAAAAAAATTAAGAGGATGGCAGCATTAGAGGACATGGATTTTCATTATTGATTTTGATATTTTTAGATTTGGATTTTTCATGTGACATGTCTATGCATGATTTTGTTGTAGTAGAGTCTGCAGTGCTATTTAGCACAAGGGTGTTTCCAAATGGAAATCCCACCCTCATCCTCAGGGGACTTCGGGTGCCTACTCAGGAGAGGTATCTTGAGCTACATTTCCACTATCCGGTATTTGGAAAAGCTTTATTCTTCATCTACAATGCAGTCTATTCCATATTTTTGTTGTGGTGCAGGGTTGTAGTAGTGGAGGGTTGATAGACCCAATTTCTGAGCTAGTTTTCCAGTGGAGGGAGTGGGCTTTCATCCGAGAAGCTTGTGAGGAAGTTATTAGAGCTTCATTTCATCATTTAGCATCAGGCTAAGTAGCTATCATGAGCTACTATGTAGTTTCCTTCAAGGACTACATTATTTTAGAGAGCAGCTGTAGCAGTGGGTTTATTGTCCTAGTTGGAGGAGTTGGGTTTCCATTGAGGGGATCAACCCTTCATTTAGGAGATCTATTGGAGGAGGATCAGCCATATCATATATCAGATCAGCCACCTCCTCTCAATATTTCAGTTGCAATGGTTATTCAACCCTAGCGCCATACATTGTTATCTTTGTATTTTGTGTATTTCCGGAAACCTTTTTTGGGTTGTCCTGGAAATCTGTTTTGGAGCTTAGATCTCTATTCTCGGCATCTTTGGAGCTTTGTATCAACAGATATATATATTTCTATTTTCCAGTTGCTGCTACTCTCATAGAAAGCATAGTTATAGAATTTTGACATTTTATGTATTAGCTATATTTTACATTTTGATGTATTGTTTCATGGGAAGCTTGTTTGCCCAATCTTGAGTGATCTTTTCCTGAAGATATTGTACTAATTTTATGCTAATAATCATAATGGAATGGATTCTTGGTTGTCTCATGTATTGATCTATTAATATTACTGCATATTTCTATTTTTTTGTCTTGTATTTCTACTCTCCCAATTTTGGGATATTAGACATAAATTGGGATTGATTCTTGAATGCTAAAATCATGAAGATAATTTTTTGCTTGAGAATGAGAATTGGTTGTAATAATTTATGAATTAGAGTGTTCTTCATTCCCACATATAATTGATCTCTGGTCATGAGGATTCAATTGAGAATAAGAGAAATCAACATCCTCAATGTCAAAATAGTTATCATAAATGAATTCACAACATTCTCTATACTTCCCTTGGATTTCATCTGATGTATCAAAACAAGAAGGAATATGGAGTACATGTTCATTAATGCCAAAAGAATGATCAATGATTGATTCTTTATCTTGATAAAAACTAATTGAAAATTGATTTATATTAGCCTCTCTGTTTTCTGGAATAACATTAATGTAAAGAGGGGATAAATTTATATCAGCCAAAATATCAGGATAGAGATGAAAATGAGAATCATAAGTAATGAATTTAAAAATATCTCTATTTGCAGATTCTTGTGCATTTTTTTCATTGCAAATTTCAGATCTATGATCATTCATTTGTCTATTAATTATTTCTTGAAGAACATTGTTTGGCTGCCCTGAATTTGTTGTTTGATAAACATGATCTAATTTAGAATTTTCTGCAACAGATTGTATTATATTGAAAACTTGAATTTCTGCTTGCACTTGATGATCTATAATCTGATTTTCTGAATTAATCTCAGGTTGATTTTCTGATTTCAAGGCAATTATTTCTCCAAGATTATTTCTAGTATATTCTTGCATTTGATTATAAAATTCTTGCAATCTTTGTGATAATGGTTCATTAACATGATTATCATTAATATCGTAAGAGGTGTGTACTAAATTTAAGAAATTACCATACATGATTGAGGCCACTTTATCATGATTAATATGCACCTCTATATCATAATTTTTGATAATATTACTAGGATTTGAAAGAGAGTAATCAAAGCTTGCAATTTTTTCATGATATGGGATGGGAATGCAAGGAAGAGAACTAATATATTCAAACCGATCTATTAATTAAATTTATGAAGGTTTTCCTTCAATTTTAAATCTCAAACAATTTCAACGAAATATGATGATAAAATCCATGAAAGATTCATTTTCAAACCTTTGTAAATCTTTGAATTCATCATGTATCTATTCCTAATTGTTATAGGTCAATTTGGGAATTGTGCCCCAAGACCTGGTCAAACTGGACATCATCCCAAGACCAATGAAATAGGGTCTATCATCCCCTTCTATTTTAGTTTCTATATGCCCTAAGAGAAGAACATTTCATTCATGAATTCTATTGTGAGATTTCCAAGGTTTGAAGTATATGTTATATCACTTATTGACTCACCAACACAGTCTCTAAAGGGACTAACTACGTTGCAGTGCCAAATCCTCCATTAAAGGGTGCAATGTGGTGCACTTCTCGACACTCAAAAGTGCGTTGGTCACCTGGTGATCAGATTCAGATCATGACCTAAGTGATAGCTCAAATTTCAAAGTGTTCGAAAGTGTGTCAAACCTGAGCGACTAGATAGATCTCGTCTTCCTGATTCCAGCACCGTGGACGATTCAAAAATTTTACACTGTATGAAGAAGTTATCACATTTTGAAAAGTCCAGTAAACTGCAATTTTCGAAAATTGACCAGGGTTGACTGGGAATTTGTACAGTCAGAAAAAAGCATATTCCTTGAATATTCCTCATAATATTCCCCAGAATATTCCTTATGGGCCAATCAAAGGAGGACAAGTGTCGCATTGTTATTGGGAAAATGGACTGTACATTTTGTTTTTGGCCAATGAGAGGCCACCACGTGGCCTAGGATTGGTTGTGTAAAATTTTGGGTGGAGGGGACATGAATCGACTGTGAGACCTCCCCCCGACTAGAGCGCCTACGTGCCAACACGCCACAAGTAGTTCTTAACAACTATAGTCGGCGGTTTGTATTTATTGCTTAACAAGTCGGTGTTTGGGGGTTGGGGACTGTCGGCAGTCCCAACCCACCAGTGGTCCCATACAATGGTCACATGGTAAATGTTATAACAAACATAATGACTGACAATTAAGTCTCCCGCCAACAGTTTACGCATTGTCACATGGTGACGGTTCCGCTCAGATATGCCGACGATTTTTTTGCCTAGAATTTAAAACTCTACCTACAGTTACATCCCACAATTATCACATGGCAAATTTAATGGTTATCTCCAATGGGAAATGTTAACCCACCGCCTTAAACCAGAGTTCCGCCCAATGCAACCACATTTTCATGCGTGGTTTCCGCCGACTGTTATGGTCAGGGCCGAGGTTGGGGTGCGCATGTGGCCACCCAAACCATAAAAATTATTGCTAAGGTTAGTTCAGCAGTTGATTTGGAAGCGTGAACAGATTTAGGGCATTTTTCCAAAATAGATCTAGTTAAAATGTAGTTGGTCCGTAATTAGTGGAGTTTTCCTAGGGGTTACTGGGAAAAAATGGTTATGCTCTATCTTGAGCATTATTCAGCCAATATTCGAGTGTGAATAGTAAATTTATACTTTCTTTAACATTTTAGACTCATTGGTGATGGTTTCTAAGCCATTAGAGAACTTCTGAGCATGATTTTGTTTCAGAGAAGTTCCAAGGGCCACTAGGGCCATTCGGGGCTAGCAAGAGAATGAGGCCTAGCCAAGGCAGTCAATGACCATTCCCATCAACCCAATAGTCAATTTTGACTATCTTGAGAATTATGGATCTAATGGTGAGGTTTTCAAAGCTATTAGATGAATTATTAAGGTTGAGATGTTTCATAGAAGTTCCAAGGGCCACCAGGGCCACCAGGGGCCAACAGGAGAATGAGGTATGTCCAAAGTAGCTAGTAACCATTATCTACAAACCAATAGTATATTCTGACTATTTTGAACCTTCGAAATCCAATGGAATTATTTGCAAAATATTTTGAAGACTTCTGAAGGCCGAGATGCTTTAGAGAATTTTTTTAGTGAGCCAAGAGCCAATGGGTGCCACTAGGTGTTGGAGGCGTATCTGGAGCAGCTAGAGGCCAATTTTAGAAAGTGAATAGTATATTTTGACTATTTTGGACATTATGAATCCAATGGAGGGATTTTCATATCCATTTGGATATTTCTAGAGCTGAAGAAGTCACAGGGAAGTTTCAGGCAGCCTAGGGCCAATAGGAGTTGGAGGCCTAGATTGGGGAGCCAGAGCTCATTTTGAGAAAATGATCACCTATTTTGGATGTCTAATATATGCTAGAGATAGTAGAAAATGTTTCAGGGATAGAAAATTATTTCTTAAGGAGTTAGTGCCACAGAGAAGCTTAGGGAAGCTTAAGGTCACCGATAGAAGAGGTCAAGTCTAAGGGAGCTGAGATCCATTTTCAGAGAGATAGCAACCATTCCAGGGGTATGATGGTATTATAAACCCAATTTAATAGTCCAAATAACCATTGGATTTGAGTAGTTACTTGTAAAATAAATTTTCCATCATAATCCCAAAGAGCCAAGTCAATTGACAAGGGCTCAAGGAGACATAGCCCATGACTTTTGAGTGAAATCCTTTATTAAATTTGTTTTCATGTGTTGATTCTTATTTTATGCACTTTATGGTTGTCGTACATGCTTAAAATCAGCAAAAACAAATGTGTGATTCCTCACACTTAAACCATTAAAACAATTTAAAACACATACACCTAAATCAAGAATTCTATTCCGCACAGTCAGGTATAAGCTAGATCTTAATTTTTTAACTAAGTGGAAGGTGCTTGCAAAGCATAAAAATTTATCCACCCATTTCAGAGCCATTTGGAGACTTCTATATCTGAAGAAGCCATAGAGAAGTTTCGGGTAGCCTAGGGCCAACAGGAGTTGGAGGCCTAGATTGGGGAGCTAGAGCTCATTTTGAGCAAATGATTAGTCTATTTTGAATGTTTGATATATGATGGAGACAGTAGGAAAGGTTTCAGGGATATAAAATGGTTTATTAATAAGTTAGTGTCACAGAGAAGCTCAGGGAAGATTAAGGACATCGATAGAAGAGGTCAATTCTAAGGGAGCCAAGATCCATTTTCAGAGAGATAGCATCCATTCCAGGGGTATGATGGTATTATAAACCAAATGGTACAGTCCAAATAACCATTGGAGTTGAGTAGTTACTTTTAAAATAAAATTTCCATCATAATCCCAAAGAGCCAAGTCAATTGACAAGGGCTCAAGGAGACGTAGCCCATGACTTTCGGGTGAAATCATTTATTAAATTTGTTGTCATGTGTTGATTCTTATTTGCTGCAATTTATGGTTTTTGTACATGCTTAAAATAAGAAAAAACAAATTTGTAATTCCTCACACTTAAAGCATTAAAACATTTTAAAACACATACACCTGAATCAAGAATTCAATTCCGCACAGTCAAGTATAAGATAGATCTTAATTTGTTTAATTGAGTGGAAGGTGCTTGCAAGCATAAAAAGTTATCAACCCATTTCAGATCAGATGGTATCAGAACCCTAGGTTTCTTTCTTGATAGAGCACTAGGTTGCTTGCTTGACAGAGCACTAGGTTTCTTACTTGACAGAGTACTAGGTTGCTTGATTGACAGAGCACTAGCTTGCTTGTTTGAGTTGAAAGGTTTTTAACAATGCAAAGAATTTAACTGTTTGCAAAGTTAACGATGCTTAAAAGTTTGAGTTTGCTAGAGGTGAAGGGGAGCTATTTTTAGCTAAGTCCAGAAGAGGACAAGAAGGAATAAGGCTGAAAGCATCCTCCTTACACAAAGGACCTCAAGGAAACCCTTGAAGCACAAGAGGGATTGTTTGCAAAAGAGGTTGTTTGAAGAAGAGATACAAGCTGCAGAAAAGAGCTTGAATTTACAGCCATATTGTTAAGAATATTTGTCAAATATTTTTTAAAATTTGTGAATTATTTTTGAAGTTCTTTAATTCATTGACATAATGATGAAAACTTTATCAAGTGAGGTTTCAAAATCCTCCTTTACAAGACTCTTTGATGAAGAGATGAAGCGAGACTTCTACATCCTGAAGGATATGGTGCGAATTCTATATGAAGATGGAAAGGAAAGCACTAGACTTCATGAGAAATTGGTTGCTATGAAGCAAGAGAAATAAGGACTTCTTCAAAGAATGCATGAGATGGAGATGCAACTCCATCAAGCCCAAGAGGCCTTAACCAAACACATGCTTTAAGAAGAGGTAAATCACTCAAATTTTTCTTCAAAATCCTCTTCAGATAGATGTGTAGGTTCATTTGAAAAGCACACTAGAGGTATAGGGTCCAAATTAATGTTAAAAATGGGCTATCAAGGCAAGGGTATAGGAAAACATGCACACGGCATGATTGATCCTATTTTCGTTGAGGAAAGGCCTAAGAAGTTTGGTCTAGGATATGTTCAATTTTATGGCGAAGAATCTAAAGCCATGAAGACATTTGAGACAACTCCAAGAAGAAATTTTGTTGCAATTTCAAATCCACAAACATGTCAAGTTTGTTTTCAGGTTGATTGCCATTGTTTGAAGCCTATGTTGCAACAAGATATTTGTAGACATGTAGCTTATGGCGAGCAAGAGAGTTTTGATAGCTATGAAGACATGAAAAGTGATTTTAGTCTTCAAAAGAAAGTTGGAACCTCTTCAAGTTAATCTCCTCAAGAAGGTAAAAAGGATGGACATGCAAAGCAACATTTGAGGTATAATTCTTCCCATAGTCAAGTTGATTATGTTTTTTTTAAGCATGGAAAATCTGCATGCAAGAAAGGAAGAAAGATTTGGTGTTCCTATTGTGGTCTATGTAACCATAAAGTTTCAAAATGTTGGAAGAGGATGAATGCATACACGATACAGATGAGGCAAAGGAAACTTGCATAGAAGGTGAAAAAGACTTGCACACATTTCCAGAAAAAGGGACATTTAATTGCCCAATGTTGGACATTGCATCCAATTAAGCATCCCAAGAATTTGAAGCAAGAGGATAAAAATATTGGTGAAAATGGAACCAAATATTCCATCATTGATGTGAGAACAGATGTTTCATATGAAGAAGATTTTCAGCAAGAAAAATTTCCATGGAACTGGCTTGGTAAGAAGTGGTTTGATTTCTTAACCCAGTGGGACATACATTCATTGTACATATGCAAATTTCAGTCATGTATGCATGTATTCTATTGAAAACTTACGTTGTTTGAGCCACCTTTGATTGATGATTAATGACATCATGTTCAGCTACCTTTTATTGAATATTTCTCGCCAGAAATTTCTGGTTAAGCTCAAGGAAGACACAGTTCTTGATAGGATAACAAGAGCATCCAAGATGGGAAGTGTTGACTACCTTCAAGTTTGGGGCTCAAAGAAACTAATCCAAGCAAGGAAAAGTGTAAGGAGGCTGGAAATGTGAGGGTGATGTACTCTCATCTACTGAACAGGTAATCAGTCTTTCGGGGTCCAAAAGATTCCTAATGGGGAGGAGTGATCAGATTCAGATCAAGACCCAAGTGATAGATCAAATTTCAAAGTGTTAAAAAGTGTGTCAAAAATAAAGAACCAGATAGATATCGTCTTCCTGGTTCTAGCACCGTGAACGGTTCGAAAAACCAACACCGTATGAAGAAGTTATCGTGTTTTGAAAAGTCTAGTAAACTGCAATTTTCGACAATTGACCAGGGTTGATTGGGAATTTGTACAATCAGCAAAAAGAATATTCCAGGGAATATTCTTGGAATATTCCTAGAATATTCCCCTGAATATTTCTTCCGAGCCAGTTGAAGGAGGACAAGTGTCGCATTGTTATTGGGCAGATGTACTATATGTTTTGTTTTCGGCCAATGAGAGGCCGCCACATGGCCTAGCATTGGTTGTGTAAAATTTTGGGTGGAGCAGATAGGAATCAACTGTGAGACCTCCCCCCGGCTAGAGCGCTCGCATGCCAACATGCCACAAGTAGTTCTTAACAACTATAATTGGCGGTTTGTATTTATTTTTTAACAAGTCAGCATTTGGGGGTTGGGGATGTTGAATCTTTAATTAAACTGAGAGGGGGGGTGAATCAGTTTAATACATACATAAGCCTTTTAAAATTTTCACCAAAATTATTTACAACTTAATATGTGAACAGTATTATTTGCAGCCAATATTAATTTAATGTGACACCATACTTATGTTGAGAGTAGCAAGCAATTAAGCAGATTGAAATAATCGCATCAACACATAAGAATAACACATAGAGACAACAGATGTAAGTGGAAACCCATAAAGGGAGAAAACCACATATTATTATTGTTGTGATGCAAAGGCAAGCTCCAACTCCCTCTCACCATTGTTTTTCTGCAGGCACCAACCTACAGGAGGCTCCTACCTCAATTCTGCAAGCTACAACTTGCAAGGAAGCACCAACTCCCTTCAATTTTCTGCAGGCACCAACCTACAGGAGGCTCCAACCTCAGTCAGCTACAACTGACATCTATCAAGCTGCAACTTGATAGGGAAGCTCCAACTTCCTCAATTTATCAAACTGAAAATTTGCTGATTTACCTCAGATATCAGCTCTGTTATGTAGCTTCTCTTTCTGCTCTTCTTTTCTTAATCTTCTCTGCCTCACACTTCTATATTCTGCCTTCTCTGGATTTACTCTCTCTAACCTCTATTTGCATATCAAGATGATATTATTTATAGAGTTCTTCACGTGAATGTTTGTATTTCACAAAGAATTTTGGGTGAACAGTCATGACTCTTTGGCTTTTGTCTTCTCATTCCTTTTATTAGCTTATTCAATAAACATAACTGTAGGTTCTTATTTTAATATTACAGTGGGATATTTTCTCTCTTCCGAAGACTTGCCAATGCCTCACAAACAATATAAACCAATTAAAATATTACATTTAATTACAATGAGAGCTCCAGCTCACTCATACAGCCTTTTGGATCGCTGCGCATTTGTCTTTTCTTTGACTGTGTTGGTCCCTTTCTTTCCTCTGTATGCCTTTCTGTTTATGGCTGCTGCGTAACTCCTGAATTTATGAGCTGCATTTTTATTTATATTTTGATATCAGCGCTTTATATATATATGAAACTGCTGACTGTAATTCTGGACAAATTCCAATGCTCTGTACATAGCAAGTGTCTTGTTGATGTGGCGAGTTCCACAAGCGGAACAGACATACATCCCAATTGTTTTAAATAAAGAATCGCCCTCCACCTTGAGCCGAAGCCCGTGGGTCCACAGACCACGCGGCATATTTCAATATAATCGCCACAACGTTTTATAACAGCGCCTTATATATATATCGTAATTTCAATTCTTGGCGAGCTTATATAAAGTTTTAACATATACACTTCCACTTCCACTATAATCAATAGAATGTCATATATCTGAGCCCACTTGCCACGCTTTCTGATGCTATACTTGACTTCTTCCAATTACGATTGATCGCAATCGCAATTTCCATTTGAATGTACCAACATTCCAATATTTCGAAGCTCCGATTGCGATTACTCTGATGCGATACGATTAATTGCAATCGCAAATTCCATTTGCATGTCCCGATGCTTCGCTTTAACTCTGAATGCGATTGGTCACTGTTGCGATTTATCCGATTGCAATTGATCACAATCGTGACTTCGAATACTCCGATGCTATTGACCACTCTTGCTCCGATTGCGATTAATCGCAATCACAATTTTCTGTTGTGATGTTCCGATGCTTTTATAATCTCCGAGGAGATTAGACTGATCCGATGCGATTATGCCGGAATTCAAATACATTTGAATCATAATTCATACACCCGTCGGGTCCGGTCTTCAATCTTAATCGCAACTTTCTGTTGCATGTTCCGATGCCTTGCTTAAATCCGATGTGATTGGGAAGGGTCCCACCATATAAGGTACTTGGTTTCTGATAATAAAGCGCTCCATATCATTTAATATTATGCTTTGAACCTTTGTGTATAAGGCGTCGAATATGTAATGCATTGTATGTATACTCCTGCGTGGGTAAAAATTCCCGGAATGAGATTTGTATATATATATATATATACTTTGCTTCTTTGGGTTATACGATTCCCGGAATTTATTTTATGTATCCTTCCACCTGGGGTTAAGCGATTCCCAGAATTTTTTTTATGTATCCTTCCGCCTGGGGTTAAGTGATTCCCGGAATTTTCTGTGCCTCTGCTATGCTAACGCCTCTGCCACTCGACCACTTCACTGCCTCTATATTTGCTGCCTCTGTCTCCACTGCTCGATCGTTTCACTGCCTCCATATTCCCTGCTTCTGCCTCCACTGCTCGACTGTTTCAATCTGCCTCTGTATTTGACTGTTACGCTTTAGCAGTGTTCTTCTGCCTGTCTCCTTTGCCTATTTCTGCTTCAACGTTTCTCGACCTCTACCTCTGCCTTCTGCTGTACATATTCCCTGCTGCTGTTCTTTGCTTTCTTTGCCATCAATGACAATATTTCTAACAGTCTCCCCTTTTGGCATTGATGGCAATACACTTCCTCTGTTTGCCTGTTAGAATCCTTTCTTCTGTTGCTTGCTCTTCATCCCCCTTTGACATCAATGGCAAAGGACGACGCCTCATTTCTCCGTATAGGCTCTGTCGTTGCATTTCCTTTCTTTGAGTTGTGTTTAGACGACCATTTTCTGTCTTTGTACCCTGCTGCTCCAGACTGTTGTACAGGACTTGTTGAGAGAACACTTTAAGGATTATTGAACTTGAATATACGTTTTGTCTCTGTCTGATATAGTGAGCCAATATATGTTTTATAACTGTGTTTCATCTGTAGTGCCTGTTGTTTTTAATTTGTGCTAGATTGCAGACAGGGATGATGCATTTAAAGACTGAAAGGTCCTTGTTGCTATTGTAAACAATGAATAAAACCAGAGCTTATATCTCATTGTAAGAATGGGCAATATATTTCAATATTAGAAGCCAACTGACTTTCCTTTTTGTATAATGTGTTTTCAAAACAAACCCTTCAATGTTTTGGTCAGTTTTACTTATCAACCATGCAGTTTTATTTAGATGGTAATCACAGTTATTCCTTTATTCTTCAGATATTTTGACTGTTCTATCATAGTGAATTTCCGCAAAAGCATATTCAAGATATTTGATTGAAAACTCAGCAAACAGCCTTCGCACAGTTTTGTAACTGATATTAAAAAAAAACTTTGGAGATATACATGTTTCGGCTTCAGGAAGGCATGCAATTATATATATAGAAGAAGATATTGCTTCAACGCTCAATATACTACTTTAGGTGTAAGCAAGTTAATGTTATTTTTTCTCTGCTACTGACCTTTTTCATGCTGAATGCTGATAATACTGAGAATATTATCTTATATCTCTTTGATCCTGTGGACCTGTTTTATGCTTCCCTTGCTTGCTAATTTCCTTTAGGAATGATATTTTTGTTTCTGTTCTCCCCCTGAGACTGTGCTTTCTCTTCATAAATAGAGAGTAGTATCTGCAAATACTACCCCTAATTTATCTCTCAAATATTGAAATGATTCTCTAGCAAGAGGTTTGGTAAATATATCAGCTGTCTGTTCTTTTGTTGGCACATACTCCAGCTTTACTATCTTCTGAGCCACTTGTTCTCGGAGAAAATGATACTTGATTGGGATATGCTTAGTTTTTGAGTGAAGCACATGATTTTTTGATATACTTATAGCGCTTGTATTATCACATTTGATTGAGATAGGTTCATTAATGCTTACCTTCATGTCTTGAAGAGTCTACTTCATCCACATGACTTGTGTACAACATGCTGCTGCTGCTATATATTCTGCTTCAACTGTAGACAGGGAGATAGATGTTTGTTTCTTGCTTAACCATGCCACCAGAATTTCTCCTAGATAGAATGCACCTCCACTTGTACTCTTTCTGTCATCCACACAGCTGGCCCAATATGCATCTGTGTATGTTGTCAAGGTGAAGCTTTTGACTTTAGGATACCAAAGTCCATATTGTGCTGTTCCTTGTAGATATCTGAATATTCTTTTGACTGCAAGAAGGTGATTTTGTTTAGGCGCTGCTTGATATCTGGCCACTAGTCCTACTGCTAGCATGATGTCTGGTCTTGATGCTGTCAAATACAACAGGCTTCCTATCATGGATCTGTAGAGTTTTTGATCAACATCTGCAGATCCATCATCATCACACAACTTGCATCCCATGATCATGGGAGTTGTCATAGGTTTGCAATCCTCCATTTTGAATTTTTTTAGCATTTATTTTAAGTATTTTTCTTGAGAGATGAATGTACCTGTGTTCTTTTGCTGAATTTGCAGTCCCAGGTAGAAACTGAGCTCTCCAATCATCGAAATTTCAAACTCTGTTTTCATTTCATCAACAAACCCTTTTGCTAGTTCTTCTCTGTTGCTTCCAAACATAATGTCAACAACATATACTACAACAATCAGGAGTTCATTTTCATGGGCTTTTATATATAGATTGATGTCTACACCTCTCTTAAAACCCTGTTTTTGCAAATGTTTATCCAGTCTTGAGTACCAAGCACGAGGAGCCTGTTTCAGTCCATATAGGGCCTTCTTCAGTCTGTACACATAGTCTTCTTTGTCTGTCAATGAGAAGCCTTCTGGTTGTTCCATGTAGACTTCTTCTTCCAAGTCTCCATTCAGGAATGCAGATTTTACATCCATTTGATATACTTTGAAGTTTTGGTAGCAAGCAAATGCTAGAAAAATTCTGATAGCTTCCATTCTGGCTACAGGGGCAAATGTTTCATAGTAATACAGTCCTTCAATTTGTGAGTATCCTTTACAGACAAGTCTGGCTTTATTCCTGATTACCTGTCCTTCTTCATTCATTTTGTTTTTGAATACCCATTTTTGATCCTATGACATTTTTCTCAATGGGTCTAGGCACTAGTTCCTAGGTATTAATTTTCTCAATTTGGTCCAATTCTTCATTCATAGCATTCACCCAAGACTTGTCCTTGCTGGATTCTTCAAATTTCTTTGGCTCTATTTGTGACAACATGGCTATGTATACCTCTTCTGTTTGTTCTTTTAGCTGCCTTCTTGTCTGGACCCCTGCTTTCTTGTCTCCTATGATCTGACCTTCAGGATGATTCTTCTGAGTGTATCTTGAGGGGGCTTTCGAGCTCAGTTCTGCATCTTCTGTTGTCTTGATTGTTTCATCATCATTCTGGTCTTCTTCTTCATGGTTTTTTGATGGACTGCTGCAGTCTGTATTTCTTGTATTTTTTGGAAGTTCTTCATCAAATCTCACATCAATACATTCAACTATTTTCCAAAGAGTCTTGTTGTAGCACCTGTACCCTTTACTTTTGGATGCAAATCCTAGAAATATCCCTTCATCTGCTCTTGCATCAAATTTCCCAAGATTTTCATCATTATTCTTTATGTAACACTTGCTTCCAAAGATTCTAAAATGTTTAATTGAAGCAGGTTTCCCATGCCATAGTTCATAGGGAGTCTTGTCACTACTTGGCCTAAAGTGGGCTTTGTTCAGAATATGCACTACTGTGTGTACTGCTTCTGCCCAGAAGGTTTGTGGAATATTATTCTCCTGCATCATGGCTCTGGCTATTTGTTGAACAGATCTGTTTTGTCTCTCTGCTACTCCATTCTGCTGAGGTGTCCCTGCAATAGTAAATTGTTGTTTTATGCCATATTCATTGCATAGATCTGCAAAGTCATAATCTGTGAATTCACCTCCTCTGTCTGATCTGATGCATTTCAACTTGCATCCTGTTAGATTTTCTGCTAATGCTTTAAATATTTTGAATTTGTCCAGGGCTTTTGATTTATTCTTGAGAAAAGCAACCCATGTCATTCTGGAGAAATCATCTATTATCAGCATGAAGTAGGATTCCCCACTTGGAGTTTTTAGTTCTTGCAGGTCCACACAGATCCATGTGCACAAGCTGGAGTGGTCTTCTTGTTGATAAATCCTCTTTGGCTTTGAAGGATGTGTGTGTTTGTTTGCCCAATTGAAATGATTTGCACATGGTATTAGAAGGTCGCTTTATTTCTGGCATGTCTCTGACAGCTTTCTTCTTGCTTAGTCTCATGATGTGATCGAAGCTGAGATGTCCCAATATTTTATGCCATAACCATGACTCCTCAAGTTTGCTAAGATGGCATGCTTCATCTTCCTCTTTCACAATGTAAACATTGCTCTCTGTTCGAACACCTTTGAGCAGAGTCTTACCTATGGTGCTTGATCTGACTTCACAGTCTTGTGCTCTAAAAAGAACTTCACAGCCTTTGTCACACATCTGACTAACACTTAATAAATTTTCTTTCAGCCCATCTACATATAGTACATCTTGGGCCTTTCCTCTACCATTGTCTATGCTGACTGAGCCTTTTCCCTTGATCTTTCCTGATTTGTCATTTCCAAAAGTGACATTGCCCGATTTCTTTTCATCAAGAGTTATAAACTTGCTTCTGTCTCCAGTCATGTGTTTTGAGCAGCCACTATCCAAATACCACTGACTTTTCAGATCTTGAGCAGTTAGAGCCAAGTCACATTTATTCATTTTCTTTATCCACTGGAGGCACCCTTTTGTTTGATATCTTTTGTGAGGTGATGAACTACATCTTCTGAGAGGAAATTTGGAAGGCATATGTCCAACTTGATTGCATATACAACATTTGATTATAGTTTTTGCAGAATTGTGAGTATGAACAAAACTTCTTTGATTCATAAACCTCCTTGAGGTGTTGAGCATAAATCTTTGTCCATACTTTCTACATTCAATAATTTTATGGCCAAATTCCTTACAATAAAAACAGTAACCATAGAAAATATATGCATACCTGATGTAAGGTTGTCTCTTCCAGTTGTTTTCTTGAGGCAGTCTCTTCAATGTTTGCTTCATTTGCTCGTTTGAATTACTCCTCTTTGCATGGCAATATGCAGCAATGTGTCCCGGCTTGTGGCAAGAATAACAGGTGGCATTCTTCATAGGAGGGAAGAGTCTCCTTTGAAAACTTCCAAGTTTGATATATTCAGAGGCATATGTCCCTTTCCCTGTTGTCTTAGTATTTATTCCATTCTTGACTACTGGTGGTTTCTTCTGATCTCTGTCTTTCTCATTACAGGTATCTTCTTTTGTAGTAATTGTTTGAGCTACTTCATCATTCTTCTTTGCTTTTACAAAAATAATCTCTCTGTCAACCTTTTATTTGCTTTTACTTGATTCTCCATCATAGCCCATTCCAGTTTTTATCATAGGGGATCTTTGAGCAACCAGAATTTCATTCAACTTACTAGAGCTTGTTGTTTGAGACGAGTTTATAGCCACATTTCTTTGAGTATTTTCTAGTTTCTTCCTGAGGCATACTACTTCTTCTTCCAGCTTCTCTTGTTCTCGGGTTTTATCTTTGATTTGCTGAAGTAACATGTATTCTATCTTTTTGGCTTCTTCAAGCTCTACCTTCAGCTGCATGAGGACTTCTGAGTTTTGTTCTTCTCTTACATACTTGAGAAGAGTGTCCTTTTGCTTTCTGCATTTCAGTTTGAGTCTGTCAATCTCTTCCAGAGCACTTCTTAGCTCCCCCTCAAGGTCGACTTCCCCTTATTCTTCTTCATCTTCTAGAAGGAGTCCTTTAAGTTCTTCTATGGCCATCAATAAGAATTCGGAGGTTCCTTCTTCACTTGAGGGTTCATCTGAATCTTAAGATGTACTGCTGTCTTGTTGAGCATAGAAGGATTTTCTACTGAACTTCTTTCCTTTCTTCCAGTTCTTTGATTTATTTCTCTCTGGCTCTTGAGGCTGATTCCTTACTTTCTTGTGAGGACACTTAGCAGCATAGTGTCCAACTCTTCCACAGTTAAAGCATTTGAAAGGAAGTTTACCTTTGTATTTACCTGATCCTCTATCCAATTTCTTCACAAATTTTGCCTCTTCTTCATCCGAGCAGGAGCATATGTCTCCCTCTTCTTCTTTCTTCTTTTTTGTTTTAAAGGCTGCCTCCCTCGTACTTGACTTATTCTATGGGAGCCTCATCTCATATGCTGTTAGATTTCCAAGTCGTTGGTTCATGGTCAAGGTCTCCCAATTAGCTGTTTCTTCTATTGCAGATACCTTGGGATTAAACCTAGGTGGAAGAGATATTAGAATATTTTGTACAATTACAACTTCTTTTATGTTTTCACCTAGAGCCTTCATGTTATTTACTATTTTTGCAACCTTTAGAAAGAAGCTAGCAATGTCTTCATCATCATCCATTTTTAAGTTTTCAAACTAGGCTCTGTAGACTTGAAGTTTGGCAGTCTTTACTTTCTTTTCCCCCTCATGGATGTTCTCCAGAGTATCCCACATTTCTTTGGCAGTGTCTTTGTGCATTACTTTAATAAACTCTGCTTCACACAATCCATTTAAGATGGCATTCATGTCTTTTGCATTAGCCACAAAATCTTGTTTTGTTTCTTTCTCTGTGTCAGTTGCCTTTGGGGCATATCCTAATTCCATAGCACCCCAGATTTCTATTCCTAGAGACATTATGTATGTCCTCATTCTGATTTTCCAGAAAGCATAATTTTCACCAGTGAAGAAAGGGGCTTTATTTGTTGAGCATCCTTCTTTACTAGCCATCCTGAGAACCTAGGATCTCCTTTCAGTTGTTAGACTGGTACTAAGGAACCCGCTCTGATACCAATTGTTGAATCTTTAATTAAACTGAAACGGGGGGGGGTGAATCAGTTTAATACATACATAAGCCTTTTAAAATTTTCACCAAAATTATTTACAGCTGAATATGTGAACAGTCTTATTGGCAGCCAATATTAATTTAATGTGACACCATACTTATGTTGAGAGCAGCAAGCAATTAAGCAGATTGAATTAATCACATCAACACATACGAAGCACACATAGAGACAGCAGATGTAAGTCGAAACCCATAAAGGGAGAAAACCACATCTTATTATTGTTGTGATGCAAAGGCAAGCTCCAACTCCCTCTCACCACTATTTTTCTGCAGGCACCAACCTACAGGAGGCTCCTACCTCAATTCTGCAAGCTACAACTTGCAAGGAAGCACCAACTCCCTTCAGTTTTCTGCAGGCACCAACCTACAGGAGGCTCCAACCTCAGTCAGCTACAACTGACAGCTATCAAGCTGCAACTTGATAGGGAAGCTCCAACTTCCTCAATTTATCAAACTGAAAATTTGTTGATTTACCTCAGATATCAGCTCTGTTATGTAGCTTCTCTTTCTGCTCTTATTTTCTTAATCTTCTCTGCCTCACACTTCTATATTCTACCTTCTCTGGATTTACTCTCTCTAACCTCTATTTGCATATCAAGATGATATTATTTATAGAGTTCTTCACATGACTGTTTGTATTTCACAAAGAATTTGGAGTGAACAGTCATGACTCTTTGGCTTCTGTCTTCTCATTCCTTTTATTAGCTTATTCAATAAACATAACTGTAGGTGCTTATTTTAATATTACAGTGGGATATGTGCTCTCTTCCGGAGACTTGCCAATGCATCACAAACAATATAAACCAATTAAAATATTACACTTAATTACAATGAGAGCTCCAGCTCACTCATACAGCCTTTTGGATCGCTGCGCATTTGTCTTTTCTTTGACTGTGCTGGTCCCTTTCTCTCCTCTGTATGCCTTTCTATTTATGGCTGCTACGTAACTCCTGAATTTATGAGCTACATTTTTATTTATATTTTTATATCAGCGCTTTATATATATATGAAATCGCTGACTGTAATTCTGGACAAATTCCAACGCTCTGTACGTAGCAAGTGTCTTATTGATGTGGCGAGTTCCGCAAGCGGAACAGACATACATCCCAATTGTTTTAAATAAATAATCACCCTCCACCTTGAGCCGAAGCCCGTGGGTCCACAGACCACGCAGCATATTTCAATATAATTGCCACAACGTTTTATAAAAGCGCCTTATATATATATATATATATATATATATCGTAATTTCAATTCTTGGCGAGCTTATATAAATTTTTAACATATACACTGCCACTTCCACTATAATCAATAGAATGTCATATATCCGGGCCCACTTGCCACGCTTTCCGATGCTATACTTGACTTCTTCCGATTGCGATTGATTGCAATCGCAATTTCCATTTGAATGTACCAACATTCCAATATTTCGAAGCTCCGATTGCGATTACTCTGATGCGATACGATTAATCGCTATCGCAAATTCCATTTGCATGTCCCGATGCTCCACTTTAAATCTGATTGCGATTGGTCACTGTTGTGATTTCTCCGATTGCGATTGATCGCAATCGCGACTTCGAATACTCCGATGCTATTGACCACTCCTGCTCCGATTGTGATTAATCGCAATCGCAATTTTCTGTTGTGATGTTCCGATGCTCTTATAATCTCTGAGGCGATTAGACTGATCCGATGCGATTATGCCGGACTTCAAATACATTTGAATCATAATTCATACACCCATCGGGTCCGGTCTTCAATTGCAATCGCAACTTTCTGTTGCATGTTCCGATGCCTTGCTTAAATCCGATGCGATTGGGAAGGGTCCCACCATATAAGGTACTTGGGTTCTGATAATAAAGCACTTCATATCATTTAATATTATGCTTTGAACCTTTGTGTATAAGGCACCGAATATGTAATGCGCTTTATGTATACTCCTGCATGGGTAACGATTCCCGGAATGAGATTTGTATATATATAAACTTTGCATCTTTGGGTTATACGATTCCTGGAATTTGTTATATGTATCCTTCCGCCTAGGGTTAAGCGATTCCCAAAATTTTTTTATGTATCCTTCTGCCTGGGGTTAAGCGATTCCCAGAATTTTCTATGCCTCTGCTGTGCTAATGCCTCTGTCGCTCGACCGCTTCACTGCCTCTGTCTCCAGTGTTCGACCGTTTCATTGCCTCCATATTCGCTGCTTCTACCTCCACTGCTCAACCATTTCACTCTGCCTATGTATTTGACTGTTACACTTTAGTAGTGTTCTTCTGCCTGTCTCCTTTGCCTGTTTCTGCTTCAGCACTGCTCGACCTCTGCCTCTGCCTTCTGCTGTACATATTCCCTGCTGTTGTTCTTTGCTTTCTTTGCCATCAATGACAATATTTATAACAGGGGACTGCCGATGGTCCCAACCCACCAATGATCCCATACACTAGTCACATGGTAAACATTATAACAAACGTAACGACCAATATTTAAGTCTCCTACCAGCATTTTATGCCTTGTCACATGGTGACAGTTCCACTCGGTTAAGCCGACAGTTTGTTTACCTGAAATTTAAAACTCCGCTAGCATTTATGTCCCACATTTATCACATGGCACATGTAATATTTATCTCCGACGGGTAACATGAACCCACCGCCTTAAACCAAAGTTTTTCCCAATGCAACCACAGTTTCATGTGTGGTTTCTACCAAGTGTTACAGTCAGGGCCGAGGTTGGGGTGTGCATGTGGCCACCGTAACCATAATAGTTATTTCTGTGTTAGTTCGACAATAGATTTAGAAGCACATCGAAATTTAGGGCATTTTTCCAAAATAACTCCAGTTAAACTGCAATTGCTCCACAATTAGTGGAGTTTTCCTAGGGTTTACTAGGAAAAATTTATTATGCTCTATTTTGAGTATTATCTAGCCAATTTTTGAGTGTGAATAGTCAATTTCGACTTTCTTGGACATTTGAGACTCATTGGTGAGGGTTTCATTACCATCAGAGAACTTTTGAGTGTTATGTTGCTTCAGAGAAGTTCTAAGGGTCATTAGGGTCCAGCAAGAGAATGAGGCCTAGCCAAGGAGGTCAATGACCATTCTCATCAACCCAATAGTCAATTTTGACTATCTTGAGAATTTTGGATCTAATGGTGAGGTTTTCAGATCTAGCAGAGGACTTCTAAAGGCCGAGATGCTTCATAGAAGTTCCAAGAGCCACAAGGGCCATCAGGGGCCTGCAAGAGAATGAGGCCTATCTAGAGCAGCCAGTAACCATTATCAGCAAACCAGTAGTCTATTTTGACTATTTTGAACCTTATGAATCCAATGGAATGATTTTCATAATATTTTTAAGACTTATGAAGGCCGATATGCTTCAGAGAAGTTTTCAGTGAGCTCAGAGCCACAGGGTGCCAGCATGTGTTGGAGGCGTATTCGGAGCAACCATAGGCCAATTTCAGTAAGTGAATAGTCTATTCTGACTATTTCAGGAATTATGAATCCAATGGATGGATTTTAAGAGCCATTTGGAGACTTGTAGAGCTGAAGAATCCATAGGGAATTTTCGGGCAGCCTAGGGCCAACAAGAGTTGGAGGCCTATATTTGGGAGTCAGAGCTCATTTTGAGAAAATGATCAGTCTATTTTGGATGTGTGATATATGATGGAGACAATAGAAAATTTTTCAGGGACAAAAAAGAATTTCTTAAGGAGTTAGTGCCACATATAATCTTAGGGAAGCTTAAGGGCACTGGCAGAAGAGGTCAAGTCTAAGGGAGCCGAGATCCATTTTCAGAGAGATAGAAGCCATTCCATGGGTATGATGGTATTATAAACCCAATGGTATAGTCCAAATAACCATTGGAGTTGAGTAGTTACTTGTAAAA
Organism: Pinus albicaulis; assembly: GCA_034641835.2. Classification (NCBI taxonomy): domain Eukaryota; kingdom Viridiplantae; phylum Streptophyta; class Pinopsida; order Pinales; family Pinaceae; genus Pinus; species Pinus albicaulis. Next base: position 957,315,051 of record CM076569.1, on the reverse strand, counting down.
TAAATTTTCCATCATAATCCCAAAGATCCAAGTCAATTGACAAGGGCTCAAGGAGACGTAGCCCACGATTTTCAGGTGAACTCATTTATTAAATTTGTTGTCACGTGTTGATGCTTATTTTCTACACTTTATGGTTGTTGTACATGCTTAAAATCATCAAAACAAAATGTGTAATTCCTCACACTTAAAGCATTAAAATAGTTTAAAACACATACACCTGAATAAATAATTCGATTCCGCACAATCAAGTATAAGCTAGATCTTAATTTGTTTAACTGAGTGGGAGGTGCTTGCAAAGCATAACAAGTTACCCACCCATTTTAGATCACATGGGAGCGGAATTATGACTGTTTTGGGAATCTACACATGGCCAGTGCCTTCTAGAAGAGTCCACGTCTGTCAAATTTCGAATCCAAGTGTCCATATAACGCCTCTGAACTTGGGAACATGTCTTGCCTATTATTATAAATTCATTCATTGAGAAACTACCATTATTTTCCCTATAAATTGAGCAATCATTCTAGTGCTAGGGAAGAAAGAAATTTGGTAAAGTTATGTTGTTGGATTCTCATGTGATAAGAGAGTGAAAGTACAGATATTTTGTTGGTATGATTTTGGATGTGATGAGGCTAGAATGAAGCTGGAGTAGGCTGACAACAAATTGGTCCATTGGTTGTAACCTTCACCTTCTACTCTTTAATAAAGTTTGATGTTCATTTTCCCATACATATATATCTATTTCTTGTGCAATGTATTCTTGAATGATGTATGTATTTCATATCTAATCGATTTGATTGAGTAATATAAGTAGAGATATATATATTGCATGCTGTTTGTTGTTCTATGTTTGTGTTTGCAGGAATTGATCTGGCGTTTTGGGTTGGATTGAGAGCGACGAAAACAACAATAGAAGGAGAAGGAGAATTGATTGAATTACAAGTAGGCTCCTTTACCATTCTGTATATATGCTTGTTTTAGAGAAAGTGATAGTAATTGTTTCCTTTGTTGTTCTAAGTGACTAGCACCACACTTAGGGAATTTGGTTTATCTGTAGATTACAATTCCGCATAACAAATTGGCAACTCCACTGGGGAGTATCCTATCATTCCTAGTGTTTTTACCTCTGTTTATCCTCATCAATAGCATCTACTTTTAGTTATCATTCATTTGAATGAAATAATTGCATTAGAAGTGTGTTTTGTTTCTTGATTTTTCAATCCCTGCTGCGTCCAACGCACTATTGGTCAAGACATAGTGGACTGTAGTGCGTTGTCTCCCACTTAGGGGTGCTCTGTAACGCACTGTCTCCCCATAGATACTGAATTTCCCTCTCAACCAACCAAATTCCATCTAAATTTATCATTGCTTTCAGTCTCAGGCACTTGTTTGTTGTATTCTCAAATGTTTGATACCTCTTAGAGACCAGTAAACTTTCCTATTATTCCTACTTTGAAAGTAAATTTGGTCAATGTTTCATTAGTGTTTTTTCTTATCATTGGAAAATATAATTAAAAGTATTTTATTTTTGCATTAGATCAATTATGTTTTCGAAAAGGAAATTGTGGTTTCATTCCTCATTTCCTGTAGGAAAATTGTAGTTCCATTCTTCATTTTCCTAAGAGAAATTGTTGTTTCATTCCTCATTTCTCATAAGAAAACACTTGTTGATTGATTTTTTCATACAGTTTCCTTTCTTTCATTCGCATTAAAGGGAGATGAAAATATAAACATGCATGTGCATATAGTGAATTTTGTGTGTTGCATAGGAAAAAGTTAGGAAAGAAACATTTAGTTTGTGCTCTTTGTTCTTTGCTCAAAAACTGATTGCTCTTTCCCTTTAGTAGCTAGGATTTTGATTGAGAAAGCTAAATTGAAAAGTTTTATCATCATTTATTTTTCATTTTTATTAATTTCCATCACATCATGTGGTGAACCTAAAAGACAAACTTTTAAACAAGATCAACATAAATTTATCTGAATTTACCTATGAAAGCATTGGAACATTAACGATAACATTTAGAAGGTATAGGCTAGAGATATGTTCTGGCGGCGTTAAACATGACAGTTGTCGCTAACTTGTCTATGATACATTCCGAGTGTGATACCTCACTCCATGTACGTAAGTATTGTTACACCATTTTTTGGTCATCTCACCTTTTCTTATTAGATGGACCCAAGTACACCATGTAAGACCAGTTTTACCCCAAGAAAAACTGCTTTCACTATGTTAATTAAGGAAACCCCAAAAGGAATAATTAATTAAACCACAATTTAATTATTATTCCCAGTCATGTTTAACCCAAAAACAAAGAAATTAATGAGATACACCCATAGTTATCTTATTATTTTCTAGGAATAATTATTTAAAAATATTCCTTGTTAAATATGACAAAATCAACCACTATTAATTAAATAAATCATTATTTATTTGATTATATCTCAACCACTTCCTTAAAAGGATAAATAAATCATTTATTTATTTATTCTTCACTAATCAAGGGATTTTGACCCAAGTCAAACTCCCTTTCCCTCCAACAAATAATAATAAAATATTCCATAGAGGTGGATCTAGATTTGGTTAACATTATTTTAATCATGCACCAAGATCTAGAATGACCCAATATTTTGTTATAAATAGGAGGGTTTTTCCCTTCATTCTTCACCTTTTGTTGCATACTAGATCACTCTGGATCTATACACTCGGTCTCATTTTCTGCCATTGTTGCTCCCATTGAGCTCTACCTTCTACATTGGGTTTTTCTACATCTACAAGAGAGAGAAAGCTTAGATCTGAAGTGCTGAGGACTACAAAGAACCCATCCCATTGAGGAGATCTGGATACACCTTCTTGTTTCCTCCCAGGTGCCCTGTAATATAAAAATTCATTCAAAAAAATCGTGTTCTTGTCTTGTCCGTTGGATGCATGGAGCAAACTCTTTACTTTTCTGCCTAATGTCTTTCCATTTATAGATCTGTTTGTTGCAGCATTTTAACTACTAATTGCAGATCTGAAGATGTTTTGCAGCCTCTATTGTTGTTAGGGCTATTAGTTATGCGTAGCTAAAGTGGTTTTTTTTCGTACACTTCGACGAAGAATTCATACTAACAAATGGCGACTCCACACGGGTTTTAAATTACGACCGCTGTCGTTTCTCATATTCCTGCATATCCAGCTACTTCAGGCCCTAGGGCTTCTTTTTTAGCTGCTTAGTTTTTCTCTTTTCATGTCATTTTTCTCACATAAAACCCTAAAAACCTAAAATTTCTAACTTCCGTGTGTTTCGGGCCCTATTGCGCAGGTAAGCGACACCAGCCGCACCTGAGACGGCAATTTTTCAGAAAATCTGCCGCCGAAACAGCCGGAACGGGGGGGTCGCACCTTTTGGCCCAAAACCTGCGACCTGGACGCACCTTTTGGCCTGTTTCCTGCGACCTCAACTCAGATCAGGTCAGAACCTGCGACCTGCCTTTTTTCCAGCATTTTTTCTGAAATTTTTCTGGGTTCTGCTGCAGCCTCTGCCAGGGTTTTCCAGCCTCTGTCTCAGCCCGCCTTGACCAAGATCTGATCTGTTTTTACTCATCTAAGTGGGAACCCAGTCCCTTAGGGCTTTAGTACCCTCCACCTTTTGTGGAAGAGTTTCAGCTGTTTCAGCCGTCGGTTTCAGAGCTTCAGCCCCCTCTTTTTCCAGATCTGTTACCTCACTTTCAGATCCATCGAAATCAGCCTCTTTTCCTTTCAAATCACCTCTTGTCGTTTTGTTTGGACCTCTTCTAAAGGCCTCTGCCTTGCCCCCCCCCCCCCGGTTTTTTGCTGATTTCCCTTTTTCCAGCCACCTTGCCTCTGTCTCTTGGCTGTGATCTGCACCCCTTGTCTGCAGCTTTATCCTCCAGATCTCTGTCCCCTTTGACCCTAGATCCGTCGAGCTTCCTTTGTGTGTGTTTCCATAGTTTTTCCCTTTCTTTTCAGCATAGTTGTGAGAGACCCACCTTCTTGGTTTAGATAGATGCATACGTAGCTGGTATTTTTCTGTTATTTCAGCATTTTATTCTGTTCTCTGTAGGTTTATTTTCAGCTACGTCGCACACTTTTTCTTGCTCTCAAACAACGGAAAGGGTTTAAAAATTAAAATTAACGCACGCCACACACCGACCCTAAGTGAAGAAGCGCCTGGTTTCCACCGCCTGGCAAAGACTCTAAAATCAATTGTCACTGCACCTTTTCTGCCCTTGACCTTCTTGATTTTGTCCCTTTCTGCCCTTGTCGGTTTCCTTCTTCCTGTCATCATTGCGCCCCCAAGGCGCCTTTCCCGGAGACTTCTTGGCCTTCACCCTCAGTTTCCGGTTGATCGACCCGCTCCGCACCGCCGTCGTCGAGCCAGTCCACCTTCGAGTCCGCACTCCGACTCCTCTCCTGATTCATCGGGTCCCCCTCCTCCTTCCGGTTCTCCCCCTTTTACCTTCACCATGTCTGGACCAGGGCCTAACGCTAGCGGTTCTCCCGGCCCCAATGCCGGCCCTACTTCTAGCGGAACCGTCACAACCACTACTCCTGCCACCCCTGTGCTGCCGTACATTGCAGGCCTCAGCCTCCCCGATTTCCATCAGTTGATTAACGACCCAATTCACCATAATACTACCTGGCCCGCTATGCCCACCAAACTACCCTCTGATATCCCTAAGTTCGAGGGCCTTAATGGCGAAGATCCAACCAATCACGTCCAATCTTTCCACATGTGGTGTTCCTCCAATTCCATTACCGATGACTCCATCCGTCTTCGTTTGTTCCAACGCACGCTTACCGGCGAAGCTTCTAAATGGTATGTCGAACAGGCCACTTCCCCCCATACCACATTCGAGACTCTTGCCCAAGCCTTCTTGTCGTACTTCCAGCTCCCTCTCCGATACGACACTGGTACGGAGCTCTTGACTTCATTTAAGCAATCCTCTTCCACACGCCTTTCTGCCCATGTTCAGGAACGGCGACGAAGACGGAGCTTATGTCGAGCCCCTCCCTTTGAAGATCGGGTTTACATGGACTGGTTCCTTCGCACCCTCCCATCTCCCATCGGCAAAGATGTCGCCTCTCACTTTCCTCAATCTGAAGAAGCCGCCCTCCAAATAGCTTTAAAATATGACCCGATCTACGCTCAATCTGGTTATGTTTATACCGTTCTTCCTGACATCCCCAGGCCCGGTGGCGCTAACGCCCCGGGGGCATCTCATTCCGCCGACGGTATTGTTGGATCTCTTTCCCACCCCTCTGCTCACCCTCCTATGAGCCATGGTCTCCCCCAGGGAGGGGCCAGCACCTCAAGCACTCTTCCCCCTCCCGGCAACATGTATCTAGGATACGGCATGCCTCCTCCTTTTTCCCAACCTCCTGCTTACCTCAATGTCGCCCAACCCAACCCTTACTTTTATCCACAGCCTGGTGCGCCAGCTCCTCCAGCATATGCGCTTCTGCCTCCCTTGCCTCCTCACAACCTGCAACAGCACATACAACCCCCTCCAGGGCAAGTATTTGCACAGCAGGGTGCGATTAACCCCCCTTTTTCTCAAAGAAGGCGGCGAGGCAACCAGAACCCATCTGCCCCCGGTAACCGAGGACCCAATTCTGGTATGGACCCTAACACTAGCAACCAGCCTCAGGGCATTCCGCCCAGGCCGGACAGGCCGCTTCGCACAAACAAGCCCTGTTCGTGTTGCGGTGTTTACGGTCACTACACTCACGATTGCCCTCTCTTACCCCAGATGCGACAGATGTGGGAGTCTCAAGCCACATTGCGCGGACAACACGCCTCCCCTCACACTCCTCCTAATGTGGCCACTACCCAGCCAGCTGTGTTCACTGATCCTTTCCCTCAACAGGGATTCGTGGCCACCCAACCCCCCGACAGCCATGCAGCCACACCCTCGTCCATTTCTGGTTCCTCTGACTACCAGATCCTTATGATGCGCTCCGATCCGTCCCCTTCCGTCGACCTTCACCTTCAAACTCGGTCTCGCCAGTACCCCATGCCTCCTGCTCAGTCCGCTCCCGAGCCTCCATCCTCAGGTTCTACAGAGCCTCTTTCGACATCCAGTGGCCCCTTACACATCCCTCAACCCAAAGTTGAGGTTCATCCAAAGATTCCAAAGGGACCATTACGCCGAAATGCTGCTTCCGGTCGAGCCGCTCAATCGTATAGTATAGTAGATGATTTGGCGCAATCTCCTGCCGCCATTTCCACACTGGAACTCCTCCAGTCGTGCCCTTCTCAAAAGAAGGCTCTACTATCTGCCGTGGGCGCTGTTGATCCTGCTGATGACCAAATGATTGTTTTTGACGCCACTCAATCGGACCATCCTCCTCTTCCTCCTTCCGTTGCTTTCCAAATCCCAGTCAAAATCCGGAACGCCACTGTATCCCGGTGTATAATTGATGAGGGGCATCCACCTGTGTGATGTCCGCTTCGGTTTGGAAGCAACTCGGATCCCCTGAGCTGGCCCCTTCCACGATCACCCTTCGAGCGTGGGACGGTCATGCCTCCCAGCCTATTGGCCTGTTTCGTAACTGTCCCATCACCCTAGCCGGTAAGACTGTTTGCGTTCACGTCGAAGTCATTGACGCCCCTCTAGACTACAACATTCTATTGGGGCGAAGTTACACCTATGCCATGTCTGCTGTCCCATCCGCGGTTTTCCGCAAGATGTATTTTCCACATAATGGGAAGATAGTCACCATTGACCAGCTATCTTATCATGAACCGCCATCTCAGACCTCCTCCGAGACCACCATCTCTTTCGTAACCAACAAGCAAACCGTCGATTCCTTGACCAGTGTCTCCCCCGGCGTCTATAAAGATTCCACCCTGCTTGGTACTTTTCCTCACCTTCCTCCCCCTCCAGTTACTGATCCCAGCTTGTCGAATGTTTGCATGATGCAATCGTCTCAGGCTGCCCATAAACGTCCTGCCTCGGCTAGTCCGCACCCTCCTCCCCGCCCTCCGCAACCCGCTCCTAGCCATCCATCTCAGCCAGCCGGACCTCCTCCTTCTGGCCCTCCCCCTACAGCTGGTGTCCCCGAACCTCTTTATCCTCCAGGCTCGGTCCCCCCTGGCCTTAACCATCTTGGAGCCGTACCTCCCGGTCATTACCCTGCTGGACAGATCCCCTTCTTGGCTCCCCCTCCCGGAGTATATTCCGTCCCCGTCATGGCCACCCTTTCTCTCCCTAACTTGACCTTGGGTATTCCGGTTTGGTACCTTGACCCCCCAGCCACCACCCCCCCTGGTCACCCCAAACCTTACATGGCTTTGACACCGGTTCAACCGGTTCCCCTCGCTTCCTCCATACCCAACGTGCCCCCAGCACCTCCACAGGACCCTTCTCCTGCTGAGTCGGCTCCCGGGAAGAAAGGAAAAGCCCGCAAGGGGGCAACCAAAGACCAAACCACCACAACCACCTCGGCTCCTCCCCCACCCTCGAAGCCTTGTGCCTTATGTGATATCATCGGTCATGCCACCCATGCTTGTCCCGAGTTACCCCGTATTCGCCCCATGGTAAAAGTCGCGTTCCCCGACACTACGGTCCCCGAAACTCCCACTCCTGCTTCGACCGTCTCCAAGAACCCCAAGACTCTCCGCACCAACAAGCCTTGTGCTTTGTGCGATGTCCATGGCCACTACTCCCATCATTGTCCTCACCTGACGCATTACCGTGCCTCCCTTGAGGTGATCCGCGAGTATGAGGTTGAACAAAATCAATCCGCCTCTCCCATTCTCGCGCAGTATGCTGCAGACGAGCCTGAGGATCCCCCCGCTCCCATCCACATCCCCCCCCCCTGATGTCCAGATGACGGAGTCTACAGTCACCATTCTTTACCTATCCTCCTCTGCACGACCTTCGGAGCCTCGCCCGTCTGCAACCTCCCCCGTTGTGCCCCTTGATGCTCGAGATCACTCCACTTGTGTCTCTGTTGACCTTCGCAGCCCGAGTCCTCGCCATGTTTCCGATAGCTCTCATACATCACCTTGTTTGAGTTTTGCTCATCCTGCCCCTTCCCCCCGCCATTACCGCTCGATGACTTCTGCCCCCTCACGCTGCCGTCCTTTCCTTTCATCCCCTCATGTATTGTCTTGTCACACCACCTTGCGCATCCCCCGTCCACATCCTTTATCGGTTACGCCGATGGTGCAAGTCGCTACTCCAGGAATCTTGCCTCGGCAGGGTGGGCCATCTTCACCCCCTTGCATGACCTTGTTCTGTCTAACGGGGTATGCATTGGTTCTGCCACCAACAATCAGGCTGAATACGATGCAGTGCGTGGCCTACTAGCTGATGCTTTGCTGCATCGCATTCGCCATCTGCACGTTCGTTTGGATTCCTTGCTTCTTGTCATGCAACTAAATGGTGTTTATCGTGTGCATAAACCTGTGCTGTTTAGACGCTATTTACGAGTAAAAGTCTTAATACGTGCGTTTGAAACCATCACTTTCAACCATGTACCCAGAGACCAGAATCACTACGTAGATAGTATTGCAAACCATGTTCTAGATTGGCATTTATCACACTCAATTCATACAAGACAATAACATTAAATCAACCATCAAAAGACGATGCATATCCATAATATGTGTCACAAACCATATATTGATGAGTCCATCTACTCTGATACACATGACATGCCCATAGCATGTTCCAAAAAACTGGGGGCACCATACGCCCCCCCCATACATATACATACGACATGCCCATAGCATGTTACAAACAAAAACTGGGGGCACCATATGCCCCTCCATACATTCTAGGGGGCACCACCTGCCCCTACATACATCAAAAGGGGCACCATATGCCCCTAATCACTATCTGGAGGCTCCCGGGCCAATGGCTCTGCCCCTGCAGCATGTAGATCACGCATAGCTTGACCGGCCATCGCCATGCGCCGCATGATACCTCGCCACTCCGAGGGGAGACCAACACATGGCTCTATGTACTGGTCGTCTAAATCCTGCCACCCGCGCTCTGATACTCCGGTCAACAGCTGCTCACATCTACGGCGGATGTCCCCCAGTAGGGCGGCTGCACCATCATTTTGCGCTGCTCTCGATCCACTCGGACCCGTAGCTCCAGACGCTGCCGGTCGTCCCATATATCCGGCCGGTTTTACCGGTGCTATATCTGCATACCAAAAGTCCCTGAATCAGTATCAGTATTTACTATTCAAAAACTTTAAACATGCCCATATAAGAATAGCAATTTGTCACTTACCATCGGGCCCCCAAACCCGACCAGCCGGAAGTGGCAAATCCGAATCCCCATAGTAGCTCATCCCACTATAAGGGTAGTCGTCTATGTACAACGGCATCTGATCCCAATGGGCAAAGAACTCCGGTCGAAATGTTCGCCCGACCGCCCCTCCTCCTCCTTTGCAGAGTAGTCGTCCCCAACGACGCATCCTGGGCTCTCTCGGGCCCCCATCCGGAAGATGCACACGAGGCCTCAAGGTCGGGATCTTCTCAAAGAAGAAGGCGCACAACAAAGTCCCATATGAGCAATCATGATTCACCTGCCGCCTGCATAGCGACAACCGTCGCTTTAGCGACACCAACATCATTTGGGCCCACCCAAAGTAGGTCCCACTCAACACACTCTCCACTATCATCATCTGCCCACCGGTGATGTGATGGAACGCCTGGGTGCCCAGGATTCGCAGCACAGCTGCGGCCACCGCACGGGTTTCTAGCCTCTCTAGATCCCCGATCGATATCCGAGTCCCCTTGACTTGGAAACCCGGTCGACAATGGCGTTCCACAAACTCCATGATATGCCGCCCCCGCGGCAACACTGGCCGCGTGTCTCCCACTATCCCCAATGGTGGGAGGCCGGTCAGGAAGTACACATCCTGGACCGTCAGTTCGATCCTGTGCCCCTGCACTACAAAGATCTCCTGATCTGGATCCCAGTAACTGATAATCCGGGCCAGTAATGGTTCCCCTGCTCTCATAAACGGGTTCTCCACAAACTTGAGAACCCCAAATCTGGCCAATACACGACGGACGCCTTGATCCGCCTGGATCTCTGCCCGAAGTGTTCCCAGATCCCTCTCTCTCCAGTTGACCCGTAACTCTGCCATACCTGCACAAACACATTCTCTTTGTCAGGGTACAGATCGGGCAAACCATAACCACACACAAAAACCCAACTCCCAACCATCAAACAGCACCAAGCCCCCTCCCCTCCCAGGTCGCAGTTTTCTGCCCATTTCTGGACCAGGTCACACTTTTTGCCCTCAAACCTGCGTCCTGGGTCGCACTTTTTGCCCCAAAAAGTGCGACCCGGCCGTAGAGAGGAGGGAGGGGCTGTTTCTGGGGTGTTGGGCCCTAAACTGCAAATATAATCCATCAAAATGCAAGAGCAAGGTTAGGCCTCTTACCTCCAACTGACAGATCTCGAATCCAACGGTCGGTTTGTCCGCTACGTTCGTCGCAAGATTTAGGGCCTTCTCTCCTCTCCACATTCACCACAGCAACAATAGCAAATGAATGATTTTGGAGGGAAAACTGCCTCATTAAAAGAGAACCCCTGTTTCTTCTTTCGACTGCTGCGACCACACCGTAGCCCCGTTCGACGAACCGTCAGCACCGCTGGATAGATCTCACCGAGCTCTCCAATGGGTTTTACTTAGTTTTTGGTGATTTGATACTTCACCCGGACACATTTTTTCCACGAAGGGTCACTTCACCACTCCTTAAAATCGAATTTCCTCACTTACGACACTTGTACTTGGGGCACCACATCACCCCCTTACTTGTCCATGTTCGTGTTGATTTTCGTCATGAGTGCCCACTTTGTACTCATGTTTCTATGACCCCCCATTGGGGCCTTTACTGTGTGGCAGCACTCTACAGTCGCCCTTGTTTAGAGCATCCAAGTCGAGTCATCATTGCATTCATGGAGCCTATCCTGCGTCCTTTTGCACCCCACTATAGCCCTCCATCCTTCTTTGCTTGGTTCCTCCCTTGTGTCGCATATCATGACCTTCAGTCCCACTGTCCCCTATCCCTTTCGATATTGTGCCAGTCGCTGCCATGTCATTCATGCCCTTTATGCTCTAACAAGGGAAGTCGTCCATTCGCCACTCCATCCTCCCCCTTTCCACTATCATCATTGGTGTCAGTCTGTCTGTCGCTCTATTGTTCTTCTCTCGTGCCTTAGTTGAGGGTCTCTTATCGCCTCACCTACGGCGGACCTCCTTCTGTCGACATCAGCGCATTTATTCCAGAAACAAGGTCTAGAGGGCGGTGTACCTTGGTTCCAGCTTCCACTCTTGTTCGGTGCCTCGGATCAGGCAGGGGGATCTCTCACTTCCCTTTGACTTGATTACTTCTCCAGCTCCTTTCAGCATGATCGAGATGAGTATACTGGACAGTCCAGTGACCCAGCAGCAGCTCTTGATGATTCCCGGGCGTGTGTGAGATTTCTCAGCCCTCATGAGGGGGTGGCCCTGCAGGTAGCCCCCCACATGCCCGTATGACCTCTTCATTGCAGCCTTTGATGCCGCTCCAGATTTTGATGATGTTGGCCTTAGCCACCTGTAGCGCCTCCATGATTTGCATGTATCAGTCAGATTTTGTGAGCCCTTCCCCATTTACAGGGGGCATTTGGGTTGTATTTATCTCATGTACTCAGATATTATTGTACTAGTCCTGGCTGTTATCCCAGGCACAGCATGTATGTGAGAATCTTCATTGTATTTTTATCTGGCCTTTGTTTATGCCAGCTGTACTCTATGGTTCGGTCCCTTGTTTACTGGACACACTATTCTTTTGTACTTTGTCACGGCGGGCATAGGTATGCCTCCCCCGCCGCCTTCAACACAGGTACCCTCTCATAAAAAGAGACTTGTTGCACCTGCGAGTCTCGTCTCCTTAGGGTCTAGTCCTTCAGCACACTATCTACCTCACACTTCTCTCTCTGACATCCCCTTTCGTTGTCCGGTGATTGTATTCTTACAACGTACTTCGGTCCTACGATTTGCTCCTGACACTCGCACGCTGGGGGGCAATCTGTTACACCATTTTTTGGTCATCTAACCTTTTATCATTAGATGGACCCAAGTACACCATGTAAGACCAGTTTTACCCCAAGTAAAACCGCTTTCACTATGTTAATTAAGGAAACCCCAAAAGGAATAATTAATTAAACCACAATTTAATTATTATTCCCAGTCATGTTTAACCCAAAAACAAAGAAATTAATGAGATACACCCATAGTTATCGTATTATTTTCTAGGAATAATTATTTAAATAATATTCCTTGTTAAATATGACCAAATCAACCACTATTAATTAAATAAATCATTATTTATTTGATTATATCTCAACCACTTCCTTAAAAGGATAAATAAATCATTTATTTATTTATTCTTCACTAATCAAGTGATTTTGACCCAAGTCAAAGTCCCTTTCCCTCCAACAAATAATAATAAAATATTCCATAGAGGTGGATCTAGATTTGGTTAACATTATTTTAATCATGCAACAAGATCTAGAATGACCCAATATTTTGTTATAAATAGGAGGTTTTTCCCCTTCATTCTTCACCTTTTGTTGCATATTAGATCACTCTGGATCTATACACTTGGTCTCATTTCTGCCATTTTGCTCCCATTGAGCTCTACCTTCTACATTGGGTTTTTCTACATCTACAAGAGAGACAAAGCTTAGATCTGAAGTGCTGAGGACTACAAAGAACCCATCCCATTGAGGAGATCTGGATACACCTTCTTGTTTCCTCCCAGGTGCCCTGTAATATAAAAATTCATTCAAAATCGTGTTCTTGTCTTGTCTGTTGGATGCATGGAGCAAACTCTTTACTTTACTGCTTAATGTCTTTCCATTTATAGATCTGTTTGTTGCAGTACTTTAACTACTAATTGCAGATCTGAAGATGTTTTGCAGCCATTATTGTTGTTAGGGCTATTAGTTATGCGTAGCTAAAGTGGTTCTTTTTCGTACACTTCGACGAAGAATTCATACTAACAATTATATCGAAGCTCGTCCATGTACATTTGGATATATAAGGCAGTGTTCTAGTACGAAAAGTATAAGGGGGTGCTCTCACTGTGTGGTTTCGCATTAAAAAATGCTAATACAGACTTAGGCCTCCATGTACCTTCGAGTATTTTGGAGGACAACTTTAGGTTGCTATCCATCCATAGGTAACCAAGTTTGACACCTTGTAACTTGTGATACACCAAACACATCATTCGGGGAGATTGCATGCCCGTACTTCTTGGTTCGCCAGGAGGTATTCTGCAGTTCACAATTACTTAGTAAAAATTTTTCCTATAATTACCCTTTTATTTGTTTTTTTTTTTTGGTCATAAAATCAATTAGTCATCGTGGAATAATAACATCCCTTTCCCCGTCGTTCACGTAGAATAGCACTTAAACCACCTTTACCACCATAAGCCATTTCTGGTCGATGAAGGCAACATCGTTCTATTGAAACTAGTACTGTCAGTACCTCTAGTGCGACATCATCCTCACAAATACTAGATTCATATCGAGTTGTTTATACAAATCCTAGTTCATATAATATTGTCGAGACAGAGTCCTCACAGCTACCTGTGGTCATGATCCATCCAATCAATGAGACCATACCTCCCGAACCCGACGTTGTTCAACTGGAATTTGATCAGGATCCTGTTATTCTTTTACCAGAACATCTAGGTCATGAAGTTGAACAACCAAAATTTTTTCTTGTATCAGTCGCCCCACAATCTATTTTATCCATTGAGTCTCCCATATAGCGTAGTCAACCACCTGAAATATACTTTGGGCCTGACGGTGAAATCCTTCCACCTTGTTTGATTTCGATTAAAGAAATACCACAAGGCGAAACACCTTCAACTCTAACTCATTTTGGATTAGAGGTTTATATTTACAATACTTTTCCTCAATCACCTCACACTACTTTGTTTGATCCTGTATCTATTCGAGTCCCCATAGATCCTATAGGGTATATGTTGGGTCGTATGACCATGGCTGAGTCAACATATTTGGTTGTACCATATAATCCAGCTGCAACAACACCTTCTCTTGCTACCCCGTCAATGTTCACCACATCACTAGAGACACATCTATATGCTAGCCCTTCCATCCCACCTAGTTACCAATATTTATTTGAAACTTTATCTGGTGCATCCTCAAACCCATGGACTTTGTTGTCTTGTGACCACACACTAAGTGGAGAAGGTGAAAGGAAGGCAAATCTTGACTGTTAAAGAGATTCAAAGGAACCAATCTGCATTTCAGTTCAGCAGAAAGGAGAAAGTGTCACTGATAAGGTATAATGGTGATCAAAATTCATTCCCTCCCTCATTCATCCTCTTTAAGTTCATTTACCCTCTCTTACCCTTCATTTTCCATTTTCTAAAGTCCCGCGCTACATTTCTTCATTTTGCACCACCGCTCCTTGTAAGTCTTAACCTTTACATCTTAAAGGCTCATCGAAACTTATCTTGCCGCCAATGTGACTTGGTGGGACCCATCCAACCTTGATACGCCACCCGCATCCGCATGAAAATCCTCATATTCTGCACTTTCCTTACCTTTCTCCTTTTCACACTTTGTAGCAATTAGTGCATCGCATATCACATAACACACAATTTAAAACTTATCTTTTAAGCACCCATAGAGATTTTTTTTAAGCTGTGATGTGGTTGGGTCCCACCTTCCCTCCATGTCACCTCCCCGCCATCGCACATCGCTCCCCATAGCTTTTAACAGTTAGCACCCGTTGCTTTGAGCTAACTCTTGTGACTTGCAATCTGCAGGCTCAATCCCACCAATTTCTATGCCACCTCACCTCCTCCCTGCACATCACCCGTCGCAGGTTTTAATGCTTAACCTCCACCTGATCGCACATAAACTTTGCGATGTGCAATTTGTGGTCGTGTCTTACCTTCCTCCACGTCACTTCCTTTCTCCCTGCACTTCACACTTCACATCGTTTAGGGCTTATATCTACTACTCCATGGTAAAGACTTGTGATTTTGATGTAGTTTGTCCCCACCATAATACTCAGCTCTACCCTGATACATCTTACGGTCCTTAACACATTTCAGACCACCCCCCCCCCCCCCCCCCGCATTCGACCTTTAACTATGGGGGCGAGGTCCGAAATAGGAAATTTTCTTTACCACCCACTCCTCCATATGCCCTCCTCTCATCATTTTGCACCCCCCTTCTCTGATCCCGCTTACCACTGGAGATACCCTTTGAAATCCAGATCCCGGTTTTCAAACACAACATGAGTCTTTCATTGGTGGAGTACGTGATCAGGGTCTATGCGGTCCCTCCAAGAGATCCATACTAAAGAATTCAGTGTACATAGAGCAACTGACCATTCCGCAATAGCAAGTGGAAATCATGAGAGTTAGAGAGTGGAGGATACCGAACAACATATGGAATTACATGATGAAGTCTAAACTGTCCACCACTTCTCTCCACCCCATTGAAGATTCTGGGATTTTTCCTCTGTGGCCAACTATTTTGTTTATTTTTACTATTATATAATGATGTTTTGCTAGTAAAATCCCGATTTTACCCATTTCTGTTTTGATTTTTTTGTTGTAGGAGAGATTTCTTGAAGCACACTCTGGTAGTTTGCTAGAATATTTTGATTTCACCTATGTGGGGTGATCATGACAGAATATTCAATCATAAACCCTCAGGGAGAACTCTATATTTAGTGAGTTCTTATATGAAACAAAGGTTCCAGAATTTTGAAGAATTTTGTTGTAGTTTTTATAATTGCACTCCCTGTGCTCTGAGACACATATTTTGGAGAGCTGTTTATACTTAATATGAATACAGAGCTAATATTTAGATTCCATATGGAGTAATGAGCAGCATGTATTAGTTTTCTTTTGTTATCAGTAATCTCCTCTTTATGTGTAATCATCTTTCATTCTATTATGCTTTGATGGTTCGTGTAATGTAGCTACCAGTGGTCTGTAATTTTATTCATTAATTCATGTATGTATAACACTCATGTATTAAGCTTGATGCACTCCTTTAATTTGTGCTCCACGAACCTCTGTTGTTCCATATCTCATTCATATTCATTTCCTCTGAGTTCATAGGGGACAAATTCTTAAATATCTTAAGCCTGTCTCTCGTGGGTTCCTTCTCCGTTCTCTCTCAACACCTCCGCATATTTTAAGATTTATATTCATTGTTTTATACTTGGCCCATTTAAAAGCCATTAGTATCACAAAATCTTGAGACCTCTCACAATATAAGGTATTCACATGAATCGACTCCAAGGTCTTCTCAATCCATGAACCACCAAAACCATCGTTCTCTTATTCCAGATTTTGTCCAAGGAATTTCATACAATTTTTCACATTCAACCTTTGATTTTTAAGATGTCCTAGGCAATGGTATTTTGAAAATCAAGGCCGTCTCTAGGAGCTACACCATCTTTTTGGCGTCATTTCCGGGGAACAAATTTGAAAACCTTTCACTGGGATACGACATTATATTCACCCTTCAATCAAGTGAGCACAAAGGGTTGAGAGTTTCATAGCCCACAACTTGGCAACTCCACTGTTATCAAAGTTCAAATCAAGCGTAATCTTGGCTTACACCAGACCTCATACCTACTCAGATACTTGTCAACAAAGAACCCCTTCTATATCTGATCCTAAAAATATTATATTCAGGAGAATCTGGAGGGAGAATCAACCCATCTAGGCTAAGCTACCCTCATTTTCTCTAGCAGATTTTCCTTCCTCTTCCCAGAAAACTGATATCTATGGTCCTGGATCCACAACCCGTGTACTTAAGTACCCTCCAGAAGCCTCTTATTTAGCCAGTTTAGACATAAAATATGAATCTGAATCTGTTGATATTTCTTTACCTCCTTTTCATCCTACTCCAGAGGCTTAAGAAGTCAAATAAGTTACAACACTTCAGAGCTCATTAAAAATAAATATCCAAACCTCTACTCAGCATACACCTGTCATACCATAGCCAAATCATCCTCAAAAATTACCACCACTGCCCCTCATGGTTGTACCTAGTTTCATCCTCAACAAATATGCTCCATTGGATTTACCTCAAGTATTTAATGACATGCCTCAATATTATTTATAGCTTTTTCCTCAGTTTACTGGGGAGGATAGTACTTCTGCGCAGAAACATATTGAAGAATTTTTCACCTTTGTTGAGAATGTGAATGTGGAGCACTTATATGTGGTGTTGAGGCTTTTCGTCCAATCCTTGGATGGAGAGGCTTGAAAGTGGTTCAAATCCATTGCTAATAATGCAGTCACCACTTGGGAAGAAATGGAGAATTTCTTCCAACTAAAATGGGGAGAAAAGAGGGACCGTGGATATGTCCTCACAAAGTTCAATGATATTAAAAAGAGACACAATGAGGACATGACAGAATTCATAAAGAGGTTCAATAAGCTCTACAATAATCTGCCTGCTGAGATAAAGCCTCCCCAAGAAACTGCTAAGGTGGTTTTCGCCGGAGCTTTTGAACCTCAGTTTTGGTTCACCTTAAGAGAAATAAATTCCAATCTGTAGATCAAATCTAGATTGATGCATTGGAGGTGGAAGAAAACTTTGCCTCTACTGGTAAATTTAAAGGGAAGACAGAGCTTGAATCCAGAAGAAAGAGCAGGGAGGAGGCTTCCAATTCTAATCAAGAGAGGGAGTCACAGGATTATAGGATTGAAGAAATGAATAATCTAATCAATAACCTCTCAAATATGTTTGTGAAGCTTGAAATGGGAGCTAATAATCCTTCTCCTCATCCTAATCAAATGATTCCAAACCATGGGTTTAATCCCTGATACCGAAATCCCCCTCTACAATTTCTACAGCGGGAAAGGAAGGAGCAGCAAGATCGCATCCAACCTCCTCTTACTTAGAAGGGGAAATGGAGGGACAAGCTAAGGAAGTCACTAGCCACTAAGAATATCAATTCCTCGCTTATTCAGAAGATGAAGAAGGGGAACTAACCCTGCAAGAAGAACTAGAAGATAAGGAAGTCCCCCCGGAGGATTGATATATTAATAATTACTGCAGGTAGTTTGTGGACTTCATGCAAGCTCAAATCCATAAGAATTATGACCTCAGGTCCACTAGAAATAGAACCAGAGTGCAAGAACAAAACGAAGAATCAATACCAAGAGAACATACCCCTTCTAGTTCTGCCAGTAATGGGAAGAAGCCTTTAGAATAATTTGCACATCATAAAGCCACTGCGTCCACTTCCAAAAAGCAAGGTTTTGATCCTCCCTCAAATCAGAAGTCATCTTCTGTAGCCATGAACCTTCCTGATCACCTTAAAGAGCAGTACAAATAAGTCATTGTAGAAAAATCTCCCACAACCTTTAACCTCTAAAAATAGCTAGAGAAGGTCAAGATCTTGGTTCCCCTTATCGAGCTCCTAAAGAAGCCTTCATAAAAAGCCCAAGTGTCTCCATTCATGCTACCCCATAGTGTAGGCCCTCTCCCTAACAGCCTCAATCTCCAAGAGGAAAGACCCATGGTAGTCTTTGGACCTCATGTAGAAGAGTTGGACTCAGCCACTCCCCCATTCTATGTGTCTCTAGTTATTCATGACTTGTTACTACACAACTACATGCTACATTCTGAGGCTTCACGTAATGTATTTCCATTTTCTGTCATGGAGCAGTTGGGGTTGCAGATTACCAGACCTTATAAATATCTGTATTCTTTTGATTCCAAGAGGGTAAAGTGCTTGGGCATGATAAAATATTTGGTAGTAA
Organism: Pinus albicaulis; assembly: GCA_034641835.2. NCBI lineage: Eukaryota > Viridiplantae > Streptophyta > Pinopsida > Pinales > Pinaceae > Pinus > Pinus albicaulis. The sequence goes on along the minus strand of CM076569.1, from coordinate 957,296,254 downwards.
ACCTGGCCCAGATTCCGGCCAAAAGTGTAGTGATGGACATCGTTTTAGCTAATATCCCTACTCGGTTTGGAATGTTGCTATCCAGATCCTGGAGATACAATATTGGAGGGTCCATAAAACTGGACTTCACTTATGCCACTATTCCAGTATTAGGTGGGGAGGAAATAAGGTTATATCGTGAATCCAAATTCGTGAAGATGGTAACCAAGCCAATGGTTCCATAAATTCTTCGATATATGGTATGGAGGGAAAATGATATTGTATTATGCTTGAGGAGGGAAAATATTTCCTGCAAGAAACATGGATTTTCCCTATAATATAGAAAAATCCCATGAGAAGAGAGGAAAACAATATATGTACCTTAGATTTTGATGGAGCTAATTCATGAGAAGGGAATGGGGTCGGGGTATTCTTGATATCACCAAAAGGATGCTTGGTTCCCCTCTCTTTTAAGCTGGAATTTGAAGCCACAAATAATGTGGCTGAATATGAAGCCCTAATGTTGGGTTTGTAGACAACGTGGAATATGAACATACAAAACCTCAAGGTGTTTGGAGATTCAGAGCTCATGGTGAGACAATTCAAGAGCCAATGCCAAAATAAACACCCATGGCTTAGAGCCTACAAGAACGAGGTATGACATTTAGTTGAGAATTTATTTTCGACATTTAATATTCAGTTCATGCCAAGTGATAGAAACAGAATGGTGGGCTCCCTAGCTGTGGCTACTAGTAATTTCCACACCCCATAGAATCCTTTACTCATATATGAGGTTGAAGTGCAATACCACCCTTCTATTCCATATAACATAAAGCATTGTCAAGTCTTCAAAGATGAAGAGCAGGTACATCGTTTCATCGAAACAGTAGGCAAATTTTCAAATATGGTGATCGATTCAGTCTTTGAGGATGACAATGAAGAATGAAAAAACAAGTGCAAAGAGACATTGGCTGGACACCGTGTTTTACAATTAAAAGGGAATTTCATCCATAGGGGGCTTGTGCCATTGGAGAGATTGTTTGACAAAAATGACATCCCAGTAAACCCAGCAAAATGACCCTCGACGATCCTGTCAGGGATGTGAATGTTGGGACAGAAGAAGATACGCATATGGTGAAGCTATAAAAAGATGTTCCTGAAGAATACCAAGGTCAATATCTAAGTCTGTTCCAATCATATAAATATGTCTTCGCCTGGTCATACCAGGATCTGAAGACTTTTGACGTATAAATTATACATCACAAGATACCTCTAAAGGAAAACGTGAAGCCTTATAAGCAGAAGCTAAGACATATCAATCCTCTTCTCCTCCCAACTATCGAGAAGGAAATAAAGAAGCTCTTGCAAGCCAAGATCATTGTCCCTTTAAGAAACTCCGAGTGGGTGACGAACTTGGTACCGGTAAGGAAGAAGAATGGTGAAATCAGACTTTGCATGGATTTTCACAATCTAAACAGAGCCTCACTCAAGGATAACTATCCCCTCCAAAATATGGACCACATCCTGCAAAAGGTGGTGGGATCTTCCCGCATGTCCATGATGGATAGCTTCTCAGGATATAATCAGGTGGTAGTTCTCCCTGAAGACCAGAAGAAGACAAAATTCACCATGCCTTGGGGGACCTTCATGTATGCCCGAATGCCCTTTGGCCTGATAAATTCAAGTGCTACATTCCAGCGTGCGATGGGCATTCCTTTCATAGGAGAGAAAGACAGGTTTGTGGTGATTTACCTGGATGAAAACACTGTCTTTTCAAAGGGTGACATTGAACATATCGAGCACATTTGCAGAAATTTTGAAAAATTCTGTAGGTATCGTCTGTCTCTAAATCCTCAGAAATCTATGTTTTCCTTAGAGGAAGGAAAGTTATTGGGACACATAGTAACTAAGGAGGGATTGAAGATCTACCCAAAGTAGGTAGAGGTGATAGATGGCATTCTCCTACCAAGAAACAAAAATGAGGTACAGGTGTTCGTCAGAAGAATAAATTTCCACAGAAGATTCATTCCCAACTATGCCGAGATTGTCTGAAACATCATTGGGATGCTGAAGAAGAACAACGAAGTTAGATGGACCCCTGAATCCAGGGACTCCTTCAACCAAATCAAGCAAGCCTTTACAGAAGCTCTAGTGCTGGCCGGTCCAGATTATGGGAAGTCGTTCATGATTTTCTCTTTCGCCTCTCCTCAGACTACAACTGCAGTACTCTTATAGAAAAATTCCGAGGGGCACAAGCAACCCATTGCATTATTCAAACAAGTCTCGCGAGATGCTGAGATGAAATATGATATCCTGGAGAAGAAATATTATTCCCTAGTCAAATCTCTAAATTCATTCTGGGTACATGTATTATAGTTTTCTATAACTGCCTATGTTCTCACAACAGCGGTGAAGGATATCTTGGTACAGGGAGACAATGAAGGAAGAAGGGGCAAGTGGATAGCCAAGATTCAGAAGTATGAACTGGAGATAAAGCATATGAAGCTCATTAAATGCCAAGGGCTGGCCAAAATTTTTTTTGAATCCAATTGTCAAGCTCTGGGGATAAATATGTCTATGACAGGAGGAGAGGCATAGGAGGACACAGGTGCACATCAAGGCATAGAATCTTCCACTCAAAAAAAACATGTGAATTACCTTCTCTCCAAATGGTATAAAGATGTATTGGAATGTATTTTAATGCTTAGATGTTCCCCCAACTATGATAAGGCCAAGTACCGTATCTTAAGGCTGAAGTCTCAAAAGTATATCATGGAAAATGGGTGAATTTATTGGAAGGACCCGACGGGGATCCTACTATTGTATTTAACAGAGAAGGAAGTGGACCAAGTGATGGCTAAATTCCATTAAGGGATATGTGGAGTACATTATAGCTAGCGATCCACAGCACATAGGATCCCAAGGACAAGTTTCTTCTAGCCTAAACTATTTGGTGATGTACATGCTCATGTCCGGGCCTACGAGAAGTGTCAGACGTTCGCTGAAAAGAAAAGGTATGCACCTCTCCCGTTGATCCTAGTACATGTTGAAGAACCTTTTAGGCAGTGGGGAATTGATTACATAGGAGAGATTCACCCGACCTCTAGCAATCGACATCAATGGATCCTAACTGCTACAGATTACTTCACCGAGTGGGTAGAAGTCGTGCCCAAAATAAATGATATAGATTTAGTGGTGATCAAGTTCCTAGAGGATAACATAATAGCCAGGTTTGGATGCCTAGCTAAAATCATATAGATAATGGCCAGGCATTCAAGTCGGATAAATTTGTAAATTTTTGTCAGCGTTACAACATCTTGCTAGGACACTCCATTGCATACTACAAACAGGGCAACGGGCTTGCAAAATCATCTAAAAAGAAAATAATGAGAATTCTGAAGAAGACCATTAATGAAAATCAAAAGAACTGGGACTCTCAGCTCAAGTTCGCACTCTGGGAAAATCACATCACCACTAAAATATCCACAGGAAAGTCCCCTTATGAGCTGGTGTATGGCAGAGCCGCGGTCTTCCCAATTCATCTTGCATTACTTGTGGTATGACTCTTACAAGAAAGCAAGGAGGAGCCAAATGACCTCATCCGAAGAATGAATCAATTGGTGGAGTTGAATGAAACTCGAGAACAAGTAAGCCTCAGACTAGCAGAGTATCAAGAAAAAATGAAAGTCTTATTTAACTAGAGAGCTGAAGATAGAGAGATCCAAGTTGGGGATTTGGTGTTGTGATGGGATATCAAGCGATCAGACAAATGGAAATATGGGAAGTTCGAACCCTTCTGGTTTGGTCCATTTATAATGGTAGAGGACAAAGGCAATAATACTATAGTGCTAGAGAACTTAGAAGGAGACATGCTTGAGGTGCCCGTAAATGGGCAGTTTCTCAAGTATTACTTTCATCACTAATAAGGGATGATCTAGCTCACTATATATATCATTTCATTGTACTCCCTTTTGTCTACATTTCTCCCATTTCATCTTTCATATAATATTCCTCTGTTTCCATTTTATTTCATCCATTGTTTTCATTTTCCATTGGTCTTCCATACATCCTCCATTTCATCTTCCATTTTGTGTCCACTTGACCATTGGTATAAAAAAATTTCTAATCACTGTGCATTTGTGACTCCATGAACCCAATAAATCATAGGCATTCAGGTCTACAGGTTCTCAATGCACTGAAGAAGAACACGTTGTCCCCCAAATGGAGCAATTGTTGGCCTATGACCACACACCAAGTGGAGAAGGTGAAAGGAAGGAAAATCCTGACTGTCAAAGAGCTTCAAAGGAACCAATCTGCATTTCAGTTCAATAGAAAGGAGAAAGTGTACCTGATAAGGTATAATGGTGAGAAAAATTCATTCCCTCCCTCATTCATCTCATTTATCCTTTTTAACTTCATTTACCCTCTCTTACCCTTCATTTCCCCTTTTCTAAAGTCCCGCACTACATTTCTTCATTTTGCACCACCGCTCCTCACAAGTCTTAACCTTTACATCTTAAAGGATCACCGAAACTTATTTTGTTGGAAATGCAACTTGGTGGGACCCATCCAACCTTGATACACCACCCGAATCCGCATGCAAACCCTCATATTCTTCACTTTCCTTACCTTTCACATTTTCACACTTTGCAATGACTAGCGCATCACATATTGCATAGCGCACAATTTACAACTTACCTTTTAAGCGCCAGTGGGGTTTTTGTTTAAGCTGCGATGTGGCTGGGTCCCACCTTCCCTCCACTTCACCTCCCCGCCATCGCACATCGCTCCCCGCAACTTTTAATAGTTACCACCTGCTTCTCCCATCTAACTCTTTCGACTTGCGATCTGTGAGCATGGTCCCACCATTGTCCGTGCCACCTCACCTCCTCCCCGTACTTCGCCCATCATAGGTTTTAACGCTTAACCTCCGCTTGCTTGCACATAAAATTTGTGATGTGCGATTTGCAGTCGGGTCCCACCTTCCTCCACATCACTTCCTTTCTCCCCATGCTTCGCACTTCACACCATTTAGGGCTTATCTCTACTACTCCATGGTAAAGACTTGTGATTGCATGCGGTTTGGCCCCACCATAATACTCCGCTCTACCCCAATACATTTGACGGTCCTTGACACATTTCAGACCCCCCCCCCCGGACTTCGAACTTTAATTATGGGGAGGGGGTCTGAAATAGACAGTTTTCATTACCACCTACTCCTCCACATGCCCTCCTCTCATCATTTCGCACCCCCCTTCTCCGATACTGCTTACCAATGGATATGGCACTCCAAAATCTGGATCCTAGTTTTCAAACATAGCACGAGTCTTTCGTTGGTGGAGCATGCGATCAGGGTCTATGTAGTCCCTCCAAGAGCTCCATACTAAAGAATTCAATGTACATAGAGTAATTGACTATTCCACAATGGCGAGTGGAAATCATGAGAGTCAGAGAGTGGAGGATGCCGAAAAATAGATGGAATTACATGATGAAGTCTAAAATGTCCACCACTTCTCTCGACCCCTTTGAATATTTTGGGATTTGGCCTCTGTGGCAAACTGACATGTTAATTTTTAATGTTAGATAATGATGTTTTTCTGGTAAAATCTCGACTTTACCCATTTCTATTTTGATTTTTCTGTTGCAGGAGCGATTGCTTGATTCAACCTCTGATTTTTAAGATGTCCTAGGCACTACTCTTTTGAAACTCAAGGTTGTCTCTAGGAGATACAACAGAATTCACCAATATCATCATCTGGTATTCTATCTGGTACATCTCTAATGAGTATTGAATGACTTGATCCTTTATACACATCTTTAGTGCAATATCAAGCTGGTCCATTTGGGTATATTCCATCTAGTACAATATCAACTGGACTCCTAGCATTTGGAGAAAAATATATTCCATCTCATTATACTCATCATGTTGGGGGGAAACCAATGGTCACCCATTTTGACACTACTCCATCATTATTTGGTCATCCTAATGTCGGAATGACTGCTTGTCAGTGGCAACCTACTCTACCCATCCAACCACAAATGGTTGTGCAATCATATCAACTATTTCAACCTGTTGCACCCACATCTACTCCAATTGTCAATACATCATTACCTCTGCTACAGGCTCAAAGTGTTGTACCTAAACCATCTCAAGTGGGTCCTTCCACCCAATACCCTCAAGTATTGGGCCCTCAGACTCCAACTCCTTTGGCTGGTTTACAACAACCTCATGTATCTAGAATTATTTATTCACAAGAGGGATTACACTATTATGGGATGTCGCAGCCACAACCAGGTTTTACCTATTCACAACCGAAACTAAGCTATTCAAGTTTTGGTTATAATCTTGTTGGAGAGACCCCTTGGCAGCCACAAGTGCAAATGCAACAACCCTCATTTCAACAAGTAGCTTACCTAGGTTTTGGTCAAAATGATCCTCAAGTGTTTTCTTATCAAAATAACCCCCATTTTGGTTACCATAAACAAATTCCTTATGTTGGTGCTCAAAGGCCTATTTCCCAAGCAATTCCATCATACCCTGGCTATGCTAAACCGGCTTACAAATGATCCAATCAGATATGCTCTTTGGTGGCCAGTGATAACACATAAATTACCCTCAGATATTTCTAATTTCAATGGAAACCCTAGGGAGGACCCATCGACACATGTTATGACTTATCATTCGTGGTGTTCATCTAACTCCTTAAATGACGAATTCGTACGACTACATCTTTTCCACTGTATGCTCACTAGTCCGGCCGTGAAATGGTACATTGAGTTACCAAAAGCTTCATTTGATAATTTCACTGCCCTAGCTACTGTCTTTTTGACCCAGTTCTAGTTACCCATATGATATGAAATTGGAACGAAACTCTTGAAAAATTTCAAATAGACTAATTCTACTCACATTTCTGATCATATTCATGAGTGGTGTCGTCATTGTAGAATGGTTAAGAAATTTGTTCCTGTCTAGATTCTTGCTGAGTGGTTCATTAAGTACCTGTTACCATCTATAGCCGAGGATGTGGCTAAGGGTGTTGTATTAAATAATGAGCGGGTCATTTATCATTCCCAGTACTTAGATTTTATTTACACTCAGTTCGGCATGCTCTACGAGAAAATTCCCAATGCTCCGTGATCTAATTTTATTGTTCCTCCTCCATCTAAGGACTCTCATGCTAGCGAAGATATTATTGGTACTACAAGCACACATCACTCTACCACATCTGATCCCGTACCTTCTTCCAAAATACATGTCATGTCATCTGACAAAGGAAAAAGTGACAAGCAACCTGGAAGTAAGAAAAAATGGAAATCAAATAAAAAGAAAAATTATGTCCCAGAGAAACGATCATCTGATCAAAAAACTGGAAATAAGAAACCTCGTTACCCTTGCATAATCTGTAATGAGGAGCACTTTGTTTGAGACTGTCCTCACCGTGTCAAAGTCTCAAAATTAATTAAGACCTCGCATGCGTTTTTTTGTGTTGACAGATCGATTTCTGAATCCAGACACAAATTTGGTTGCTATAGATCCAGCTTCTATTTCCCAAGTGCTTATGCTATCTGTCACGAAGCCAAAAACTAATGTTTTGGTGTCAAATCATAATAAATATTACGGTAGTCAGGTTACTGATAAACCTACTACCTCGACCACGAATCTGTCTACAGAATCTATTCTGCTAATTGTTATTCATGAGTTAATGATAAAGCCACCAAAGGGAGTCATCCATAAATCGACATTTAATCCTCAAGCTCGAGCTGCTCAAAATTATAATATAGATAAAGATTTGACTCAATCCCCTTCAGCTATGTTGACACTTGAGGTACTTCAAAATTTTCCCTCCTAGAAGTAGGCTTTGTTGTCAGCAATTGGTGGAATCAATAAGATAGATTCCAATCTTGTAGTCTTTAATAATACGGGCTATGTGTCATAATTACTTGTAGAATTAGCATTCTCCATCCAAGTAAATTTTCTCAATCACCTCAGTCATCGTACTATTATTGATGAGGGAGCATCTACCTGCATTATGTCTCTAAACTGTTGGAAGTCACTTGGCTCGCCACACCTATCTCAATTGCCTACAATGTTAAAAGATTTTGACGGACGTACATATAAGCCTTGCGGTATCATCAATAACCTGCATGTCAAACTAGGGGGGAAAACAGTGAATGTTGAAGTTGAGGTTGTTGACATACCCCTTGACTAAAACATTTTACTCAAAAGGCCATGGTTATATGCTATGAATGCGATCGTATCTACATATTTTAAAATGATTTCCTTTCCACATAAAGGTGTTATCATAGTCATCAATCAACTCTCCTTCTTTGCCTCCAGTTCCCAGGTAATTGGAAGTGTTCCATTATTTCACGCACCCCAACTAGCACTTCAAAACATTGGTGTAGGAATCTTAAAGGATTCTTCTCTAATGGGAACCTTTGCATTACCACCGCCTACATCATCGGCAGAAATTGCAAACATAGAGACCAGTTACGTGATATATTCCACTCCATTTGTCTTAAGGATGTTACAGGGAAAAATACTGAGAAGGGGGGGTGAATCAGTATTTAGAGCTTACTCAAAACTCTTACTTTTTCCTTACTAAATTCCATACGTGACTTTAATGAACCCAACTCACGTATATATGCATATATCCTTAAGAAAACTTGCATATTTCCAAAGATATTATTATGCATATAATTCTTTACTTAGATCAGTGCATCATTCATTCATCAGATGTTTAGTAAGAAATAAGCATGTGCAGTAAGAACAGAATAAATCATCACACATAAGCAACACACATGAACACCAGGATTTAAGGTGGAAACCCAATTCAGGAGAAAACCACCACTGTTGTTGTCTCTGTCTTCAATATTTATTATAAATAAAACTGCTTACAATCTTGTACTCATGCAGGCTCATGCCAGCACGCAGGCTTCTACTTGCAGAAGGCTACAACCTTTTATCGTTCTCCAGCTACTACTAGAAGGGAGCTCCAACCCCCTGATCTCATTTACAAGCCACTCCTGGAAGGGAGCTACTAACCCCCTCATCTCGTTTACCAGCTACCACTGGAAGGGAGCTACAACCCCCTCACTGAAGGCTTCAACCCTCAACACCACCATGGACCACGTTTCATCAATTTTCATACTGGATCCAGCAGCTTCCACACAACACACCTTGTAGGCCTCTTTTCATCAGATTTGTAGACTGGACCCACTCCATACATTTAAGCTCAAAGAACATACGTCAAACTAAAACTTATAATCGATTCTATTCATTCATTGAATCATCAATCAATCAACTAACCAACCACTGATATTTAATCATAATAAACTAGTAGCATAATCAGTATTCAAACAACTCAGATCTATATGAAGATAGACAACAATAGAACATCAAAACAGATCAGACATTTCTTTTCACACACTTCAACAAAAACCTAGATTCCATACGCACTTTTTCTTTACTGAACCCGCGTATATACTGGCTTTCACAGAGACAAACTTGCGTATATATCTGCAACTATTTCATGACTGACCTTAGATTCCATATGTGCTTTTGCTGAAACTAATCCGCGTATATATGCGCTTTCGCTGCGAAGAACCTACGTATATATCTGCAAACATTGCAGGGCTACGCAACTCTTCAGAACAGATAAAAAGCTCAGATCTTACCCTTCACTTCAGTAAACATTCGCCAGATCACAAATCTAAAGTTTCCATAAATAGATCTAGAAAATACATAGTCATTTCAGCTCTAGAGATACTGATTCATAATTTTATTCATAGGTGCATTATTAATTCAAATCTATTAATAAACTGCAACCCATTCCATGTAGATATACTTTAGAGTGAAGTATTCATTCAATACCCAGACACATGCACATTTTTTCACTATGATCTTCTTCTCCTTATATAGTTTTAGCATTTATCAATACCATGAGACAAACCACACAACTTCCGATGGTATTCTTGGATGGAATCAAATAGACCATGCAACGCTCAAAACTATGGGCTAATACCATGATAATGCCCCTTGGTATCATAATTTTAGAGCGCAAAAGGCATACACGACTTGGAGCATTCGTATCCGCGTGTATATGCGACTTCTCTTCATAAAAACTGCGTATATGCTAACCATGAATGTATACGCGGGTTGCCTTCACAAAAGTAGCGTATACATTGCATCCATACGTGGGTTTCCTTCACAAAAGTAGCGTATACATTGTGACATATTATATTTATCATTTCTCTGGCACTTACTGGAATTCTTTTCTTTGTCACATCTAAACTGATCTGTAGATACATCATTCTTACATCTTTAACACATAGGTTTCTTATCATAGGGAACTCATCAAGTAGGTTTCCATCAAGGACAACTTCATCAAGTAGGTTGCCATCAAGGACAACACATTACATCATATTTGCAACAATCTCCCCCTTTAGACTTGATGGCAACCACGATGGTGTTTGATCACCAAAATAGATAGATACATTAATCATAACCATTAATAAAACACCATGATACTCTCCTCCTTTGATATCAAGGGCAAAGGGTGGATCAAAACCAAAATAGGGCTTCTCCTCCTTTGTAGAAAGATGAGCTCTATAGATTTGAAGTGCACTGAATTTACCATGCTCCCCCTGAGTTCATGTTGAATCTCTAGAAATATTTTTCAATGAAGTACATGAATCTATAAGTCAACCAAGTATGACCATTCCTATCACAAAGGACTCATACTTACATCAATTATCCAACCAAGTGGAATTACATTTTTGACTGAACTACCCAACCAAGTGGGTTTACAAATTTTGACTCAACTACCTAACCAAGTGGGTTTACAAATTTGACCAAGTCCTTACATGACTGAATATAACAATTTTACATCATAGGTCTCAACATGACCTTTTCATCAAATGAATTTTTATAACCAATACCAATGAATCTCAATCATGAGATCAAACCTAGACAAAAAACACTTAGAATGCCAATAATGCATCCTTTCCCACAGGACAAGTGCTCCCCCTTCGCTTGTGCACCCTGAACACTTTCAATCGCAAATCATCAAGGCATCTTCATCAAAAAAATATTAGAGAATGAAACAGAAATGTGGGAACTGGAACATCACCAGAGATACCCAACAACACTGCAACTGTTCTGAAAATGCTGACCCAGAAAATGGTGCTAGAAAAAACCCATACACGGTTTTATGTATATAAACTCACGTATATATGCCACTGTCCTTTATGAAATCCGTGTATCCAAATTAATACTCTGAATTTAAGAAGATCTAATCTTCTGAGCAGCAGAGACAACTCCCATCTGTTGTCTGAGATATTTGAATGCTTCCCTGGGAAGAGGTTTAGTAAATATATCAACAACTTGTTCATTGGAGAGAACATACTCCAATTTCAATTTTTGTTCAACCACTTGTTCACGTAAGAAGTGATACTTGATAGGAATTTTCTTGGTCTTGGAATGCATAACATGATTCTTTGAGATACTGATGGCACTTGTATTATCACACATAATGGATATGGGAGGTGAACATTTGATTTGAATGTATTGTAAATCTGCATCATCCAAAGAAGTTGTGTGCAACATGATGCGGCAGCCACAGATTCTGCTTCTGATGTAGATAAGGCAATAGAGCTTTGCTTCTTGCTAAACCAAGATACTAATAGGGGCCCCATATAGAATGCACCACCACTAGTGCTCTTCCAATCATCAACATTTCTAGCCCAATCTGCATCTGTGTAAGCATGAAGAGTGAGATCAGCGTTCTTTGGATACCATAGTCCAGAGTCTTGAGTTCCTTGTAGATATTTAAATATTATTTTTACAGCCTGAAGGTGAGAATCTTTTGGATTAGCTTGGAATCGTCCAACAATCCCAACTGCATGCATAATGTCTGGTCTTGTCCCAGTGAGATAAAGTAGACTTCCAATCATGGATCTGTATTCTGGTTGATTCACCGTGGAAGAATCATCATGAGAACTGAGGTTACACTCGGTTATCATTGTTGTACTTACAGGTTTGCAATATTCCATCCCATACTTCTTCATAAATTCCTTAAGATATTTTGATTGTGATAAGAATATTCCATCTGGGTCTTGTTGCACTTGTAAGCCAAGAAAGAATGTTAGCTCCCCAAGTAAAGACATTTCAAATTCTTGCTACATAACAGAAAAAAATTTCTGACTCATGGAATCTTCATTACTTCCAAAAATGATGTCATCAACATATACAACCACAATCAATAGTTTATCATTTTCAGTTTTTGTGTATAAGTTGCTATAAGCAGATCCCTTTGAAAAACCTTTTTGATGAAGATATTTGTCAAGATGATAATACCATGCCCTTGGAGGTTGTTTGAGACCATATAAAGCCTTTTTAAGTTTACAAACAAGTTTTTCATCATCACCCAAAATGGATCCTTCTAGTTGTTCTATATAAACTTCTTCTTCTAGATCACCATTCAGGAAAGCAGATTTCATCCATTTGATAAAATTTTATTTGTTGAAAGCTTGAAAAAGAAAGAAACATTTTGATGGCTTCAAGTCTAGCTACAAGAGAAAATGTTTCTTCAAAGTCTATACCTTCTTGTTGAGCACACCCTTTACAAACAAGTCTAGCTTTGCTTCTAATAACATCTCCATTTTCATTTAACTTGTTTTTGAATATCCATTTTGTTCCAATAACATTTTTATCATGAGGTCTTGGAACTAGTTCCCAAGTATGATTCTTTTCAATTTGATCAAGTTCTTCATTCATGGCTTGAATCCAACATTCATCTTTACTAGCTTGATTGACATTCTATGGTTCAATGGTGGATAAAATTTCTAGATAGCTAGTAGACCCTACAAGAGTTCTTCTTGTTTGGACACCTGATCCCTTTTCTCCCAAAATTTGAGATTTTGGATGATTCTTTTGAACATACCTGGATGGAGCCTTTTCAGATAGATCTTCTTTTGTTGCTTCATTGGGTTCACCTTCTATATTATCTCTATTAGATGTAGGAAGATATACATCATTATCATCTTCATTTGTTGTTTGAATTTCCTCTTTTGGAGCTGAGAGAGATTCATCAATTACAATGTCAATGCATTAAAAAATATTCTGAAGTCTTTTATGGTAGCATTTATATGCTTTACTTCTAAAAGAGTAACCAAGAAATATTCCTTCTTGATAAAACGTTTTCTTCCAAAAACTTTAAATTTTTTTACAGTGGGAAGATTACCATACCAGAGCTCATATGGAGTTTTATCACTGTTTACACGAACATGTGCTTTGTTAAGAATATTCACTGCAATATGTGCTGCTTCTCCCCAAATTTTGTTAGGTGTTCCCGAATCATCAAGCATAGCCTGAGCCATCTATTGAACTTTTCTATGCATTCTTTCTGCTACGCCATTTTTTTGTGGGGTATCAGCTACAGAAAACTATCTTTTTATGCCATGTTGTTCACAAAAATTAAATAATACATCTGATATATATTCACCTCCTCGATCAGATCTAAGACACTTGATTTTTAGATCTAATTCATTTTCAATCATTTCTTTGAAGATCTGAAATTTTTCGAATGCTTCATTTTTGTGTTTTAGCAACCCAATCCAACACATTCTAGAGAAATCATCAATAAAAAAAATATAGTATTGTTCTCCACGTGGTGACCTTTTTCTCATAGGTCCACATAAATCAGTATGAATGAGTTCAAGAGGCTTACTTGCCGATCCTTCTTTGGCATTAAATTTCACTCTGGTTTGCTTACCAAATTGGCAAGATTTGCATATGGTACTCTCAGGCAGAGTAATATTGGGAAGATCATGAACAACTTTGAGTCTACTAGATTTGTTGATTTGAGAGAAGCTCAAACGCCCTAATATTCTATGCCATAACCAATTTTATGAATATTTACCCAAGTAACATTGTTCTTTACAGCTTTTCAATACATACAAATTTCTTGGTGTTCTATTTCCTTTTATAATTTTTTTTCCTGTATCAAGATCAAGTACCACACATTCTTTTGAGATAAATACAACTTCAGTTCCTTGATCATACATTTGACTTACACTTAACAGGTTATGCTTTAATCCATCCACATACATAACATCATTAGCTTTCACCTTTTCCTTTAGAAAAATAGAACCTTTTCCCTTAATGAAAACAAGAGTATCATTTCCAAAAGTAACATTCTTTTCTCTTTCTAGAGCATTGTATGCAAGAAGTTTATTTATTTCACTTGTCATGTGTTTTGAGCATCCACTATCAATGTACCATTGATTTTCTTCTCCTTATGCAAATAAAGCTATGCCACAGTTCTCAACCTGTAATTCCTTCTTTTTCCATACTTTGGAAATTGAAGGTATATGCTCTTTTGGCTGAAGTTTGCTCCTGCATTCAGATTCTTCATGACCAAAGTTATTGCAATAAGCACATTCAACTTCATTTTTAAGAGGAGAAAAGTTGTTATATGTATTCTTCTTTATTACAGTATCAATTATTTTCTTTCTTACTTCTCTAGTCATGATGATTTTGTACGCAACACATTGAACAGCTTTATGACCAAAATTATGACATGAGAAACATTGTCCATTGAAGAAGAAATTTTTGAGATCATGGAACCTTCTATTTTTGTTTACCTGTTGGTTGGTACTTCTATGAAAGGTATTCTTGTTAGTGTTCTTTGTATTGAGATGGTCATGATTTACCTGTAAAGTTTCTTTGTTTCCTTGTTGAGTGGCATAATGCTATAGGCTGGCTGTAGCTGCTTTTAGATAGTTTGGTGATGAAGACTGAGAAGATTCTCCAACATATCCAAGACCTGTCTTTATAAGAGGAGAATGTTTTACCTTGATAATTTCATCTAAGGTTTCAGATTATTTAGCAAATCTAAGATTCAAAGTCTTTACTTTCTCAATTTCTTTTCTTAGACTTATTATTTCACATTCTAATTTCTCGTTGTGTTTCTCCTTTTCTTCAAGCTGATTTTTTAGAGTTTCTATGGATATTTTGTTTTCTTCCAAACATATTTTGAGCTGATTGATTTCTTCAAGAAAATAATTATCTTCTAGAGCATCCATAAAAGTATCATTTCCTTCCCTAGACTCTTTTTCTAATGGCATGAGAAGTCTAAGATCTTGATCAGATTCTTCCTCATTATCTGATAATCCATCACTATCTTCATGAGTATAATAACTTTTTCTAGTGCTAAATCGATTCTTATTTCCTCTTGCTACTTCCTTTCCTTTTTCATGTGTTTCCTTATGAGGACACTTAGCAGCATAATGACCAACTCTTCCACAAGCAAAAAAATTGAAAGTAAGCTTACCTCTGAACCTTCCAGTGCCAAGTTGGAGCTTCTTTACAAAATTTACCTCATCTTCTTCTAAAACATACCCTGATCCTTCTGTTTCTTGTACTTCTTTTCCTTTTGTAGAAGCTCTAAAGATGACTTCTTTGACTTTATATGATCCTCCTTTTCTCATTTCACATGCAATTAGAATGCCATGAAGTTGAACAATAGTAAGATTTTGAAGATTCTGCTTCTCTTCAATAGCAGACACTTTTGACTCAAATTTTGAAGTTAGAGATCTTAAAACTTTTTCAACCAGAGTATTGTCAGTTATGGTTTCACCCAAATTTCTCATACGATTTTCAATATCATCTAGACATAAAATGAAACTGGCAATGCTGTCCTCATTATGCATCCTTAGATTTTCATATTGAATTTTGAGAGTTTGGAGTTTAACACTTTTTACCTTTGTATCACCTTCATAGCTTAGAATGATTTTGTCCCATATTTCCTTTGTTGTATTCAACAACATGACCTTGACAAATTCTGATTCAGTCAGACTCCCCAATAGTGCATTGACTGCCTTTGCATTTGTTTCATAGTTCTTTCTTTCCGTTGCATCTGTTGGAACTGAGGCTGGATATTGATAATCTCCTTCAACAATAGTCCATACATCTGCTCCAAGAGACTGAAGATAGGATCTTGTCTGTGTTTTCCAGAAGATTAAATTGTTTCCGTTGAAGAGTGGAGGCTTGATAGATGTTGTCCCATCTTGATTTCTCATCTTGGATGATCTTCCTTCTAGCAGCTAAGCTCCTTCAGAAGGACTTGCTCTGATACCAATTGTTGGGAAAAATACTGAGAAGGGGGGGGGGGGTGAATCAGTATTTAGAGCTTACTCAAAACTTTTACTTTTTCCTTACTAAATTCCATACACGACTTTAATGAACCCAAATCACGTATATACGCGGATATCCTTAAGAAAAATTGCATATTACCAGAGATCTTATTATGCATATAATTCTTTACTAAGTTCAGTGTATCATTAATTCATCAGATGTTTAGTAAGAAATAAGCATGTGCAGTAAGAACAAAATAAATCATCACACATAAGAAACACACATGAACACCAAGATTTAAGGTGGAAACCCAATTCGCGAGAAAACCACCGCTGTTGTCATCTTTGTCTTAAATATTTATTATAAATAAAACTTCTTCCAATCTTGTACTAGCGCAGACTCATGCCAGCACACAGGCTTCTACCTGCATAAGGCTACAACCTTCTCTCGTTCTCCAGCTACTACTGGAAGGGAGCTCCAACACCCTGATCTCGTTTACCAGCCACTCCTGGTAGGGAGCTACTACCCCCTGATCTCGTTTACCAACTACCACTGGAAGGGAGCTACAACCCCCTCACTGAAGGCTTCGACCCTCAACACCACCATGGACCACATTTCATCAAATTTCATACTGGATCCAACAGCTTCCACACAACACACCTTGTAGGCCTCTTTTCATCAAAATTTCAGATTGGAACCATTCCATACATTTAAGCTCAAAAAAAAATACATCAAACTGAAAATTATAGCCCATTCCGTTCATTCATTGAATCATCAACCAATTAACCAACCAACCACTGATCTTTAATAATAATAAACTAGTAGCATAATCAGTATTCAAAAAACCCATATCTGTATGAAGACATCATTGATAGACAATAATAGAACAAAAAAACAGATCAGACATTTCTTTTCACACACTTCAACAAAACCCTAGATTCCATACACGCTTTTTCTTTACTGAACCCGTGTATATACGTGCTTTCATAGAGACAAACTTGTGTATATATCTGCAACTATTTTAGGACTGACCTTAGATTCCATACGCGCTTTTGCTGAAACTAACACGCGTATATACATTCTTTCTCTGCGAAGAACCTATCTATAGATCTACAAACATTGCAGGGCTGCGCAACTCTTCAGAAAAGATAAACAGCTCAGATCTTACCCTTCACTTTAGCAAATATTTGCCAGATCACAGATCCAAACTTTCCATAAAAAAATCTAGAAAATGCATAGTCATTTCAGGTTTAGAGATCCTGATTCATCATTTTATTCATAGGTGCATTATTAATTCGGATCTATCAATAAAATGAAACCCATTCCATGTAGATATACTTCAGCATGAAGTATTCATTCAATACCTAGACACATGCATGCTTTTTCACTATGATCTTCTTCTCCTTATATAGTTTTAGCATTTATCAATACCATGAGCCAAACCACACAACTTCCGATCGTATTCTTGTATGTAATCAAACAGATCATGCAACGCTCAATACTGTGGGCTAATACCATGGTAATTCCCCTTGGTATCATAATTTTAGAGCGCAAAAGGCATACACAACTTGGAGCATTCGTATCCGCGTGTATACGTGACTTCTCTTCATAAAAACTACGTATATGCTAACCCTGAATGTATACATGGGTTGCCTTCACAAAATTAGTGTATACATTGCATCCATACGCGGGTTTCCTTCACAAAAGTAGCATATACATTGTGACATATTATATTTATCATTACTCTGGCACTTACTGGAATTATTTTCTCTGTCACATCTAAACTAATCTGTAGATACATCATTATTACATCTTTAACACATAGGTTTCTTATCATAGGCAACTCATCAAGTAGGTTTCCATCAAGGACAACTTCATCAAGTAGGTTGCTATCAAGGACAACACATTACATCATATTTCCAACAATCTCCCGCTTTGGACTTGATGGCAACCACAATGGTGTTTGATCACCACAACAGATAGATACATTAATCATAACCATTATTCAAACACCATGACAGTCTCCCCCTTTGACATCAAGGGCAAAGGGTGGAACAAAAGAAAAACAAGGTTTCTCTCCCCTTGTAGAAAGATGAGCTCTATAGATCTGAAGTGCACTAAATTTACCATGCTCCCCCTGAGTTCATGCTGAATCTTTAGACATATTTTTCAATGAAGTACATGACTCTATAAGTCAACCAAGTATGACCATTCCTATCACAAAGGACTCATACTTACATCAATGATCCAACCAAGTGGAATTACATTTTTGACTGAACTACACAACCAAGTGGGTTTACAAATTTTGACTCAACTACCCAACCAAGTGGGTTTACAAATTTGACCAAGTCCTTACATGACTGAATATAAAAATTTTACATCATAGGTCTCAACATGACCTTTTCATCAAATGAATTTTTATAACCAAGACCAATGAATCTCAATCATGAGATCAGACCAAAACAAACACTTAGAATGCCAATAATGCATCCTTTCCCACAGGACAAGTGCTCCCCCTTAGCTTTTGCATCCTGAACACTTTCAACAGCAAATCATCAAGGCATCTTCATCAAAAAAATATTAGAGAATGAAACAGAAATGTGGGAACTGGAACATCACCAAAGATACCCAACAACACCGCAACTATTCTGAAAATGCTGACCCAGAAAATGGTGCCAGCAAAAACCCATACGTGGTTTTATGTATATAAACTCGCATATATATGTGACTATCCTTTATGAAATCCGCGTATCCAAATTAATATTCTGAATTTAAGCAGATATAATCTTCTGAGTGGTAGAGACAACTCCCAGCTTTTGTCTGAGATATTAGAATACTTCCCTGGGAAGAGGTTTAGTAAATATATCAACAACTTGTTCTTTGGAGGGAACATACTCCAATTTCACCTTTTGTTCAAGAACTTGTTCACGTAAGAAGTGATACTTGATATTAATGTGCCTAGTCTTGGAATGCATAACAATATTCTTTTAGATACTGATGGCACTTGTATTATCACACATAATGGATATGGGAGGTAAACATTTGATTTGAATGTCTTGTAAATCTACATCATCCAAAGAAGTTGTGTGCAACATGATGCAGCAACCACATATTCTACTTCTGCTGTAGATAAGGCAATAGAACTTTGCTTCTTGCTGAACCAAGATACTAATCGGGGCCCCATATAGAATGCACCACCACTAGTGCTCTTCCGATCATCAACATTTCCAGCCCAATCTGCATCTGTGTAAGCATGAAGAGTGAGATCAACATTATTTGGATACCATAGTCCAAAGGCTTGAGTTCCTTGTAGATATTTGAATATTCTTTTTACAGCATGAAGGTGAGACTCTTTTGTGTTAGCTTGGAATCATCCAACAATCCCAACTGCATGCATAATGTATGGTCTTGTCCCAGTGAGATAAAGTAGACAACCAATCATGGATCTGTATTATGGTTGATTCACCGTGGAAGAATCATCATGAGAACTGAGGTTACACTCGATTATCATTGGTGTACTTATAGGTTTGCAATCTTCCATCCCATACTTCTTCAGAATTTCCTTAAGATATTTTTCTTGTGATAATAATATGCCATCTTTTGCTTGTTGCACTTGTAAGCCAAGAAAGAATGTTAGTTCCCCAAATAAAGACATTTCAAATTCTTGCTTCCTAAAAGAAGCAAATTTCTGACTCATGGAATCTTCATTACTTCCAAAAATGATGTCATCAACATATAAAACCACAATCAATAGTTTATCATTTTCATTTTTTGTGTATAAGTTACTATCAGCAGATCCCTTTGAAAAACCTTGTTGATGAAGATATTTGTCAAGACAATAATACCATGCCCTTGGAGCTTGTTTGAGACCATATAAAGCCTTTTTAAGTTTACAAACAAGTTTTTCATCATTGCCGAAAATGAATCCTTCTGGTTTTTCTATATAAACTTCTTCGTCTAGATCACCATTGAGGAAAGCAGATTTAACATCCATTTGATAAACTTTGATTTTTTGAAAGCTTGAAAAAGCAAGAAACATTCTGATGGCTTCAAGTCTAGCTACAGGAGCAAATGTTTCTTCAAATTCTATACCTTCTTGTTGAGCATACCCTTTACAAACAAGTCTAGCTCTGTTTCTAATAACATCTCCATTTTCATTTAACTTGTTTTTGAATATCCATTTTGTTCCAATAACATTTTTATCATGAGGTATCTGAAATATTTCCCAAGTATGATTATTTTCAATTTGATCAAGTTCTTCATTCATGGCATGAATCCAACATTCATCTTTTCTAGCTTGATTGACATTCTTTGGTTCAATGGTGGATAAAAATGCTAGATAGCTAGTAGACCCTACAAGAGTTCTTCTTGTTTGGACACCTGATCCCTTTTCTCCCAAAATTTGAGATTCTAGATGATTCTTTTGAACATACCTGGATGGAGCCTTTTCAGATAGATCTTCTTCCGCTGCTTCATTAGGCTCACCTTTTATATTATCTCTATTAGATGTAGGAAGATATACATCATTATCATCTTCATTTGTTTTTTGAATTTCCCCTTTTGGAGCTGAGAGAAATTCATGAATTACAACATAAATGCATTCAACAATCTTTTGAAGTCTTTTTTTGTAGCATTTATATGCTTTACTTCTAGAAGAGTAACCAAGAAATATTCCTTCATCTGCTCTACGTTCAAACTTGGTAAGTTTTTCATCATTATTCTTGATAAAACATTTTCTTCCAAAAACTTTAAAATTCTTTACAGTGGGAAGATTACCATACCAGAGCTCATATGGAGTTTTATCACTGTTTACATAAACATGTGTTTTGTTAAGAATATTTACTGCAGTATGTGCTGCTTCTCCCCAAAATGTGTCAGGTGTTCCTGAATCATCAAGCATAGCCCAAGCCATCTGTTGAACTATTCTATTCATTCTTTCTACTACGCCATTTTGTTGTGGGGTACCAACTACATAAAACTATCTTTTTATGCCATGTTGTTCACAAAAATCAAATAATTCATCTGATATATATTCACCTCCTCGATCAGATCTAAGACACTTGATTTTTAGATCTAATTCATTTTCAATCAGTGTTTTGAAGATATGAAATTTTTCGAATGCTTCATCTTTGTGTTTTAGCAACCCAATCCAACACATTCTAGAGAAATCATCAATAAACAGAATATAGTATTGTTCTCCATGTGGTGAAATTTTTCTCATAGGTACACATAAATCAGTATGAATGAGTTCAAGAGGCTTACTTGCTGATCCTTCTTTGGCATTAAATTGCATTCTGGTTTGCTTACCGAATTGGCAAGATTTTCATATGGTACTCTCAGGCAGAGTAATATTGGGAAGATCACGAACAACTTTGAGTCTGCTATATTTGTTGAATTGAAAGAATCTCAAATGCCCCAATCTTCTATGCCATAACCAATTTTCTGAAGATTTACCCAAGTAACATTGTTCTTTACAACTTTTCAATACATACAAATTGCTTGGTGTTCTATTTCCTTTTATAATTGTTTTTCCTGTATCAAGATCACGTACCACACATTATTTTGAGCTAAATACAACTTCAGTTCCTTGATCACACATTTGACTTACACTTAAAAGGTTATGGTTTAATCCATCCACATACATAACATTGTTAGATTTCACCTTTTCCTTTAGAAAATGTAATATTCCTTTTTGGAATTTTCGGGAAATTGGTCCTCTAGGACGTTGTATAAGGAAGCCAATGTAAAAATAAGCTAAACCATGACTTTGATACATTTATTCACCCTTTATGAATTTCCCTCTCAGAAGATGAGCTCAAATAAATAACCTTAGAAAGGTTATTCAGATCCTCCAAACTTGTATATCCCAAACAATGCTCAAAAGGGAGAGCTACAACAATACATAAACTTCTACAAGTAATAGCTACGAAATATCAATACATGAGGTGAAAGAAGAGTGCATAACCATTATATTATGTGCAGCAAAAAATATATGTACAAGAACTCGAGGTAAGCCCTCTCAAGTTAAGCCAAATCATCCCCAAGATAGATTTACATGCAACAATGGAAGTACACAGCTACACATCCCAACAACAAGCTATGACTGCGCAGTCTATAGTAAGAAATGACTAAAAAATAATATAGATACAAGGATGTAGCAATAATAGGATCAAATAAAGTGTGAGAGCAAGATCTCAACCCCAGAAAACAATACTACCACAAACCTCCAAGGGATTGGCCAAAATACACTAAATGGAAAAATGTCGGACTTGCTGGGTAGTAGCAGCAACTCAAATACAATACAAAAATGGAGAAGGATGGAAATTCTGAAAACAATGTAGAAACCTCCTCCACTGATCTTCTAAGTGAAAGGTTTCTCCCTTCACTGAAGATTACACCCTCCAGTCCACAGTGTGAACCCCTCCTGCAAGTGCCCTCTGTAAATAACACAGTATGAGGAAGAGACAACATTGGGAATGAGATGAAATGTATTTCCCAATGCCAAAATCTACAATGAAGCTCCAGTATCTTCCTCACTAATCTCCCAGAGAAATAATGAGCTCCTCCTCTGCAAAACTAGCTCTGGAAATGGGTGATGATGAATCCCCACTGCAACCCCCAGCAACTCAACGCTTCTGCAAAGCTGGAAAACGTTGTAGCTGAATATGGTCACCTTGGCCTCAAGCCTGGATGTGAGGATAATGAAGAAAAGGTCCTCCAAAGCTTCCAAATTAAGGAGAGGAAACTTCTAAATTGAAATCTCCCTTGTGCTAAGCATCACAAGCTATCCCAGTTTCACAACTGGAGAGATCAGAGCAAATTCGAAATCTTCAACATAATGAGCAATGGCTCTCCTTCCCCCTTTTATGCCAAGAGGAGGCTTCCTTGTCATGGACCCCACCCATTAGGTTTTCTCTCATCCAATAGTATCCCTCCTATGAAAACTGCGTTGTCCCACTAGGTGACTCACTCCCTCCATGCAGCGTTGTTTGACTTGGTCAAAATGGACCTAGTCTTCTTATATTTTCCCCTTTTCACACTAGGAGATGAAAAATAAGCCACTTAAGTGACCCCTTTGCACACTTGGAGTGTTTAGTATGCTTCTTCATGGCCCCCCTTACCCATTTTATTCTATTTATAAAAAGGAAAGAAAAATTAATGTTCTAATTAACTTAATGAAAATTTTGGAACATTACAGTCCTCCCCTCCCAAAGATTGCTTGTCCTCAAGAAAGTGCAAGGGTATACTAATTCTTCTTCTCCTCTACTGCAGCACCCATGTATGATGGTATCCTCCAATAAATAGGATGTTATCTCATCAATAAAGCTCCCACATTGCTTCTCCTCAGCATGTAGATTAGCTACCAAGCCATCATCATGAAAAATTGAGGTGCTCAAGAGAGTGGCAAAGTGTTGTCTAGAGGTCCTCCTAGGGCATGGAGTATGAAATGTGTTGGGAGAGACTCTCCCCATGTGTATTCTCCATCCCCAAGCAATCAACCATGCAAAATGAGTCACCTTCCAACTAGGCAACTCCGGGAAATCATCCTCCACCCTGAGTCCATGTAGAATAGGTGGGCTGCAAATCTGATCATGGTAAGCCTTATAGCATACCCCACACTATCCCCTTCTCCAATTGTGATAAGTGTGGAGTGAAAGCTTAATTTGGGCTGCAATAGTGTTGCCCTCAAGTGGCAATATGATGTTTAGATCTCCAAGGATCTCTCTTTCAGCACTGCAAATCAAGCCGGCCCAAACCATATCATATGTGATGAGTTGGAAGTCATCATCATATGGAATCCCATCAATCATATGGTTCACCTCATGGAAAAATAAATTTCTTATCATGTTGACCATATCATCTTCCATACTCCCCTTAGAGCACGTGCTGCAAAAAGTGTGGAGGTCTTCCCCTCCAAAGGACACAACCTCCCAATGTGTCTCTCCCTCCTCATAATACATATGGGGCTGCTGCTGATATATGGCTGAAACATAATGATCCTCAAGTAAGACCCAAGCCATCTCATCAAATCCAACACCCATGGAGTGCCTCCCCAAAAAGCTAAAGCTCTCCAAATGGTTCCTCCCATTCGAAAGCAAATGGTGTAACATGGCAATCAAGGCTGGCCCATTTGTTTTTCTGAAACATGCAATGTGAGAAGTATAGGAAACCACACTCCCTATGGGAATCCTCAACTCTTGTGCCACTCCTCCAATGATGATTCCCATGTCCAACGTTCTACTAGCAGAATATGGAAGCATAAACCTGTGAGATCTGTTTAGTCAATTTAGTGTCCTAAATTTCTAACATAAATTATCGACCAAGGCTAGTAAACTGATGAAGTGTGGTGCACTATATGTGCTTAAGAAACCTACTTCTTACTTCGTTGTTTTGATGTTTTATTTTTTTTTGGGGGGTTTTATGTTTTAATCCGTAGCATTCTATTCTAAACTAAAAATATGAGATTAAATCTATTTAAAAAGGAAGAAAAGGAAATATTAATGAATGAATTAAAACATAGTTTATTTGCAAGTTCTATTTCCAATTAAGAAATAATAAAAATAAGAAATCCTAATCCATGGATATTACGGATTCTAAATGAACATTCATGAAATGAAAAGTAACTCAAAACACTACAACTTAATCTGATTCGTTTAATTAGAGATTTGTTGGAAGAGCTTGTGAAAAAGATTAATTCTAATGCAATGAGGATCTACTAAAACATAAAAGAAATGCTGAAAAAAATAGTAACTTAGAACATTAAAGTGAAATCTCATTCATTTGATAGAGGTTTATTGGAAGAGCTTGAGAAAGAGACTAACTGCAATATCATGAGGATCCTTTATATAAAAAAATGACATGAAACATAATGCTAAAAGCTATGATTTCAGAAAGCAATCTAAGGAAATATAACAAAATAGAATTGAAAATGACTTATCTATAAAACATGTAAAACCTCCTCGAATAGTAGGGGCCCTCTGCTACCAATTCGGTGTAATCCTTAGCTCCTTGAAGATGTGATCAAAACAACATCAAAGAACTAAACTTCTTTATTGATAAACTCACAAATCTACATCCCATTCCATCTTAAGCTTTGTTACAAAACACTCTCTAATCCTTTCTCTTCTTCTCCTATTTGTCACCACCCTTGATAGGAAAAAGCTTCCCCTATTTATAAAAAAATATGAGAAGTTATCTCTTTAATGAGAGTCCATGAATCTCTCCCTCTATCTCTAGAGTTACAATCAAAATAGGAAATGATAAGACACATGTCTTTTTAGAGTTTCAATACAAATAAGAAATGAGACACATATCTTCTTAGAGTTTCAATACAAAAAGGAAATGGGACACATGTCCTCATGATCCCATGATCTTCTCCACTCAAATTCGAATTTGGTTTTGGGAGGCCACAAAAAGGTCTTTTAGAAGCTTCCTTTTGACCTACACATGTCACAAAACTCATAACACATATATAGATATATGAAACTATGTTAATTTTCTAGTTTATAATCATAAATTCACTTTAAATACATAAAATAAATAAATTTGGAAGACAAGGATCCTAACCCATATATTTATGAAAATGGTTACTTGACGTAGGGTTTTAGGTTAGATAGTTATGAAATGAGAGCTGAATGGTAATGACATAATGGAAATGTGTATGAATATGGAAAACACTTTTGAGACTCAACAAGAGCAAGGAGATGAAACATAGCTCCACACATGGAACCAATGCATGGCATCATTGTCCTGCCACAATACATAGTGCAACAAGTGTCCTTTCAGCCACTTGTTTGCTGACACATTCATCCTGCAAGATGAGATCATGAAAACATAACTTGGTGCCAATGGTGCACACCGAAAATCCTGTGGCTTTACCCCACAATCCACCAATAAGATGGCCATCATAATTGCTGCAATGGACCATAAGTACAACAAAACATAATGTGCAAGAAGGAAAGGTCCTCCTTGATATGATATGCTATTCAAAAAGATAAGAGAGTGCAAAACATAAACCAAATAGTTACCTCCCTCATCATGTACTCCGGTCTTTGAGATGAGATGGCTCAACTGAAAATTCTCCCTTACTGCAACAGAGTAGGGAAGTGGTTGTGCCAACCATATCATCATCTCTTGAGCTGTGCATCTATCCATATGCTGATATATATGCATTAGGATGCCCTCGCAAGTGGACTCCTCCATCAGCAAATAGTGTGCATAAGAATGCATGAAAGGAGAATCCATAAATGTTGCATGTAGGTATCTTCCCTTGTGCTTGTGAACCCAAGCCAAGAAGATTAGATATATTAAGGAATGTTTTCATCCATTACTCCCTCATCCTCATCTCCTACATGTCTCCAAGGTATATCACTTGTGAAGTGGTTTTGGAAACACTTCAGCAAGTAATCCCAACTCTGAAGTGACAACGTTGCTGGCCTGTGGAGTAGGGCCACTATCATCTCAAAGCTCAATTCTTTGACAGGGATCTTGTCAAAGATTCTACTCATAATGTTGCTGCACATGTAGAGTTCCTCCCATAAAGAAGGTACTGCTGGGGAATCTAAAGCCAAGGAACAACCCCTTTGCACTATGCTTGTGCCTCCTCTTGCTCCTGCAACATCTGAATATAATCTGAGCAACAAGAATGTTTGTTTCTCCTCCATACTCCCACCATACCAAATATGTGATGGGGTCATAATGAGTGGTAAGAATAATTCCATCTCATCATAATGCACCCATGCTCCTCTCTGCCCCATGGTTTAAGTATCCTGCCTTTTCTCCTCCTTCTCCATACCCCATGAAAAATGATAGGTCCTATGCCGGCCAAACTCTCTCAAGAGTAGCCAACGCAGCATTGCCTCTTACTGCCCGATGTCATGGATTTGCAAAAGGCTCACCATCCTCTTGCCTTTCATCCACATCCACACAACTCCTTGTGGATGTCCCTCTTCATCCTGCATCTTGGTATCCTCCCAACAAGGACTACCATCTTCCCAAAATAGATTTTGGCCTTTGCATTTCATGGGACATTGAAATGCAATCTCTCCCATGAAAAAGTCTCTAAACCCCAACCTCAATGGTGGTGCATAACACATCAATGGTGTATGAAGTTGATGGCACAATGCAGTGAAGGTTTCCTCCTCTAGACAATCAACATGCATAGATATAAAATCCTCCATAAGAAATAAAAACTTAGGAATACCTTGGAGAGTTTCGGAAGAATATTGTGTTGCTGCAAGAGTCTCTCCCTTAATAATGCCAGATGCCTCCATTAATGGAGATGAAGGTTACTACTCCATCACTATGACAGCGCTGGTATGTGCCTCTTCAACTGGTGGTGAGGGCTCCTCCCTCCTTTGACCAAATCTTCTGATCAATCTTTGAGAAAAATCAACAAGAGTAGAAACCCTTGCATGGTCCCAACGGCTGAACCACCAAGTCTTTGCTTCACCCTCAAGGTGTAGTGCTGCAACTTCTATAACCTCTCTGTCTAATATAGGATGTATCAAGAAGAAAGCCTCTATTTTCTTCACCCAGACCTCTGTTTCACATGTGAGTGATTCATCGAAAGTGGACAATAGGAATCTATTGCCTCTCATCATCCCATAGTTGTGGGGCCTTCTCTCTTCTTTCTGATGAATACATTGTGGAAAATATAGAGTCCCTTGGAAGGCTCTAGGGTTTTCTCAGTACTCAGCAATATACTCACTTAGAATTTAGAATTCTAAGGATTTCTCATGCTCTATTTCTCCATGGTGAGAGTAGGAAGTGCATGGTCCTTCCTCTTCTCTTTCTTCAGTCTTCTCAACCTCCTTGGAGAGGCCATTGCTGGATCTAAAAAATGATGAGAGTAATCTCATCCTTTTCATCATATTTATCTCTTTTGTCTTTTTAATTCGAACTTATACAGGCTGGGCCAAGTTCGAAGCTCCGATACCACTGTAATATTCCTTTTTGGAATTTTCGGGAAATTGGTCCTCTAGGAAACTTTATAAGGAATCCAATGTAAAAATAAGCTTAACCAGGACTTTTATCCCTTTATTCATCCCTCATAAATTTCCCTCTTAGAATATGAGCTCAAAGAAATAACCTTAGGAAGGTTATTCAGATCCTCCAAACCTGTATATCCCAAACAATGCTCAAAAGGGAGAGCTACAACAATACATAAAATTCTACAAGTAACAACTATGAAATATCAATACGTGAGGTGCAAGAAGAGTGCATAACCATTATATTATGTGCAAAAATAAATAGATGTACAAGAACTCGAGGTAAGCCCTCTCAAGTTAGGCCAAATCAGCCCCAAGACAAATGTACATGCAACAATGGAAGTACACAGCTACACAACCCAGCAACAAGCTATGACTGCGTAGTATATAGTAAGAAATGACTGAAAACTGATATAGATACAATGATTTAGCAATAATAGGCTCAAATAAAGTGGGGGAGAAAGATCTCAACCCCAGAAAACAATACTACCACAAACCTCCAAGGGATTGGCCAAAATACACTAAATGGAAAAATGCCAGAGTTGCTGGGTAGCAGTAGCAACTCAAATAAAATACAAAAAGGGAAAGGATGGAAATTCTCCAAAAAATGTAGAAACCTCCTCCACTGATCTTCTAAGTGAAAGGCTGCTCTCTTCACTGAATATTACACCCTCCAGTCGACAGTGTGAACCCCTCCTGCAAATGCCCTCTGTAAATAATGTAGTATGAGGAAGAGACAACGCTGGGAATGAGATGAAATGTATGCCCCAATGCCAAAATCTGAAATGAAGCTCTAGGATCTTCCTCACTGATCTCCCAGAAAAAGAATGAGCTCCTCCTCTGCAAAAATAGCTCCGGAAATGGGTGATGATGAATCCCCACTGCAACCCCCAGCAACTCAACGTTTCTGCAAAGCTGGAAAAAGCTGTAGCTGAAGATGGTCACCTTGGCCTCAAGCCTGGATGTGAGGAGAATGAAGAATAGGTCCTCTAAAGCTTCCCAATGAAGGAGATGAAACTTCTAAATAGAAATCTCCCTTGTGCTAAGCAGCACAAGCTATCCCAGTTGCACAACTGGAGAGAGCAGAGAAAATTCGAAATATTCAACATAATGAGCAATGGATTTCCTTCCCCATTTTATGCCAAGAGGAGGCTTCCTTGTCATGGACCCCACCCATTATGGTTTCTCTCATCCAATAATATCCCTCCTATGAAAACTGCGATGTCCCACTAGGTGACTCACTCCCTCCATGCAGCGTTGTTTGACTTTGTCAAACTGGACCTAGTCTTCTTATATTTTCCCCTTTTCACACTAGGAGATGAACAATAAGCCACTTAAGTGACCCGTTTGCACACTTGGAGTTTTTATTATTTTTCTTCATGGCCCCCCTTACCCATTTTATTATATTTATAAAAATGAAAGAAAAATTAATGTTCTAGTTAACTTAATGAAAATTTTGGAACATTACAGAAAAATAGAACCTTTTCCCTTAATTACAACATGAGTATCATTTACAAAAGTAACATTCTTTTCTCTTTCTAGAGAATTGTATGCAAGAAGTTTATTTCTGTCACCTGTCATGTGTTTTGAGCATCCACTATCAATGTACCATTGATTTTCTTCTCCTTCTGCAAATAAAGCTATGCCACAGTTCTCAACTTGTAATTCCTTCTTTTTCCATACTTTGGAAGTTGAAGGTATATGCTCTTTTGGCTGAAGTTTTCTCCTATATTTAGATTCTTCATGACCAAATTTATTGCAATAAGCACATTCAACTTCATTTTGAAGAGGAGAAAAGTTGTTATATGTATTCTTCTTTATTCTAGTATCAATTCTTTTCTTTCTTACTTCTCTAGTCATGATGGTTTTGTATGCAACACATTGAACATATTTATGACCAAAATTATGACATGAGAAACATTATCCATTGCAGAAGAAATTTTTGCGATCATGAAACCTTCCATTTGTGTTTACCTGTTGGTTGGTAATTCTTTGAAAGGTATTCATGTTAGTGTTCTTTGTATTGAGGTGGTCATGCTTTACCTGTAAAGTTTCTTTGTTTCCTTGCTGAGTGGCAGAATGCTGTAGGCTGGTTGTCGCTGCTTTTAGATATTTTGATGCTAAAGACTGAGAAGATTCTCCAACATATCCAAGACCTCTATTTATAAGAGGAGAATGTTGTACCTTGATAATTTCATCTAAGGTTTCAGATCCTTTAGCAAATATAAGATTCAAAGTCTTTACTTTCTCAATTTCTTTTCTTAGACTTACTATTTCACATTCTAATTTCTCATTGTGTTTCTCCTTTTCTTCAAGCTGATTTTTTAGAGTTTCTATGGATAGTTTGTTTTCTTCCAAACATATTTTGAGCTTATTGATTTCTTCGGGAAGATCATTGTCTTCTAGAGCATCCATAAAAGTATCATTTTCTTCCCTAGAATATTTTTCAAATGCCATGAGAAGTCTAAGATCTTGATCAAATTCTTCCTCACTGTCTGATAATACATCACTATATTCATGAGTATAATAAATTTTTCTAGTGCTAAATCGATTCTTATTTCTTCTTGCTACTTCATTTCTTTTTTCATGTGTTTCCTTATGAGGACACTTAGTAGCATAATGACCAACTCTTCCACAAGAAAAACATTTTAAAGGAAGCTTACCTTTGAACCTTCCAGTGCCAAGTTGGAGCTTCTTTACAAAATTTACCTCACCTTCTTCTGAAACATACCCTGATCCTTCTGTTTCTTGTACTTATTTTCCTTTTGTAGAAGCTCTAAAGATGACTTCTTTGACTTTATATGATCCTCCTTTTCTCATTTCACATGCAGTTAGAATGCCATGAAGTTGAACAATAGTAAGATTTTGAAGATCCTGCTTCTCTTCAATAGCAGACACTTTTGACTCAAATTTTGAAGTTAGAGATCTTAAAAAAATTTCAACCAGAGTATTGTCAGTTATGGTTTCACCCAAATTTCTCATATGATTTACAATATCATCTAGACGTAAAAAGAAACTGGAAATGCTCTCCTCATTATGCATCCTTAGATTTTCATATCGAATTCTAAGAGTTTGGAGTTTAGCACTTTTTACCTTTGTATCACCTTCATAGCTTGGAATGATTTTGTCCCATATTTCCTTTGCCGTATTCAACTGCATGAACTTGACAAATTATGATTCAGTCAGACTCCCCAATAGTACATTGAATGCCTTTGCATTTGTTTCATAGTTCTTTCTTGCCATTGCATGTGTTGAAACTAAGGCTGGATATTGATAACCTCCTTCAACAATAGCCCATACATCTGCTCCAAGAGACTGAAGATAGATCTTGTCCGTGTTTTCCAGAAGATTAAATTGTTTCCGTTGAAGAGTGGAGGCCTGATAGATGCTGTCCCATCTTGATTGCTCATCTTGGCTGATCTTCCTTCTAGCAGATAAGCTTCTTCAGGAGGACATTCTCTGATACCAATTGTTGGGAAAAATACTGAGAAAGGGGGGGTGAATCAGTATTTAGAGCTTACTCAAAAATTTTATTTTTTCCTTAATAAATTCCATACGCGACTTTAATGAACCCAACTCACGTATATACGTAGATATCCTTAAGAAAACTTGTGTATTACCAGAGATATTACTATGCATATAATTCTTTACTTAGATCAGTGCATCATTCATTCATCAGATGTTTAGTAAGCAATAAGCATGTGCAGTAAGAACAGAATAAATCATTACACATAAGCAACACACATGAACACCAAGATTTAAGGTGGAAACCCAATTCGGGAGAAAACCACCGCTGCTGTCGTCTCTGTCTTCAATATTTATTATAAAGAAAACTGCTTACAATCTTGTACTGGCACAGACTCATGCCAACATGCAGGCTTCTACCTACAGAAGGCTACAACCTTCTCTCGTTCTCAAGCTACTATTGGAAGGGAGCTCCAACCCCCTAATATCATTTACTAGCCACTCTTGGAAGGGAGCTACTACCCCCTGATCTCGTTTACTAGCTACCACTGGAAGGGAGCTACAACCCCCTCAGTGAAGGCTTCGACCCTCAGCACCACCATGGAACATGTTTCATCAATTTTCATACAGCTTCCATAGAACACACCTTATAGGCCTCTGTTCATCACATTTTTAGACTGGACCCACTCCATACATTTAAGCTCAAAGAACATACATCAAACTGAAACTTATAACCCATTCTATTCATTCATTGAATAATCAACCAATCAACCAACCAATCACTAATATTTAATCATAATAAAATAGTAGCATAATCAATATTCAAACAACCCAGATCTGTATGAAGACATCATTGATAGAAAATAGTAGAACAGCAAAACAGATCAGACATTTCTTTTTGCACACTTCAACAAAACCCTAGATTCCATACGTGCTTTTTCTTTACTGAACGTGCGTATATACGCGCTTTCACAGAGACAAACTTGCATATATATATGCAACTATTTTAGGAATAACCTTAGATTCGATACGCACTTTTGCTGAAACTAACCCGCGTATATACGCACTTTCACTGCGAAGAACCTACATATAAATCTGCAAACATTGCAGTGCTACGCAACTCTTCAGAACAGATAAACAGCTCAGATCTTATCCTTCACTTCAACAAACATTTTCCAGATCACAAATCTAAACTTTCCATAAACAGATCTAGAAAATACATAGTCATTTTAGGTCTAGAGATCCTGATTCATCATTTTATTCATAGGTGCTTTATTAATTCAGATCTATCAATAAACTGCAACCCATTCCATGTTGATATACTTCAGAGTGAACTATTCATTCAATACCCAGACACATGCACACTTTTTCACTATGATCTTCTTCTCCTTATATAGTTTTAGCATTTATCAATACCATGAGCCAAACCAAAAAAATTCCGATGGTATTCTTGGATGGAATCAAATAGACCATGCAACGCTCAATACTGTGGGCTAATACCATGGTAATGCCCCTCGGTATCATAATTTTAGAGTGCAAAAGGCATACGCGACTTGGAGCGTTCGTATCCGCGTGTATATGCAACTTCTCTTCATAAAAACCACGTATATGATAACCCTGAATGTATACGTGGGTTGCCTTCACAAAAGTAGCGTATACATTGCATCCATACGCGGGTTTCCTTCACAAAAGTAGTGTATACATTGCATCCATACACGGGTTTCCTTCACAAAAGTAGCGTATACATTGTGACATATTATATTTATCATTTCTCTAGCACTTACTGGAATATTTTTCTCTGTCACATCTGAACTGATCTGTAGTTACATCATTCTTACATCTTTAACACATAGGTTGCTTATCATAGGCAACTCATCAAGTAGGTTTCCATCAAGGACAACTTCATCAAGTAGGTTGCCATCAAGGACAACGCATTAGATCATATTTCCAACAAAGGAATATTATGGGTGATTCTAAAGTTGTCACATTAGATGAATTACTGCCACCCAGCCAAATTGAACTAGCATAGAAATCAATGTCCATGGCTTTGGAAACGAATTTGAAATCATCATCCCTGGTCATTTGGGCTGATTGTTCGTTAGATTTTGGTACTCCATCTGATCCTTTTTCATCCACTTTCTTGACAGATGAGAGAATTCTGTATTCCATGATGTCAGAAGGAGAACCATGGGAATATCATCATCATCATTCCCTTCTTCAGAATTATGAAGAAGATGATCTCATTGAATTATATCACCCATCGATCAAAACATTATTTTCAAGTTCTTTTCCCATTAATGCAATCGAATCTGAGCGAAAATATCAAATATTGAAGAAACCATTTCTATCAATATTTCGACCAAACCCGATGTTGTAGAAAACATTCATGTCGGAGTGTCTTATTCTCCATTAGAACTCAAAACTTATCGCTCTCTCTTTCATGAACTATGTGATATATTTTCTTTGTCTTACGAGGAAATGCCATGCATAGATACTAGTATTTTTTAACACACCATTAATATGTACCCTGATGTCAAACCGGTACATCAACACCTTCGTCCTGTTCATCCGAATAAGGCTACTACCATTAAAGCAGAAGTTGAAAAAATTTTGCGCGCTAGTTTCATTTACCCTGTTCTGCTTACTGATTGGGTTTCCAACATTGTTCCTGTTATGAAGAAACAAGGGACCATCAAAGTGTGCGTCGATTATCGGGATGTCAATCTTGCTTATCCAAAAGACAACTACCCTACTCCCTTTATCGACCAGATTATTGATGATTGTGCCAGATGTGAAATCTTTTTTTTCATGGACAGATTTTCTGGATATAATCAAATCAATATCCGCCCAGAGGAACAATATAAGACAACATTCATCTGTCCCTAGGGAACATTCTCTTATCTAAAACTCCCATTTGTTTTAAAGAATGTTGGGGCAACATTTTAGAGAGTAATGGATTATTCTTTCAATGACATCAAGCAGATTGTTCAACCCATCTAGATGATTTACCCACGCATTCAAGAAACCAGACTGATCACTCAATGCATTTGAGAGTTATATTTCTACACTGCTGACACTACAAAATACGCCTCAATCCACATAGATGTGTTTTTTGTGTTGGTTTTGGTTGTTTGCTAGGATTTTTCGTCTCAAAAGAAAGAATTCGAATTGACCCACTGAAGGTCGAGGACATTCTTGATTTTCCTGCACCATCAAATTTTCTTCAGTTATAGAAACTTCAGGGAAAGGCTAACTTCCTAAGGAGGTTCAAACCCAACTAATCTGAAATGGCTAAATGATTTACTTGGCTCTTGAAAAAAGGGATTCCCTTCCATTGGGATAACATTGTGCAACCTTATTTTGACGTTGTCAAGGATACACTTGTCTGAGCATCACTAATGTATCCCCGTAATTATCAGAGTGATTATTTCTTATATATCGTTGCGGCTGACACGACCATTGCTATGGTATTGGTCCAAGAAGAATATGGGATATACCATTTGATATATTATTTGAGTCATAGTCTCAATGATACAGAAGTGAATTATTCATACTTTGAAAAGCTCGCCTTGGCAGTCGTTCAAGCTGTCCAAATTTTTCGCTATTATATCCTGTTCTAGAAGAACATTGTCATTTTGGATTGCAACCCCATGACTTACATTATATCATGTCAATTTCTTGGGAAAAATATTTAAAATGGATTGTCATTTTACAGGAATTTGATTTGGAATTCATCAAATGCAAGTAAAAAAAGTCTTTAGTTTTGGCTAAGCTTCTCCGCGACCTTCCCTCTGATAGTACTGATACTACATCAGAACCATCTATTCTAGATGAGTCTCTATTTTTTATCAGATCATCTGATCCTTGGTATGGGGATTTTATCATTTATCTCCCAACCCATAATTTTCATCCAGATACCTCTAGTTCTCAATAATGAATTATTTGATACCAAGCCAAATATTATTTGATCGTCAGCGATACACTTTATCGTCGTGGTGTCGATACAATTTTAAGGAGGTAACTCACTCATGAGGAGGCCGAGAAGTTTCTAAATGATTTTCACATTGGAGATTTTGGTGGACACTTGTCTGGATACGATACTGCGTAGAATATACTCTACGTCGGTTACTTTTGGCCTATCATATTTCACGACTACATCCTCGCGGTCAGTAGTTGTCATGCATGCCTAATTTTTTATCGTAAATTCTGCAAACTTCCAGTGCCACTACATCCTGTTATCATTGTGGGACCATTTTAAAAATGGGGCATTGACTTCATGACCTGCAACCCTTATTCATCTGGGGGGCATGGTTATATTACTTTTGCAGTAGACTACTTTACCAAGTGGGCCGAAGCGATGCCTACATTCAACAACACAGGAAAAAAACTGCATTATTCTTTTTAATCATGTAATCTCATGGTTTGGTGTTCTGCAAGCTATAGTCACAGATCTTGGTAAGAATTTTCATAATCGCATGATGAATGAGTTGACTGCCAAATTAGGATTGTCCCATGATAGTTCTACTACTTATTATCCACAATCCAATGGAAAAGTTGAGGCTATTAACAAGATTCTTAAACGAATGCTTCAATGAATGATATGATTTCATAAAAAAAATTGGCATTTGATCCTGTACTCGACCTTATGGGCATATCTAACCTCGGTGAGAAACGCAACTGAATTTACCCCCTTTCTATTGGTGTATGTTCTGAAAGCTATCTTGCCTATCCAATGTGAAATACCATCGTTAAAACTTATTGTTGACTTGTTACCTGACACTTATTTTGAAGAATCATGTCTTTTAAACCTCATCCATCTTGACGAAACACGTCATGAACCTGCATTTTCCAATGAAGCACATAAGAGATGTATAAAGGCATAATACAACAAGCATTTACAACCTCGCATCTTCTCAAAGGGTGACTTGGTCTTACTTTATGTTCAGGAAGCTGATGTAATAGGTACATGAAAATTTGAGCCTTTATGGCATGGCCCATATATTGTTAAAAGAGTTCTTGCTAAGGATGCCTATGAGTTGGTAGATTATGATGGAATTCCATTAGTGCAACCCTGAAATGGGTTGTATCTAAAACATTACTATGCTTAAACATGAGCATAGTAAACTTTTGTATTATACTTTATATATGATGTTGATTTGCATTTACTGTCTTAGTTTGTTTTTCTAGAGTTCTATTGAAGTTAGTAATCCACTTTACATTTCATCGTAGATATCTAAATATTTGGAACCATTCATTGGGTATGCTGATGGTGCTAGTCGTAGTACACATAATATGTCCTTTGCAACGTGGGCCATTTTCATTCTGAACAATGAGTTAGTGAGTTTTCAAGGGATTTATATCTATTAGGTCCCTATATTACTAGTTTAGTCCCTTATTGTTTTTAGTGTAGCCCCCTTATTGTTATTGTTGTAACCCTGTAACCCCAATATTGTTATTATTGTGCCCTTACATTATTATTGTTAGGTCGGCTAGGATCATATTGTGAGCCCATGGCCTCCTATATATAGAAGGAGGTTTTGGTCATTTGTATCATCCAAGAATTGTTCATTTATGTAATGCATTGGAGGTTTCCCCCTCTAAGTGGCTATTTCTAAGGTGTTTATCTCTATTTCTTCTATTTTTGGAGCTAGTTTCATAACATTTGGTATCAGAGCTTTAGAATCTAGGGGTTCACTGCTCCAAAAGGGTCATCATGGAATTTTTGATATAATGTATTTTATACGAAGGCTCAGAACCTGAAATTTTTAAAGAGCGAAACCAAAATCCTAAGAAATAGTGTGGAAAAATTTCAGACCTTTGTTCATAATATTTTCAGAGATATGATCTGTGCAAGTTAGGGATTTCGGCAGGCTCCTGAATTTAACCTAAAAATGTCATCGTGGAATTTTCGCTATAAATTGTTTTCTACGAGGGTTCAGAAGCTGAAATGTTTACAAAGCAAAGCTTCAATCCTGAGGAATGTTGTGGAAAAATTTCAAAGCTTTATTTGCAATATTTTCGGAGATAGGGTATGTGGAAGTTAGGGATTTTTCAGGCTCCTGAATTTCATCTCCAATAGGTGACCATGGGAAAATCATCATAACTCTCTCTCTGAGCATTGGATTGGAATTATGTAAAGAGTGGCCACAAGTACATGGAATTTAGTTTCATTTTTATCAATTTAAGAGTCGAAGGAGGAAACAGTGACACATGAAATACCGTACAAGTTCGCTCTACCGAAATAGTCCATAATTAGGTCATTGTGGGAGATGGCATAACTTTGTCTTGAAAAATCCATATCAGGTTAGACCTCTGGAATTTGAAATAATATTCAGAGGGCTACTACAGAGCCCAATTTCAAATATTGAAGATCTGAAATCACAGATATAATTCAGTTTCAATATCGAGTTCCTCAAAAGCAAGAAAAAGGTGTGTATTTTTTTTGAATTACATAAGTCTCGTTTGAAAAAATTAGTTTGAATTTATTCCAAGGTAATATTGAAGAATAGATATCAGTATTGGGCTCTAAATTTTTCCCTAAAAAGAATTCAACACCCATTAATCCTTCAGAAGGCTCTACTATTACTCATGAAGATGAAGAAATGCAACAAGAGATATCAAAATTACAAAAGAAAGTGCACCAAATTTCGCTATCGCAAAAAGAAACAAAAAATGAAATGGAATTTTTGAAGAAAGGCGTGGAAACTAATATGGATGGTTTGAAGAAAGGCATGGAATTTAAGGTGAATGGTTTGGAAGCTAAGATGGATGGCATGGAAGTTGGCATGGAAGCTAAGATGGATGACATGGAAGCTAAGATTGATGAAAAAATGAAAGACAACATGGAAAACATGAAGAATTATATAAAATTAGACATCGAAGGTTTGGAAAATTTGATACAAGAAATGTTTCCTAATGGTGAAAAGATAGTAGAGGAAACTCATAATGAGAACAAAATAAATGTTAATCGTGATTTCATAAACTATAATGTTGGGTGAAAAAACCACCATATTCCAAATATGGATATGAGAAAGTTTGATGGCAAGGATCCGTAACATGGATACTACATATGGAGCAATATTTTTATCTCAATAATGTGCAAAACACACAAAAGGTACACATTGCAACTTTACATTTACATTTGTAAGGTATCGATGGCTTTGCTCCTGTAAAAATATTGTCACTTGGTCAATTTTTATGGAGGAAATGATAGCACATTATGAGGCTAAAAAAAGCGACACCTTCTTTAGCCAATTGATAAATCTCAAACAAAAGGGTTCAGTGGCGGAGCACATTGAGGACTTCCAAAAATTGAATATAAGGGTAATTGATATTACATAGGAACACCAGATTGACGTCTTCATAGGGACTTTAAAGGATCAAATCCAACATGAAGTTCGCATTTGGGAACCTGATTAATTGGAAAAGGCATTCAGGTTGGAAAGAAAAATTGAATGTAAAATTATGACGACAAGGAAGCCTACCACTCACATATATAAATATGGAAGTGTTGCTACTCCTAGACTTCCAAAACCTACAAGGTTGACACCACAACAATTGGAAGAAAAAAGAGAAAAAGGGCTTTGCTACAGTTGTGATAGAAAATACACTAAAGGTCGTAAGTGTGCTAAGAAGAAATTATTTTACATAGATTGTGAAGAGGAAGAAGAAAATGAACAAGAATTTTCAAAAGAAGAGGATATACACCAATAACTAACCCTAGAAGAAGAAGAAATGAGTCCGACCATATCTTTTAATGCATTGGCAGGAATTACCACTCCTTAAACTCTCAAGATAGAAGGACATATCGAGAAGAAAAAGGTAATAGTCTTGATTGGTTCAGGTAGTACCCATAATTTAATTCATTGTAAGATAGCCAAGGAATTGAATTATTTCCTATACCCAACACCAGAATGTCAAGTGATGGTTTCAAATGGAGGAACTATAAATTGCTCTGGAAAATTCCATAATATCAAGCTAACCATGGGGGGATATGTATTGAATAGTACAATGCTTTCCATTCCAATGGGAGGTGCTGATGTTGTACTTGAAGTACAATGGTTACAATATTTGGGGAAGATAGCTTTTAATTTTCAAGAACTTTTCTTGAAATTTTTTTCAGAAGGAAAGGAAGTCAAATTACAGGGTATCGTAGGGAAGCCAGGAAAGATAATAAGCTATAATGTCATGACAAAGCTTCTGAAGAAAGAACAATGAGGCGTAATTTCACAATTATGCTCACTAGAAGTTCCAACATCAAAATCATCTATTTCTGCATATCTCCAGAAAGTCTTGGAAAATCATTCCAAGATGTTTGAAACTCCCAAAGGACTCCCACCTATTCGTGATCATGATCATTCTATTCATTTGATTCTAGGAATTTTTCCTCCAAACATCAGGCCTTATAGATATCTTTATGTCCAAAAAAGCAAAATTGAACATATGATTGCAGAAATGTTAGAGGCTGGTATAATTCAACCTAGTCAAAGTTCTTTCTCTGCTCCAGTTACGTCCAGTAGTATTGGTGCACAAGAAGGGTGGATCATGGCGCATGTGTTCTGATTATAGGGAGCTCAATAAGCTCACCATTAAAGATAATTTTCCCATTCCTGTGATTGATGAATTATTGGATGAATTAAGTGGAGCAATTTATTTTACCAAGTTGGATCTTTGTTTAGGATACCATCAAATAAGAATTAAGAATGAAGACTGAAGATATTCCGAAAACAACATTTCGAACTCATGAGGGTCATTATGAATTTTTGGTCATGCCTTTTGGCCTTACCAATGCACCTTCTACATTTCAAGGGTTGATGAATTCCATTTTCAAACCCTTCCTTAGAAAATTTTTGCTAGTGTTTTTTGATGATATACTAATCTACAACAGGTCTTGGAAGGATCATGTTGAACATGTTGACAGGGTGCTCAAACTATTGCAGGAGAAACAATTATATGCAAAAACATCCAAATGTTTTTTTGGAGTACAAGAGGTGGAATATCTGGGTCATATTATATCTCACGAGGGTGTTAAAGTAGACCCTAAAAAAATTAAAGCCATTAAGGAATGGAAAGTCCCCAAGACAATAAAGCAGTTGCGAGGATTTCTCAGGTTAACAGGTTATTATCGCAAGTTTGTTAAGAATTATGGGAGAATAGCAGCACCTCTAACAACATTATTGAAGAAAGATGCATTTTCATGGAATCCTGAAGAAATTAAGGCCTTTGAACATCTTAAAGAGGCAATGTGCCTAGCACCGGTCTTAGCTACGCCAGACTTCACAAAAACCTTTATTGTGGAATGTGATGCCTCAGGAAATGGAATTGGTGTTATTTTAATGCAAGAAGGAAGACCCATTGCTTTTGAAAGTCATCCAATCAAAGGAAAGTATTTACAGAAACCTATTTATGAGAAGGAAATGTTAGCAATACTGCATGCACTAAAGAAATGGCGAACTTACCTAATGGGAAGACACTTCAAGGTAAAAACTGATCATGATAGTCTTAAACACTTTTTAGAACAAATACTATCTTCAGAAGAGCAGCAAAAATGGGTCACAAAGATGTTGGGTTATGACTTTGAAATAATCTACAAAAAAGGAAAGCTTAATGTTGTTGCAGATGCACTCTCAAGAAAGAATGAAGAGGTGGAAGCATTGCTTTGTGCCATTCCTATTATCCAACCAGATTGGATAACCGAAGCAAGAGATGAATGGAAGAAGGACAAAGATGTATGGACACTCATTCAAAATTTGCAGCAAGATCCTAGTACATCTGATACATTTAGTTGGAAAAATGATTCCTTATGGTACAAATATCGCTTATATCTTTGTAAGAATTCCCAACTAAAGCAAAAGATTCTTCTGGAATTGCACACTTCTCCTTTAGGAGGACACTCAGGATTTTTAAAAACTTACCACAGGGTGAAGAAAGAATTTTTTTGGGATGGCCTTAAATCTGATATTCAAAATTTTGTGGCGGAATGTTTGTTTTGCCAGCAGAATAAAGTGGAAACAATTAAGACCCCAGAACTTCTACAACCTTTATCCATTCCAAGTCAACGTTGGGAGGAGATTTCAATGGATTTTATCATGGGTTTACCTAAGTCTGAAGGAAAGAGTGTCATCATGGTGGTAGTTGATAGACTTACCAAGTATGCACACTTTTGTGCATTATCTCATCCATTTAAAGCAAGTACAATTTCTACTAAATTTATGGACACAATTCAAAAGCTACACAGAGCAAAAAGATTGTTGAGTAGAAAATATCCCATTTTCTTGGAAATTTTGGACGGGACTTATTTCTTGTTGGGTACTAATTCTTATAATATGCATCATCCTCAATCCGATGGTCCAATGAGATAGTGAATAAATGTTTGGAAGGATATCTTCGTTGTTTTGTATATGATGAAAAACAAACCACCGATGGGTCAAGTGGTTACCTCTCATTGAATGGTGGTATAACGCTTCCTTCCATACTACAACCAGAAATGACCCCCATTTGTTTTTTATGGATATCATCCAAGATACATCATCTTATTGAAAATTCTAAGGTTCAAGCAGTGGAAGATCACATCGAGCATCAGCAAGAAGTTCTCCAACTCTTAAAGGATAACCTAAATTTGGCACAAAATTGAATGAAACAATAGGCAGATCAACATCGCAGCGAGAGAAGTTTTGATGTAGTAGACTGGGTGTTTTTATGGCTACAACCATACAAACAAATTTCCATCAAGCAAGCTAAGAAGGATAATAAGTTATCGCCAAAGTACTATGGTCCTTA
Source organism: Pinus albicaulis (assembly GCA_034641835.2). Classification (NCBI taxonomy): domain Eukaryota; kingdom Viridiplantae; phylum Streptophyta; class Pinopsida; order Pinales; family Pinaceae; genus Pinus; species Pinus albicaulis. The sequence goes on along the minus strand of CM076569.1, from coordinate 957,253,903 downwards.
CAAGGTGTTGAAAAATATCGGTACTATGGCATACAAATTGGAGCTTCCTGCTTCTTCGCGAGTGCATCTATTTTTCCATGTTTCATGCTTATAGAAGGTTTTAGGTGAAAATATTCTAGTTCAAACAATATTGTCAAAAATTTACGAGGAAGGAAAAATCATATTGGAACCTGAAGTGATCACGGAAACAAGAACTCAACAGTTACCAAATCAATCAATTTTAGAGTATCTCATCAAGTGGAAGAACTTACCCACTAAAGTTTCTACATGGGAGAATGAAAATTTTATACAGAAGCACCCAGAGCTATTCAAGCATTGAGGACAACACTTTTTTGAAGTAGAGGGGCATGTTAGGTCCCTATATTTCTAGTTTAGTCCCTTACTGTTATTAGTGTAGCCCCCTTATTGTTATTTTTTTACCCATGTAACCCCAATATTGTTATTATTGTGCCCTTACATTATTATTGTTAGGTCAATTAGGATTATATTGTGGGCCCATGGACTCCTATATATAGAAGGAGGTTTTGGTCATTTTTATCATCCAAGAATTGTTCATTGATGTAATGTATTGGAGGTTTCCCCCTCGAAGTGGCTATTTCTAAGGCGTTGATCTCTCTTTTCTTCTATTTTTGGAGCTAGTTTCATAACAATATCGGTTGATCTACAAACAATATCGTTGAGTATACTGTGTTGATTGAGCTTCTCTCTGATGCCATTTCATTAGTATTAACCACATCATCATTAGCTTAGACTCACAACTTGTGGTACTGCAACTTACTAGTGTTTATACTGTCAGAAATACAACACTACATCATATGTTCCTAAGAGGTCTACTTTTGGAAAGACATTTTGATTTCATTAAATATCAACACATTTCCAAAAACTTGAACACATTAATTGATTCCTTAGTGAATTATGTTATAAAAATACATTTGCGACACATGTAAAGACATATTTTCAATTCACATCACATAATTGAATAAGATTACGCAATAAACATAGGAAAACACTGAAAAAAATAGATAGATAGTTATAGGTTTTTACAAATTTGTGCCTAAGAAACATTGATCATCTCACCTCAAAATTTATGCAAAATTTCAAAAGTAAACTAGTGATGCTCGTGATAACAAGCTACTGATCTATTTATCCTACACAATAACCGCATCCAATGGTTACGGACGCCAATAGTATGGCATTGCAGTCTCATGGGTAACTCTTCGATATGGAAATCCAAAATCCTGAGAGGCAATCCCTCTATGTGTTAATGTAGCTTAGCAAGAGTCCCAGCCATATCCAAATCCCAAAGGACTTCTCTCCCAACAACCCTCTCTGTTGGTTCATCTGCTCTCTACTCTGGTTGACCCACTGGTCGAACTCGACCTACATCTTCATTACATCAAAACTTTAGTTTATTCTTGGGAAACATCAAAATAAAAAACATGTATAAAGCTTAGAAAAAATAAAAAAACATGGTCAAAACACTCTTCCCAATTTCACCCATTGAGCACTGTCTGATAGAACTAAGTTTAGATCTCCTCGGAAGTCTACGCCTGCATATGCATAATCATCGATGACTACCATTTGTCATATAAACTAGGCGAAGAATGCAGTCGATAATATGATGGTCGATTGACCAGCATGTCTAGCCATTAGTTCTACCCATCTCTGCATCCTTGGATCTCTAGGGCCAGATATACCCAATGTAACATGTTGGGGCAACATCAATGGAATATGCTCTAAGGCGAAGGAAATCAGGATCGAGCCATAGTTGAAATTATTCTTCCTTCCTCCCTTTGCCTTGGTTAGTTGTTCTTTCGTCTGAAGGAGGACAGCTTCAGCCCAGTTAAACATTGTTGGTTTCAAACACTCTAGTGCATACTGCATGTATGATCTTTTTGCCACATGTAGTGTAGTGGTACTAGCAAGATTTGCAATAGTGAATAGGATGGTCCTTAAAGGCAAGTCACATACATCACGGATGTTTATTTTCCCATCCTTACTAGGTTCAGTCCCTAGATTTCAAAACTGCAATATGTAATCTCGCATTGTATCTCCTCCAAGAGTAGATCCTGAAAGAGAAATGGGTGGACCTCTCCTCGATAATCCTGTGAGAAAATTAATTTCCTCCACTAATATTAGGACCACTTTATCCCCAATGTGAAAATCCTGTATCGTTGGATCCCATGAACGAACAAGGAACTCCAATAGTTCCCTTTATTGCCTCATACCCAATAGTCTGAAGTACTTTAGCAACCCACAGTCTCTGAGGGCTCTTACTGTACCTGGATCATTTAGGGAAATCATTTTCTATTCTCAATGTTCTCTTTCCCTCCATGTAATCGTCATTTTGATCCAATGAATACCCGAAACACAATCATAAGACTCATAAGGATCCATTTCATGCAAAAAACTAGATAAAGTATGGGCACACAGTAAGAAACAAAAATAGAAATTGTGCCCAACGTACCCCAGGTCAAGGTACAATGCGTTGCATATGCACCTGGCCTTCAATTCCAGTGCACTGCAATGCACCTTTCGACATTCAAGGGTGTTTTTCCCTCTGAGCAAAATATATTTACCCTAAGGGGCTCAAAACCCGAATTTTTTTCAATGAAATGAAACATAAATGCTACTAAAGGAAAGATAAGGTTCATAGCTCCAACCTGGATCGAACAACGAGAAAAGTCATCCACAGAATCTATCGCAATCAACTACTGAAGTTTGGGGGCAATAAACTGGTTAAGAGCTCCAAATTTCAAATGGTAACTTTCAAATGGTAAAAATAAGTGGTAAAAACTCTTTTAATTAGTCAATTTGATTATTTCAAATCATATTTAACGCTGTGACTATGATTTTTATTCATTTTTTGCTATGAAATACTTATTTTTAATCCTTTTGATGTTGTTCTGAATCATTTTTACAACTGATATAGCATATTAGTTGTGCACACTTATTCAAGAATGATTTGACCACAAAGCATACTTTTATTCTTATTTTCCAAGCTTTGATAAAAATAAAAAAGGACTTGAAGCACACTTTTATCTCTTCTTTCGAGCTTCAATAACGGCGAAAAAGGAACCCCTGGAGTGTTATTTTAGCTCTTTTTAGACTCCGATAATGTGAAAATATTGTCGAGCACTTGTATTTTCGAGCTTGTAAAAGTAAATGGAACGACATCTACTCAGTATAAGTTTAACCCTTTTCTAGATTGAGATAGATTATTTACGAAAAAGGAAAACATTAGTCGAACATGGCTAGGAGGTTCTCCTAGGTATAATTTTACACTTTTTTGGACATGGGCAACAAATTTATGAAAAAGGACTCATGGATTTTTCTTTTGTCCTCTTTTTCAAACTCTCTAAATATGAAAAAGGACTGGGTTGCCACTGTCGCTAGGCTTGTTAAAATGTCAAATAGCGATGGGCTTGTCGATCATGGCAAGAGTTGAGTTTCATTTATCGCTAGAATCATTAAAGTATTAAATAGTGATGCATTAGCCCGAAGGGTTGAATTATAGATAAAGAATATGTTATCCTCCTCAAGATTGTTAAAAATTAAAGACATACTGGTCGAAAAATGACTAGGGAAAATTTGGGAAAGCGAACAGAACACTTTATGGTAGTAGGTCACTCTTGAACATGACACTTTCACTCCATCATCATGACTTTTTGGGTTGGGTAAACTTCTTGACGGCTCATTCATACCTATGGTTCATAATACCTTCACTTCACTTTCGGGTCAATGTTGCCAACTCATCTCAGTGTCTTCAATATGCTCAAGAGAAGTCATCCAGTGAATACTCATCATCTTCTGCAATACTCATAAACCTTCATTTTCATGACAGTCATCCTTGAACATTGCTATATCAAGTCACATTTTGTCTCCAAAATTAGTAACTCTCATTTCGCGATAAAGTGGCTTCCTGTCGACATCGGCTCATCATCCAGGAAGTTTACTTAGAAACATCATCTTCCAGTACCATGAGGCTTGTTACATCATTGAAAATTTCCTCGCTTCTAGACCTTTAACCAAAATATTTTGTTTGGCGTTTGACATCAAATCATCTATTCACGGCTTGAAAACTGTATTGCAGTACCTTGAGAGCCATTAACACCAATGGTGGTTCTTTCTTGTTTTTTAACATCTCACATCATTGGCTGGTAATCAAATGATGTATTCCCATACTCCATTACAAATTATATATTTTCATGGCTAGACTTGTACCTGAACGATCGAGTGAGCGATATAAGAATACAATAAATATAGTTTCATCCATCTGGGCTACGATTTCAGAATTGTTGTACACATCATCTATACGATGACTTTACATATAGATCGTCATCCAAACATGAGCCTATATCTGTAGGCATGTCTGTATTGGGAAGCATTCTAATGTAGACGACTTTCTGAACTATGTACATGTTATTAGATAGTTTATTTTCTAAGCATGGGAATGCTTCCCTCAAAAATTCGTGATCAAGGTGAAATATATCATGATGTACTGTATTGTAAGATTGATGCAGGTCACCGCCCACTTTAGTTTTGGCTCATCACATCGTAAAGCATCTAATACAAATATTATTTTTATTTTTATTTCATGCTTTAGGGGACAGATGTTATAGGTCAATTTGGGCATCATCCCCCAAGACCTATTCAAACTGGACATCATCCCTAGGACCAATGAAATAGGGTCTATCATTCCCTTATATTTCAGTTTCTATATGCCCTAAGAGAAGAAAATTTCATTCATGACTTCTATTGTGATATTTCCAAGGTTTGAAGTATATGTTATATCACTTATTGACTCACCAACGCAATCTCTAAAAGAACTAACTGTGTTGTAGTGCCAAATCCTCCATTCAAGGTTGTACTTCAGTGCACTTCCCACCACTTAAGAGTGCATTGGTCACCTGAGAGCGGAATTATGATTGTTCCGAGAATCTCCACATGGCCAGTGCCTTCTAGAAGAGTCCATATGTGTCAAACTTCAAATCCAAGTTTCCATCTAACACCTTTGAACTTGGGAACATGTCTTGCCTATTATTAGAAAGTCATTCATTAAGAAACTACCATCAGTTTCCATATAAATTGAGCACTCATTCTAGTGCTACGGAAGGAAGAAATTTGGTAAAGTTATGATGTTGGATTCTCATGTGATAAGAGAGTGAAAGTACTAATATGTTGCTGGTATGATGTTGGATGTGATGAAGCTGGAATGAAGCTGGAGTAGGTTGACAACAAATCGGTCCATTAGTTGTAACCTTCCCCTTCTACTCTTTAATAAATATTGATGTTCATTTTCCCATACATATGTCTCTATTTCTTGTGCAATTTATTATTGAATGATGTATGTATTTCATATCTCATCGATTTGATTGAGTAAAATAAGTAGATATCTGTATATTGCATGTTGTTTGATGTTCTCTGTTTTTGTTTACGGGAATTGATCTAGCATTTTGGGTTGGATTGAGAGAGACAACAACAACAACAGAGGGAGAAGGAGAAGTGATTGAATTACAAGTAGGCTCCTTTACCATTCTGTATATCTGCTTGTTTTAGAGAAAGTGATAGTAATTCTTTCCTATGTTGTTCTAAGTGACTAGCACCACACTTAGGGAATTTGGTTTATCCGTAGATCACAATTCCGCATAACATTAATTATATCCATCAAATTTACAAAGGAACATTGAGATAAATTGATCCCAATTGTGAATAGGGCAACTGGAAGAGATCGACACCAACTTCTAGCTTTTCCCGATAATGTAAGAGTAAAAATCCTGCATAAAATACCTTCATCAATTCCTTGAAAATCATAATTTAAGAAATTTTGAATAAATTGTAAAGCATTATTAAATGTAGAAACATTTCTCTTACCATTAAAAGTTAACTTTGAAAAGTTTCTTACTATTTCTAATGGAGTATTATCAGATGCACGTCCATATATACAACTCCAAATTGGAATTTTGATGGGAGCCATTGTGATTAAAATAAAACTTTTAAATAAAAACTCCAAATGAAAACAAGTCTTTGGGCCCTCCTTCTAGTGCCAAAAATGTTGAAGGCTCAAAAATATCTGCCTACAACATTCTAAGGGAGACCACCCGATCCATAACTTAAATCAACTCCTTTTCTATTTGGAATGGTCATTCCAACTAGTTAAACTAAGTCCAGTTACATTTTCCCTATTGCTATCGGTTTAAGATTTGTCTTTAGTTACCAATAGGTAGGGACATCAAATCGATTCTTCTTACTGATTAGGCAAGAGAATGACCCTTAAGATGATTCGGGGCTCAGCCGAGCCACAACTAATATTTTCCTCTTTGATAAGAATACTTTTAAGAATATGGAATTAAATCTAAACGCTAATTATCCCTAGAATACAAACAAAAGGAAAGGTATCATAATCTTATCGCAATTATGAAGATATAGATCTAACCTGACTGAGAGAAAAATATTTAAATGATTGAGATTTAAATATGTATGACTTATAATGAATATAAAGTTAACGAAATAGTTCAATTAATTAACATTATGAATGCCAAAACATATTTTTTTTAGAGACCTCTTAACTGAGATAATCAATCAACCACATATATGAAATAGTTCATAAAATAATATTAATTTTTAAATCAGTAATTCAAATGATTAAACAATAATACAAGGAAATAGTTCACATAATATTATTTTTTGTTAAATTCGAATTAAAATATTGATTTATGAGAAAATAGTTAGTTTGGCTCATAATAGCAGAGATAAATAATAACAATACTGCACAAATATGAATAAAATGACACATTTTTTCCATCATAAAATGAAACAAATAATTAAAATAATAATATTATAAATACCAATTTATTGAATTTGTTGCTCTGGCTCTGGTCTCCAACAATCCTTTACAATGCTTTGATCTTTTGTTGTTAAAACTAGAGTTGCAATAGTGCAAGCTCTTCCCTTCATACATAATTCAAAATTGCAAAAAAAAAATCCTCAAAACCCCCCAGATCTGAGATTTTATCTCCTCTCACCTACAACTCTAAGTCCTTCATTACAATAGTGTTTTTTTAGAAATCCATAATTTCTAGAGAAGAGAAGCCCCTAATATATTCTACAATATGTTATTTATAATTTACAAAAATAATTCTCAATAGGAAAGTTGTTGAAGAATAGTTCTGCTCAATCAAATTTCATTGGCACATAATCCTATTCCTCTATTGCTGGAGCATTCTTGAGATCTTATTCTCTTAATATCTTTAACTATTTCCCTGCAAAAAAACAATCAAAATTAAATTAAAATGAAAAACAAAATAAAAATACCAAATCTAGAATTAAAACATATCCAATCAATACTTAATTACATAATTAAAATAAAAGAATTCTAAGCTTTCTATTGATACCTGTGAAGACATAATTGGTTAGGGAGAACATAAACGAATGGATCTGCATTTAGTAGAAGCCACAAGCAAATCAAAATGCTGAAAATTAAACTCAGAAAATTAGTTTTGTTTAAAAATTCGAAGCTTGATTTTCTGCTGAATTTTGGACTCGATAAATGATAAAATCTGGTAATGAAATACTTCAAAAATATTCTGTGTGATTTTATCTATCCAATGAACCAGTCTAGGCCTCATTTGGCAAAGCAAAACTTAACTTATGAGCTTTCAAAATTAAAAAGTTAAAACTGCTAAAATTCTGAAAATTTTATTACCTAAGCTAAATATAATTTTTTTAAATTAAATTACAATTAATAATTTATTAATATTAATTTAATTTTAATTATAAATATAAGCTCATTAATAAAAAAAAATAATTATAAATAAAATTTAATTAATCTAAAAAATTAATTTAAAAATCAATTAAAATATAACTATATTATATTAATAGTATAATTATATTATATTAAAATTATAATAAAAATATATTATAACCAAATCATTTAAAATCAAGCTTAATACGAAAACAAAAGGTACGTTCCATGAGTGTTAATGGAAATGGAGGAGTCTTTGTGTCTACGAATCGGGAGTTGATGTGACTCGTCGGGCTCCGGCGACCCCCTCCCTCCGGCGATGTGAAAAACGACTACGAAACCGAATAAAAAATAGAGAGCTGTCACGGTAACGGGCCGTTAGCGGAGGACCCCACCCGCTCCGCCCCTCCTCCCCCAAGCGCTTCTCTTCCGCCACCCGCCGCTCCTCCCCCACCCGCCATTTGAAATTTAAATTTTGAATTTTCAAAATACCGCGCATAGCTACATGAATATTGGATTTTTATGGCCTGGATTTTTGTCTTTCAATGGCTCACTGTTTCAAATAAACTTGCCTTCCCTCTTGGATACCGATGGAGAGCCTAACTTTTAGAAATGGTCGGGAAGCAGGTTGATAACACTATGGCAGCATGAATCTATAACACTGGTAGCGTGAATTTAAGGTACCCTTATTTTCCTTTTTCAGGTTCAATTTCATTTTGTGCATGGAAATAATCATTTACATCTTTTTAGTGGTTGAAATGTAAATATTGCAGGTTTCTCTCAAGTTCTCAGACCTAACACTCAGGGCTTCATCCTTTTCAAAATTTCCCAAATGCGCAGGGCTGCTGAAGCACCTAGAAAAATTTGCCATATAATCGTAAACGGTAGGAAGAATTTTGTCATCTGAGCTCCTTGAAATCAAATACTTGCATTTAAATTGGTCCACCTAAATGAGATAACTGCTAAAATCCTTTGGAATACTGATAAATCTCCACCACATTAATTATTCTTATGCTTTAATGATGGTCAAATAACCATATTTATCCTCTCTACGCATCTCGATCCCACAGAGTTGCGGTAAAGTGAGGGAGGTCATAATTGAGAATAATCAGGACGTCGAGAGAAGGAAGTCGGCGTCGCTGTGCTCCATAATTTTCATGGGTTTTCTGCTTCAACAATCAGGAATTTTCTCCTTCAACAATCACAGAAAGAGAGGTTCCACATCATTCCATAGCGGGATTTTCCATAGCGGGATTTCCCAAAGTTATAAGTGGAGTCCTAATTTTAGTATGACTTACTCCGAGTCGGTCTCGGCCATTATGATTTCTCAAGAATGAACTTCTGTTCATTGATAGTTTGTTGTAGTTTTATATTTTAACTTATTGAGTACAATGTTGTATTTTGTATTTTCATGTGTGAGAGACAACATTTTATTTAAAAATTTTCTATTTTAAAATCACACTTGTTCGAAAATAGTTGTAGATTTATATTTTAATTTATAGAAGACAATGTTGTATTTTCACGTGTGAGAGTCTTGATCACATTTTACCTAAAAATTCACCATCTTAATTTAAAGATTTTTTATTAGTAATTTCCAGTAATATATTTCTATGAAATGTATTATGAATTTTGTAGATGTGTAAGATTTCTTATTAGTAATTTCATGTAATATTTCTATAAAATGTATAATGTTTATTTAATTTTAGAATTTGTATTAATTTAGTTCAAATTTAATATCAGTTTTAATGTTTTTAAAAAAATATTAAATTATTTTTCAATTAAATATGAATTATTAATTTGATTTATTTATATTTTAACGGAATAATATATTATATATGGATTTTATATGTGATTGTGGACTTTTGTTTTCTGAAAGATTATCTTCATATATTTAATGGGATGTTTTGACATATATATTTTTTTATAATAGACAATTAGGTGTGAAGAATATATATATATATGTATATATATATATTCAATTTAGAGCCGATTTACTTTTAAAGCTTTTAAATTTTGGAAAAAATCAATACAAAAGTTCAAAGTTTCTATATTTTGTCAAAATTCGTAATTTGTAGTATTCATATTTGATTTTTTTTTGTAAAAATATAAAAATTTACAAATAAGTGCAATCAAAATGTTATTAAATATAGATTAATTAAATAAAATTGTGTTTTTAATTTTTTCTAAAATTTAAATTTTGAGAATCAAAATGTACACAAACTAATTTTAACATTGAAAAAATTAATAATCTATATTTTAAAGTGACTAACATTAATATGTTTAGACATATCTTTTAAGTTTTTCAAAAATAAGAAAGACAACAATACCTTATTCTATCTGTATTGACTATATAAATTTTAAATGGATATTACATTTTACTTAATGTTTATTAATTAAATTTTGTGATAGCATCGGATTGTAAGTTAGTAATTTCATTTAATATTTTTATGAAATGTACAATGCTTATTTAATTTTAGTTATTTGATTTTAGAATTTGTCTTAATTTAGTTAAAATTTAATAGTATTTTTAATGTTCTTAAAAAATTATTAAACTATTTTTCAAATAAATATAGATTAATAATTTGATTATTTATATTTTAATGGAGTAAAATATTATTAATAAAATATAGAAAAATATTTAATATCAATTTAAAAAAAATATTTTATGTGTTTGTGGATTTTTATTTTCTTAAATATATTTAGAAAAATAAGAGAGATTATCATCACATATTCTTCTTGTAACTTTAGGATAGCATAAATAAAATTTAAAAAAGTACATGCAAGCATTAAAATCATAAGGAACTCATATGGACCCCTCTCTGTTTTGGAATTTTAAATCTGTTTAACAAAAAAACCCTAATCTCTAGACCCTAGAAAAATGTTATAAAGAAGAACCCCACTCCCTCTATTTGGCTCACACCTCTTATTGAGCATTTGGAGTTTTGGAGCAGTGCTGAAATCTTTAACAACAGTTGTGAGGCTTGAGCTTGGATCTGGGTTAACAACTGTCTTGAGTTTGATTATTCATCACGTTGGTTAATGTTTTGTAATATGTAATAGGCTAATAATTTTCTATTTGGCTCACACCTCTTATTGAGCATTTGGAGTTTTGGAGCAGTGCTGAAATCTTTAACAGCAGTTGTGAGGCTTGAACTTGGATCTGGGTTAACAACTGTCTTGAGTTTGAAGATTCATCAGGTTGATTAATGTTTTGTAATATGTAATAGGCTAATAATTTGTAGCATGTTTTTTGGACTCAAGAGGCAATATGAAATGATATATACCCATGTATTATGCAATTAGGTAACAGAGAGGCCAAGGAAAACTTTTGGTATGCATATAAATTTGTTTTGCTGTGGGTGCTGGAAAATCGTTTTCCAACGCCTATAGGCATATAAATTTTTTTTCCTGTAGGCGCTGGAAAATGATTTTCCAGCGCCTACAGGAAAAAAAAATTATATAGATAATAAAATAAAATGATAGCAAGGCAAGATGAAATGATATATACTCATGTATTGTGCAATCAGGTAACAGAGAGAAGCCCAGGAAAACTTTTGGTATGCATATAAATTTGTTTTGCTGTGGGTGCTGGAAAATCGTTTTCCAACGCCTGAAGGCATATAAAAAAATTTTCCTGTAGGCGCTGGAAAATGATTTTCCAGCGCCTACAGGAAAAAAAATCTATATAGATAATAAAATAAAATGATAGCAAGGCAAGATGAAATGATATATACCCATGTATTATGCAATCAGGTAACAGAGAGAAGCCCAGGAAAACTTTTTTCTATGCTTTTGTCACTCTACTTTGTTTACTCTGTCCACCATGTTTACTTCTCTGTTTGATATGAGCTTCGTCAATGTAAATTTTGTCACCATTCTCAGCATCATTGCACTCTACCACTCTAAACATTGTAAAAAATGACCATTCCAAGGTACTGAAGGTCTGGTTTGCTATCTCTGTGCTGGAGCATCTGGCTCGCACCTTCCAATCTTTATTTTAAATATTGTTGTTTTTTAATATAATCTATCTTATTCACAACAACAACAAAATATACTATAAGCAAGAAATAAAGAGTTTCTCAACAAATTGTTGATCGAACCGCCCCAAAGCCCTTGAGCTTGTAGAGGATTTGATGAGAATAAACATTTGGAACAAAAAATTGGCGGATACAAGCTTGAGATAAATTATAAGCCATTAAACAAAAGTATTATAGACTACCAAGTACTCAATGCCCAACAAATCTGTAATTTTGCAGAAAATCAAAGGATGCACAATTTTTAGCAAATTTGACTTACAGTGGGGATTCTATGAAAGAACAATCCATCATAAAGATAGACACAAAATGGCTTGTTCCTCATGACCATTCTCAATGGAAGGTAATGCTATTTGGATTGAAGAATGCCCCTTCTGAATTTCAGAAAAGGACAGAATATTTTTCAGGGATCTACCCCAACAACTAGTTTAGATTGATGCTTTGTTGATATGTTCAAAAAATCTGCAGAATTTTTATGGAAGGTAGTGTTGAAAATGTAATCCATGTGTAATTACAAATTGAAATATTCACGTGTGAAAGGCAAAAAGTCACAAAAGTGAACATGGAGAGTTATGACGAGTCCAAGAGACCTTGGAAGATGAATCCAAGAGTTGTAATGATATGTGTATCATATGAAGAATAAAACATCTCACATATAATCTGTGTTTTAGTTATGGGAATCTAGTAACTAGTGTTTTATTTATGTGAATCTAATAACATGGATTGTTTCTTTCTGAATATAAAATGGAGATTGGTCTCACAAATATTAATTTCTCGAGAGTGCATATTAAAGAGGGATTTGTAATCTTATAACCACATATTTTGCAATACATATTTCTGAGTGCCCCTACGAAATTGGAGATGAAGTTCGGCTTCAACACTTCCTTGGGAGCCTTAATTATATTCATCAATTTTATAAGGGACAAGAAAATGATATATAAGTTTTGCAAAAAGATATTGAAAAAGAAGCCCCTGCTTCTAATATAGAGATGACCAAAACTGTGCAAAACATTAAGAAACAAGTCCAACAGCGGCCTATCGTTGAAGCTGGACAATTTATCATTGAAAAAAATGCCTCGAGTTCTAAATGGGCTTGAGTTTTGATTGAAAGGGATTTAAAATATGGATTTGAAAAAGCCTGTGCTTATGCTTCAAGGTCGTTTAAATCCATTTAACTTAATTAAGCATCTAGCCATAAAGAAATATTTTCAGTCAAAAAGACTATTCACCAGATCGTATCTGAAGCCTGTTGAATTTGTGATCTGCATTGATGTAAAAATTATGCCAGGAGTGCTGAAAAACAAGGAGCTAGAAAATACCAAAAATGGGCTACTTGGTTAGAAGGCAATGGTTTTGGTTTTGATATTACTTTTAAGCTTGGATACTTGAATTGTCTTGCAGTTATGTTGCCCAGAGAAGATACAAAACCTACTTTTTCCATGTTCAACAAAAATGAAGGTGTGTCAAGTAAAGGAAGAGAATTTTTATCTAAAGACAAAGCTCCTATGTCTCAAGAATAAGAGGCAGAAGACAGTATGAAGAAGGTTCTCAATGACATTGAAGATTGAAGACAAAAAAAATGTTAGGACCATCCCTTCAACAAAATCCCCAGAAGGAAGATATTTGGTGCAAAGTTGCAAACTGTAAATAGAGAAAAGGTTGAACAGTTTATGTCCAGAACTCTCATTGAAAAAATTAAGAACAATGACATGAAGATTCAAATTTTGTAAAAGTGGGAAAAAAAGCCTTCATAAACCTGACTCGAGCACAAGAAAGATTAAATAAAAATAGGTTTGGATCACTGTAGAGTTTGATGAAGATAATCTCTGCTTTTGTGACATTGGTGCAGCACAGATTTTTATAATATTTTTGACTTATTTTATTCTATATATTTTAATAAAATAGTCTATTTTCAATTTCAGTTATATGCATTTTCATTTCTTTTTAATTTTCTTTACTGAAATTACTATCCTAACACATCTTACTTTAATTTAAATGCCCCCCAACAAAAAGGAAGTGAATAAAATGCCCTCTCAGAGACACTGCTAGATGATTTCAAAACATATTTTGAATAACGAACGCGAATTTGTGGAAACCCTGGATCCAAATATTGGTAACATAATTTCATAATCCTTACTAGGTACACATTGTGCATATGCCACACATACAGAGGAAGAGCGAAAACTTTAAATGGGAATTTCCCACGAAGTCCCCACTCATTCGGTTTCACTAAAAAAGCAAAAGCTCTCTCATGGTCTTCTCCTTAATTCCAGCCTCTTGTCAATAAATATGGTTCAAACCCGCTTTGACTGGATATTGAGAAGTTGCTTCCAGCCTCTTGCTAATGAGTGCAGCAGCTCAAATCCACTTTGACTGGATATTGAGAAGGAATTCCTGAAATTATAATATTTTATTAGAACTTGCTAATGCATCCATCAGAATACATGTCACAGGACAAATGCATTGTGAATGATTTTAAAGGAAAATCTTAATTTAAATTTTAAATTTCTTTATGCAATATAGTTTAATGAGATTATTATACCAGCAAAGAAAATATTTCAATTATTGATGTCATATTTTGATTTTGAATTTTGTTTGTTTACCTCTGGCAAAGTCCTTCACAGAAGGTCAATTGGGTTTAGCTCGGTTATCTGGAGGTGAAGATTATCATCCTTCCCATCCAAGTTCATTTCCAAATTTCTGACATTTTCGCCTTTTGATAGTGCTACAACTTCAACATTGACACTCCTGATTGAAAAAATGATGCCTTCCTTTGAATCCGTTGATGCACTTTCCATAACCAGTTCACATTTTACTACCAGCTTTACCATGCCTTCCCCAAGATGGAGAAAAGTTAAGTGTTGCTTAGGAGGATTACTGTATTGAAAATGCCTTAAAACCCTAAAACCATATTCTTCGTCACTTAATCCAAGCACTGCAATAACGCCGGTCGAGTTATGAATGAGAAGCCTACAAAGTAGGCAAGTTACAGTCTGCACTGGTTTTTTCATAACGAAGCCAGGGTATAATACAATGAGACTTTGAAACTCCTTCAACCCCTTCTGTTGCCAGCACAACCCTCAACACCATATCGAGCTAGCAATTGGACAAGTCTGTCCCTAGACAGAGGCTGCAAAGGGGCCGGATAATATAAATACCAAAAATAAATCAGAATTTGGATGCATTGGTAACAAATATCCAACATCATTTCAAAAATAAATAAAATGGAATGCACATCCAACATGAAAATGCATACCTTTGCTTGAAAATCATCAACACCAGCATCAAAGAAGAGGTCTTTATCAGATTGCATGGTATTTGTTGTAAGTGCAACAATAGGTGTCTTGACTCCCATTGATCTCAGTTGCCTTGTTGCCTGAAATAAAAGCAGTCATTTCATTGATAAGAATGAACCCAAAATTTAAAAAACTGAGATGGTTGAGATGATTAATTCAGAAGCTCAGACAAAATAAAACAAGGCTACAAAATTAAATGTTCTAAGGATTTAAAACTTGTATACCTCATGCCCATCCATAACCGGCATTTCTTTGTCCATTAACACAAGATCATATGTTCTGCCCTGCTTGAAGTAGTCCACTGCAACCTTTCCATTCTCAGCTTCTTCACAGCGAAGGTTAAGGGTTTGAAGTACCCTCCCCAAAATTATCTGAGGTTGATTCAGTGAAAAACAATGAATGAGATCTTAGCAGCAAGCTCTAGGAAAATTAGCCTGACATGGCCACAAACACTATCTTAAAACTAATGGACGGATTAGTCCTGATATAACTTACTCTGTTGATTTCTGTGTCTTCCACAAGCAAGATTCGTCTAGGGGAGACAGAAGAATCCTGAGAAATCATGGAATTTTTTGGCTCAACATTTCTAACTCTGTGACTTCTGGTTTCTAATTTTTTGGCTCGACATTAGTGTTCTCATCACTGAAAAGATGAGTGGCATAATCAGCATTTGGATAATTGGGATTCGGCATTGGATAAGATCTGCACCGGGAATATCTTACCTTGCGTGTGACTGTGAGCTGAATTGGAGCTGGAGCGAATCCTCTTCGCGGAGCTGCTTGGCAAATGACCTCTGTTCCAGCACCGGGAAGTATTTGAATTTGAAATTCAAAAATGAAAACCCACATTTAATTTTGGTTGGTGGCCGGCGGACGTGGGGTGGCGGGTGGGGGAGGAGCGGCGGGTGGCGGAAGGGAAGCGCTTGGGGGAGGAGGGGCGGAGCGGGTGAGGTCCTCCACTAACGACCCGTTATCGTGACAGCTCTCCGTTTCTTATTCGGTTTCGAAGTCGTTTTTCACATCGCCGGAGGGAGGGGGTCGCCGGAGGCCGACGATCGGGAGCTGTCACATCAGCTCCCGATTCGTAGACACAAATACTCCTCCATGGAAATGGAGCAGTGAAGTGGAGGAATAAGGAGGTGGAGTGGAGGGTGATGTAAGGATGACATAGGCTGAGGGATAAGGCGAAGTGGGAGTCATAAGGAGTTGACAAAAACCGTGAAATAAAATTAAAATATCATAAGGAGTAGGATAGAATTAAAATATCTATGAAATAAAATTGTATTGGCCATGAGAGCGCTCAAACATTTTGCAATGTGATATATCACATATCACATCTTAATATCGTATCACAATTTTTATCGATCACAAAATTTTCTTATATCACATTTTTGTATGATTTTGCAAGGAAAGAAGCGATGTGGAGAGGGGTTTATGTAGAATTAAAAATTTTACAAAATAAATTGTCATTGTTTTGCAATTTTGAGATTTCAGACTTGACAATTTGTTTTAAAATAAGAAATTGGAGTAAATTATCGAGATCTCGAAAACATGTTTCTTAACTATTCTACAATTTGGCTAGGTCATTTTATAGGACTGTTAGTGAAAATTAAAAAAAGTAGTAAAAATTAACTAAGAGTTAATGTTTACAATGAATGACTATTTTAATTTGCAAAAATTGAAATATTATGCATTTTATACATTTTTTAACTGTGGCGACAAAAATGATCAAACTTAAAAGGAGTGCCATTCACAAATTATTTAACCAAATGAGACGAAATAAGTATCAATAGAAAGCTTGTTAAAAGACGAATCCAATGAAACAATCAAAATAGAAATCCAACAAAAAAAAATAACAAAATTGTAGGATAATTAACTTAATGAAAATCATAAAAGGTGTTTAGCCAAAAATTAATAAAAAGGGTCCCCATTATTTAAGATAAATGAATGAAAAATGGGGGGTGTAATAGGGGGTGTTTGGTTTTCCCTACAACACAACTACATGCCTCTGAATTGTGTTATAATGAGACTCAAGTAATTTTTTATTATTGAACGACAAAGGGAAACCCTAAACAACCAAAACTCTAACCCCAAGAGATGGAACACCAAGAGTTTGTGGGACCCATTGGGGTTAGTTGTGCATCCAACTTCCCGGGGGCGTAACTTGGTCATATAATATCCGTTTGGCGCGTGCATATATCGTTGGAAATATATCTCTAAGAAATACAGGATTTGTCGTAGGCCCATCAATATGGTAATGGGTCTGCTACAGAACTTAAAAAATGTCGTTTAGGGGGTCAAAACAACTCTGGAAGTTCAGGAACCGAAAAAATGTTAAAAATAGTAAATGTTGCTATTATCAAAGAAACAAATGAAACCAACTAGAGGTTTAGGTGGGTGGTCACCAATATCAACCTAGATCACATACTAACTACTAAAAGAAGTTTATAAGGGGACATGCATGGATTACAACACCCTTGGATAAAATGCAAAAGAAGCATGTTAAGCTCTAGTGCAATGTTGAATGTCAATAGGCTCTGGATAACTTAAAGTAAAAGTTGGTTACTATGTTGATTTCAATTTTTCCAAACTAGGATAAGGAGTTCCATGTTCATGTATATGCATCATCAATAACCTTGGGTGCAATCTTAACTTATCTAGAAGAAAGGTACGTAGATCACCCTATTTCATTTGGTAGAAAAAAAATATAAAAATCTTAGCATAATTACATCACTACATAATGAGAAGGGTTGGATATGGTCTATGCACTGCAAAAGTTCCGACATTACTTGTTAGGATCACACTTCCAAATATACACAAACCATTATGCTCTAATATGGTCAATAAGCCAATCTTAGGCCGGAGAATATGTAGATGGTTGTTTTTGTTTCAAGAGTATGACTTTGAGGTGATCATAGAACTAAGAAGACTCAATGCAAGGCCAAACCATTCGTTGTGCATTTTTACTAGAGAAGATGCAGGAAAACTTGATGATAATTTTCCAGATGCACACTTATTTGCAATAGAAATGGTTGATGATTACTTCAAATATATTATTCAATTTTTTATTATAGGAGTATCCCCAATGGATTACATAGTTGCATAGAAGCAATGGTTTATGGTGAATCCAAAAAATTACCAACTATTAGAAGGATACCTATACAAGCTAGGTGTAAATGGCATACTTCAGCAGTGTGTGCTGGAACATGAGAGGTCATTAATATTTTCAAAATCACATGAAGGAGTTGCAGGAGACCATTATGGAGGGAAGGATACTACGGAGAAGATCCTATGCACAAGATTTTGGTGGCTAACACTCCATAAGGATTCCTAGGAATGTTTCCAAAACTACGACATATGTCAAAGGTGTGGGAAACCATCTAGGATGGATGAGATTCCATTGTTTCCACAAGTAACACTACAAGAATTTCAAAAATGGGCCAAATATTTCATTGGACCTATCAACCCACCCACAAAAATATTAGGAGCGAGATACATAATAACTGTGATGGATTACCTAACTAGATGGGCTAAATCAAAACCTATTTATGACTACAGTGCAAAGACAACCATATGGTTTTTATTTGAAAACCTGGTTTTGAGGTTTTGATGCCCTAAAATACCAATGAGTGATCAAGGTACTCACTTTATGAATAAAATGATTGCTGCTATGAAAAAAATTAGATGTATCATCATAAGATTACCCTCTATCATCCTTAAGCGAATGGCAATGTCGAGGCTTTCAACACTACAAGAAAAGACCCTCTAGTGAAGGTTATAAATGATGTTTTTAGTGTTATAAAATTGGCCAAAATTGTCGAAAAAAAAAATTTACAACATCTGTTTTTAGTAATAGAGTTATTGATAGAGCTTCTAACGAAACTTCAACACAACTAAAAAGAATTGGGTGGTTGGAGGTTTTTATGGATGTTTTTCTTATCGGTGCACGCATCATGTGTGAACACATCGGTGCGTTTTACCTTGTACACACTGGTACTGTAAATATATCAAAAACTGGGATGGAAAACAAATTTCGGAAGCCCCGGGGCATTTAGCAATGTCTCAGTGTGTGTCACCCACAAATACGCACCAGGCCAATAGAAGGTGCATGCACCAATACTGTTAAGGTGTAAAACCGCGTTGGGTCTTTTAGGTGTTAAATGCATCGAGTCGTTAAGTTATAAAAATGCACCAGTGCATTAAAGGAAAACCATATCGGTGCATGCAATGCCTATCCGCCCACCTGGGTGGTAGTCATTGATAAAATGCACTGAGCGTTCTAATTGGCATTGGTATTTGGTGCAGTACTCATAGGTTGTAGAAACACATTGGTGCGCAGTGTCATACAAACACACCAGTTTGTAGTAACTAATGTGCATCAGTGTTCATTTTCTATTTTTTAGAAACATCGACACATGACAGTGAAATTATTGTGATTTTTAAAAATTCATTATTCATTAAAAGTTGACATATAGCTTATAACAGTATTCATATCAATTAAATTTTTATTAGTGCATTAGAACGTGATGTTTGGATGAATTTTTTATATCATATCATCAGATTTCGTATCTCTTCATTATAATATTTAATCATCCATATATTTAATCGGTAGTGTAACATTTCACAACAACAATGGAGAGCACAATAGAATAAATTAAAATGTATTTTATTATATATATATGAATAAGACACTCTTTGTCATACAAAATGGGGCATTTATTGGTATCCCTTTGTCTTTCAATTGGGACACTATGTCCATTACATTAAACAAAATGTCTGATTTCATAGACAAATATTTCAAAAAATACAACACCTTGCTTTGATATCCACACATATTGATCATCATTCTTCGTTGGAACTACTGTCACTGCTTGAGCTACTTCCATGACTTGGGTTATTTAAAAGAATGTTTTGTTCATTGTGTTGATTGTTTTATTATTCTTCAAGTTCCATCTACAAACATAAAAATAAAGTGTAATGAGTGTATATACATTGGTGAGAATAATGAAAATTGCAATATTAAATAATATACATCAATGTAAATCGAAAATAAATGTACCATAGCAAGAATTGACTCATGAACTATACACATTATTTCAAATCCAAATTTCATGCCATCTTTCAACAATTCATTTGTTGGCACAGTTCCATACTTTGTTTCCTGCAAGTTTTATACCCCATAACAAATCATAGATTTAATATAAAATATTTTTTTGTTCTATTAATTATAGACGAAGCTAAGTAAAACAAACTGGGTGCTTACAAATTCCACAATTAATTTCTGATATGCTAACATATACTGATAACCCATATTTAACCCAATGTCAATTAATTCTTCTGATGATTCTTGTTTGTATGTTAGCACCTGTTTGAAGACATCCAATGATGATTGTTGTAAAACAACTTAAAATATATAAAAATGAAATCTAGTTAAGTTGTTATAAGGAAGTAACAATTACTCACAAACATATATATCAACCATTTTCTTCCTTGTCGTCCTGTTTTATGTGCTGAATGGGTTCCATTTTCTTTTCTTTTCTCCAAGAAAATACTTGAAAATTAATATTTAATGCTAAATTATTTATTTATTGTATATAATTGAAAAATTCAATGATTACATATTACATTTGAAGCACGTTGTTGTTGAAATGGCTCCTCGTGCAATGAAATTATGTCCATTTCTTTTACCATCTCCTTGTACACCTTTTTGGACATTCCTAGTGGCATATTTCTGATATCAGTTCTATCATCATTTGATATTTTTATAATTTCCTGAAAATGTAACATGACAATAAACTATTTAATTTTTATATTGATATATGAAAGTTAAATATAACAAAAATGATATTTATAAATGATTTCTTTGTAGTAATATATACATATAATTCTTGAAAAAAAATTAAAGGAATATTATTTTTTTCAATCCTTCTTTTTTGTTGTTGTACATTTTTGCTATTAAAAGTCTCACATGTCTCATTGACCAGTTCTCTGGAAACTCTTCTTGTAGTTTAACTAAAATTTGGTTCATGGAATCACTGGATTGATTTTTTTATTGTGAGTGGAAAGAACGTATATACATTCATTCCACTAGATCCCTCAAAGTTTTGTAAAAGTTTTTCCCCCTTTCGTTAACCTCCAGCACCAGTCCAGATGAGCTAAGGAGAAATTCATTTTCATTTGCATGTTCTATTTCTTTTCTTTTCTTAGAACAAAAATCATTTTCTTTGAACAAAATTCATTTTCTTCATCATTGGTCCTTGTAGAAAATTAAACATATATGAATTAATAGATTATTTGAAACATGTTATCTAATATTTTTAACTATATTATTAATGAAAATTCTAAAAAGAAACTCATATTGGATCGATAGTATTTTTTCATTCATCTTATTCATCCTTCAACAATTTTTCCATCAAGATTTTATGCTCTTCTGGTCTTAGATCAGAGATAATCTTATCGAGCTTCATCATTTTGTGGCTATGGAGTCTACATGATACACACTAAACAATACATATTAGTTAAACTTACATCTAGTTCAAAAATAATAATTTTCGTAAAGAATTTACAAAGAACTTGCCTTTTTTCTTTTCTGGATGTGCGATCAGTATTTTTGATACTTGAACTCTTGTCAGCCATTTCTTTATCTATATGAAAATTGTACTATTCATTAATATATTTTATGAAAAAATCACATACTTTTTCGGTAAAAAAAAATCAAGAAAATGGTGTGACTTTCACAACTTATGTACCAAACGCGATGCGGTATGTTCTTATAAACACACCACCAATACAGTAGAAACACCACATAGTGGTCTTTGTCAGCAAGGAGACCTGGTGCATTATATTAATACCGGAGCACTGATTAACATAAACATAAATTAATAAAAAACTATTTTTATCAAACGATTTTTTTTGTCAATACGCACTCAATGTGCTTTACTACAATCGTGCACAGGTGTGTTATTTTAAACAGTGCACACCAATTAAAAGAATCTGTTTTTTTTTTAAAATCGTGCAAGGGTCCAAAGGGATTGGGATTCGACTCTACAAGTGGTCTCATGGGTTAGATGACATACGCCTATATATATATAGTAGTACAAACCCTATAAATATAAAATGAAAACCCTAATTGTGAAGTCACATAAACAAGAAGAAGCAAGGGTTTAATGTAAGAATAGATTCTTTTGTTTTTTTTTTGAATTTTAATTAAATGTAAATAGGAATAGAGATTGTAAATGAATTTATTAGTAAAATTCACAGTGAAATTTAAAAATTTTACTATGCATGTATTAAAGTTAATAGAAACTGTAAAAAAACAATTATTTCAATAAAATTTAACAATTTTACTATACTACAGGTTTTTTATGTGAATCACGAGAAGCTTCAAATTTTTATTCTCTAAATAGTGTTGTTGTTCAAAAAATTTTACTACTCCACAGTGCTCTCATTCTCTCTTGCTCCAGGTATGTCCCTCGTGCAAATCCATCCCTGAAAGTTTTTGCAAAAATAATAAAATAATGAATAGCTTTAACTATTTAAAGAATTTTTTATGAAATTAGATTTCCAAAAATCATTTGTTGCTCATTTTTCAATTTACCGCTTTTTCTTTCACTTCAAAAAAATAAATCTAGGGTTTTTTTTCCCCGATATTCGGTGTGTTTGTTAACTAACAACACTGGTGCATTCGATAATAAAGCTACACTGGTGCGATTAATAGTACATTATCAACGATAACAATAACACATTTTTTAAGGCACATAAATTACATTTAGATATGTACACCAAAATTTATTGTTGACTTTTCTAAAATGCACGGAGAAAATCTCATAATTATATCAATTGGACAATTTTTCAAAATCCAGCTCGTTCAATAATATTTCTCAAAGTCTATCGCAGAGTTCTCCCTATCCATCTCCAAACGTAATTACTTCATATTTTATTTATATTTTCATTATCTGATTGATTTTTTTTTTTATCCATGTCAATGAGATGAATAAATTTAATGTATACAAATTTGCAGGTTCATGCAGATTTAAAATCGAGTTCAGATGTACAAAATATTCAAATACTTCCAAAACATCGGAAGCTCTTATCAGGATCATCCTACCGCAAGGCGCAGTTGGTAGATGAAAATGGATAGCTGCTTCACCCTGCCAATTGTAAGATGCCATCTTCTAGCCACGATCTTGGGACAATGATGGTAATAATAATTGTTTGGTATAATGTAATTATTTCAACGTCAAGCCAATTAATTATGCATTGAAATGCTTAGTAATTTATATCATCGATTTTGTACTAATCTTGTTCAAATATATTTTTTGAAATTATTAGGATTCTAGTGATGATGACCAAACTACCTACCATTTTCCGTTGTACCCCATGACAATTTCAAATCGAGAGAAGGTTGAATTAAGAGAAAAACTCAGAGAGAAACGATACGAAGAATGGTCGAATCAACCACCTATTCAATTCCCACTACGTCTAGATTCACCAATTAGGAATGACTACAAAAATAGTAGTTCTTCACAAGCTGGCAATGAAGGAAATCAAATAGAGGTTGGTATGGATGATTAATCAAGGGATACTACTTCCATGGAGACAATTTTGTTAGATGCATTCTAGAACGATGATTAGCTAGTGCATGATGCTCGAATCGTTGATACCTTTTTTGAAAGATATATTTTTTCTTCCACCACCCCTCTCTTTGGACCTAACGGTCATTCAAAGTCTACCCAGTTGGGAACAATGATGTTAGTGTACAAATCAAAAGCAAATTTTTGCTTGTCGGATGCATGTTTCTTAGAAATTTTGAGGTAATTGACCATCAAGTCCCTTACATTTTGAGAAAACTTTTCACGCAATCAACATTAAAAATGGTAAAATTTATGAACACTAATAATTATTGGCATTAATGTAAATTTAATATTTTCCATGACCAACTACATGTTATTCAAAGATAAGCTTCTTCTGAGTGATAATGTCTTGCCTGGTAGTTGCGAAGAGGCAAATAAATTGTTGAAAATGTTGGGTGTTGAGTACATATCATATCATGCATGTCTAAATGATTGAATTATATATAGAGGAGAATATGCAGGCAAAGAGATATGTCTGAAAGGTGGGTATTACAGGTATGATAAATAAAAAAAATAAGGGCAAATCACATGGTCCTCCTTTTAAGATATTGAGGCACATAGCTACAATCCCAAGGATTCAAAGGCTCTTTCATTGCAAAGAATTAGCTATGTTGCGGGGATGACATGCCTCACATAGAAATGAGTTGGGAGTTATGTGAATCCCAATATATTGAATTACCATGAAGCATATAGAGGAAAGATGGCCTGAAAAATTCAATGATGAAGTACGAAGTATACGACTCAACATAGCTATGGATGGAGTCAACCCATGTTCCCTCCAGAACACCAACTATTTTGTTTGGCCTATAGTAGTGATCAATAATAATATCCCCCCATGTTTTTCCATGAAGAATGAACATCTTATGTTGGCTCTCATAGTTCGTGGTAGAAGACAAGTGAAGAATATGGATGTCTACTTCCAACCACTAGTTGATGAATTGAAGGAATTATAGGATGGCATAAATGTTTATGATGTATCAAGACTCATCGTAGCATAGAGGAGTTTTACATTGTATGGATTATGTGCTTACATGAAACATGATTATTTAGGCTTAGGATTTTTCTCTGGTAAATTACATTTTTATTGATTTGTTTATATACGTAACAATATTCTTTCGCATATTAATTATTTAATTTGTCTAATTGTTCTGATCTTCATGATATTTTTTAACATGCCATGCATATTGTATACAATGTTGAGATTCAAAAAGATGATGAGCTTAGTGAAAATCAGTCACCTTCACTAAGTGGGCCCGCAGGCTATTTTTAGGTGTAAGTCTATTTTTAGACTATGTCTATTTTTAGACATGGTGATCATATTTCAGAAGTTGCAAGATGCTATTTGTGGATGGTTGGTCAAGTTGGAAAAATAGATAAAATTTTGTTTTTAGAATATTGGGCAAAGTCTATTTATAGATCGTCGATCTAAAAATAGAAGTGTTGATTATTATTAGCTCTTAATAATAATCAGACTCTAAATATCAATTTATTCTCTTGGAGCACTTAATTTCAATGTACATATTTGGAAAATAAGTGGGCTGAAGGAATTACGCAATTCCTAGGGTTTACTGGTGGTTCATGCATGGAGGACTCAGTTAGAACTGAAGTGGAAAAGTTATGACAGAGTTGGAAGAGTAGTTCATGGAGATCTTATTCAGTTTAACTCAGTTAATGGGGTTAAACTCAGTTGAGCTAGTTGTATCTAGTCTAACTGAATGATACACTAGTGAGAGTGGAGTGAATTAATTAGTTAATTAATTCACAAATAATAACTCACTAATCAACTGAAAAAATACAATAGTTAACTATAGTGCATGTCAATTCCAGTGGAGACCCAGTGGAGAGATAGGTGAAAGGGCAAGATGGACTATCCATTGTGACTATAGTGATGCATTGATTGCACCACACACACACACATTGAAGTTGCAAATGAGGATTGCACAGTCAAGGAAAGGTAGATTCGAATTCAATAAGGGGTCTTCTTCAGCAGGGGTTGCACAGTGGAGGCAGGCTATCAGGTGGCAAGAAATCAGTGCATGGATTTGCAGATTTCTTCTGATTAGTGTGTGACAATTGATTGTATGGAGAGATTGATGTACTAATATTTTTATGAGATTGTTACATGATCTCCATGATACATAATATATGATATTTGGGGTTTTCAGATTCAGTATTTCCCATTAAAAAACTGTGTTATGTGCGATTGTTTTTATTGCTTCATGTGTTTGCAATTGAGTTTTTAAATTTCCGCAAAAGATTAATAGTGGAAGGATTCTTCATTTAGCAAGAAGATAAATATTGTTAGATAAGGAGAATCCAAGATATATACATGCATCTTGTATATAATATCTACATGATATCATAGCGATGTTAATTCTTGAAGATTTCAATTGTGAATAATTTCTAAGTTTGTGCTGGTGGACAATTCGAATTTGCTGCAGAAAATTATTGGTGCGACAGTTGAGTATGAATTGAAATGTCTTTCAATGAGTTGTGATTAGAGTATGCCCTTGATGGTAGCTCTAATTACATAGCCTAGAAGGATAGGATGGAGGCAGTGCTGGAAGATAATGGACTGAAGGAGTTCATCGATAGCAATGTTCCTAAGCCAGGATCTAGCGATGCTGCACTACTTGACGCATGGCAAAAGAAGGTAGCAAAGACAAGAAGAATTCTGTTGGAAGGTGTGAAGGACCATATTGTGTCCAGAATTCATAGGAAATCCACTCCATTTGAAATTTGGAAGGCTTTGACACATTTTTTCCAAAGCAGCAACGACCAAAGGAAGTTGGCGCTGAAAGATAAGCTCAGAAAAATAAAAATGGAGAAGGGCGACAATATTCCAAAATATCTCATGAAGTTTTTCCACTGTAGGGATGAACTGGGAAGTGTGGGGATTACTGTTGATGATGAAGAATTGGTGAGCTTGGCTCTCCTTGGGCTTTCGAAGAGTTTGCATAGCTACAAAGACTCTGTCAATGGATGGGAGAAACTGTCGAGATGGGAGCGACTTTGGTTGGATCTTGTGGAGGAGGAGATAAGGCGAAGTACCAGGGATGGATCTTCATCAAAGAATGAAGATGAAGAGAATTTTGCTTTGGCTGCAAAAGCAAGGAAAGGGAAGGGGAAGAAATTCCATCCAAAATCTGATGCTAAAGGCAAGAAGCAGGATTTGTCCAAGGTGAAGTGCTTTCACTATCACGAACATGGGTATTTCGCCACTAACTGGCCACAGAAGAAGAAGAACAAGAAGGATGTTGGAGCTATAGCTGTAGAGGCCTTAGACTCGCAATTTGAACTTGATTTCTCTTTGATCGCATGCTCGGTTTCAAACTCAATGGGATCGGTGTGGTATCTTGATAGTGGTGCATCTTTCCATATGACGGGAGATAAGGAGTTGTTTAGTGACTTGGAGGAGAATTATCTCCAAATGCATATAGAGATGGGCAACGATGGTCGATATAGTGTAACTGGCATTGGGACCATTACCTTTGAGAGGGAGTTAGGTAATCCATTTCTATTAAAATATGTTAAGAATGTTCCAGGTCTGAAGAAGAACTTGGTCTCGGTCACAATGTTGGAAGACAAAGGTTATGACGTTGTTTTTGTAATGTTCCAAATCTGGAATGGCTAGCAATCCATGGCTGGAAAACGCATTTTCAAGAAATGGAGGCAGCAAGATTTGATACCAAGACTTGGATCCCTTAGACCAATGTGTCTAAGACCAAAATCCAAGAGTTTGGATCAAAAAAATCCTTCTAGGGTGGTGAGACAAGCCTTCCACACCTATTTCCCTTCAGAAATTTCCCAAGGAATGGGGCTGCAACAATGTATGAACATACAATGGATTCTTAGCGTTATTTTCAAGAGATTGCATGTGAGGAGATGTAAATATCCAACATAGATGATTACAGTAGTAAAATTAATACAATGACTTGAGGAATCAGTCATTCAATCAATACAATACAAGCCTCACACTACATGCATGATAAATATGAAGCACACTGCAATAGATAAGAAACTGCAGGCTATGAAGGCGTAGTATTTTATAGAGAACTGCTGCAAAATGATAAAATTACAATTATATGACAATATTAAGCTCAAATAAAGAGGGGGAGCATGATCTCAACCCTTGAAAATACAATACGTCAATCCTCTAAGAGGATTGGCTGAAATCTACTCAAAATTGGCAAAGTACATAAATGCCAGAGTTGCAGTGGAAGCTACAACTCAAGAATTGGAAATAGATGGAGAAGGCTGAAATGGATGCATCAAATGAAGAACCCTCCTCCAATGGAAATCTGAAGTGAAAGGCTAATCCCTTCACCAAAGATCTCACCCTCCAAAGTGTCTTCTAATCCCTCACAGCAAATACTCTCTAAGAATGACGCTGTCTAAGAGAGGGACTTCACTGATAAAGATGGCAAGTGGTTGGCCTGATGCCAGAGATAGTGGAATAATCTCATGAACCTCCTTTTCTGATCTCCCAAATGGATGGAAGCTCCCTCCTCTGAAAAATAGCCAAGGATGGTGTTGTAGAAAACCTCCCTTGCAACACTGCACAATCTCCAGCTGAAACTGCGTTGATGAAGAAGGATGAGGCTTGAAATCAATGTCTAAATATGGGGAATGGAGTGAAATCCTCCAAGAGCTACTCAAGAAGGAGAGGAAATCCTAAACAAGAATTCACCGGCAATTCTTGCTAGACAGCAAGAGGTTGCAGCAAGTCCAAAGGACCAAAGATGAATAATACTCAACACATGAAACAATGGCTACCTTGTACTCCTTTTAAACAATGTGAGCTCCCTCTCCATGGACCCCACTCATTAGGTTTTCCCTCCTCTATAAGCTTACCTCCTCTTTCACTACGCTGTCCCACAAGATGACTTCCACCACTTACCAATGCGCAGTTTGACTTGGTCAAACTTGACCTAGTCCTCCTAAAAAGTCTCTTTTCACACATGGAGGTGTGAAATCCAGTTCTATAAGTGATCCTCCCTCACACTAAGAGTATTTTTATTCCCTACTCATGAAATTAATGGGTCTCCTACCCATTTTATTCATCTCCTAGGTGAAAATGGAAAAAATTAATATTCCACAAAATTTGGAATATTACAGTCCTCCCCTCTCAAAGATTGCTTGTCCTCAAGAAAGTACAAGGATAGACTGATTTATTTCCCCTTAATTTCTCTGTAGAATCCATGCATGATGAAATTCTCCAAGAAAAGGATGCCATATCATCAATCAAGTGTCCAAGTTGTCCCTCCAACATATGAAATCTAGATTTTGGTGAACATCCCCAAATAGCTATCATGTAAAAAAAAATATCCACGAAGGAAACAATGGGCTATATAAGGGCCTCCTTGAGGCATGGGATCTGATATATAATGGGACTCATCATCCCCATATGAATCTCCCATCCCCAAGCAATCATCCATACAACATAAGCTGCCTCCCAACATGGCAACTCATAGAAATATCCCTCCACCTTCAGCTCCAGAAATGAAGGTGAGCTGAAAATATAAATATGGAAAGCCTCATAGCTTGCCCCATGCTATCCTCCTCTCCACTTATGATAAGTGTAGAGTGTGTGCTGATCATGGGCTGCAAAATTATTTCCCTCAAGCGGCAAAATGAAGAGCAATCCTCTAAGGATTTCTCCTCCATCAATGATAATCCGGCTAGCCCAAGACATTTCATCCATGATGAGTAGGACATGATCATCATAGAATACCCCAATGACATGTTTTTTTTAGGTTATACCATGTGCATCAAGGTACAAACAATGTCTCTTAGGGCTACAATGCAACCTCAATCACTGCAGCTGCAGAAAATAACATGGCAAGTACTGTATAGAAAATATCACCTCTACTACTGAATAGTAAATAGATGAGTGAATCAGTGATACAAGATCAAATACATGCCCATATATATACAATGGATGGATATCATCATCAAACTCATGGCCCACCTCAAAATAAGGCAAATAAGTGGTTGTGGTGGCTATGTCTCTCCTCATGTTCCCCTTAGAACATGCCATGCATAAACTGTGGTAATCACCTTCCCTCAAGGACACACCAAATTCATGAGTCAATCTTCCGATCATGCTTCCAATAATAATATGAGACATAAAAATAAATAGAATCATGATAAACAATAAAATAGGGGGATTACTGATGGTTTCATATGGTGCCGAAAAGTACCAACAGTCTCCCAAGGGTGCATAATGCAGTTTTGCAAACTGTTGCTTTAGGAAAAATGTTTTGAAATACAATGCTAATCATATGAATTAGCTGAACATGTGTAGAATGGAAAAAAATTTTCCCAAGGCCATGTAAAATATGGTTCTCTCCATCATATGGTTTGGCCCAACTTTGCTTGTGGAGCAACATGAAAAATCTGCCCCTTTGAGGAGCCATGCACTGCAACATAATGATAAGAGTATGTAAATCAGCAATTGTAAACACAAGGATATTACCATAAGCTGGAAATAAGATGATAGATGGATCCATGTATGTGACCCTGCTCCCAAGTGTCAGTGTTGTGAGCTCATGCAAAAAGGCTCTTGTCCATGCCAATCTTTGTCTCTTGACATGCTCCTTGACAAGAACACCTCTGGTGATGCTGCTGCAAATATGAAGCTTCTCCCAAGATGGAAATGCCCCATGATCAGTCCAAGCCAAGGAGTAATCCCTTTGCACTATGAGAGTTCCCTCCTCTACTCTTGCAACACGATACATCATATGAGAGCAAATCTGATTGTGCTCTCTCCAAGATAGTTCAAGAAATCCAAGCGCTTGCTGCCTCCTTATGCTCACATCATGTAACTCATGTGATGAAGGTATCATGACTGATATATATACCATATCAGCTCCATGTATCCCTACTCTCTAATACTCAATTATGTAAACATCCTGCCACCTCTTCTCCACTCCCATCCTCCTAAAAAGAGGATACACCAAGTGATGGCCAAACTCCTTCAAGAGGAGAAAACGTAGCCAAGCCTCCTGCTGCCTGGTATCATATATTTGCATGTGGCTAATCAGCCTCTTGCTCCTCATCCACACCCACTCAACTCCTTGTGGATGTCTCCTCCTCTTTCCTCCATCAGTTTCCCTTTCATGAGGATCATCATTCTCCCAAGCCATATCTTCCCATTCGCATCTCATGGAAGTTTGAAATACAGCACCTTGGAGACCTCTTGGAAAAGATCTCTCACCCATGAATATTTTGGATCCATGAGGACCCAATTGTGATGGAGGTAATATCTCCTCTCCACCCATGTTTAACAGTGTTGCTAATTCCTCCAATGGTGTAGTAATTGTTTCAACCTCTGGTTCAAAGTATGTTTCCTTGTTTATCATGAAGGTGCCATGGTTTGTTTCATCCTCCAATGGTCCACATCCCAAACTCAAGGGCTGAATGAGACTCATCAATAGTGCATGAGGATGAGGGTCCATCTCCTCTTTGAACCCATTGCACAGCGCAGTGCAATCATGTTGCTCTAAAATAGCAAAGTGTATAGATCCTTGGACCTCTACATGTGAGTTTCCACATTTTCTTAAATTGTTTGCTGAAATGAAAAGTGGAACTTCACTCATACCTTGGTGGATCTTGGGATATTATTGTGTGGCTACAGTAGTTGTCTCCTCCAATGCAATGGCTGCCTCACCCATATATGTAGAAGGCTGCTCCTCCAAATTTGTAGCAATGTTGGTGCAATCCTCCTCCCATGGTGGTGTGAGTCCTTCCTCTGTTCTTTCTCCATCAAAGGTCTTGATTAACCCTTGAGTAAATTCTACAAAAGAGCTCACCCTTGAGTGGACCAAGGGTTTGAACCACCAAACAGAGGCTTCACCCTCCATGTGTAGCGCTATAATCTCCACTGCTTCTTTCTCTGCCACTGGATATAGCAAGAAAAATGCCTCTATCTTTTTCACCCAAGCTCTAGCTGAAGTGTTCCCATCAAATGCAGACAATAGAAACCTATTTCCTTTGATTTATATTTTTCCATAGGGCTTTCTCTCCTCCTTCTACTGAATAAACTATGGGAACGTTGTAGCTCCCCTAAATGCTGCAGAATGGGATTTATACTCACTCAGGTATTGAACTAGAATCTAATTATCCAAGCATCTCTCATGCTTGTTTTCCTTTTGAGAATAGGAAGTCCATGGACCTTCCTCTTCTTATCTTTGCTTCTCCTCCTTGGGGAGGCTCTTCTTTGTTTTGAAAATAGATGAGATCAAGCTCATATTATTCATCATATTCTTCTCCTTCTTTCTTGGGCTTGAAGGCCACAGGCTGAGCCAAGAAAGGTGTTTTGATACCACTGTAATGTTCCAAATCTAGAATGGCTAGCAATCCATGGCTGGAAAATGCATTTTCCAGAAATGGAGGCAACAAGATTTGATACCAAGACTTGGATCCCTTAGACCAATGTGTCTAAGAACAAAATCCAAGATTTGGTACCAAATAAATCCTTCTAGGGTGGTGAGACAAGCCTTCCACACCTAGTTCCCTTTAGAAATTGCCCAAGGAATGGGGCTGCAACAATGTATGAACATACAATGGATTCTCAGCGTTATTTTCAAGAGCTTTCTTGTGAGGAGATGTAAATAGCCAACATAGATGATTACAGTGGTAAAATTAATGAAATGACTTGAGGTATCAGTCATTCAATCAATACAATACGAGCCTCACACTACATGCATGATAAATATGAAGCACACTGCTATAGATAAGAAACTATAGGCTATGAATGCACAGTATTTTATAGAGAACTGCTGCAAAATGATAAAATTAAAATTATATGACAATATGAAGCTCAAATAAAGATGAGGAGCATGATCTCAACCCTAAAAATACAATACATCAATCCTCTAGGAGGATTGGCTGGAATCTACTCAAAATTGGAAAAGTACATAAATGCCGGAGTTGCAGTGGCAGTTGCAACTCAAGAACTGGAAATAGATGGAGAAGGCTGAAATGGCTGCATCAAATGAAGAACCCTCTTCCAATGGAAATATGAAGTGAAATGCTAAACCCTTCACCAAAGATCTCACCCTCC
This sequence comes from Pinus albicaulis, assembly GCA_034641835.2. NCBI lineage: Eukaryota > Viridiplantae > Streptophyta > Pinopsida > Pinales > Pinaceae > Pinus > Pinus albicaulis. Next base: position 957,221,130 of record CM076569.1, on the reverse strand, counting down.
AAAGTGTCTACTAATCCCTCACAACAAATACTCTCCAAGAATAACGCTGTCTAAGAGAAAGACTACGCTGCTAATGATGGAAAGTGGTTGGTATGATGAAAAAGATAGTGGAATAAGGTCATGAACCTCATTTTATGATCTCCCAAAGGGATGGAACCTCCCTCCTCTGAAAAACTAGCCAAGGATGGTGTTGTAGAAAACCTCCCCAACAACACCCAGCAACACTGCACAATCTCCAGTTGAAACTGCACTGATGAAGAAGGATGAGGCTTGACCTCAATGTATGAATATTGGGAATGGATTGCAATCCTCCAATAGCTACTCAATAAGGAGAGGAAATCCTAAACAGGAATTCCCAGACAATTCTTGTTAAACAACAAGAGGTTGCAGCAAGTCTAAAGGACCAAAGATGAATAATACTCAACACATGAAACAATGGCTGCCTTGTCCTCCTTTTAAACAATGTGAGCTCCCTCTCCATGGACCCCAATCATTAGGGATTCCTTCCTCTAGAAGCTTCCCTCCTCTTTCACTACGCTATCCCACAAAATTCCTTCCACCTCTTACCACTGCGCAGTTTGACTTGGTCAAACTTGACCTAGTCCTCCTAAAAAAGTCTCTTTTCACACATGGAGGTGTGAAATATAGCTCTATAAGTGATCCTCCCTCACACTAAGATGATTTTTATTCCCTAATCATGAAATTAATGGGTCTCCTACCCATTTTATTCATCTCCTAGGTGAAAATGGCAAAAATTAATATTCCACAAAATTTGGAATATTACAGTTTTTAGCGATGGAAAAGATTTCCTGCGACATAAAAAAACGGGTCAAACCAAAAGGATAGGGATTCAAGTTAAGAATATCTACAATATGTAGGTATATGGATGCACTGAAATGATTGGCAAAGCATAAGAAGTGGTGAGCCGGGATGAGGGCGAATTATGGCACAAGAGATTGGGCCATCTTCACCATGGCGCTTTGAAGATTTTGCAGCAGAGTTCTACTGGACTTCCCAACGGTACTCTTGCGCAGTAATATCAGTTCAAGGGATGTAATATGGGTAAATTTTTGAAGACCACATTTCATGAGAAGGAGAACTGTGCTTCGGTGATCCTTGAGAGAATTCACACAGATGTGTGTGGACCTTTCTCGGTTGCTTCAAAAAAAAAGCACAGGTATTATGTTCTATTTTTTGATGACTATTCTCGTAGATGCTAGATATTCTTCATGCAGAAGAAGAGTGAAACATTCTAAAATTTCTATGAGTTTAAAGCATTGGTGGAGAAGGAGTCGAGGAAGCAAGTGAAAGCTCTTCGGAGCGATAATGGTGGTGAATACATCTCGGGAGAATTCAAATAATTCTGTAGAAAAGAAGGAATTCGAAGAGAACTCATAGCACCTCATAAACCACAACAGAATGGGTTCATGGAGAGGAAGAACAGAACAGTCATGGGTGTTGCAAGAGCGATGTTGCATGACCAGGGCGTACCAATGCACTTGTGGGCGGAAGCATGCAAAACTGCGATTTATGTGCAAAACCATTGTCCTCATAGAGTACTTGGCATGAGTATACCTGAAGAAGCTTTTACTAGTAAGAAGATTGATATTTCTCATTTGAATATTTTTGGCTCATCTATTTACATTCATGTGACAAAGAATGCCAGGAATAAGTTGGAGACGACTGTAGAATTTGGGATATTTGTGGGGTACACAAAAACACCCCATAATTATCGTGTGTATTTTCCAGACAATCAAATGACTGTAGTGCGATGGGATATAAAATTCAATGAGGTGAAAGCAATGAAGCTGTCGCTTGAGATGGAGCTACACTTACATGCAGAGGAGGAACTTATTGTTCCCAAAGATGAGCCTCTAGATGTGGATTAGCCACAGGAGGAGATTCATGGAGTGGAGAAGTCCACTCATGCAGAACCAAACATCAAACAAGGCAAAAAGTGTACCACAGAAGCTGAGAGACTAAAGCTTGATGCGACACAGAATGTATGAGTCCCTACATCATAGCGCAGACAGAGATAGTCACTTGACCGATTTATTGGATACATGGGTCTTATGAGCAAGTGTATTGTGACAGAGCCATCTTCTTTTGAAGAAGTAGTGCAGGAGCCCACATGGGTAGATGCCATGGTGGAGGAGTATGACTCCATTGTCAAAAACAGTGCTTGGGAGATTGTTCCAAGGCCGGTGGGTAAATTAGTTGTAGGATCAAGATGGATCTACAAGGTAAATCAAACTGTTGATGGGAGCGTCGGGAAGTATAAGGCAATATTTGTTGCTTGGGGCTTCTCACAGATCGAGGGGATTGATTATGAAGAAACCTTTGCACCTGTCGCACGGTATTCTTCCATAAGGACCATCCTTTCTCTCTCAACGTAGATGGGTTGGCACATTCATTAGATGGATGTGAAGACTGCGTTCCTTAATGGGATCAATGAGGAAGAGGTGTAGATTGAGCAGCCTGAAGGATTTTAGATCTTTAGTAGCAATTCACATGTGTGCAGGCTTAAAAGAGTGTTGTATGGGCTAAAGCAAGCACCTCGTGCTTGGTACACACAGATCAATAGCTATTTAACTAGACTTGGCTTCACCAAGAGTGAGGCAGATGCAAACCTATACCAAATTGTGGTGGAGGGTAAGATTTTAATCATTGTTCTTTATGTTGATGATTTAATACTAATGGGTGATGAGCAATTGATACACTCATGCAAGGCAGATCTTGTAAGGGAGCTTGAGATGAAGGATTTGGGCCTCCTTCATTATTTACTTGGATTGGAAATATGGCAGTGGGAAGGTGAACTGTTTGCATCTCAAGGCAATTATGCTCAGGAGATACTTGAGAAGTTTCACATGCAAGGCTGCAAGCCTATCGACACTCCTCTTCCAAGAAATTGGAGGAAATAGGATGCTACATCAGCAGAGGTATTGGATGCCATTGTTTATCGATAGCTGGTGGGTTCTCTCATGTGTAGTTAATACAAGACCAGACATATGCTATGCGGTGAACCAGCTTTCACAAGCGATGGTTAAGCCTACCAAGCTCTTTTGGAAGGCAGGAAAGCATGTCCTGAGGTATCTTAGGGGCACATTTAAGTATGGCTTATGGTATAGACAGACGGATGAGGTGAAGTTACATGGCTTCATGGATTCAGATTGGGCAGGAAGCCCAACGGACAGAAAGAGCACATCAGGAGGGGTTTTCAGTATTGTATCTACAATAGTTTCTTATTAAAGTAGGAAGAAAAGATATGTGGCACTCAGTTCAGTAGAAGAAGAATACATGGTAGCAAGTGAATCTGCATGTGAGCTATCTGGATGAGGAAGATCTTGGTTGGTTTGTTCGGTTCACATTTAGATCCTACAGTGATACATTGTGATAATCAGAGTTGCATTAAACTCTCGAATAATCCTTTGTTTCATGATATATCTAAACATATTGATATTCGGTATCATCATATCAGATATTGTGTGCAGCGGAAGATCATGTTGCTTTAATACATTCCTACGGAAGATCAGGATGCAGATATTCTGACGAAGGCACACACTAGGAGAAAATTCGAATACCATAGAGGCAAGATCAAGGTGAAGGATAATCCCTATCTTGTTGAGAGGGAATGTTGAAATTCAACAAGATGATGAGCTTAGTGAAAATCAGTCACCTTCACTAAGTGGGCCCGCAGGCTATTTTTGGGTGTAAGTCTATTTTTAGACTATGTCTATTTTTAGACATGGTGATCATATTTCAGAAGTTGCAGGATGCTATTTGTGGATGGTTGGTCAAGTTGGAAAAATAGATGAAATTATATTTTTATAATTTTGGGCGAAGTCTATTTATAGATCGTCGATATAAAAATAGAAGTGTGATTATAATTAGTTCTTAATAATAATCAGACTCTAAATATCAACTTATTCTCTTGGAGCACTTAATTTCAATGTACATATTTGGAAAATTAGTGGGCTGAAGGAATTACACAATTCCTAGGGTTTACTGGTGGTTCATGCATGGAGGAAACATTTAGAACTAAAGTGGCAAAGTTATGACAGATTTGGAAGAGTAGTTCATGGAGTTGTTATTCAGTTTAACTCTGTTAATGGAGTTAAACTCAATTGAGCTAGTTGTATCTAGTCTAATTGAATGATACACTAGTGAGAGTGGAGTGAATTAATTAGTTAATTAATTTAAAAATAATAACTCACTAATCAACTGAACAAATACAACAGTTAACTATAGTGCATGTCAGTTCCAGTGGAGACCCAGTGGAGAGATAGGTTAAAGGGCAAGATGGACTATCCGTTGTGATTATATGCATTGATTGCACCACACACACATTGGAGTTTCCAATGAGGATTACGCAGTCAAGGAAAGGTAGATTCAAATTCATTCAGGGGTCTTCCTTGTTAGTATGAATCTTTTGTCGAAGTGTACGAAAAAAGACCACTTTAGATATGCATAACTTATAGCCCTGACATCAAATATGGCTTCCAATATCTTTAGATCTGCAGTTAGTTGATCAATACAAGTGCTGCAAAAAACTAGATCTATGCATAAAGAGACATTAAGTAGTAAAAATAAGGTTTTTCTCCATACATCCAATAGACAAGACAAGAACAATGTTTTTTGAAAGAATTTTTGTATTAAGGGCACCTGGGAGGAAAACAAGAAGGTGTTTCCAATTCTCCTCAATGGGATGGGTTCTTGGAAGTCCTCAGCACTTCAGATCTAGTATTTCTCTCTCCTGTTGGTGTAGAAAACCCAGATAAAGATAGAACTCAGAGGGAGCTCATACAACAAATAATGGAAAATATGACAATGATAATGGCTCAAAGTCAGACCAAGAGTTTAGATCCAGAGTGATCTAATAGGAAACAAAAGGTGAAGAATGGTAGGAAAACCCTCCTATTTATAACAAAATATTGGGTCATTCTAGATCTTGGTGCATGATTAAAATAATGTTAACCAAATCTAGATCCACATTTTATGGAATATTTTATTATATTTGTTGGAGGGAAAAAGTATTTGACTTGGGTCAAATCCCTTTATTTGTGAATAATAAATAAATAAATGATTTATTTATCATTTTAAGGAGGTGGTTAAAAGATAATCAAATAAATAATGATTTATTTAATTATTTATGGGTGTTTTAGTCATATTTAACAAGGAATATTATTTAAATAAGATTTAAACAATTATTGCTAGAAAATAATAAGATAAATAAGGATTTATCTAATTAATTTCTTTGTTTTGGGTTAAACATGACCGGGAATAATAATTAAATTATTGTTTAATTAATTATTCCTTGAGGAAAATCAAACAAATATAGGTTTGTTTAATATTTCCTTTTGGGGTTTCCTGTTTAGACCATAAACAACTTAATAAATGTGTTTTATTAAGTTATTTTACATAGTGAAAGCAATTTTACTTAGGGTAAAATTGGTCTTACATGGTGTACTTGGGTCCATCTAATGATAGTAGGTTAGATGACCAAAAAATGGTGTAACAGATTGCCCCCCAGCATGTGAGTGTTAGGAGCAAATCATATGACCGAAGTACGTTGTAAGAACTCAATCACCAGACATCAAAAGGGGAGTCAGAGAGAGAAATGTGAGGTAGACTAATGTGCTGAAGAACTAGACCCTGAGGAGACGAGACTTACAGGTGCAACAAGTCTCTTTTTATGAGAGGGTACTTGTGCTAAAGGCGGCGGGGGAAGCATACCTATGCCCGCCGAGACAAAGTACAAAAGAATAGTGTGTCCAGTAAACAAGGGACCGAACCATAAAGTACAACCGGCATAAACATGAGCCAGATAAAAATACAATGAGGAATCCCACATACATGTTGTGCCTGTGATAACAGCCAGGACTTAAACAATAATATCTGAGTATATGAGATAAAAATAAAACCCAAATGACCCCTATACGCAGGGAAGGGCTCACAAAATCTGATGATATATGTAAATAAAAGAAGCGCTGCAAGTGGCTAAGGCCAACATCATCAAATATATGGAGCTGCATCGAAGGCTGCAAGGAAGAGGTCATCCGGGCATGTGGGGGGCTACCTGCAGGGCCACCCCCTCATGAGGGTTGAGATATCTCACACAAACTTGGGAATCACCAAGAGCTGCTGCTACATCACTGAACCATCATGTATACGGATCTCGATCATGCTGAAAGGAGCTGGAGAAACAATCAAGTCAAAGGGGAAGGAGAGATCCCTTTGCCTGATCCGAGGCACCGAACAAGAGTGGAAGCTGGAACCAAGGTACACCGCCCTCTAGACCTGTCTTCTGGAATGAAGGAGCTGATGTCGGCAGAAGGAGGTCCGCCATAGGTGAGGCAATGAGAGATCCTCAACTAAGGCACGAGAGAAAATAGTATAGCGACTGACAGACTAATACCAATGATGATGATGCAATGGAGGGGACTGAGTAGCGAATGGACGACTTCCCTTGTTAGAGCATAAAGGGCATGAATGACATGGCAGCGACTAACACAATATCATGAGGGATAGGGGACAGTGGGACTGAAGGCCATAATGTGCGACACGAGAGAGGGACCAAGCAATGAAGGATGGAGGACTATAGCAGGGTACAAAGGGACTCGAGATAGACTCCATGAATGAGATGATGCTTCAACTTGGATGCTCTAAAACACGGGCAACTCGATGGTGCTGCCACACAAAAAAGGTCCCATGGGGGACCATGAAAACATGAGTACAAGATGGTATCTCATGACAAAAATTGACACGAACAAAGACAAGTATGGAGGCAAAGTGGTGCCCCATGTACAAGTGTTGTAAGTGAGGAAATTCGATTTTTGGGGGAGGTGAAGTGACCTATCTGGGACAAAATGTGTCCTGGTGAAGTGTTAAAGTACGAAAACGAAAAATATGTTGGCTATCTAAAAGAAAAAACAAGCATTTCAGAAGGGAAATGCTAAGGGTAATATTTCTTAAGATAGAGTGCATTGCGAGGATTAGGAAGGGGATTGCCTTCGAAGTCCTCTAAGAGGTATGTCCCCTTACCGAGATCCTTACTGATGATGTAAGGGCCTAGCCATAAAGAGTCGAACTTCCCATGACCAAGGACATCATGGGCCTGGTCATATACTAGAACAAGGTCGCCTTCGTGAAAAGTACGAGGTTGGACTTTTCTGTCATACTGAGCTTTGGTGCATTTCTTGGCCGCTTCCATGGTTTGAAATGCAACACGACGGTCTTCGAAGGCACGCTCAAGCATGATAAGTCGTTGTTATAGAGGTTGGGTGTCAGGGAGAAGTTCAACGGCCAGATGTAGGGAAGGGATTTCACACTCGATCGGTAAGACTGCCTCCTCTCCAAAAACGAGGTGGAAAGGAGTAAACCCGGTGGCGGTTTTAACAGAAGTTCGATAGGCCCACAAAGCAGGGAAGAGCATAAGATGCCAGTTGGTTTTGTGCTTATTCACCGTTCATTGAAGCATGGTATTGAGGATTTTGTTGACTGCTTCAACTTGGCCATTACCTTGGGGGTAATAGGAGGAGGAATATTGGTTCTCAAAACCCAACAGTGAGGATAGCTCACACCATATCTCATCTTCAAAATGTCGGCCGTGGTCAGAGACAAGTTGTTTCGGAACCCCGAATCGAGCGATAACGTGGTTAAAGAAAAAGAGGGCGACGGTAGTGGCCGTATTGTTAAATGTGGGCATAACCTCGGCCCATTTTGTGAAATAGTCAACCGCCACAATGATATACTTATGGTTACCAGCGGATGGAGGTCGACATTCCATAAAGTCGATGGCCCATTTACAAAAGGGACCAGTTGTGACGACAGGATGGAGGGGAGCTAGGGGAGCTCGTGCCTTAGGGGAAAAATGTTGGCAATTAGGACAGTGTTTGACTGCCTCAATGCAATCACTGAAGAGGGAAGGCCAAAAATACCCAGCGCGCATGACTTTCTGAGTAGTAGCAAGACCGGAGAGGTGGCCACCGCAAGCGTCGCTATGACAGGCATTGAGGAATTGTTCAGCTTTAGCGTGTGTGAGACAACGACGAAGGACAGTATCTATACCGTGACGATAGAGGTCGTCACCGATAAGAAGGTATCAGAGAGCCTGGTGTCGGATACATCGGCGAGCCTCACGATCAAGGTGGAGGGCGAAATTTTGGGTTCGCAAGTAAGTAAGAATATTGCCATACCACGGATCGTCTGAAGTAATGGCGAATAAGTGTTCATCAGGAAAATCATCGTTAATTGGAGGGTCCTGTGTTCCGGTAGGTAATTCAGAAATGAGTTCAGCGAGGGCTAATCCTTTCTTACTTTTTGGTGTGACAAATTCGAGGTCGAATTCCTGAAGGATAACGACCCATCAGGCATACTTCCCAGTGAGGATGCGGTGACTCAATAAGAAAGCCATGGGGTTGGAATTAGTCACAACCTTGGTGGAGCGTGTGAGGATATAATGACGAATTTTTTGGACTGAGAACACGACAGTCAGTGCTAATTTTTCTTCATGCGAGTAGGAAACAGGAGGCCCTACGAGGTTCTTACTGACGTAATAGATCACATGCTCGATACTATTTTCATCTTCCTGGATTAGAACTCCAGCGACCGAATAGGTGGAAGCGGAGATGTACAGGATGAAGTCCCTATCAAAGTCAGGAGGGAAGATCAAGGGAGCGGATGTGAGAGCCTGCTTGAGGGCATCAAAAGACTCATGAGCATAGGTATCCCATACAAACAGGATGTTAGAGCGGAGGAGTCTAAGGAACCCATGTGCGGTGGTGGCATAGTTAGGAACAAACCGGCGAAGAAAATTAGCTTTGCCTTGGAGGCTTTGTAGCTGGCGTAAGGTACGAGGAATGGGAAGTTCAAGAATGGCTTGGACTTTTAACGGGTCAAGAGTGATACCATCTTTGGATACAATGAAGCCTAGGAGACGGCCGGCAGGAACACAGAAGACACATTTCAACGGGTTAAGGCGGATATTATACTTGCGACATCGGAGGAAGACGGTGCACAGATCGTGGAGGTGTTGTGCCCGATGTTTAGAACGTGTAGTGAGGTCGTCTAAATAAGCAAGGATAATATGAGCTAAGTCATGGAAACAATAAGACATGGCCCTTTGAAAAGTGGCGCCGGCGTTTTTAAGGGCGAAAGGCATGACCCGGTAAGAAAAAGTTCCCCATGGACTGATGAACGCGGTTTTAAGCTGGTCAGCAGGATGGATAACGATTTGGTTGTATCCGGAGAAACCATCGATAAAGGATAGAACCTCATGCCCCGCATATTCGTCAATGATTTGGTCAATGAACGGTGTGGGGAAGTTGTCTTTAGGACAAGCTTTGTTCAAGTCGCGAAAGTCCGTGCAGACACGGATGGTGCCTTGTTTCTTGAGGACGAGAACTGGGTTGGATACCCAAGTGGTGTATTCAATGGGGTAAATGAAACCAGCCTGCTTGAGCTTATCGATTTCGGCTTTGATAGCATCACGTCTGGAAGGATTAATGGGTCTCAACTTTTGACAGACTGGGTTGCAATTAGGCCATGTGTCGATATGATGTTCGATGATGGCGGGATCGAGTCCGAGCATTTCGGAGTAGGACCAGGCGAAAACATCGCAGAATTCTTTGAAAATATTAGTGTAAGCTTCAATTTCTTCCGGGGTGCATTGGGTGCTCAAGGTGACATATTCTTCGATTCCTGGTTTGACCGAAATGTCAATTTTAATGGTAAGAGAGATATTGGCCATGTTTCCTTCTTCGAAAGCATCAGGTGCAGGGATGGGATTTTTGAACCAGTCGACTACATGGGGGATGAAGTCTTTGGCTTCCACAGCATATTGGTCATGGGATTGCTGTGGGAGGAAGTATGCGCGATGGTGCATATCATCCTAGGGAAAGTCAGGGTGGGTCATGGCTTCCATAATGTCTTCATCTGACTGGAAGATGGGAAGACTGGAGGAAGGTGGTTCACCCGATGATGTAGCAATACCTGACTGGTCATTTTGTGAAAAAGGGCTCATATGGGAAATGTCGGTAGATCCAAGTTCTACCGAGGTGGAGCCGAGAGTTTTCGTAGGTAGGAGGTTAGGCGAATCAGCTCTCAAGGATGACGATAGGTAAAAGATGGTGGACGAAGGCTCAGTTGTTTCAACGGCTTGAGGGGGAATGTAGATGGGAGTAAGAAGATCCTCTGGGTCCCCTGGGGTAGGACTCGCAACCAAGTGAGAAGGTATCGTGTCATGCGTAGCCTTGAATTGGTGGTACGTGGCTAAGGAGGAACGATACTCATCAAGGTGGGGACAGAGGTGGGTGTAATGGCCATGGAAATCGCACAAAGCACAAGGGTGATTTGTGCGCAAGGTTTTGAGTTTCAGGATAGAATCAGGGATATTGACGTAGACTTCAGGGAGATCAGATTCCGGAAACGTCTCATTGACCAGGGCCTTGAGATGCGGCAATTCAGGACACGTATGGGTGGCGTGACCGACAATATCGCACAAAGCGCACTGGATAGCGCGCTTTGGCGGTCGAGGAGGGGTAGGGTTCGTCGAGGCGGTTTGGTCCTTATTGGCTTTTGTGTCAGTTTTGCCCCCTTTTCGCAATACTTTCGCAATAGGAGATGGTGTTGGCGGAGGTGTGTGAGGCACCGTGGTAGCGGGAGAAGTGAGGGGGTCCGGTTGAACCAGGGTCAAAGTAAGGTAGGGTTTGGGGTGACCAGGTGGGGTAGTGGCTGGAGTGTCAAGGTACCAGACAGGTATACCCAGGGTCAGGTTGGGAAGAGAGAGGGTAGCCATAACAGGTACCAAGTACACTCCAGGGGGGGGATGAAGAACGGTATCTGACCGGAGGGGTAATGGCCGGGCGGAATAGCTCCGAGGTGGTTAAGGCCAGGAGGAACCGATCTAGAAGGATAGAGGGGCTCATGGATAGAAGAGGGGCCAGAAGGAGGAGGGCCGGCGGGCTGAAAAGAATGGATAGGAGAGGGTTGCGGTGGGCGAGGTTGAGGTTGAGGTTGCTGACTAGATGCAGCGCGCTGCGTAAGGGTTGCCCGAGACGATTGCATCATGCAAACATTCGAAAAGCTGGGATCAGAGAGATGAGGAGGAGGGAGACCAGGGAAAGTTCCAAGCAAAGAGGAGTCTTTGTAGACACTGGGAGAGACACTGGTCAAGGAATCGACGGTTTTCTTATTGGCTACAGAAGAGATGGTCATCTTCGGGGAGGTCTGAGACGTTGGCTCATGATAAGTCAACTGGTCGATGGTGACTATCTTTCCATTGTGAGGAAAAGACATCTTGCGAAAAACCACGGATGGGACAGCAGACATGGCATAGGTGTAGCTTCGCCCCAATAGAATGTTGTAGTCTAGAGGGGCATCGATGACTTCGACGTCAACGCAAACAGTCTTGCCTGCAAGGGTGATAGGACAATTACGGAAAAGGCCAATGGGCTGGGAGGCGTGGCCGTCCCACGCTCAGAGGGTGATCATGGAAGGGGCCCACTCAGGAGATCCGAGTTGCTTCCAAACTGAAGCGGACATCACACAGGTAGATGCCCCCTCATCAATTATACACTGAGAAATGTTGGCATTCCGGATTTTAACTGGGATTTGGAAGGCGACGGAAGCAGGAAGAGGAGGATGTTCTGATTGATGGGCGTCGAAAACAATCATTTTGTCATCGGCAGGATCTACAGCACCCACGGCAGATAGCAGAGCCTTCTTTTGGGAAGGGAACGACTGGAGGAGTTCCAATGTGGAAATGGCAGCAGGAGATTGTGCCAAATCATCTACTATGCTATACGAATGAGCAGCTCGACCAGAAGCAGCATTTCAGCGTAATGGTCCTTTAGGAATCTTGGTATGACCCTCAACTTTGGGTTGAGGGATATGTAAGGGACCATTGGATGTCGAAAGAGGCTCTGTAGAACCTGGAGAAGGGGACTCGGGGGCAGACTGAGCAAGAGGCTTGGGGTACTGGCGAGACCGAGTTTGAAGGTTAAGGTCGACGGTGGGGGATGGATCAGAGGTCATCATGAGGATCTGGTAATCAGAGGAACTAGAAGGGGAAGGTTGAGTGGCGACCTATCCATCAGGTGGTTGGGCAGCCACGAATCCTTGCTGGGGGAAAGGATCGGTAAACACAGCTGGTTGAGTAGTGGTCACATTAGGGGGAGCATGAGGGGAGGCATGTTGTCCTTGCAATGTGGCTTGAGACTCCCACATCTGCCACATCTGTGGTAAGAGGGGACAATCGTGGGTGTAATGACCATAAACACCGCAACATGAACAAGGCTTATTGGTGCGAAGAGGCCTGTCTGGCTTGGGTTGAGTGCCCTGTTGCTGGTTAGCAGTGTTAGAGTCAGTACCTTGAGGATTGGGTCCACGAATACCAGGGGTGGATTGATTTGGATTTCCTCTCCGCCTTCTTTGAGAAGAAGGGGGTTAGTCGCGCCCTGCTGTGCAAAGACTCGCCCTGGAGGGGGTTGTAGGTGTTGTTGCGGGGGTGGAGGAGGCAAGGGAGGTGGAAGCGCATATGCTGGAGGAGCTAGTGCACCAGGCTTCAGATAAGGATAATGGTTAGGTTGGGCAACATTGAGGTAAGCAGGAGGTTGGGAAAAAGGATGAGGCATGCCGTATCCTAGATACATGCTACCTGGAGGGGGAAAAGTGCTAGAGGTGCTAGCCCCTCTCGGAGGGAGACCATAGCCCATAGGAGGTTGAGCACATGGATAAGAAAGGGTTCCAACGATACCGTCGGCGGAATGAGATGCCCCCGGGGCGTTAGTGCCACCGGGCCTGGGGAGGTCAGGAAGGACGGTATAAACATAACCAGACTGAGCGTAGATCAGGTCATATTTCAAGGCTACTTGGAGGGCAGCTTCTTCGGTTTGAGGGAAATGGGAGGTGACATCTTTGCCAATGGGAGGTAAGAGAGTGCGAAGGAACCAATCCATATAAACCCAATCTTCGAAGGGGGGAGCTCGACATAAGCTCTGTCTTCTCCGCCATTCCTGGACATGAGTGGAAAGGTGGGTCGAAGAGGTTTGCTTGAAAGAAGTCAAAATCTCTGTACCAGTATCGTATCGGAGAGGGAGCTAGAAATAAGATAAAAAGGCTTGGGAAATGGTCGCAAAGGTGGTATGGGAAGAGGTGGCTTGGTCAACATACCATTTAGAAGCTTCGCCGATAAGCGTGCATTGGAACAACCGAAGACGGATGGAATCATCGGTAATGGAATTGGAGGAACACCACATGTGGAAAGATCGGACATGGTTGGTTGGATCTTCTCCAGCAAGGCCTTCGAACTTAGGGATGTCAGAGGGGAGCTTGGTTGGCATAGCAGGCCAACCAACATCGTGGCGGATAGGGTCATTGATCAACTGATTGAGATTGGGGAGGCTGAGGCCTGCCATGTAAGGGAGCAAAGGTGCAGCCGAGGTAGTTCCTGTGGTGGTTCTGCTAGTAGTAGTCCCGGCATTAGGGCCGGGATTACCGCTAGCGTTAGGCCCTGGACCAGATATAGTGAAGGTGACAGGGGGAGAGCCAGAAGTAAAAGGAGAACCCAATGAATCAGAAGAGGAGTCGGAGTGTGGACTCAGAGGAGGACTACCTCGACGACGGCGGGAAGGAGTAGGTCGACCGACCGGAAACTGAGGGTGAAGGCCAAGAATTCTCTGAGATGTGTGCTTTGTGGGCACAATGGTGACAACACAAACACAGCACGAGGGGAAGAAGAACGACCGACAAAGGAAGGGAGGGGCAGAATCAAGTGATTACAATGTCGAAACAAGGGCAGAAAGGTGTAGTGTCAATTGATTTTAAATTCTTTGCCTGGCGGTGCAAACTAGGCTCTTCTTCGCTTAGGGTGAGTGTGTGGTGTGCGTTAATTTTAATTTTTAAACCCTTTTCGTTTTGAGAGCAAGAGAAAAAATGTGTTGCGTAACTGAAAATAATGCTGCAGAGAACAGTATATAATGCTGAAATAACATAAAATTAACAGCTAATCAATGCATCGATCTAACCCAAAAAGGCGGGGCTCTCAAAACTAGTCTAACAGAGGGAAAAATCTAGTCAAAACACACTAAAAAGAGGCCAATAGATCTAGGGTTGGAAGGGACAGGGATCTAAAGGAGAAATCTACTGAAAAGAGGGGCAGATCACAACCAAGAGACAGAGGCAAGGTGGCTGGAAAAAAGGGGGAAATCAGCAAAAAACAGAAGGGGCAAGGAGGAGGCCCTAAAGGTAGATCCAAAAAAATCTTCAGGAGTTGATTTGAAAGGGAGAGGAGCTAATTAAAAGAGAGCTGAAAAGGAGGTATCAGATCTGGAAAAGGGGGGGCTAAAACTCTGAAAAAACAGACACCTGAAACAGATAAAAAACTCTTCCACCAAAAGTGGAGGGTACTGAAGCCCGAGGGGGCTATGTTCCCACTTAGATGAGCAAAATAGATTAGAAATAGGTCGAAACGGGCTGAGATAGAGGCTGGAAAACCCTGACAGAAGCTTCAGAAAAACCCAGAAAAATTGCAGAAAAATAGCAGAAAAATTGGCACGTTGCAGGTTCTGACCTGTTTTCTGTGCATGGAGGTCCAGGTCATAGTTTCTGGGCTGAAAAGTGCGACCTGAAGCTCCAGGTGTCCCGGCGGTAGATTTCCAGAAAATTTGTCGTCTCAATTGCAGCTGATGTCTGTCACCTGCGCAATGGGGCCAGAAACACGCGGTAGTTAGAAATTTTAATGTTTTAGGGTTTTATAGGTGAAAAACAACATGAAAATAGGAAAAAAAAAAAGCTGAAAAGAAACCCTAGGGTTTGAAGTAGCTGGATATGCAGGAATATAAAAAACGACAGCGGTCGTAATTGAAAACCCGTGTGGAGTCGCCAATTGTTAGTATGAATCTTTTGTCGAAGTGTACGAAAAAATACCACTTTAGCTACGCATAACTTATAGCCCTAACATCAAATATGGCTGCCAATATCTTCAGATCTGCAGTTAGTTGATCAAGACAAGTGTTGCAAAAAACCAGATCTATGCATAGAAAGACATTAAGCAGTAAAATCAAGAGTTTGCTCCATACATCCAATAGACAAGACAAGAACAATATTTTTTGAAAGAATTTTTGTATTAAGGGCACCTGGGAGGAAAACAAGAAGGTGTTTCCAATTCTCCTCAATGGAATGGGTTCTTGGAAGTCCTCAGCACTTCAGATCTAGCATTTCTCTCTCCTGTTGGTGTAGAAAACCCAGACAAAGATAGAACTCAAAGGGAGCTCACACAACAAATGATGAAAAATATGACAATGATAATGGCTCAAAGTCAGACCAAGAGTATAGATCCAGAGTGATCTAATAGGCAACAAAAGGTGAAGAATGGTAGGAAAAACCCTCCTATTTATAACAAAATATTGGGTCATTCTAGATCTTGGTGTATGATTAAAATAACATTAACCAAATCTAGATCCACCTTTTATGGAATATTTTATTATATTTGTTGGAGGGAAAAAGTATTTGACTTGGGTTAAATCCCTTTATTTGTGAATAATAAATAAATAAATGATTTATTTATCATTTTAAGGAAGTGGTTGAAAGATAATCAAATAAATAATGATTTATTTAATTATTTATGGGTGATTTAGTCATATTTAACAAGGAATTAAATAATTATTGCTAGAAAATAATAAGATAAATAAAGATTTATCTAATTAATTTCTTTGTTTTGGGTTAAACATGACTAGGAATAATAATTAAATTATTGTTTAATTAATTATTCCTTGAGGAAAATCAAACAAATATAGGTTTGTCTAATATTTCCTTTTGGGGTTTCCTGTTTAGACCATAAACAACCTAATAAATGTGTTTTATTAAGTTATTTTACATAGTGAAAGCAATTTTACTTAGGGTAAAATTGGTCTTACATGGTGTACCTGGGTCCATCTAATGATAGTAGGTTAGATGACCAAAAAATGGTGTAACATTCCTCAGCAAGGATTGTGCAGTGGAGGTAGGCTATTAGGTGGTAAGAAATCAGTGCATGGATTTGCAGATTTCTTTTGATTAGTGTGTTACGATTGATTGTACTGAGAGCTTAATGTACTAAGCCTTGTATGAGATTGTTACATGATCTCCATGATACATAATATATGATAGTTGGGGTTTTGTAATGTTCCAAATTTTTATGGAACATTAATTTTTGTTAATTTTATATAGGAGATGAATAAAATGGGTAGGGGACCCATTATTTGCATGATTAGAGAATAAAAATCCTCTAAGTATGAAAGAGGAGCATGTTGGAGCTGGATTTCACACCTCCATGTGTGAAAGGAGGTTTTTGCATAAAGGCTAGGCCAAGGTTGACCAAGTCAAACTGCGTTGGCATGAGTTGGAAAGCACTAAGTGGGACAACGTAGGAGGGAAGCTTCTAGAGGAAGGGAAACCCTAATTTGAAGTAGGGTCCATGGAGGGAAGCTCGCTTGTTTAAAAGAGGAGCAAGGTAGCCATTGAGATTATCTTTGATCATTTTTACATTGAGTCTTAGAGACTTGTTGCTGCCTCTTGCTGTTCAGCAGCGCTGCAGTGCCTTCGGGCACGAGGGAGTCCTGTTTAGGAATTCCTCTTCTTCTTGAGTAGCTCATGAAGGATTTCACTCCATTCCCCATATTCAAGCATTACGGCCATAGCTTTAGTCATCTACATCAGCACAATTTCTGTAGCAGATATTGTTCAGTGTTGCTAGGTGTTGCTGGGGAGGTTTACAGACACCATCTAGAGCTAGTTTTCCAGTGGAAGGATGTTCCATCCTTTGGAAGATCAGAAAAGGGGGTTTATGAGTAGATCCCATCATCTTTGGCATCAGGCCAACCACATTCCATCACTGGCAGCGTAGTCCCTCTCTTAGACAACGTTCTTCTTGGTGACTATTTGCTGTGAGGGATTGACAGTCACTTGGAGGGGAAGTCTTGGGTGAAAGGATCAACCTTTCACTTCAGATTTTAATTAGAGGAGAGTTATTCATTTGTTTCAGCCATTTCAGCCTTCTCCATGTACTTCCATCTTTTGAGTTGCAGTTGCTACTGCAGCTCTGGAATTTATGTATTATAGCATTTTTGTATAGATTTCAGCCAATCCTCTTAAAGGATTGACGTTATGTATTTTCAGGGGTTGAGATCTTGCTCCCCCTTCTTATTTGAGCCCACATTGACATATATTTGTACTTTCATTATTTATGCAGCAGTTCCTCTCTATAACTGCGCAGTCATGGCCTGGGGCTTTATTTATGCAGCAGTGTATTTCACATTTTCATGTATAGGTTTCTTGAGTCTTCTAGTGCCTTGCTTGAGTGATCATTCCCTCAAGGATTTGTATTCTTATTTGCTGATATGTCTTAATATTATGGCCATTGGATTATCTGACATTTCATGTATATATGAATAATTGTTATTTCCATTTTGATGTATTGTTTATTTCTGTAGCTTCAATGTTGGGGTTATCTTAGAGATTCCCAATCTTATTGTGCTTCCCTCTTGGGGATATTGTCCCTTGACAATCACTTTATAGATAGAGTCTGCTAGTGGGCCAGGTAACCTCTAGAGCTCATCCTTTGTTCAAAGGTGAAAAATCCAGTAAATGCCCCTGCAGTCTATCTCTAGAATAGATTTTCTTTGTCGATTGACAATGTTTCTGAAAATGGAACATTACAGTGGTATCGGAGCATTGAACTTGGAATAGCCTGTGAGTTCGATTTTAGAGGAAAATGATGAAGAAGATGAGACTGATCTCATATATTTTTTGAATAAAGAAGAGACTCCCTGAGGAGGAGGATAATAAAAGGGGAGAAGAGGAAGGTCCATGCACTTCCTATTCTCTTGAAGACCGGCATGGGAGATGCTTGGATTTTCAGATATTAAGCAAGTACCTGGGTGACTATAAACCCCATTCTGCAGCATTCAGGGGAGCTACAGCATTCCCACAGTATATTCAGTAGATGGAGGAAATAAGGCCCTGTGGAAAAGGAGAAATCAGAGGAAATAGGCTTCTATTGTCTACATTTGATGGGGTTACTTCAGCTAGAGCTTGGGAGAAGAAACTGGAGGAATTTTTGTTGCTACATCCAATGGAAGAGAAAGAAGCAGTGGAGATGGAAGCATTGCACATGAAGGAGGAAACCTTTTTTTGGTGGTTCAAACCCTTGGTCCATTCAGGGGTGAGTTCTTTTGCAGATTTTTCTCAAGGGTTGATCACAACTTTTGATGAAGAAAGAACAAAGGAAGAGAAGCTCACACCACCATGGGAGGAGGATTGCACCAACACTGCTACAACTTTGAAGGAGCAACCTTCAACATCTAAGATGAAGAAGCCATTAGAGGAAAATCCATTACAGCCACACAAGAAGGTCCCAAGATCCACCAAGGTATGAGCAAAGTTCCACATTTTACTTCAGCAATTAATCTTAAGGATGGTGGAATTTCATATGAAGAGGTCTAAGGATCAAATCACATGGCCACTTTAGGGCTTCATAATTGCATTGTGATGTGCAAAGGGTTCAAAGAGAAGATGAACCCTCATCCTCATACATATTTGATGAGTTTCATTTAGCCTTTGAGGTGGGAGTGTGAACTTTTGGAGGATGAAGTAAACCATGACACCTCCATGGAGAATCATGAAACAAATTGTGAACTGGAGGAAGAGATAGTTGTTACACCATTGAAGGGATTAGCAGCGTTGTTGAACATGGGTCGAGAGGAGACATCACCTCCATAACATTCGGATCCTCATAGATCCAACATAGCCATGGGAGAGAGGACTTTCCTAAGAGGTCTCCAAGGAGCTGCATTTCAAACTCTCATGAAATGAAAAAAGCAAGAATTGGTTTGGGAGAATGGTAGCCCTCAAGGGAGGAGTACCAAAGAAGAGGAGAAGTGGTAGGGTGTTTACATCATTGGGTAGCAAGGAGAAGGGATACATATTTCTGATATGAAATATATATCAGTCATGATACCTTCATCACATGTGTCATATGGTGTAAGCATGAGGATGTAGCAAGCACTTGAGTTGCTTGGGATTGATGGGAGAGAGCAAAAGCAGATTTGCTCTCATATGATTGATGGTGTTGCAG
Source organism: Pinus albicaulis (assembly GCA_034641835.2). NCBI lineage: Eukaryota > Viridiplantae > Streptophyta > Pinopsida > Pinales > Pinaceae > Pinus > Pinus albicaulis. Next base: position 957,202,019 of record CM076569.1, on the reverse strand, counting down.
GAGTAGAGGAGGGAATTATCATAGTTCAAGGGGATCACTCCTTAGCTGGGTTTGATTGGGAGGCATTTCCCTCTTGGGAGAAGCTTCATATTTGCAGCAGCATCACCATATTTTTTCTTGACAAGGAGCATGTCAAGGAACAAAGATTGGCATGGATAGGAGCCTTTTTGCATGAGCTCACAACGTTGTCATTTTGGAGGAGGATCACATGCATAGATCCATATATGAACTCACTTCTAGCCTATGGTAAGAGTCTTGAGTGTACCTCTGCTGATTTAGATACTCTTATCATTATGATGCAGTGCAGGGCTTCTCAAAGGGGCAGATTTTTCATGTTGCTCCATGAACAAAATTGGGCCAAACCATGTGATGGAGACAACCATCTTCTATATGGCCTTGGGAAAGCGTTACCTTCCATGTATGTTCAAAATTTATATTCAGCTATTTACCTTTCATTATCAGATGTTATAACATACATTTTTTATTCATGAGCTAAAAAACAACTTTCCATATCATTTCTTAGAGCAGCAGTTTGGGAAACTGCGTTGTGACCACTTGGGAGACTGTTGGTACATATTTTCACAACACGAAACCTTCAGTAATTACCTCATTTTATTGCATAGTATGATCTCCTTGACTGATATTTCTGTTATCTCAGTGAAGTACATGATTAGAGAAGAGACACATGGGATGAATGTGTCCTTGATGAGGGAGGACTCCCATATTTTCTGCATTACATGTTTTAATGGGAAGATGAGAGGAGACATGGCCACCACAACCATATATTTTCTTTCTCTTGAGGAGGGCCATGAGTATGATGATGACATACATCCATTGTTTATATTTGGGCATGTATTGGATTTTGTATTGCTGGTTCACTCATCTATTTACTGTTCAGTAGTAGAGGTGATATTTTTGTACAGTACTTGCCATGCTATTTTTTGCAGCTACAGTGGGTGTGATTGCATTGTAACCCTATGAGACATTGTTTGTACCTTTCTGCACATGGTATCACCTATAGCAAACATGTCATGGGGTATCCTGTGATGACCATGTCCTATTCATCATGGGTGAAATGTCTTGGAGCAGCTCATTCTTCATTGATGGAGGAGAAATCCTTGAAGGATTGCTCTTCATTTTGCCACTTGAGGGAAATATTTTTGCAGCCCGGGATCATCATACACTCCACACTTGTCATAATTGGGGAAGAGGACAGCATGGGGCAAGTTATAGTGCTTTCCATGATCAAACTTCAACCCACCTTCATTTCTGGAGCTCAAGGTGGAGGGAGATTTTCCATGAGTTTCCTTGTTGGGAGGCAGATTATTTCTTATGATTGATGGCTTGAGGATGGGATATTCATATGGGGATGATAAGTCCCATTATATATCTGTTGGCCAGATAAATTGATCTTGCGGACAAGATAAATCTCCCTAGTGTCAAAAGACAATCTAGCAACAAACGAACAACTAAGTTTGTCTTTCTCTAAATATATTCGTTTTACAAATAAATTCTATGAAGGTGTCGATCCTACCTTAAATACAAATGCTTATTTTCGGTCGTAATGCTTCCGTCACATCAATAATCCTTCCATCGCAACAAGAGTTCTTTCGTCACAACAATAATTATTCCGTCGCAACAAGAGTTCTTTCGTCGCAACAATAATCCTTCTGTCGCAACAAGAGTTCTTTCGTCACAAGAAAGTGTCATCTTTCGTCGCAACAAAGTGTCATCTTTCGTCGACCTGCAATCAAAAACAAGAAAATATTAAATAGCACCTGTATAAAAAATAATTATAAAACATACCTATCATAGTGATCAAGGAATCTATGAAATAAACGATCAAATGAAAACTTATTGAAATAAACAATCGAACGACAATTTATTGAGAAAAGCAAAACTTGATTGTATTAATCTTAAAATAACAGAAGAACCTTACAACCTTAGCCTTGATGTTGAACGGGCCTTCCTGGGGTTCGAAGTAGGAGTCTCCTCTACTTTGATAAGTCTTACACTCTTCCTCCAGGAGCACATAGAGGTATGTGATCTTTCCTCTCAAAAGCTTAGCAAGAAGAAGTCTAAATCTCAACAGCAATTCAACTCAATCACACACTAAAGCTTGAACTCCCTTTGAGGCTACCCAATGCCTCCTTTTATAGAGTATATGAGGAGGTTAGGGTTCCACCTATGAAGGGATAGAATCCTCCTTCAAAGGGATAGGATCCTCATATCAAGGGATTAGTTACTTAAGGTGTGGGATACATGCACCTTACTAAAGCGTACTCATCCCAAAAAATTCTCATCTAGAAGCTTTTAGAATTGACCTAAAATCAACTTTTTAAATTTTGTTTCTTGATTTTTTTACTTTGAGAAGGGTAAGCAGTCATTACAAGGGAAAATTGCATTCTGGAACGCAGGTAAGAAGTGTATTACCTGCGTACCCAAGCTAGGAACGCAGGAAGGCTTTATGTTACCTGCATATCCAGGGCTTTGGTGTTTTTTAGGGTTTTTCTCCTATTTTTAGGGCTTGACATGAGGAGTAGAGGTTGTAAGACTTGCAGAGGATGTAAGTATGAGTGACAATGAGCTCATCTAGTCAGCAAAATGTTAGGGTGACAGTTTTTAGTGCAACAGATTTCCCCCTAAAGTGCGAAGTTTGGAATAGATGAAAATGAAGTCTATCATATATGAAGAGTGAAGTACTTTATCATTTCAAGGATCATCCTGTGGACCACCCAGTCGGAACCTGTAAAAAAATTCAATGCAAAATATATATATGTAATCATATCATCGTTGAGGTAGGCATTCCCATACTCAGATCAAAACTAACTAGAAAACTGATTTAAACTATTCTGATACAGGAATGATTTTCAATACATCAAAAGTATAGACGTGTGTAGAGACAGTATGGACACAGCCATATATTTATGAATAGTCCACTGTATAAATGAATAAAAAAATTCCTTGCAGCTTGGATGGTAGAAACTAGATCCAGGGTCTTGATTTTCATTTCTCGAACCAGTACGATTCTATCCATGTGAATAAATGTGTTAAAGTCGAACATGGTAGAAACCACTTGATTACCAGTCAATGATGTAAACTGTTAACAAGTGTGAGAGTAACCACCAGTAATATCAATGGCTCTCAAAGTACTCAGTACAATCCATGAAATGTGAATGAATGAGCTGAAGTCAAACATGTCACAGAATCATTTGATCGAAGGTCAATGATGCTGTTAGGGTCCCATGATTTGGCTGATTGGCAAGCCAAATGACAGTGTAACATCAAACCAATCTTTGGAGCCCAAGGACCTAGCCTTCCTGGACTCAGAGAGGGCTCTCTCTATTTGTGTAAGGGATATCTGTGTGTTTGCTTATTGTGTTCTGATTTTAGGCTAGTTATGAAGTAGGTTTTTTGGTTTTGGTTTTTAGATTGTGAGGGATGAAACTGATCAAACATATAAGATAGGTAAAAAGATGTCAGATCAACTGGGATATGGGGTTGAAGAGGTCAAGAAAGCTATCAGATGGTGATACAAGGTTGTTGAAGGGCCTATTTGATTCGAGGTAAAATGGATCTTTGGGCAAAATGGAGTAAGATGGACATCAAGTTTGTGAATAACAAAGGATTTCAAGCACAAATAGTTTAAAAGTTGACATAAACATGGTAGGGCAAACCATTAATCATGATAAATGTAACTTTAAGCTAATCAATGCATAGAAATAAACATTCAAGCCATGCATAGAGATATATAACTCTCTAACTTTAGGAAATGGCTTTCAAACTTTGGGGAAATACATTTAAGATAGACAAACAACTCAAATCACTATGTCAGAACGCCTAAACACAATACTTCAAGCTATTGGGCACTTTTAAAACAAGACTGCATAGTCTTAGGCAAAGGGCAAGATCAGAACAAGACCTCCTTGGTTCAACAAATGACAATCTAATCAGTCAAAGAAAAATTTCATAGATGGAGCTATGGCTAGCCATGAGTAAGCAGGGAATACCATAAATCATACTTAGTATGCATAAAACCATGAATGAAACAAGCAACAATATCCTTAAGTTATTAAAGAGCAATCAAGAATTCTTTAATGTGACTAAGAATAAAGAAAACATGGAAGCTATGAAGAAACAGGAAATTTGAGGTGCCTCCAAGGGCATGTCTCAAATTGTTTTCTCTACTGTCCTATAGCAAGCAAGAGCATGGATTTATGAATGAAAACTAGGAAATAAAATAGAGAGAGAGACACTATACCATTCTACGAAGTCATGGAATCCAACAACAATCATCTTTCATCATCCAAGAACATCCAAGGAACTATCAAAAAACATGAGACAAGTATTTCTTCCAAAGCTTATATGACCATATATTTCTTCTATTCATCAATTTTAGCCTTGTTTACAATGAAAGCCTTTGGAATATATAGGCCAAAGTGAGGAAAACCTCTTAGCTCAACTTGCAATCTCATTGGCCTATCCAAAATATCTTATTTTGTCCTTGAGGCTTTGCAAAGCCCAAGGCACAAAATATCTAATAAAATATCTAAAAAATTCTAAAAGAGGGAAATAAATTTAATTTTCATAACTTATCATGTACAAAAATAGCTAAACGCACATGAGGAAAGGTCAATTTTGAAAGGTTCAATTTTTACAAAAATACTCAAAAAATACATCAGCAAAAGGTCCCTTAACTTTCCGGCAACCTTTGGAGGCCTTCTCCATGTCGAAACGAGGCTCATGATAGCTCGTTGGAAAGCCCTAAGTGTATAATTTTTGAAAATGTTTAGGTTTCTCCAAAATTACCACTGGAAGTCCTCCAAAAATAGTCCTGTGTGTAAAAACCCAAAAAATAAGCCTTGCTGATAAATGGGGCAGAGTGTAGAAAAAGCGAGTGTTTTTCACCATTTTGGGGGAGCGAAAGATCTTCAATTGTTCTGAAAATCGCTGAGTATGTGCCCCTGAAAATATGGCATCCAATGATACCATTCTCATCCTTTGATGATTACCCAAAATGAACTAGCGATGCCCATGAGTTTTGGACAAAAAGCCAAAAATGAAAAAAAACCAAAATATGTCGAATTTCGCCCAAACTTGGCGAGCATGACCCTCAAGGGTTTTCATCAACATTTTGTGAAGAAAAGGCCAAAATTTGGAGCCTTGAGGTGTCTTTCCTCAATTTTGGTGCCAGGTGCTTCCCTTTAGCCTCCTTGAGTTTGTCTTGAGTAGCCTTCAACTTCCGCCGGGCAAACTGATTGAGCTTTTTATAATGCCAAATCATCCTCCGTTGAAGGTCCAAGTCTCGGTTTGCCTTCTCCAATTTCTTCTCCAAGTGATCATTAACCCTCTCAAGCCATGCTTCCCAATTTTTCTCTATCTCTTGTTCAAACAATGCAGTGAGAGGGGTAGATTGGAGAAGGGCATCCTCTTCTTCTTTTTGTTTCTCAAGGGCCCTTTTTAACCCCATGGTTCATGGCCTCTTTCGTCTAGGCTAATCTTCGCTTTCACTTTCCTCGAACTCACCCATGAGTTCTTCCAACCTCACTTGTGCTTTGGAGGCCTCCTTCTTGTATTTGATTGCTCGTGTCTCATAAATAGCCATATGGACACTCATCTGCTTGTTTTGAACTTGCAAAAAGTGATTGAAGTTCCTAGCTCTATGAAGATCAACCCTCAGGGCATCAATTTGGCTTTCTCTATGGATCAAGAGATTTTCTAGGATCCAGGCTTCATTATCACTATCATCACTTTGAATTTGGATGATGTCGAATTCCCTTTCTTTTTCATGACTGCTCTCTTCCTTTCCCTTCCCTTTGCTTTGGGTGGCTCTTCTAGTACTCTTCCTCTTGGGAAATTTTCCCTTGCTTCAGAGGGCCTTAGTCACATTTTGAGTTACAACTCTAGGCACCATTTTCTTTGCTGTCCAGGGCTTGGCGACTTTCGGAGAAGAGAACCTGGCCCCTTGCCTAGGAGAGGCAGCTAGCACATGCTCCATGAGCTCTTTACCATTGTCACTTTGCCCTTCATTTTTGCCAATGTCTTGGATTTCTTCATGGATGCCTAGGCTGTTTTTTTGCATTGCTCTTTGAGGGTTGTCCTCCTCACTGTTTTGCATATGTTTATCATGCTGCCCCTCTTCTTCTTGAGGTTGTTGTTCCTTTTTATGAGGCTAATGTCCCTCATCCTGTAGCTGTTTTGTAACATGTTGTGGCTATTGTGTATCATGTTGTGGCTGCCCCTGTTCAACATCTTTTGGCTGCCCCTGTTCATCACCTTTTGGCTGCCCCTGTTCATCACCTTCATGCTGCTCCTGTTCATCACCTTCATGCCCTTGATGTTCTGTCTCAATGTGATGCTTCTCATCCGTACTTTCTTCTCCATCCCCTTGCAGTTGCTCATCATCACTTTCCTCTTCCTGCTCATGTCCTTCTTCTTCATCATTGTCATGATCTTCTCCTTCTTCAGGCTCCTTTGTTTGTTCTATGGTAAACTTGAGCTTTTTGGGAATAGGTCTGCTAGAAGAAGGCAAAGGATGGTGAGTAGGAGGTGTAGGGGATGTATGAACTGGAGGGACAGTAGATAAATCCGGATGGGTGATGAAAGTATCCCAAGAGACCTCCCTCTTTTCAAGCTGATGAAGAATGATGACTTTGATGAGAGAGTGATGGAAGAGGCAGGCTGTTTGCTGTGAAGGAGGCTTCTTCTGAACAGTGGAGGCCATTTTCTCAATGCTCCTGTGTAAGAAGAAAGGAAGATTTAACAATTTGGCCCTAGTGAAATTCATGAGAAGTCAAATGTGATAGGCATAGACTCGGGAGAATCTTCCCTCACAAGTGAAGTATTTCATGATGATCTTCATGAGGGGGGCGTAGCTAGTCAAAAGATATGAGAAGGGGAAAATGGCAGGACATCAATCTTTGTGCTTAGGCTTTAGAAAGGGCTTGTAATCTTCTGAGTCCAGGTGGCTTTGTTTAAACCACTTCTCCCCAATATAAGGGATTTTAGTGGCCTTGGAGATGGACCTTGGAGAGAAATTGAAGTCTAGGCCTGCCAACTAGAAATGCTTGTCTTGAAACCTCAAAGCGCAAAGATGTTTCGAAGGAGAAAAGCTCTTCACCTCTTGCACTCTTTGGAAAAAATATAAACACCCAACCTCATGAAAATTGAACAAGACTGATGGGTGGGCATTCACCTCTTCAGTGGAAACAGGCTCAAATCTCTTATGCAAGCCACTCCTACTATCCTGCCTGGGAGGCATATTGTTTTGAATGCTCTCTGCAACACCAAGCTGCCCCAAATGGCTTTTGAAATGCTTTCTCAAACACAACTCTATCCTCTTTGTTTGTCACTGTTTGACTAAGGCGAAATTCCTCAAATGTTGTGTGAAATGGTTCCTTAATATCAGCTCTCTGCTCCTTACAAATCACTGCTTGTCCTCCTTCGTATGCCAATCAAAAAATAGTTATAATAACAAGCACATAGTCAAACAAAAAGGTACACACAGTCAAATGATCACTGTGTTTGGGTAATGTCACAAAGCTTTTCTGTGTTTTTGGTATAAGCAAGACAACCTTGTAGAAAAAAAACATCCCTCCCAATCAAAAACACTTCTCTTGTACTTCACTGTTTCACATACACAGGTAGACAAAACACCTTTAGACTGAGTTAAAAGATTTTTCACCACAATTTGTTTTATGGGACCAAAAGAAGGCAGCAATAGTCTCACTGTTTCACTTATTCAAAAGGAGACATTCTCTGAAGGTGACAAGGCATTCGAACCAAGACTACTGCTTTCAACATAGGCTTATTTATGTCACCTCACCATCACTGTGCTTTCCTTAAAACCACTGCTTTACCTTCTAACAATGTTTTCACCACACACTTGGCTGACAGAGGTTTGCTTTGCCCTATCATAGTTAGGGCACCTCCAACAATTTGACAAAACCTCTACTACTATGTATATTTTGACTTGCAGGTAGTGTTATGTTTTAGCACTGTTTAGGCCTTTAGACACCAATATAAACACACCACTTTTATTATGTCAATCTTGGGCAATCATAGCCACAGCAAACTCAGATTTTAAATAGAAAATTCAACCCTCCTTACCACTAGTTTCTTCACTACATATAGCTGACAGAGTTTATGGTTTATCACAGATTTTGAGGGTAGATTTAGGTTCTTTGAAACAAAAATGACCACTCAACTTTCATCCCACTGTAACAATATTATTCAAGCTATTTACCCCAACACACCTTGATTTATACCAAGAGTTTCATTTTTTTTCATCACCATTTAGCAGCTCGAATATATCAAGGGGGTAAAAGAAAATACCTTAAAGATAGATGACAGCCTTTGTTGAAGAGCTTGAGCAGCTTTCAGAGCTTGTTAGAGGCGTTTTGTTTGTTAAAACATGCGTGGCACGTTCAAAAGGGTAAGCGCCGCGCAACAAACAGGGTGTCGGGTTGATGATGGGCAGTCGTGACCGGTACCTAAAGGCACTCCGCGCGCCACTACAGGTGCGCCATGCAGACGTTATCGCGTTGTGTAAATTAACTCCTGAACACACTGCGCGTTTTTCCAGGCGCGCCGCGCAGTCCAAAAACTTCAAACTCTGTGATTTTTGCTCAAGAAATCCTTGTCTCGGTCAGGGAGCAGCTTAGGGGAGTATTTCTCATGCTTTGAATTTGCAAAATAGCCTTTGCAATGGTCAATCTACTCCTTATATTTGAAAAAATCAATAACCCTTTGAAGTGCTTTATGAAGGTTTGGAAAAGTTTGAAAAGACCTTTGGGTTGAAACGAAAACATGAAGCTCATGGCTCTTTTTTTTTTAAAACATAACCGAGACTCATTTTCCAGTTTCAAATAAAAGACATTGTGGCAAGAACCACTTCCTTCATAGGCCTGACCCTTTTTTGAAGTAAAGCAACCTTTTTAAGAATTAAAAACTTTCACTATCTCTCACTGAGGAATGAAACATTGTTTCCCTTTTGATATCCATACTGTGTAAAGAAATTCTGCTCCAAGCCACGTGAATGACTGTAGATGTTCCTTTTAAATGATACTGCCTTTTTCACTGGGGGAAAAACTTAGCTGTAATTTCCATATCCCTTTTCCACCTCTTGTCTTTGTGTTGCTCATTTGCTTTCACTTTTGACAAGTTTGAAAAAGGTCTTTATGAATAGAAAGAGAAACACCTTTTGAATATCAACATCACTTAGTGCCTTTCTCATTAAAAACGACACCTGTAGAAAGACACATTGTGTTATGTGAGGTTTTCTTTGACATTTTGTAAGGAGGTAGCTTCACCCTTTTGAAACTTAAACTGACAGTGTCTGCTCCTGATGCTTTGGAGGTGGTCATGCTCATTGTGAAACTGATTGAGATGGCAGGTGCTGTTTGAGCTTCTCTTTTAACTCTGGGTGAAAAAAATGATTTGAAACTGTAAGTGAAAATCCTGTTTACAAAAGGTCTCCATCACCAAAGCCACTAACCTACCTTAGATTGACAAAATAATCTAGTCTTCAACTTTAAGGAGATAAAACATGGGATGATGAACCGAGGTTTGAAATGTGAACATGGGAAAGTTGTCCCTTTGTTTCTTCTGTGAAGGAGGTCTGCAAGAAACATGAATTTTCATTCATTTCACCCTTTTTGAGAGCAGTCCCTTTTGGAATCTTTTCCATATGCATTAATTGCTTTTCATCCTCAAACAATGGTGAGCCCCTTTACTTTGTTTATGAAGGAGGCCTTTTTTGACAAATGCCTGGTTTCCTTTCAACCTCTGTTTCAACCCAATGAAGAATGTTTGATGAACATACTGATAGTGGTTTCCTTTATACTTGATGGCAGAAGTCAGTTTGAGACCAAGATTGTCTGACCCCTTTGGCCATCTTCTTAACAATATTTCTTCATTGATAATCAACCTATTAGCTTCACGTTGTATTTCAATAGCAGTGAAACTTATGCAAAAAAATTTTAAAAGCATCACTGCTTTGCCTCTGCCTTTAACATCATTTTTATTTAGAAACCTTCAATTTTCTTCCACTGTACCTAAAATTTTCCTTTTCAGTTAGTGAAAAACTTAAATACAAACTTTATCCCTGGCCCTCTGCTTATAGATGAAGGAGGCTTTCTTAGTCTTCAACCCTCTGCTTATAAAATGAAGGAGGTTTTCTCAGTCCTCAACCCTCTGCTTATAAAATGAAGGAGGTTTTTCTCAGTGATGCCATTTCATCAGCTTTAACAGTGTTACTTTTCCTTTTACTTCCTTTTCATGCTTGAGAAAATGAAGAATGACAAATTGATAATAGTCAAGATGGGCACTTCTCTGAGACATGTAATTCTTCTCTTCAAATATCTCTGTGCCTCTTTAGACATCACAAGTAGTTTGGTTAGTATTTGCAAAGCACTTCTTGTCATTCATAATTTACTAACCTTTGACTGTGATCGCAGGAGCTTAATGAAACAACTCTCTACCCTGTAGCTGCATCCCAGGCTCAAAATCACATGAGAAGCAGTTGTCTTCTCATGTTGAGCCAAATATTGTCTTCTGGGATGCTGGTACACTTCTGCTCTTTAAAGATCCATTGAAACACTATAAAACCACCTAATATCAGTTTGACCTAGGGCATGTGCATTGCTAAGACTTTAGGGCTTGTTAGTGGCGCAACTTAAGGGTGTAACCAACTGTATTTGCAGAATGGGAAGGTTTGTTATGACTGGTCTTTAGTAGATAGAGGTTCTTTGGCTTTAGGATAGTTTGCCAAGGGAGAAATGCCTAAAGTGCCACTACCTAACTTAGGGGAGAATTTTTTGACAGATTTGGATTGTTTTCTTTAGAGTTGATGGACAAGCTAGTAGGGCTGAGGCTAGATAGGGCTTGATAATGAGGTTTCATCTCGTCATGGGCGAATTGAAAAGTTAGGAGGGCAAAAAATGTTTATGGGTGTTTTCCAGTTGGAAAATTTGACAATTTTTTAGATCAGATGCTAGAAATCTTGGTTGTTAATAGTTATAACTAGTAATCACCAACAAGTGAAAAATACTGATGACTAATAGTGGCTCCATTTGGGGAGGGAAACTCCTTTTCAGGAGGTGTCCAGAATTTCAGATCTTTGGCTTATGGAGACCAGTGCCTTATCATTGGCGCAAATTTCATTCTTCCTTGATGCTATTTCTGAATTATATTGATAGCATGATTAGCATCAATGATATTTCTACCTACCCCACTATCTTTCCTAACATTTTTTCTTCCTTTGGGTGCATTTGGACTAGCAACCCTTTGACAATATATATTTTATTCAAAAAATGAACCTATCTAGTTCTACACTTATATTTTCCGGGAGTTCAGATTAAGCTAATGAACTCCTTCATTACGCTTACGCTACCTATGCTAGATCAACTGTCAAGGTTAAGTTGTTTGACATGATTTTGTTCTCTAATCTAAAACATGAAATTGAAAAATGATCAAATCAGGGTTAGATAGTCTGATTTGTCATGTACTTGTGGCACGAAAAACAGGCTGCACACAACTATTATTTTGCAAAAAATGAAATTTAGAAAAACGGGGCTAGGATGCACAATTTTTTTCTCATCCCCGCTTCCCTCTTTGGTTCTGTTTTGAGCATGTGGAACCAGTATCTTTTCCTAATCTACTCTCTTTGATAAGTCAAGCTTACACAATGTTGACCATCTTTTCCACTCACTAACTTATCAGCAAATAAATTTAAAACATGTTCAGCTATGATTAGGCTAGATAACTAAACAAGAAATTTGAGCACTAGTAGTGGCATTTAGACTTGCGCGCTTTCTGAATGACTATTTTTTTGAACATGGGGCCTTCTTTCTATTTTTCAAACCGCCCTCTTTTCTATCTTTCTATTGTTTTTGAATTTTCTGTTTTTATCTATTTTTCAAACAATGGTATGTACAATGATTTAAAATGTTTTAAAATTGGAGCTCTTGACAAAAATAATGTTTTAATGTCCTGTCATTCACAGGACCTCCAAAAGTTTCAGTCCCATCAAGTTCTTGCAGAAAAAAGGCATTGTTTCCGCTAATTGAGATGATGATGAAAGGCCCCTTGCATAAGTTTTAAAACTTACCATGTTTACCTTTGTCTTCCCTTCTAGAATCTCATTTTATCACTTTGTCCCCAATTTGAAAATCATTTTCCTTGGCCCTTCTTTCAAAAATCTGTTTGATTTTATCTTGCGCTAACTGAGCCTTTTGGTAAACTTCTTCTCTTGTTTGCTGTAAATGGATAGTTTGATTTACCCTCCTTTTCGTGTCATTTTATTCTATTTGAAATTCCTGCAATAACTTCATTACTGGGACCCCTAAAGGTTTTGGGAAAATGGCATCTATGCCATAAACTAGTTGGTAGGGAGACATACCTATGGATTTTTTGGTGGTCAGTCTATCAACCCATAGTGCGTGTACTAGTTTTCCGTGCCATGCCTTTTGATTTTGTTCCAGAAGTTTCTTGATGATGTTCACTAGGATTTTGTTAGAGGACTCGGCTAAACCATTACCTTGAGGGAAATAAGCTGTGGAATGTTCTAATGAAATGTGATATATGTAACAGAAGTCAACCATTATTTTGAAGGAGAATGTAGCGGCGTTATCAGTAATGATCTTTCTAGGACAACCAAATCTAGATAGGATATTGGTTTCTAGGAACTTGATGATGACTGAATCGGTGGCATTTCTAGAAGGTATGGCTTCTATCCATTTGGTAAAGTAATCAGTGGCTGTAAGGATCCACTTACGTTGAGCGGATAAGGAAGGGTGAATTTCCCCAATAAAATATAGACCCCACTGCTGGAAGGGTCCTTTGACTACGATGGGGTGTAAGGGCAAAGGTAAAATATTTTTCTTGCCATCAAAAATTTGACACTTATGGCATGTCATAACTAGTTTATGAGTGTCAGGAAATAAAGTAGGCCAATAATAACCAGCTCTAAGGATTTTTTTCGCTGTAGTTTTCTAGTAGAGATGGCCTCCACATTCCCCTTCATGCAATTCGTGCATAATTTTCTCTGCATCAGACTCGAGAAAACATTTAAGCAGCATACCAGTGGGATTTTTCCAATAAAGAAGACCATCTATAATGCAAAAATTTAAAAACTTTTGTTTAAGAAATCTTGCTTTTTTCTTTGATAAAGTTGGAGGAGCATTTAGATAAAATAATACATAAATAATATCTACATACCAAGGTGAATTTAAAACATTTTTTCAACATGAGGGGCTGTGCATTCTTCCTGTTCTTCTAAGGTATCAACAAAATTTATATCTAAAGCTTGGAGGTTGGTTTCAACCATTATTCTTGCAAGTCCTTGCCCTTTAATCAGTTTTTTAGGTCGGATTTCTAAGTCATATTCTAGGATGATAGCGATCCATTTTCCCCTTTTACCATCGGGATCTTGGTTTAGTATGTATTTGATGACAGTATTAGGAACAAAAGCGATGACATGAGAATGCAAGATGTAAACTCGAAAATATTTCAGTGCTTTTACCAACGCGAATCCCTGTTTTTCCATGATGTTATATTTCAAGGGAACATCTCTCAGGGATTTGCTGAAAAAGGAAATGGGTTGCTCTTGCCCTGTTGCATTTTTTTGCAACAACATAGCAGCTATTGTGTGTCCTGAGGCAAATGAAAAAATGTAAAAATATTTGGTGAAATCAGGACTTATTAATACTGGTGTTTCAGTTAGGGCCTTTTTAACTAGTTCAAAAGATTTTTTGGCTTCCATAGTCCATTTAACCCCGATCTCTTTTTTCAACATATTTGTGATATCTCTCAGAATTTCGGCAAGATTTGGGATGAATCTTCTCAAGAAATTAATCTTTCCGATAAAGGATTACAACTCCTTTATGTTTCCGGGGTGACTTATTTTCAATATGCCTTCAATTCTCTAGGGGTATATTTTTATTCCCTCTTCCGAAATGATGTGACCTAGGAGTTTTCCTTCTTCTAGATCGAAGAGTGTTTTCTTGGGGTTTAGGGATAAACCATATTTTCTACATTTGTTAAAAACCTTTCTTAAGTGCACCAGGCGTTCTTCATCTGATTTGGAATATACCGTAATATCGTCAAGATATATGACTATGAAATAACCTATGTCTTATGAGAGGGCTATGTCCATGGATCTTTGGAATGTGGCGCCAACATTCATCAATCCAAAAGGCATTTTAGCGTACATAAAAGTGCCCCAAGGTGTGGTGAAAGCTATTTTGTGTTGATCAGTGGGGTAAACCATCACTTGGTTATAACTAGAAAATCCATCAAGTAATGTGATCCTTTTAGCACCTACTACCTTTTGAAGTATGTGGTCCATTTTGGGCAAGGGATAGTTGTCCTTTAAATAGACTCTATTTAGGTTTCAGAAATCGATACAGAGTCTGATTTCACCAGTCTTTTTCCTAACTGATACTAGATTTGAGACCCACTCAGAGTACCTGAGGGACACTATTATCCCAGCATCATACATCTTTTTTATTTCCTTTTCAACCAAAGGTAGTAACACTGGGTTTATTCTTCTTAACTTTTGTTTGAAAGGCTTCTGGTTTTCTTTGAGAGGGATCTTATGTTGAATGATGCTTGTATCGTATGATTTCAAATCTTGGTATCCCCATGCGAACACATCTTTAAATTATTTAAACAACTTGATGTGCTTATATTTTATGTGAGGCGGAAGGGTTTTGGATAGTTTGATCTTTCTAGGTTCTTCCGAGCTTCCTATGTTATATTCTTCTATGTCGACCTCAGTAGATTCCATTTTTGAATTTTTGGCCACATCGTTAAAATCAAACAATTCCTCTAAAGGCGCAAGCCCTCTGGGTATGGTGTCATTTTCACAGTGTAAGACTTCAAGTTCTATTTGGTCAATGTCCTCTCCTATCTCAGTTCCATATGAATGGTCTAGAAGGTTTAGATTTGTCCAAGAAGGTGGATTTGGCTCTTGATCTTGATTTTGGCCAGATTTCTTTTCGTCATTCTCTAAGTCTATTTTGGTTACTTCAAATTCATTCCTAGATTGTAAGAAATCATCAATTTGATCATCATCTTTGAATATTTGCCAATGGTCAATATTATCAAGTACTGTAGGGCAATGTTTGACCTGAATACTATATTTCTCACTTAAACATGGTATTTGGTCATTGCTTGCAGCAAAGGCGAGCTCATTTGCTAGGCTATTTTGAATCCTAGGAATATAAGTGAGTTCATATTTCTCAAAGGTTTTGAGGATGTATAAAGCTGCATTCCTGTATTCTCTTAGTCTTGGGTTTTTTGCTAAATATTCACCTTTTATTTGCCTGATTACAAGTTCTGAATCTCCCTGGGCTGATATTTTCTTGGCTCCTGAGTATTTAAGTATGTGTAGACTAAGGAGAAGGGCCTCATATTCTGCAATGTTGTTAGTACATTGGAATTCTAATCTAAAAGAATGACCTTCATTGGTATTGTGTATCCAGATGCTGACCCCCGAACCAATTTTTCCACAAGAACCGTCAAAGCTTATACTCCAAAGAGATTTTTTTTCATACATGATACTAAGCTGTCTTTTAGGTTTCTTGGAGCTTTAGTCATCAATTTCTTCATCCAGTAATGGGAAATGTGTTTTTGATGGTTTGAAAACCTCTTCATTTTTAATTATCTGCTTGTTTATATCACTTTCATTGTACAAGATAAAATAATCTAAATTGGAATGAATGGAATAAATGGGAGTGTTGTTTGGCTTATCCTAGTTGTTAACCATGTATTTCATGTGAGTTTCTTGGTATAATCTCCTAGTCTGGTTGAAAACTGGGATGGTAGTGAATGACATATCCATTTGAAGGTTACCTTGTATTTTGGCAGCCCACGCCCTTGATAGTATCATTCCATACTTAGGAGGGATATCGGCCACTACTACGTCCATGACTAGGTTTTTTGCTGGTAGTTGTATTAAAGGAAAACACAGGTTTTTTATTAGACCTAAACATTTGACCTGACTTGAGTCAAAGGAGTACAGGTTTTTGTAAGGTTGAGTTACCTATAGTCCCAGGTTTTCCATGATTTCTTTAGGCATGAGGTTATGGGAGGCACCAGAATCTAACATGGCATTATGTAATATCTTGTCCCGTATGTTCAAGCTCACATAGAAAGGAGAAACAATTCTTCTTAGTATTCACCTTCTATTTTGGGGCCAAATAAGAGCTCGAGTTTGTCATCAGTTAGATTTAAAGTATTTGCCTCATTTCCTATATCAAAAAATTTGAAGATTTGAGATCTATACCTATCTACAGTTATTAGCTTAGTAAGGGGTACGATTATTTTTATTTTGGAAATTTACCCTTCGAAACTAAAAGGAGTTTGTAGTTTGGACAGATTTGTTTTAGCTTTTTCGGACATGACTTTCTCTATGTTCTTAATTTGTTGACTCTGGTTCGAGACCTTGTTTGACACATCCACCTCGGGAGTCTTTGTGGAGGTACTAGGAGTATCTGAGCCAAGACTTGTTTGAATAGCTTTATCTTTATTTTGGTCAATTTTCTTGACCATGATTTTGTTGCTATCCACGACTTTTTTAAGGATGGTATCAGGGGTTTTAGTAGTGTCAGGGCTACCTTTCTTGGAGTTATCTTGGTTTTTTCTACTTCTAAGGTCATACTGCCTATGAGCCTCTATAATGGCATCCTGAAAATCTATGGCAGGATCTTCGGGATCTTCATAGTTGGTTTCGTCCTGATTCGGAGAGAAAAACTCTTGCTCTTCTGCTGTGAGGTAAACCTCACTCTCGTTATCACAACTTATGAGTTTCAAATGATTTTCATCAATGGGTTCAGTATTCCTATCATATTCATCAACATAATTCTCACTAAAGGATGGCCTGATTTGTTGGTCCTTTCCTCTTGGTTTATTTTGAGACTGGTCTCTTCTAAAGTTTTGGTTCCGGTTTTGAGGGTTTGGCTGGTTGTCCTTAAGAGGTGCTTTTTCACTCATTTTTTCCCACATATTTGTCATGGATTTGACCAGGCCATCTATTCTAGGATCTGGGGAAAATACCGAAGGGGAAAATTCATCATGGTAGGTGACTCCCTTTTCTGCTCTTATCCTAGCTCTCTTTTTGGCTAAGTTGGCTTCTGCATTTATAGCCACTTTTTTCATTTCCTCTAAGGTAGGGGGGTCCTTATCTATTAGTTGATAAGTCATGTCTGGGTCAAAGCCCTCGGGGAATTTTTCCAAGGCTAAGCCAAGTGGGGTTTTGAAGTGAGGTGGGAGGGCGTTATACACACTGTTGAACCTAGTGCAGTATCCCTAGACACTTTCCCCATTTTCCCATTTTAGATTGTTATACTCTGATAGGATTTGAATGGGGTTCTTTTGGATTTCCCACTTGTTTATGAAGGTTTGGTAGAGTTCTGGGAGGTTGTGGATGCTGTTTGGAGTTAAGCTTTTAAACCATTTTTTGGGTTCTCCGCCCAGGCTTTGGGCGAACATCCTCATTCTGATGATCTTGTCTTCTATTTCCATGTATTCAAAAGCATTGATAATCCTATCTACATGATGTTGAGTTGTGGTAGCCTCAACTCCGGTAAAGTGTGTGATTTTGGATTGATAGTGATTTTGTAAGGGAGCCAAAGGCTGTGGCAACACTAAAGGTGCATACCAGGCTGCCATGACGGGAGAATGGATGATGTACAAAATGAGGGCTTGTGGGGTGAGTTGAGGTGGTTTGAACAGTAGTAGTTTGGATGGGTGTGGTAGATGTACTTGGCCTAGTGATCTAATGTTGAGCAGATTTGGGATGGTAGGAGGCAAAGTGATGGAGAAGCTGAAAATCGGGAGGTGTAGTAGGCGAGGCTTCTCTACTAGGACTCTGCGGCAGATCTAGGGGCTCAAGATCGTCAAAGCCTATCTTACTTTGTGACTTGCTTCTAAAAAGGGTTTTTTCTGATTTTAAGTCAAAGGGGGAATCCTGCAAGGCTATGAGATGTTCAGGTACTGATCTTGCTTTACGGATGGACCTATCGGTAGCTAAATTTCCAATTTCAGAAGCTTGCCACTTAATATTCTCTGGGTCATCTACTATGATAGGGGGATTTGGGTATGGATGAGATCTGGTGTTGATTCTTCGTGAAGCCAGATTTCGGGTCTAGAGTTTAGAGAGGATGGTATTTGTGATTGTTTTGGATGGATGGCCTCTCTATGGTTTTACTAATGTGAAGGATGGTCAAAACAAAAGATGGAATAGTGGAGTTTCCAGGTGGATTTCTATGAGAGCTATGGTCCACCACCAACACTATCAAAGATGCTTTCGGGAAAAAGTTTTATAGCAAACTTTGAGATGGAAACTTGCAAAGAAGAGTGATTCACTTGGTTTCGACAGTTTGCTAGGCTGTGTGGACAAGCTAATGGTTCTCTTGGTAAGAAGACTTATGCTTATCTCCTATGTTTGGGTGAGGTTTTCTGAATCGCTAAGTTATACTTAGTTTGTCACTGATTACAGAGTTTCCACCCTAAGTTTTAAGTTTTTGGAAGGATGAGTTAGCAGAAAGGTATGGTGTATGAATTTTTTGGTCTTTCATGGAGTTTTTAGGCCTACTGGAGGCTAGTGGAGTCACCAGGTGGAACTTGGTTGTTTTTGTAAAGACGTAGCTATGGTCCACCACCAGTAACTAGGGGAAAAGCCAATCTGGGAATGTTTTGGGGTTTTTTGAGTTTTATGTGCCCTAAGGTTTGGAAGAGTTTCCTATAACTGAATCAACATTTTGCTAAGATGGTGAAGGAGATAGTTTCCACTCTTTAGACAATACCTAAGTTTTCTAATTTTGACTGAAATTTTGAGAGATCCTAAAGGATACCGAGGATGTTTTGACTCAAAGTCCCATCGTGATCGCCATTATGTTAATGAGCGGTGGGGATAATTCAATTAGATATGATTTTCAAAAGGTCTCTAAAGGTTTAGGGAAACTAAGTTTGTTTATTACTCAGAGTCCCACCGTGATCGCCATTATGTTAGTAAGCGGCGATGAGGTGGTTCAATCAGATAGTAGCCTAGATTTTAGTAAAGTAGTAAGGCCTACTGGAGGCTAGTGGAGTCACCAGGTGGATTTTAAGTTGTTTTGAGGTATATGTGTATGGTCCACCACCAATACTGACAAAAACCAATCTAAGGAAGTTTTGGGGTTTTTTGAGTTTTTATGTGCAGCCTAGTTTGTAAGAGTGTTCTACAGCTGAGTCATCATTTTGCTAGGATGGTGAAACAAAAGTTTACTATAAATGATTCTATAGGCTGATGGTCTGAGTTTAATGTTTGAAGGACTAAAGAGTCTATAATAGTTCGCTAGACTGTCATGTACTCAACGTCCCACCGTGATCGCCATTATGTTAGTGTGGCGATGAGGTGGCTAAATGGCAGGTATGTTCGAAGACAAGGGATTTATGGAGTCCTGAGGTGTACTTATATTGTCACTAACTCAAAGTCCCACCGTGATCGCCATTATGTTAGGGTCCCGTGATTTGGTTGATTGGCAAGCCAAATGACAGTGTAACATCAAACCAATCTTTGGAGCCCAAGGACCTAGCCTTCCTGGACTCAGAGAGGGCTCTCTCTATTTGTGTAAGGGATATCTGTGTGTTTGCTTATTGTGTTCTGATTTTAGGCTAGTTATGAAATGGGTTTTTGGTTTTGTTTTTAAGTTATGAGGGATGAATTGATCAAAGACATAAGATAGGTGAAAAGATGTCATATTAACTAGGTTATGGGGTCGAAAAGGTCAAGAAAGCTTTCAGATGGTGATACAAGGTTGTTGAAGGGTCGATTTGATTTGAGGTAAAATGGATCTTTGGGAAAAATGGAGTAAGATGGACATCAAGTTTGTGAATAACAAAGGATTTCAAGCAAAAATAGTTTAATAGCTGACATAAACATGGTAGGGAAAACCATTAATCATGAGAAATGTAACTTTAAGCTAATCAATGCATAGAAATAAACATTCAAGCCATGCATAGAGATATATAACTCTCTAACTTTGGGAAATGGCTATCAGAATTTGGGGAAATACACTTAAGACAGACAAAAAACTCAAATCACTATGCCGGAATGCCTAAACACAATACTTCAAGTTATTGGGCACTTTGAAAACAAGATTGCATAGTCTTAGGCAAAGGGCAAGATCAGAACAAGACCTCCTTGGTTCAACAAATGATAATCTAATCAGTCAAAGAGAAATTTCATAGATGGAGCTATGGCTAGCCATGAGTAAGCAGGGCATACTGTAAATCATACTTAGCATGCATAAAACCATGAATGAAACAAGCAACAATATCCTTAAGTTATTAAAGAGAAATCAAGAATTCTTTAATGTGACTAAGAATGAAGAAAACATGGAAGCTATGAAGAAACAGGAAATTTGAGGTGCCTCCAAGGGCATGTCTCAAATTTGTTCTCTACTGTCCTATAGCAAGCAAGAGCATGGATTTATGAATGAAAACTAGGAAACAAAATAGAGAGAGAGACACTATACCATTCTACCAAGTCATGGAATCCAACAACAATCCTCGTTCATCATCCAAGAACATCCAAGGAACTATCCAAAAGCATGAGACAAGTATTTCTTCCAAAGCTTATATGACCATATATTGCTTATATTCATCAAGTTCAGCCTTTTTTACAATGAAAGCCCTTGGAATATATAGGCCAAAGTGAGGAAAACCTCTTAGTTCAACTTGCAATCTCATTGGCCTATCCAAAATATCTTATTTTGTCCTTGAGGCTTTGCAAAGCCCAAGGCACAAAATATCTAATAAAATATCTTAAAAATGCTAAAAGAGGGAAATAAATTGACTTTTCATAACTTATCATGTACAAAAATAGCTAAACGCACATGAGGAAAGGTCAATTTTGAAAGGTTCATTTTTTACAAAAATACTCAAAAAATACATCAGCAAAATGTCCCTTGACTTTCTGGCAACCTTTGGAGGCCTTACCGATGTTGAAACGAGGCTCATGATAGCTCGTTGGAAAGATATGAGTGTCTAATTTCTGAAAATGTTTAGTTTGCTCCAAACTGACCACTAGAAGTCCTCAAAAAATAGGCTTGTGTGTAAAAACCCAAAAATAAGCCTTGCTGATAAATGGGGCAGAGTGTAGAAAAAGCGAGTGTTTTTCGCCATTTTGGGGGAGCAAAAGATCTTAAATTGTTCTAAAAATCGTTGAGTATGTGCCCCTAAAAATATGGCATCCAATGATACCATTCTCATCCTTTTATAATGCCCCAAACTGAAATGGCGATGCCCATGAGTTTTGGTCAAAAACCCAAAAATGACAAAATACCAAAATATGTCGAATTTTGCCCAAACTTAGCGAGCATGACCCTCAAGGGATTTCAGCAACGTGTTGTGAAGAAGAGGCCAAAATTTGGAGCCTTGAGGTGTATTTCCTCAATTTTGGTGGTAGGCATTTCCCTTTAGCCTCCTTGAGTTTGTCTTGAGCAGCCTTCAACTTCCGCCGGGCAAACTGATTGAGCTTTTTATAATGCCCAGTCATCCTCCGTTGAAGGTCCAAGTCCCATTTTGCCTTCTCCAATTTCTTCTCCAAGTGATCATTAACCATCTCAAGCCATGCTTCCCAATTTTTCTCTGTCTCTTATTCGAACAATGCAGTGAGAGGGGTAGATTGGAGAAGGGCATGTTCTTCTTCTTTTTGTTTCTCAAGGGCCCTTTTTAACCCCATGGTTCTTGGCCTCTTTCGCCTAGGCTGATCTTCGCCTTCAATTTCATCGAACTCACCCATGAGTTCTTCCAACCTCACTTGTGCTTTGGAGGCCTCCTTCTTGTATTTGATTGCCCGTGTCTCATAAACAGCCATATGGACACTCATCTGCTTGTTTTGAACTTGCAAAAAGTGATTGAAGTTCCTAGCTCGATGAAGATCAACCCTCAAGGCATCAATTTGGATTTCTCTATGGATCAAGAGATTTTCTAGGATTTGGGCTTCATTATCACTATCATCACTTTGGATTTGGATGATGTCGAATTCAATTTCTTGTTCATGACTGCTTTCTTCCTTTTCCTTCCCTTTTCTTTGGGTGGCTCTTCTAGTACTCTTCCTCTTGGGCAATTCGACCATGGGTTTCTTGGGCAATTTTACCTTGCTTCGGAGGGCCCTAGTCACATTTGGAGTTACAACTCTAGGCACCCTTTTCTTTGCTGTCTAGGGCTTGGCAACTTTCGGAGAAGAGAACACGGCCCCTTGCCTAGGAGAGGCAGCTAGCACATGCTCCATGGGCTCTTTACAATGCCCCTTTTGCATATGTTTATCATGTTTCCCCTCTTCTTCTTGAGGTTGTTGTTCCTTTTTATGAGACTAATGTCCCTCATCCTGTAGTTGTTGTGTAACATGCTGTGGCTGCCCCTATTCAACATCTTTTGTCTGCCCCTGTTCATCACCTTTTGGCTGCCCCTATTCATCACCTTCATGTTTCTCTTGTTCATCACCTTCATGTTGCTCCTATTCAACACCTTCATGCCCTTGTTGTTCTGTCTCACTGTGATGTTGATCATCAACACTTTCTTCTTCATCCCCTTGTTGCTGCTCATCATCACTTTCCTCTTCCTGCTCATGTCCTTCTTCCTCATCATGGTCATGCTCTTCTCCTTCTTCAGGATCCTTTGTTTGTTCTGTGGTAAACTTGAGCTTTTTGGGAATTGGTCTGCTAGAAGAAGGCGAAGGATGGTGAGTAGGAGGTGTAGGGGATGTATGAACTGGAGGGATAGTGGAGAAATCCGGATGGGTGATGAAAGTATGCCAAGAGACCTCCCTCTTTTCAAGATGATGAAGAATGATGACTTTGATGAGAGAGTGATGGAAGAGGCAGGCTGTTTGCTGTGAAGGAGGCTTGTTTGAACAGTGGAGGCCATTTTCTCAATGCTCCTGTGTAACAATAAAGTAAGATTTAGAAATTTGGCCCTAGTGAAATGCATGAGCAGTTGAATGTGATAGGCATAGACTCAGGAGAATCTTCCCTCACAACTGAAGTATTTCATGATGATCTTCATGAGGGGGGCGTAGCTAGTCAAAATATATGAGAAGGGGAAAATGGCAAGACATGAATCTCTGTGCTCAGGCTTTAGAAAGGGCTTGTAATATTCTGAGTCCAGGTGGCTTTTTTTAAACCACTTCTCCCCAATATAAGGGATTTTAGTGGCCTTGGAGATGGACCTTGGAGAGGAATTTAAGTCTAGTCCTGCCAACTGGAAATGCTTGTCTTGAAACCTCAAAGCGCAAAGATGTGTCAAAGGAGAAAATCTCTTCACCTCTTGCACTCTTTGGCAAAAATCTAAACACCCAACCTCATGAAAATTGAACAAGACTGATGGGTGGGCATTCACCTCTTCAGTGGAAACAGGCTCAAATCTCTTATGCAAGCCACTCCTACTATCCTGCCTGGGAGGAATCTTGTTTTGAATGCTCTTTGCAACACCAAGCTGCCCCAAATGGATTTTGAAATGCTTCCTCAAACACAACTCTATACTCTTTGTTAGTCATTGTTTGACCAAGGCGAAATTCCTCAAATGCTGTGTGAAATGGTTCCTTAATATCAGCTCTCTTCTCCTTACAAATCACTGCTTGTCCTCCTTCGTATGCCAATCAACAAATAGTTATAATAGCAAGCACACAGTCAAACAAAAAGGTACACACAGTCAAATTATCACTGTGTTTGGGTAAGGTCACAAAGCTTTTCTATGTTTTTGTTATAAGCAAGACAGCCTTGTAGAAAACAAACACCCCTCCCAATCAAAAACACTTCTCTTGTACTTCACTGTTTCACATACACAGGTAGACAAAACAACTTTAGACTGAGTTAAAAGATTTTTCACCACAATTTGTTTTATGGGACCAAAAGAAGGCAACAATAGTCTCACTGTTTCACTTATTCAAAAGGAGACATTCTCTGAAGGTGACAAGGCATTCAAACCAAGACTACTGCTTTCAACATAGGCTTATTTATGTCACCTCACCATCACTGTGCTTTCCTTAAAACCACTGCTTTACCTTCTAACAATGTTTTCACCACACACTTGGCTGACAGAGGTTTGCTTTGCCCTATCATAGTTAGGGCACCTCCAACAATTTGAAAAAACCTCTACTATTATGTATATTTTGACTTGCAGGTAGTGTTATGTTTTAGCACTGTTTTGAGGGTAGTGTTTAGGCCTTTAGACACCAATATAAACACACCAATTTTATTATGTCAATCTTGGGCAATCATAGCCACAACAAACTCTGATTTTAAACAGAACATTCAACCCTCCTTACCACTTTTCTCTTCACTACATATAGCTGACAGAGTTTATGGCTTATCACAGCTTTTGAGGGTAGCTTTAGGTTCTTTGAAACAAAAATGACCACTCCACTTTAATCCCACTGTAACAATCTTCTTCAAGCTATTTACCCCAACACACCTTGATTTATACCAAGAGTTTCATTTTTTTTCATCACCATTTAGCAGCTCGAATATATCAAGGGGTTAAACGAAAATACCTTAAAGACGGATGACAACCTTTGTTGAAGATCTTGAGTAGCTTTCAGAGCTTGTTGGAGGTGTTTTGTTTGTTAAAACATGTGCGGCACATTGAAAAGGGTAAGCACCGCGCAACAAACAGGGTGTCGGGTCGATGATGGGCGGTCGTGACCGGCGCCTACAAGCACGCCACGCGTCGCACAGAGATTATTGCGCTGTGTAAATTAACTCCTGAACACGCCGTGCGTTTTTCTAGGTGCACCGCGCAGTCCAAAAACTTAAAACTCTGCAATTTTTTCTCAAGAAATCCTTGTCTCGGTTAGGGAGCAGCTTAGGGGAGTATTTCTCATGCTTTGAATTTGCAAAATAGCCTTTGCAATGGTCAATCTACTCCTTATATTTGAAAAAATCAATAACCCTTTGAAGTGCTTTATGAAGGTTTGAAAATGTTTGAAAAGAACTTTGGGTTGAAATGAAAACATGAAGCTCATGGCTCTTTTTTTTTAAAACATAACCGAGACTCCTTTTCTGTTTCAAATAAAAGACATCGTGGCAAGAACCACTTCCTTCATAGGCCTGACCCTTTTTTGAAGTAAAGCAACCTTTTTAAGAATTAAAAACTTTCACTGTCTCTCACTAAGGAATGAAACATTGTTTCCCTTTCGATATCCATACTGTGTAATGAAATTATGCTCCGAGCCATGTGAATGACTGTAGATGTGCCTTTTAAAGGATACTTCCTTTTTCACTGGGGGAAAAACTTAGCTGCAATTTCCATATCCCTTTTCCGCCTCTTGTCTTTGTGTTTCTCATTTGCTGTCACTTTTGACAAGTTTGAAAAAGGTCTTTATGAATAGAAAGAGAAACACCTTTTGAATATCAACATCATTTAGTGCTTTTCTCATTGAAAAAGGACACCTGTAGAAAGATACATTGTGTTATGTGAGGTTTTCTTTGACATTTTGTAAGGAGGTAGCTTCACCCTTTTGAAACTTAAACTGACAGTGTCTGCTCCTGATGCTTTGGAGGTGGTCATGCTCATTGTGAAACTGATTGAGCTGGCAGGTGTTGTTTGAGCTTCTCTTTTGACTGTGGGTGAAAAAACTCATTTGAAACTGTAAGTGAAAATCATGTTTACAAAAGGTATCCATCACCAAAGCCACTAACCTACCTTAGATTGGAAAAATAATTCAATCTTCAACTTTAAGGAGATAAAACATGGGATGATGAACTGAGGTTTGAAATGTGAACATGGGAAAGCTATCCCTTTGTTTCTTATGTGAAGGAGGTCTGCAAGAAACATGAATTTTCATTCATTTCACCCTTTTTGAGAGCAGTCCCTTTTGGAATATTTGCCATATGCAATAATTGCTTTTCATCCTCAAAAAATGGTGAGCCCCTTTACTTTGTTTATGAAGGAGGCCTTTTTTGAAAAATTCCTGGTTTCCTTTCAACCTCTGTTTCAACCCAATGAAGAATGTTTGATGAACATATTGATAGTGGTTTCCTTTATACTTGATGGCAGAAGTCAGTTTGAGACCAAGATTGTCTGACTCCTTTGGCCATCTGCTTAACAATATTTCTTCATTGATAATCAACCTATTAGCTTCACATTGTATTTCAATAGCAGTGAAACTTATGCAAACAATTTTTAAAAGCATCACTACTTTTCCTCTACCTTTAACATCATTTTTATTCAGAAACCTTCAATTGTCTTCCACTGTACCTCAAATTTGCCTTTTCAGTTAGTGAAAAACTTAAAAAAAAACTTTATCCCTATCCCTCTGCTTATAGATGAAGGAGGCTTTCTTAGTCTTCAACCCTCTGCTTATAAAATGAAGGAGGTTTTCTCAGTCCTCAAACCTCTGCTTATAAAATGAAGGAGGTTTTTCTTAGTGATGCCATTTCATCAGCTTTAGTAGTGTTACTTTTCCTTTTACTACCTTTTCATGCTTGAGAAAATGAAGAATGAAAAATTGATAATAGTCAAGATGGGCACTTCTCTGAGACATGTAATTCTTCTCTTCAAATATATCTGTGCCTCTTTAGACATCACAAGCAGTTTGGTTAGTATTTGCAAAGCAATTCTTGTCATTCATAATTTACTAACCTTTGACTGTGATCGCAGGAGCTTAATGAAACAACTCTCTGCCCTGTAGCTGTATCCCAGTCTCAAAATCACATGAGAAGCGGTTGTTTTCTCATGTTGAGCCAAATAATGTCTTTTGGGATGCTGGTACACTTCTGCTCTTGAAAGATCCATTGAAACACTGTAAAACCACCTAATATCAGTTTGACCTAGGGCATGTGCATTGCTAAG
This sequence comes from Pinus albicaulis, assembly GCA_034641835.2. NCBI lineage: Eukaryota > Viridiplantae > Streptophyta > Pinopsida > Pinales > Pinaceae > Pinus > Pinus albicaulis. The sequence continues at coordinate 957,175,178 of CM076569.1, read as the reverse complement.
ACTTTAGGGCTTGTTAGTGGCACGACTTAAGGGTGTAACCAACTGTATTTGCAGAATGGGAAGGTATGTTATGACTGGTCTGTAGCAGATAGAGGTTCTTTGGCTTTAGGGTAGTTTGCCAAGGGAGAAATGCTGAAAGCGCCACTACCTAAGTTAGGGGAGACTTGTTGGACAAATTTGGATTGTTTTCTTTAGAGCTGATGGATAGGCTAGTAGGGCTGAGGCTAGATAGGGCTTGATAATGAGGTTTCATCTCATCATGGGCAGATTGAAAAGGTAGGAGGGAAAAAAATGTTTATGGGTGTTTTCCAGCTGGCAAATTTGATAATTTTTTAGATCAGCTGCTAGAAAACTTGGCTATTACAACTATTCATCACCAAAAAGTGAAAAATACTGATGACTAACAGATGTAACCTGCCGTTAAAGGCGAGAGACCTTCCATTGAGGCATGCAGATTTCAATGTACTGACGATTTCTGGATCAACTTCCTAGATAATGAGCTGTCGTCGATAGAAATTGATCCGTCGTAGGCAAGCCCACAACACGAAATAATAGATTAAGTTTTGAAGAAATATATTGGCAAGGACTTACTCAGGGATGGTCAAAATGGAAGACAAATATTTTGCAAATGAATGGTTTTTTTGAACTGTCCTCTTGAACACATAACGACACTGCAGATGGTTTGGTGACAATTGACGCAAAGCTAATACCCAGAAACCAGCTGAAGACTTTCAATATGGTTTGATTAACTGTTAGGTAAAGGATTTTCCCAACCCAGGAGAAAAAAAGTGTCGTGTTCAAGAGTGGTTAATGATTTTCTGAATAATCAAAATGTAACAAACAGGTTCGTTTTTCTCTCTTTTCCCCCACCATTTCTGGCAAGTACCTCTTTATTTTTGACAAGCTTGAGGAGGATAACATTTGCTTGTTTATAAGCTCATCCTTCGGATGAGTCCAACTTATTTTAAGATTCGAACCCTAAGAAGGAGTGGTTCGTTCCTGTTTAAAATTGAACAGGTCCTTTACTGTTAAATTTTAACGAGTCCAGTATAGGAGAAACTCGGTGTTTTTCAATTTTAGGGAGTCAGAAGAAAAAACTTAAGAAAACTCCATGGGTGTACTTTTTCGTAAATTTAGTCTCTCGAGCCCAAAAAAGGATAAAATAATGCAGGAGAGAACTCTATTGACCATAATTAGTCAACGTATACCTTTTTCGTAAATAGTCCATTTCAGTCCGTAAAAGGGGTAAACTTATACTGAAGGGACGATCATTCATTTACTTTAATGAGTTCGAATAATCAAGTACTCGGCAATCTTTTCATATTTAGAGAGTCTGAAAAGGGCTTAAAAGAGGACTCCATGGTTTCGCTTTTTCTGTAAGTTTTAACGAGTTCGAAAAAGGGATAAAAATGTACTCAGTAGTTTCACTTTTTCTGTAAGTTTTAACGAGTTCGAAAAAGGGATAAAAATATACTCCTGTGGCCGAATTTCAATTTAATTTACGAGCAGGAAAAGACGGAAAGAACTCGGCATTTTCATGTGTTTTACGAGAATGAAAGATAGCAAAATAATCTCGGGATTTTCATGAGTTTAACGAGTCTTGAAAATAACTGAAATTGACTCAAGATAGGTTTCATTTTTACAAAAGCTTGAAATAGAGAAAAACTATGCTTCAGAGTGGTTTCATTTTTACACAAGCTTGAAACAGAGAGAAAACTGTGCTTGATGCCCCCTAAGCATAACTGCTAGAGTGCATGCCCCCCCAGCTTCATTTCATTCAACTAAAAATACTACTGGTACTTAATAGCTTGATGGAATGAAGGTTCATTTACGAGATCATATGAAAGACCCGACCTAAAACTATAAGAAAATTATGCAAAAACTGAAATAACTAACCTAAATATATGACTTAACATTTACGAGATCTATTCAAAGACTCGACTCAATTAGGGGAGGATTTGTTTCATTTTTTAACGAGCTTGACACAGGAAAATAACTATGCTCATGACAACGTGCTTTATTTTTTAACGAGGTTGACACCGTAAAATAAACTATCCTCGTATCTACTTTCTACAATCTACCTATATAACCTACTGATTCATTTTTTAATGAGGTTGACATAGGAAAAGAACTGTCCTCACACCTGATTCATTTTTTAACAAGGTTGACTCAGTAACAAGAACTATCCTCTGAACTAACTGATTCATTTTTCAATGAGGTTGACATAGTAAAAGGAACTTTCCTCACACTCACTGATTCATTTTTTAACGAGGTTGACACAGTAAAAGGAACTCCCCTCACACAACATGTTTCATTTTTTAATGAGGTTGACACAGTAACAGGAACTCTCCTCATACTCACTGATTCATTTTTTAACGAGGTTGACACAGTAAAAGGAACTCTCCTCACACAACATGTTTCATTTTTTAACGAGGTTGACACTGTAACAGGAACTCTCCTCATACTCACTGATTCATTTTTTAATGAGGTTGACATAGTAAAAGGAACTCTCCTCAAACAACATGTTTCATTTTTTAATGAGGTTGACACAGTAACAGGAACTCTCCTCATACTCATTGATTCATTTTTTAACGAGCTTGACACAGTAAAAGGAACTCTCCTCACACAACATGTTTCATTTTTTAACGAGTTTGACACAGTAACAGGAACTCTCCTCATACTCACTGATTAATTTTTTAATGAGGTTGACACAGTAAAAGGAATTATCCTTGGCACAACATGATCATGGCTTCCAACTGGAAGAAACACATGTCAATGGACACACCTTGATCATGGCTTCCAAGAGGTCTTCCTCAGAAGGAAGAATAGTTCTCTGGAAGGAACACATGTCAAGGGACTCAAAATGGATAAGAACATCGCGTTAAAATAATCCCATAGAGTTTTCCATGTCAATTACCGGATCTAAGTCATATGAAGTCGAGAAAATAGTGAGAGGCTCGCTTACATCGGTAACTAAAAACATGGTACTAGTTGCCACATAATTAACCCGTGGCAGGGTAGATACCACTTTAGAATCAGGAACAAGACTAGGGAATGAAAGCTGGTCTACAGTCACAATATTTCCATTGTGAGGGAAAGACATCACGCGAAAGAGTGTCGATACTACAACTTTCATTGCATAGACATAGTCTCGCCCAAGGAGTAAATTGAAATCCAAGGGGCCTCGAACTACCATAAGATCAATACAGATAGTTTTACCTTCCAAAGTAATAGAAAACTTAGGAAGGATCCCTAAAGGTTCACTAATGGTTATGTTAAAAGCTTTCAGATTCTACGTAATAGGCACAAGCTGAGGGGAACCCAAAGCTTTCCAAGCAGTTGAGGATAAACTACTAACAGAAGCACCTTCATCTACCTGTGTGCGGTGTATGTCCCTACCACCCAACTTCACAATGATTTGGAAAGGGATGGAGGAAGGAAGACGAGGTTTTGACAGTATATTCCAATAAAAGGAAAAGACCTCAGTACTTGGAGGGGGTTCTGTAGAAACGGGTGAAATGCCCCCTAGCATAGAAGAATCTGATGTAACAAGAAGAACTCGAGCGGTATGAAGTTCACTCTCTACAGGGAGAATGGGATCGACTGAATGTGAAATCGAATCGACCACTTGATCAACTAATGGATCATCAACCTGAGTGATATGAGTTTCACTCTCCAATGGAAGAGTGGGATCGACTGTACTTGAAACTAGATCAATCACTCCGTCAGTTGACGGTAGGTTGGGAGAAAGTTTATGGTAACCAATTGGAAATTCTTGCTGTGGAACAGTAAGGTTTTCCAATAATTTTGAGGCTTCATCCATGTGAGGGCAAATGTGAGTTTGATGACTCCCTTTGCATAACTTACAAGGAAACCTAACTTTACCCTTTTTCCCAGAAACCTGACTATCACTGGTTGATGGATCAACGGAAAGTTGATGAGATTTTTCTAACCATACTTCCAAGACCTTAGGAATACCAGGACAATTGATAAGGAAGTGGTCACCCTTACAAAGCCTGCAAGGGTATTTGGGTTTACGATGCATGTTGGAGGTTTCCTCAACACAACTAACACTTATAGCCATGGTTGGTTGGTTGACTTCTTTCTTATCTTGCTTCTTCTTCTTCTTCTTCTTCCCTTTCTTCTTCTTCTTAGCCACCTGGTTACTAGCGTCAAGGCTTTTACCAAGCAAAGAGGAAGAAATGGAGGAAGAAATATTAGGCGAAGAAGGTAAAGGGTCAACAGAAGGTTGGTGATGTTGAGATGGTGAACTCTGTTGAGGTGAAGCATCCGGTTGAGGTGGAACAATTGGAGTATTCGGGGCCAACGAAGTTGAAAATAACCATATCGGTAAACCTATTGTAAATATAGGTAATGACAAAGTAGCCATATAAGGAGGACCAACATTTCCAAAGCAAGGAAAAGTACTAGGAATCTCGTTAAGAGGGGTTCCTTGGTTGGTAAATTCCAGAACAGTTGCCATTCTATTCAACTTCAGTGAATTTTATTAACAAATTAAAAACTAAAATTAACAATTAACAATTAACAATTCACACCTAACAATTAAAATTCACAATTCACACCTATGGTCTCTAAAAGTAAAAACAAACAAATTAACATGCGCTATCAAATCTAGGAGTCAAACCACACACAAACAGTAACTTCCTGTACTAAAAACACTAGTTGGTGATGAAATCCAACATCGTAGAATTTAATACAGAAAGGGTGGTTGGAACAGTTACCCCAACAACCTGCTTAATGAAACAGACTGGCACAAGTTTCTTCACAAAACCATCTCGAGTGAAGAGAACCCCCCAGAGAGTCCAAGTGAGTCTAGTCGACGTCTGCTCTAGGTACAGTGAGATCTTTCCTTCACCGTCACCTTAGGAAATAATCTTAAGTTTATGGACACTAAGGTTACCAATAGTAACAAATACAACTGGGGGAACAGTTTACGATTCGATTCCACGCGCAAGGGCAGAGTAACAAAGCTCAATCCCCTTGAAGGCTCCTCGACATGGTCAATCCGAGGTTTACCAACAAGTGACCCCAGGCTCCTCGACAATGGTTAATCCGAGGTTTACCATTTGTAATGCGCGCAGATCTTCTATCTTCCCCGATGAAACAAAATTGATTGTCTCAAAGGTTTGGACATGATCTCGTGATTAACTCCTTTAAGAGAAGCTTCCCAGATTGTACCAATTACAATTGGATTTATTTCCTACCGCAAGATTTATCTACTTGTTTGTTTTAGTTGCTTTGGAAAGTTAACTACAACCTATTCCAAAGCACTAATCCTAAGCTAGATTGGTGGAAAGAGCCCTAAAAATGTAAAAATTACTAGATGAATTTTAATTAAGCACTATGTTATTTAGGTTGTTATTACTCAAAAGGTTAAATGGATATGAAACCAATGGTGTTATGACCTGACCCAAAACTGAATGCAATCGAATATGATAATGTAATCTTTTTAATTCGATGAATCCTAACTAAAGTAAGGAGAGAGTTTCCATTCACTTCCAACAATGCAAAAAATTGATCACTAAGAGAAAATATAACAAATTCTATAATGCACTAATTTCATCAAGAAAAACTAATGCAAATCAATTCCAAAACAATTTTTTTTTTTGTGTTTTTAAAACAAGCATAAAAACATCTAAATTCAAATCAAAGAAAACTGATCTAAATCTACGATTGATTTTTCAGAATGTAAACTATGCAGTTGTAATCTATGCACAATTCACTCATATTCCGAAAATGAGAATTCTAATTATGCAAATGTGATCTATGCAAGAGAATTCTCAAACACAAGATGATTTTAATGTAATCTAAGAACCAATCAAGTGTAAGTAAAGAAAATTGGATGAGAGTTCCAAAGATCAAAAAATAAAAACACTCAAAGGCGATTAACACTCATACACAATTTAGCAAAAACAATAGAAAAAAGATGCAAAATTGTGAAAAGACTGAGACAAACCTCCAAGTAATGACCAAAGGAAATCAAATTAAGAATTTCTCAAAAAAGAGACTCAAAACACCCAATTAACTTAATGGAGATTGATGCGATGAAAAATTTGTTGAAAGAAACTCATAAAAAAGGCTTTTTGACAAAAAAATACAGATCTGGGTAGATGCTAAGAATCCTAAATCAAATCTAAACTAAACTGAAAGAAGAAATCTAAGTTTTTCAAGACTTTTAACAGGGTCTGCAACAATGTGCGGTCCCTAGAAAAGTTCAAGAAAAACAAAAAAGACTTCAAAACTTTCCAAAGAAAAGTAAATCTAAGTTACCCAAGCCCATACAAATCAATCAAAAATCATAAAAAAAGCATTTTCTCAAATCAAAACAAAGGAAAATCAAATTCTTTCCCCAGCGGAGTTGCCAATTTGCTGGCTGGATAAATCGATCTTGCGAACAAGATCGATCTCCCTAGTGTTAGAAGACAATCTAGCAACAAACAAACAACTAAGTTTGTCTTTCTCTAAATATATTCCTTTTAGAAATAAATGCTATGAAGGTGTCGATCCTACCTTAAATCCAAATGCTTATTTGCGGTCGTAGTGCTTCTATCACATCAATAATCCTTCCGTCGCAACAAGAGTTCTTTCATCGCAACAATAATTCTTCCGTCGCAACAAGAGTTCTTTCGTTGCAACAATAATCCTTCCATCGCAACAAGAGTTCTTTCGTCGCAAGAAAGTGTCGTCTTTCGTTGCAAGAAAGTGTCGTCTTTTGTCGCAAGAAAGTGTCATATTTCGTCGACCTGCAATCACAAACAAGCAAATATTAAATAGCACATGTATAACAAATAATTATAAAACATACCTATCATAGTGATCAAGGAATCTATGAAATAAACGATCAAATGACAACTTATTGAAATAAACAATCGAATGACAATTTATTGAGAAAAACAAAACTTGATTGTATTAATCTTAAAATAACAGAAGAACCTTACAACCTTAGCCTTGATGTTGAATAGGCCTTCCCAGGGTTCGAAGTAGGAGTCTCCTCTACTTTGATAAGTCTTGCAATCTTCCTCTAGCAGCACATAGAGGTATGTGATATTTCCTCTCAGAAGCTCAGCAGGAAGAAGTCTAAATCTCAACAGCATTTCAATTCAATCACACACTAAAGCTTGAACTCCCTTTGAGGCTACCCAGTGCCTCTTTTTATAGAGAAGATGAGGAGGTTAGGGTTCCACCTATGAAGGGATAGAATCCTCCTTCAAAGGGATAGGCTCCTCACATCAAGGGATTATTTCCTTAAGGTGTGGGATACATGCACCTTACTAAAGTGTACTCATCCCCAAAAATTCTCATCTAGAAGCTTCTAGAATTGACCTAAAATCAGTTTTTTAACTTTTTTTTCTTGCTTTTTTTACTTTGAGAAGGGTACGCAGGCATTACAAGGGAAAAATGCATTCTAGAATGTAGGTAAGCAGTGTATTACTTGCGTACCCAAGCTAGGAACGCAGGCAGGCTTCATGTTACCTGCATACCCAAGGCTTTGGATTTTTTTAGGGTTTTTCTCTTGTTTTTAGGGCTTGACATGAGGAGTAGAGGTCGTAAGACTTGCAGAGGAGGTAAGTATGAGTGAAAATGAGCTCATATAGTCAGCAGAATGTCAGGGTGACAGTTTTTAGTGAAACAATATCAGATCCTCTGCCTCAAGGAGGCCTTTATATAGCTCTTTGTCCCTTCATGGATATTGGTTTCTACATGACAACTATTTTGGGAATGTTCACCCCAAGGCTAGATGGCATATGTTGGAGGGATAGTTTGGAGACTTGATTGCTGATATGGCATTCTTTTCTTGAGGAGATCATCACATAAGGATGCTACAGGAGGAAGGGCATAAATAAACTCAGTTCATCCTTGCAATTTCTTGAGGGCAAGAAATATTTTGAGGGGAGGACTGTAATGTTCAAAATTTTTATGGAACATTAATTTTTGTTAATTTTATATAGGAGATGAGTAAAATGGGTAGGGGACCCATTATTTGCATTATTAGAGAATAAAAATCCTCTAAGTATGAAAGAGGATCATGTTGGAGATTGATTTCACACCTCCATGTGTGAAAGGAGGTTTTTTCATAAAGGCTAGGCCAAGGTTGACCAAGTCAAACTGCGTTGGCATGAGTTGGAAAGCACTAAGTGGGAAAACATAGGAGGGAAGCTTCTAGAGGAAGGTAAACCCTAATTCGAAGTAGGTTCCATGGAGTGAAGCTCACTTTTATAAAAGAGGAGCAAGGCACCCATTGAGTTTATCTTTGATCATTTTTACATTGAATCTTAGAGACTTGTTGTTGCCTGTTACTGTTCAGTAGACCTGCAGTGCCTTTGGGCACGAGGGAATCCTGTTTAGGAATTCCTCTCCTTCTTGAGTAGCTCATGAAGGATTACACTCCATTCCCCATGTTAAGGCATTCCAGCCGTAGCTTTATTCATCTACATCAGCGCAGTTTTTGTAGCAAATATTGTGCAGTGTTGTTGGGTGTTGCTGGGGAGGTTTCCACACACCATTTGGAGCTATTTTTCCAGTGGAAGGATGTTCCATCCTTTTGGAGATCAGAAAAGGGGGTTTATGAGCATATCCCATCATCTTTGGCATTAGGCCAACCACATTCCATCATTGGCAGCGCAGTCCCTCTCTTAGACAGCGTTCTTCTTGGTGGCTATTTGTTGTGAGGGATTGATAGTCACTTGGAGGGGAAGTCTTGGGTGAAAGGATCAGCCTTTCACTTCAGATTTTCATTGGAGGAGAGTTCTTCATTTGATGCAGCCATTTCAGCCTTCTCCATGTACTTATAGCTTTTGAGTTGCAACTGCTACTGCAACTCTGGCATTTATGTATTATAGCATTTTTGTATAGATTTCAGCCAATCCTCTTAAAGTATTGATGTTATGTATTTTCAAGGGTTGAGATCTTGCTCCCCCTTATTATTTGAGCCCACATTGAAATATCTTTGTCCTGTCATTATTTATGCAGCAGTTTCTCTCTATAACTGTTCAATCATGGCCTAGGGCTTTATTTATGCAACAATGTATTTCACATTTTCATGTACAGGTTTCTTGAGGCTTCTATTGCCTTGCTTGAGTGATCATTCCCTCAAGGATTTGTATTCTTATTTTCTGCTATGTCTTAATATTATGGCCATTGGATTCTTTGGCATTTCATGTGTATATGAATCATTGTTTTTTCCATTTTGATGTATTTGTTATTGTTGTAGCTACAATGTTGGGGTTATCTTAGAGATTCTCAATCTTGTTGTGTTTCCCTCTTGGGGATATTGTCCCTTGAAAATCACTCTATAGACAGAGTCTGCTAGTGGGCCAGGTAGCCTCTGGAGATCATCCTTTGTTCAAAGGTGACAAATCCAGTAAATTCCCCTGTATTCTATCTCTAGAATAGATTTTCTTTGTTGATTGACAATGTTTCTGAAAACGGAACATTACAGGTTTTCAGCTTCAGGATTTCCCATTAAACAACTCTATTATGTGCGATTATTTTTATTGCTTCATGTGTTTTCAATTGAGTTTTTAAATTTTCACAAAATATTAACAATGGAAGGATTCTGTATTTAGAAAGAAGATAAATATTGTTAGATCAGGATAATCCAAGATATATACATGCATCTTGTATATAATTTCTACATACAATAATTTCACAGGTCTTGTAAGAAAAGGGTATTATTGATGTAAATGTTGTGGACCTTCTCTGAAATCTAGATGGTCCAATGACCTATGAAAACTAGTGTATGACTGCTCCAGGGTATTCTTCTAGAAGAACACCCTTACAGAAGAGCAACATCCTCTTTCAATGGTAAAGGAGAGAGAACCCAAAGGCCTGCAATAGAGACACCATCTGAATGGCTCAGAGCATATGAGAGAGATAATGAGAAGGAGTTCATAGGAATGTTTGATTCAAATTGGTAGCCTATGTTCAATTATCCAGAATTATTCGACACCTATGTTGATAAATTTCCCATTGGGATGAAAAGGAAATCTATCTTTTATAAATAAGATGACTTAACCTTATAACTAAGACTCTTTTTTTCGAAACATTATAATATGTATTTTGAATTAATTGGTTTGCATAGTATTATGTTAAAATCATTTCACTTGATAATTTGCAATTATGTTGATCTCGAAAACAATGAACAGTATCAAGTTCTTTTTCTTTTAATGTCAATTCCTGAAATAATACGACTACTTGATTTCTTTAAATGATTTTTCACTATATCATTACTTAAATAATTGCACCATATATGTGTGTGTGTGAGTGTGTGTGTGAATGATATCTTCAAAATTTAAAAAAAAAATGTATTAATGTATACTGTTATTTTTGGTATGTAAGATCATAATAAAATATTGATAATTCTAAACATGAATTTATTTGCATTATTTTCTAAACTTTATTATGTTACAAAAATTCATACTATTCTAGATTTATTATTTTACAATTATTTATATTCATACAAATTTACAATTTTACAATTGTGGTAATTTAACAGTATGTATGGTATACATTTTACTTACGGTAGTTATGGTTCAAAATTGACAATTAATTTACAATTTTACAAATTTACAAATTTTACAATTTTAATAAAATTGAATCATGAAAATACATACAATTACAATTAAAATTTTACAATTTCACAATACAATTACAATTACAATTTTACATACAATCACAATTACAATCATTTCACAATACAATTACAATTACAATTTTACAAATATTTTACATACAATTACAATTGCAATTTTACAATTTTACATACAATTACAATTAAAATTACAATTAAAATCACGATGCATATAATTACAATTACAAATTTACAAATATTACAATTTTAATAAAATTGAATCATGATAATGCATACAATTACAATTACAATTAAAATTTCAATTTCAAATTTACAATTTTACATACAATTACAATTACAATCACGATACATACAACTACAATTGCAATTACACAATTTTACAATTACCAATACACAATATTTAATAAATATCATGATTTAATATTAAAAATAAACATCGTGATCATGATAACCATCGTAGAAACATCATATTCTAAAATACACATTCAAATTCGCTAACATCATCTAATCATCGTGATCATGATCATATAACAAAACACAAGCATCGTATAACATCATCACAACACAAACATCAAATATACATCGTATGTAAAATAATGGCTATCACATACACATCTATCTGCAAGCACATTAAATGAGCATATCTAACATGACCTAAAAATATACACATCATGATGAACACCAACATGTAAATTAAGTACATCAACATGAACATAAAATACATGTATCATATTTATATATAGATATATAATGTCAACAGTATACAACTGTAATAGAACTGCATATAAATGTCAAATACATGGTGGTACTACATCAATACTATAACTAGTACTAGTCAAGGCCTACTCAGTCGATGGTGCAGCCTCATGCTCAAATGGATGACGTGCCTACTCTGGAGGCACTTTCTGATCAGATGCTGAAGTTTTCTCAGGAGGTGTCTGCTAATGAGTTGATGGTGCAGCCTACTCAGTGGATGGTGCCTGCTCTAGATTAGGTGCCTGCTCACTCCATGGTCATGTCTGCTCCGGACTAGGTGCCCACTGAGATGGTGCATGCTCAGAAGATGCCTACTAATTAGGACCCAATGTTGGTTGCTCATCTCTGATGTGAGGTGAAGGAGGAGGAGGTAAAATACTAGAATGATGATCACTCCCCTCGTGATCATGATCATTCGATGAGCTGCTATGTTGTGTATCTCCACGATGCCTATCCCTCCTAGCTGCCAATAGCTTGGAAGCTCCAACAATATGATGCATAAGGGTCATCATACTACGAGACATGTCTCTCAAGAGCTCTATGAGCCTACGATCAGCCTGGATCTCTCTGATCGTAGCAGGGTTGACTCCCTCATTAACCAGGAGTCGACACACTCAGTCGCCCAACTCCAACCTAAATTGGATGTTTTCCCTACATCGCATCCCCGTGGGTATCTACACCCAAGGATCAGGTTTTTCACCTTGATCTGCAGCCTCCTCCATCTCCTCGTCATGATCTATAGGATTATCTGGTGGGGGTGGAATCATATCCCCAACGAATGTACCAATGTCTACAAAATATATAGTACATAACAATAATTAGATAATTTCATTAAAAAATTTAATAAAACAAGTTAAAGAACATGCTATAATAAATTTTATTCTAATTAATTAATTAAGACAATAAAATGAAACTATATTAATTTAAAGAAAAAACTAATATTACCTCTATCATCCAGTGGCTCATCCTGTGTGAAGAGGATATTGGTACACCCTCGCCAATCCAAACCCACGTACGGACATGGTACCATCATGAACATGTGATCATCAACACTAGCTAGCAGCTCCAATGCATCACTAGATATCCTAGACGGATACTCGAGCATGCCCCTCTTGGGAATCATCTGGCCCCACATATGCATTTGTACATGTAACATTAGCCTACGAGTCTACCGAAAAAAATTAGGCCTCGTCTTCAGAAACCTCTCCAAAAATAAACAAAATAACTTTGAAGCAAAAGGTAATGTCAACCTCCCACGTTCCTGAGAACGAGATCTATCTAATGCTATACAAAACAATCACAAAACAAATGGCAGACCATCTCACAAGTCATGGCGTCTGGAATATAGAATCAACATAAAATAAAAGAGAGTAACTAATGTGCTTCCCATCACTAGTATAGTGTTCAATGGTTGTCAGTAGTAGTGAGAGGCACCTCACCTCCTATGGACCAAATGAAGCAATGCGTAATTGATCGCCAGACACCTAAAAATATGCAAGAGAAAGTATATCGTCCCTAATGTATCTCTGGGAGTACGACAACTGACTCCCTAATGCATAACTAACGAGGAAATCTGGGAACTGGGGAAAATCCTACCCTCTCCTAGATAGGCCAATAATAAAATAAATGTCCTCCTCAGTGGGCTCATACCACTAGCCAGGACCGACCTGAAAAGCCTGTCAGTGGGTATCCCACCTATAGATCAGTTGTCCCAATAACCCATTGTGCCCCTTTAGGGATGTAGCCTCCTTGTAGAACTTAAGGAGGCCTACCTCCCTTAAGAGAAACTGGGTGGGTGTTGTAATAGGGCAAGGGTACAAAAGTTTCTCCCTTTCCCGTGCCTCCCACTACTGAATCATGTTATAAGCATCCTCCGTATGCTCTCGTTGTTCCCTTTTCTCTATCCATTAACTTCGTTGAATGATTCACATATTAAATACATTTTTTTTTATTAAATGAGAAATGTAGTTACAAATATATATAATTTATATTGAAAAAAAGCACTCGGTGCACCCAAAAAAAAATTCATGCACTGCTACTGATGTGCACTTGTTTATCACGCACCACCCACAGTGCGCATGAAAAAATTTTGTGCATTGCGCGAACAAAAAATATTTTTTTGTGTGGTGCGTTGACCAAACTATCTACCACGAGGTGAATAGTTTGGTCAACACGCCACTAGACAGAAGTACATAATTACCGATGTGGTCCGGTAAACAACCGCATTGTAGTACAACCATACATAGTGTGTTATTTTTTAAAATTTTATATGGTTGGTGTGACCGGAAACTGACACACACCGCACTATTTTAGTGTTACAGTGATGCGCATTTTCTAGATATCGCACTGGAACACGATGCAGTTTCCTTTAACACCATTCATGGTGCGGCCTATAAATTTACAAGAAGCACTATGAACGATGTGAACTGAACGACTCGAACGCACCGCGCATAATTTTTTTTTTTTAAACAATAAATTTTAAGTGAATTTGAGAAATGCTTGAGAGCTCTAGAGCAGTGAACAAACAAAAATGAATTTTTTTTATGGTCGTTAGTTTTTGTTAAATTAACCCATTTTCGGTGTGCTTGATTATGATATGCCCCAAGCAGTTTTGTCAATGGTGCACCACACTTCTTTACGGTGCGCTGGATTACTGATATGAATTGGGTCATTTTGTACGAAGAGCACAATGTCTCAATGTGCCATTTGTTAGAACGCACCAGTGTGCTGGAGTACTGAGACGAGCGAGCTGGTTTGTATGGAGAGCACAATGTCTCAAGGTGCCATTTGGTAGCATGCACTAGTGCACTTTTCATAAAATGCTCCAGCTTGTTATGATTAGAAATGCAACGCAAAAAAAGGCATCTGCAAAAACCTCCAACCACCAACCTCCTCTAGTGACCTCCGTTAAAAATGGATATATGGGCTATTTTTATAAGGGATTCCTCAAACACATACGCTAGAGGGTCTTTTCCTTGTATTGAAACAAAATTCTAGAAAAAACTCTCACAAAGTTTTATAGTGTAAACAAAGATGATTGGGATTTATGGTAGAGAACAAGAGTTGGAGAGTTAGAAATTAGTTGAAATTTCAAATAATAATCACCAAGGAAGGATCATTACAGAAGAAGGCTAGAACTAAGATACTAGGGGTATTCATAAACCATGTGCATTATGAAGAAAGTCCAGTGAAGATCCCAGTTCCAGAGGATGCAATGCAGGGGAAATTTCCAACAACATATGTATCAACGTGAAATCTAAGTACAACAACAATTATAAGAGTTTCTAACAACCCTAATTAGTCACGTTTATGTAAGCAATGCAAAAATTTTGGTAAAAGAAAAAATGGGTTGAGTAATGCGACACAAATTCTAGATGGATGGGGTGATTAAATGATGAAAATTAATATTAATGTACAAAAAAATCAAATGAGGAAATTTGAAATGTCAAGGGAATATGAATGGTCAAAAAGAGGAAAATTGAATTGCTGGAAAAGATATGGAGCAACAATAAAGAAAGGAAAAAAAGAAAAAAAAAGGACAAATAAAAGAGAAAAAGGGAGAGATGCAAAAGAAGAGTAGAGAGGCAATTGAGAACATAGAAATTTGAATTACCAAGAGAGGTTGAATAACAGAAAGGAATGAAGACTTCGGTTGGCAAACGATCAGGAAGAAATCACCAAGTGAGGAATTTTTTTTCCATCGAGTCCCTGCTGACCTATAGGGTGGATATGGTGTTTCTCATAAAATACCTAAGGGACGGGGTGGATGAATTGATCCTGGAAAATTCCTGGAGTATTTATGGATGTTTCTTTTTTATATGTTGATTTTTTAGTGGGTTTTGGAATCCATGCATTGGGTGGAACCACAATGTTGATTTTTGAAGGTTGGAGATAGTTGGTATCTAGAATCCCTATGCATTTGTTAGTTTCAAATTCAGTTGGTGAGTGGAGATGGGTGAATCTATGGAGTGCCCATTTAAGTTGATGTATGTATTTTATCCATGAAGCAAAAATATATCTCAATCTTTGGAATTCAACTCGGGGGTTAAAACTACAAGTGGGACTTAGCTATAGTTGTCTATGGTTGGGTGGAGAGTCATAGTCCCAGACTCAGTTTCCCATTAGTTTTGAGATAAGTATCGCTTATGTTCTTAAGAATATATATATATATATATATATATATATATTCATTTATTTGTGTGTGTGTGTGCCTATTTTCATTGTTGGTTTAAAAATGATGTTTATTGATGACATATTCCCTAATTGTTTTAGCTTTATGATTAACCAATCATCTTCTTGTAGTGACTAACATATAATATTCCTTATTGTAGTGATACGATTATGTTTAAATTACAGGACTATACATGTTTACTTCATAAATTTCAAACTACATGAAGATGAGAAATGCATGAGATGCATGAAATTATAATACCATATTGGATGCATGGGTTAATTCATTATGAAGGTGTTGGGTTGCACTAGTAGAACTAAGTTCTCAACAATGTTAATGGTTAGTGTGGAAAGATTAGAAATATTGTGTCCATTGCATGTTTAAATTGTTGTGTATGTAATGGCATATTTGTTGAATGTTAATGGGTGAATTTTTTATTGAAGGGAAAGAGGCCTTACCACTATCCCTTGTAGTTTTTGAGGCTTAGTCACTAGTGGCTTTGTTTACAGGGTTGTTGAGCCAAGAAAATGAGTTTTCTGCTATGTTAATGAGTTGTTACAACTCTCTATATTTTGCGAAGAAATGCAAGTCTTGAAAATGTTGTTAAATTGATATCATAAATGTGATTGATTATTTATTAAGTTTAGCCTTAAATTCCTTATGTAGCTTGAAAATTTTGAAAAGTTCTAGCAATGTTAAAGTGATAGAAATATTATTATTTTTTTTGCAATTTTGGTCTGCAGGTTAGCCAGGTCATAATTTGGGAGGTCGGCTAAAAAGTCCCAACCTCTAGAAGGATTTCCCCAACCTCTTGTAGGCTGAAAAGGCCCTATATGACTAACAGGTTGGAGGTTGGGCAGGTTCTGGGGTCGAGCCAACCTCGACCCATGGTATTATGACGCCGAGTGGAATCGGGCCAGCCCTGACTTAGGTTGGAGGTCGACGCGTCAGGCCCATAGTTAAATTTTTAATTATGTGCTAAGGAGGGAGGGCCGACCTCAACACTCCTTCATACTTGTTCCTACCACATTGATTTACCCATGGTGGTCATGTGTTAGGTGTGATGTTGGTTGTGGTGGGTCTGCACACCACATTACCTACCCCGTGGGTTTATGTGAGGTTTCCATGTGGAGGTCATGATGACGTCGTGACATGTGATTGGTCCATATTCAAAGGGCCATAAATTTTGATCTGTAAGTCAAATTGAGACAAAAATTTATATCATTGGAATCAACTCGACATGATGAACACAATGATGCTGGAAATTGATATTCTATAAAATTTGAAAAAAAATGTCTAAACTTTTAGCTCCCATTCCCATAAATGTACTTTGGGAGATGGGTTAGTAGAGTAACCACCTCCTTCTAACTTTGGTTGGGATTAGTGTTTGCAGGGTGTGTTTATCGGTGGTATCAAAGCATCCAGGTTCAACATTTTTACTGGATGGGCTCTCTCATGAGAAAAAAAAACAGCATGTTTAGTTGCTTGTGTGAATTATTGAATGCATGCATGCATGATTGATATATTTTTACTATTATTGTTGAGCTAACAATTTTTGTTGATACAAATATGTTGTTGGATATGCATGCATGGTTGTTTGTTACAACTAGCCTTATTATGATAAATTTTCTAAAGGAAGTTCATGACATGATTTATTGTTATTTTATTTATATTGGCATGTGTCTAACAATTGCATGTGAATGAAAACACATCAAAAGAAACAAAAAAATGAAAAGAAAAGGAAATGAGGATATTAATCATACAATATATATTTGATTAGTCACAACATGGGTTTGGAGAAATAAGGATAGATGAACAAGAAGGATCAATTGGTCAAGGGGGAGGGACCAATTCTCTTGATTGGATAGAAACCTTGAGAAACCTGAAGGTTGAGATCCAAAGCTGCAAAGAAGATAATGAAAGGCTGACCAAGGCTCGAAAAAATGAGAAAGGTGAATGTAGCCATATTTCAAAGACTCAAAGTTGCAGAGACAAAGGAAACATGAGTAGGGAACTAGTCATAGAGTCAAGAAAATTTCTTTGAGGTAAGAAGAGAAAATAAATGGGGCATATGGTGGCAGGTCCATGAAGAGGCATAAGGGTGAAAGTGAGAACATTATGAGAGGAGATGCATTATTTAGCACACCAGAAAGAAAAACCAACACTCATGGGAATCACTTTGGTAGACATTCTTTCTATCCTACCATAGGATATCATCACCATTATCAACATTACCATCACCAAATTATAAGAGAAAAGGACTATATGCTTGGATAATTTAAGAAATCCAAACCACCTACATTTGATGAAGAGATGAATAAATATGACAATGTAGAGGCAATGGTTTCTTGGCATGAAAAAAATATTCAGAATCCATGATTATTCCAAAAACATGAAATAAAAAGCGGCCACATATAGTTTGAAAGGAAAAGTAGACATGATGGGAGGATTTGAAGAATGTAAAAGACATAATTGAAGAGATATTGACATGAGATATTTTGAGAGATTATTCAAAGACAAATACTTATCTGAAAGATATTATGACAACAAGGAAAAGGATTTTTACGAGCTAAAAATGGGACAACTAAGAGATGAATAACACATTACCAAATTTATGGAATTGTTGAGATATGTGCCATATCTCAAAGAGGAGAAGTTAAAAGTTCAACGATGTGCCATATCTCTTTTGAAGACTACATAGAGTTTTATGAACCATAAATTTTGGATGATGCCATAAATAAATTAAAACATTGTTATGAATAAGTATAGCACATGACATAATTTAAAATTGTTTGGAAAGAAAAGAACAACAGTAAGGATAAGAAGAAATGGCCTAAGAAAAATATGGACAAGAAGGAAGGAATGCATTCAACCGGCGAAAATTGATTTCAGAAAAAATCTAGTCCAGTTTTCAAATGTATTATGCATCAACAAGAAGGAAAGAAATGAAAATTTAAAAATAAAGAGTAGTTGAAATGTTGGACTCGTGGGGAAAATCATCGAAATAGGGACTAGCCACTCCAGAAAAATGGAAGTCCAAAAATTTATATTGCGTAGTGATGGGTCCATTCAATAGGTATATTTTGAGGTCTATTTTTCTACCCTCTAACACTTAAAACTCCCATTTTCTCACATTAATTCACTTTTTTAAGCATAATATGCTTATTAGGAATACTGGAGGGTGCTTTTCATATTACATGGCCTAATGTGATTAATATGCAGGTGAAAGATGCATTTTTGGAGATATTTACTATGCATGGACTTGATGGAGACATCCAGAGAAAATATAGGGGGGCTATCCACTTCATTAACTCTCCAAATCAGCTTTAGATTAAATATTTCTCACCAAAAACTCAAATTCACTATCATCCTAGGAACTAAAGTACATGTGAAGATCAAAGGGAACGACATCCACCAATTTCAGGATTTTGGAGGGGAGCATTCCTCCTTTGAAGGGAGCTTCCCTTCAACTACTTTTGTATAAATAAACCATCCTAAAGGCTCATGATGATTCAAAATTATATTGAAGCTAGGAGTAGTGACTGAGAGCCTTGTGCTTGGTACTATTATTTTCATCTTTCATATGATGTATGTGGCTCTTATTTTCTGTCAATGAGAAGTTCATTGTTGGCATTCATCTAAGTAAGATTTGGAGGGTTGAAACCCTTGGATTTGGGCCCAACCCAGAGGCTTTAGTCCCTCTCTTGTATTCTTTCCATTTTATTGTTCAATTCAGTGCAATTCTTTTCTCGTTTAAGTAGGAATTACATCAAAAAACTTGTAGTTACAGATTTTCCTATCACTTCTCTTGTGGTAAGAGTGGTTGGAAGATCTACAACAACAACCCAAAAACATGTATTTATGATTTCTTGGAAACTGTTAAGAGTTGGTTTATCATCCTTCTACATGCTTGGTTTCTGTAACTTAGAATTTAGTAGCATTGGTTTATAAATTAGAGTTGTGTTGTAGGGTAGAGTAGATTTTAATAAGATTCAACTCATCTTTTCCATGTTAATTTACGTTGTTGTAAAATTGATCATTTGATGCATGTGCTTGATGAGGCTACATGGATTGTGTTGAATTGTAGGGGGCACAATTTTCTACATCCACCTATACCTCCCATCTCTCTCATAGACACATCACATTTCTTCCAAACTCTGCCACCAAGGTGACTCTTCCAGGGAAAAGGAAGGACATTGTGGGCATAAACTTTGGTGCAAGATAGGCATCCAAGGGGTACTAAGATTTTCCAATGGGCTCCCACACCATTGATTCACCTTAATTTCAATCCATCCATATTCCTTCACCTTCAATATACCATTCTTGTACTAAAAAATCCCTCAGACCCCCTCCTGTAGAAATACATAGCCTCCTGTAGAACTTCCTATAGCAGTCTTGTAGATTTTCTTACTTTGACCATATTTGCTCCAGAATTTGACCCTTGCATTATGAAGTTGAATAATTTACCTCAAGCTCCTATTTAATGGTCAATTAAGTCTCTAATACCACTCCAACCCCATCCTTTCCTCACTACAAGCATAAGATAACAAGTATAATTAGACTTAACATTTTTTTCATAGTTATGTTGAAGATTGAATTCCTCATTTCTAGGCAAGCTGAAAATAGTTAAATGATTCATGCGAATAGGCTATTGATATGATTAAGTGTGCAATAGATGTAGCATAGTTCAATTCTACGGCTATACTAGCCTCTTCCTTTCATGCAATTTCAATTATCATTTACATATAATGAATGAAATTTTCATTTTTTTAGTTAGAATCATGATCATTTACTTGCAACCATGATATTCTTACATAAGAAATTATATTTTTAGTTACTTGAAGGAGTGGTCTCTGAATGCCTTGATCTGATCTAATGATTTAGGGTAACATGAGTAGGACTTAACCTGTTGTGCATATAGCAATGTCACCTCTAAGTTTATACGAACCCCCGGGTTAATAATTTAAGTTGAGAAGCCTTGGGAGTTACAACATCCTCGGTGCAATATCAGAGCTCATCACCTAGGAATCTCAAACCATGGGGGATGTGGCACGGAGTCTCCCTATAATCTATGCAATTGTGGATAATCATCGGGCATACCACCAGGAATCCATCATTGAGATGGAAGGTAAGATTTGTAATAATATCATTTATATTTTAATTGATCCCGGTTATAATTACATTTATATCAGTACAAATATTGTGGAAAAGTGAAATTTTGTCAAAGAATTGCATTTATAACCTTGGTTAGTTTGGTTAGCAACACAAACAAAGAGGAAAATAAGTTATTGGGTGAAATCATGTTCATTTAAGCTCAATGACATGCCAACAAAAACACATTTAAACTTGCTTCCATTGGGTGCATAAAATGTAGAAATTTGAATAACTGATATGTTATCCACCGAGATTCTCCTGATCACAAACTATTTTAACTTCATGCACAATACAAAATCTCTTCTACCATTGATCATTAATTGCGGAAATAAAAACAATCGCATTCGCACATTAAAACCATAAACAATCACACATATGAACACAGTATTTTATGGGAAAGCTTAAAGCTGAAAAACCCCATATATATATATATATTATATGTCATAGAGATCATGTAAAAATCATCCTACAAAGCTCCTCACAAGCTCTTAGTACAATCTCCAATTGCTACACACTAATCAAGCTAGATCTAGCAAAACACATGCTCCAATCTCTGCCACCTGATAGCCTACCTCTACTGTGCAATAAATGCTGAAGAATGGCTCATAAATAACTTCAAACCACCTGGCTTGTACTACGCAATCCTCATTGGCATCTCCAATCACTGGTTGTTGCAAATCATGCAACAGTATAGTCACAACTGATAGTCACACTGCTCTTTCACCTATCTCTTCACTGGTCTCCACTGAAACTGTCCATGCACTGAAGTTAACTAATGTATTCTTTAGTTTATTAATGATTTTATAATTAGTGAATTAATTAATAATTAATTAACACCACTCTCACTAGTGGATCTATCAGTTAGACTAGATATAACTAGCTCAACTATGTTTAGCTTAGTTAAACTGAGCACAACTCCATTAACTTCCTCAATCAACTCCACCAAACTCTCTCACATGAGTTCTAACTGAAGTATCCATGCAATAGCTCCACTTGACCCTTAGGAATAGCGTAATTCCTTCTGTCAGCTCCTGTGCCACATCTGTGCACTTAACTGAAGTGCTCCAAGAGAATAAGATAATGTTTAGAGTCCAAATATTATTAAGAGCTAATAATATTCGACATATCTATTTTTAGACTGGCAATCTAAAAATAGATTCCGCCCAATATTTCTAAAAATAGAAGTCCATCTATTTTTCCCGACTTGACCAACCATCCACAAATAGCATCCTGCAACTCATAGAACATGATCCATATGTCTAAAAATAGACATAGTCTAAAAATAGACTTTGCGCCAAAATAGCCTGCGGGCCCACTTAGTGAAGGCGACTTCATTTCACTAAGCTCCATCATCTTGTTGCATTTTCAACACTCCCTCTCAACAAGATATGGATTATCTGCAACCCCTATCCTACCTTTGTGGTATTCGAATTTTCTCCTGGTGAGCGCCTTCGTCAAGATATCAGCATCCTGATCCTCCATGGGAATGTATGAAAGTAACATGATTCTCCACTGCACACAATCTCTGATATGATGGTACCTGATGTCGATGTGTTTGGATCTATCATGAAATACTGGATTAGCCGAGAGTTTAATGCAACTCTGGTTATCACAATAAATCACAGTAGGCTCCAAGTGTGACCCGAACAACCCGACCAAGATCTTCCTCATCCATATGGCCTCGCATGCAGCCAAGCTTGCTGCCATATACTTAGCCTCTGCTGAACTGAGTGCCATGGATCTCTGCTTCCTGCTGTACCAAGAAACTGCTGTCGACCCGATACTGAAGATCCCTCCAGATGTGCTCTTTCTGTCCGTTGGGCTCCCTGCCCAATCTGCATCCGTGAAGCCACATAACTTCACCTCATCCTCCTGTCTGTACCACAATCCATATCCCGATGTGCCTCTAAGATAACGCAATACATGCTTGCCTGCCTTCCAGAAGAGCTTGGTTGGCTTAACCATAGCTTGTGAAAGCTAGTTAACAGCATAGCATATATCGGGTCGTGTATTGACCAGATACATAAGCGACCCCACCAACTGTCGATAAACAGTGGCATCCACTACCTCCGCTGAAGTAGCATCCTCCTTCCTCCAACCACCAAGAAGAGGAGTATCAATAGGCTTGCAGCCATGCATGTTGAACTTCTCCAGTATCTCCCGGGCATACTTACCCTGAGAAACAAACATTCCATCACTGCGCTGCCAAATTTCCAATCCCAGGAAATAATGAAGGAGGCCCAAGTCCTTCATCTAAAACTCTTTTGCAAGATCCTCCTTGCATGAGAGTATCAACAGCTCATCACCTGTCAAAATCAAATCATCTACATAAAGTACAATGATCAGCAACTTACCCTCCACCACAATCTGGTATAGGTTCGGATCTGCCTCACTCTTGGAGAATCCAAGTTCGGTGAAATAACTGTCTATCCGTGTGTACCAAGCACGAGGTGCTTGTTTCAACCCATACAACACTCTCTTGAGCCTGCACACATGCGACTCGCTGTTGAAGATCTCGAAACCTTCGGGCTGCTCTATGTACACCTCCTCCTCAATGACTCCATTGAGGAACGCAGTCTTCACATCCATCTGATGAATGTGCCACCCCATCTACGCTGAGAGAGAAAGAATCATCCGTATGGAAGAATACCTTGCGACAGGTGCAAAGGTCTCCTCATAATCGATCCCCTCTATCTGTGAGAAGCCTCGGGCAACAAATCTTGCCTTGTACTTCTCCACACTCCCGTCAGCTGCCTGCTTCACTTTGTAGATCCATATCGAACCCACCACTGATTTCCCCTCCGGTCTCGGGACAATCTCCCATGCACTGTTTCTGACAATCGAATCATACTCTTCCACCATGGCATCTACCCATGCGGGATCCTCCATAGCTTCCTCGAAAGAGGATGGCTCTGTCACGATACACTTGCTCATAAGAGCCATGTATCCAGTATACCGGTCAGGTGACTGTCTCTGTCTACACTGTGATGTAGGTGCTCCTACAATCTTCTCTGTATCTTGAACCAGTCGCTCAGCTTCCGTAGTGCGCTTCCGCCCTCTGATGGTTGGTGCTGCATAAGTGGTCTCTTCCACTCCATGAACCTCCTCTTGTGGTTGATCCACATCCTAAGGCTCATCCTTAGGAACTAATAGCTCCTCATCTGCATGCAAGTGTGGCTCCCTCTCAAGCGAACACTTCATGGCTTTCTCCTCGTGAAATTTGATATCCCGTCGCACAATAGTCTTGCGAATGTCTGGAAAATACACACGATAGTTGTGGGGTGTATCAGTGTACCCCACAAATATCCCAACCTCTGCAGTCGGCTCCAACTTCTTCCTAGCATCCTTCGTCACATGAATGTAAACAGGTGAACCAAAAATCCTCAAATGGGAAATATCAAGCTTCTTACCAGAAAACGCCTCCTCGGGTGTACTCATGCCAAGTATCCTGTGAGGACAACGGTTCTGCACATATACTGCAGTATTGCATGCCTCCACCCACAAGTGTATGGGTAGGCCCTGATCATGCAACATCGCCCGTGCAGCACCCACGATCGTTCTGTTCTTCCGCTCAGCAACCCCATTCTGCTGTGGGTTATGAGGTGCTATGAGCTCTCTTTGAATTCCTTCTACGCTGCAAAAGTCCTTGAATTCGCCAGAGATGAATTCACCACCATTGTCGCTCCTAAGAGCCTTCACCTGCTTCCCCGATTCTTTCTCAACCAGTGCCTTGAACTCACAGAACTTTGAGTATGTCTCGCTTTTCTTCTGCATGAAGAAGATCCAGCACTTATGAGAAAAATCATCAAAAAATATCACATAGTACCTATGCTTTGCTGTCAAAGCTACTGAGAAAGGTCCACACACGTCTGTGTGAATTCTCTCAAGGATCGTCGTGGCACGTCTATCCTTCTCGTGAAAGGTGGATTTCACAAATTTTCCCAAGGTACTTCCCTTGCACTGATCTGATTGCGCAAGAGTACCCTTAGGAAGCCCAGTAGAAATCTGCTGCAGTATCTTCAAAGCTCCATGGTGAAGGTGGCCCAATCTCCGGTGCCACAACTCGCCATCATCCCGGCTCACCACTCCTTCTGCCTTGCCTGCCATTTCTGTGCAGCCATCTACCTGCAATTGATAAAGGTTCTTAACTCGAACCCCTATCCTCCGGGTCTCACCAGTTGCCTTACTGCGCAGGAAAGCCTTTCCCTCGCTAAATACAACATCATATCCCTTGTCTTCTAACATGGCCACTGAGATAAGATTCTTCTTCAATCCCGGAACATGCATCACTTCCTTCCATACGAAGGGTTTACCAGACTCCCTCTCGAAGGAAATGGTACCAATACTGGTCGCACTGTATCTACCATCATCGCCCATCTCGATGTGCACTCCAAGATCTTTCTCATCCAGATCAGTAAACAAATCTTTGTCTCCGGTCATATGAAAAGACGCACCACTGTCAAGAAACCACACTGAACCCATCACACTTGAGACCAAGCATGCGATCAGCGAAAAATCTAGCTCAAACTGCGAGGCTAAGGCCTCTCCAGCTGCAGATCCAGCAGCCTGCTTATTTTTCTTCTTCTGTGGACAATTAGTGGCATAATGTCCGTGTTGGTGATAGTGAAAGCACTTCACCTTGGACATGTCCTGCTTCTTGCCTTTCGCACCGGATTGAGAAGCATTATTCTTTCTCTTCCCCTTCCTTGCTTTGGCAGCCAAAGCGCAATTTTCTTCATCTGAGTTCTTTGATGAAGATCTGTCCCTAGTACTTCGCCTTATCTCCTCTTGCACAAGATCTGACCAAAGTCGCTCCCATCTTGGCAATTTATCCTGACCATTGACAGAGTCTTGATAGGAATGCCAACTCTTTGAAAGCCGAAGGAGAGCCAAGCTCACCAAGCCCTCTTCATCTACAGCCACCCCCACACTTCCCAGCTCATCCTTGCATTGGATGAACTTCGTGAGGTACTTGGGCATACTGTCGCCTTTCTCCATTTTTATGTTCTTGAGTTTATCCTTGAGCGCCAACTTCCTCTGGTCGCTCTTGCTTTGAAATAAATCTGTCAAAGCTTTCCACATCAAGAATGGAGAAGCCTTACCATGAAGGCTGGACAGTATGTGATCCTTCACACCTTCCAACAGAATCCTTCGACACTTTGCTGTCTTCTTTTGCCATGCGTCAAGTACGGCAGCATCACTAGAAGTAGGTTTTGGAATTTTTGCATCTATGAACTCCTTCAACCC
Organism: Pinus albicaulis; assembly: GCA_034641835.2. NCBI lineage: Eukaryota > Viridiplantae > Streptophyta > Pinopsida > Pinales > Pinaceae > Pinus > Pinus albicaulis. The sequence goes on along the minus strand of CM076569.1, from coordinate 957,149,238 downwards.
ATTGTCATCCAGCACCGCCTCCATCCTGTCCTTCCATGCAATATAATTCGAGTTGCCCTCAAGGGCATACTCCAATCGCAATCCGTTGAAAGACATCTCAACTTCGACACCAAGAAAACACTGCTGCAAATTCGAATTCCACCAGCACAAAACTCAACCGCTTCAATGTTTTGCAATTGCTCCAATGATCAATATCGCTCTGATACCATGTATAAATTTGATAACTGATATTTTATACACCGATATTCTCCCGATCACACACTATTTTAACTTCATGCACAATACATAATCTCTTCTACCATTGATCATTAATTGGTGAAATAAAACCAACGCATGCGCACATTAAAACCATAAACAATCACACATATGAACACATTATTTTATGGGAAAGCTTAAAGCTAAAACACCCCAACTATCTATATATTATATGTCATAGAGATCATGTAACAATCATAATACAAAGCTACTCACAAGCCGTTGGCGAAAAGGTCGTGTCTCGCGGGCAAGACCCAGGGTTCAAGGGTTGTGGCCAACAAGGGGTCCAAAGTGTAGTCTAGGAACACGTCGGCATTTTCACCCTCGCTCTTGGAGAGCAAGTGCGTCTCACCCGAGGCGTGCCGCGACCACATGCATAAGGGGATGAGATCACCGGTAAGGAATAAACCCGCAACCAAAGAAAAGAAAGTGCATCCATTACATATACCAAATTACACATGCAAGATCACTTACTAAGTATTCAGACAGATCGTAACTAAAATTTTAAATCGGTTTAAACACATTACAACACATGAACAACTTATTGAGACAGACAATCTTCCCTTATATTATTCTTCCGGCCGAACACATGATTACATAGCTTTCTCTCGATAGCTCACAAGTCCGATACAGGATGGATTTTAGAACAGAAAGGAAGAACATAGAAAGTAAGAAACCATAGGAAGAACAAGCATGATTCTTCCGCGGTCGCTCTGCGCGTCCTTCCCCGTCTCGATCCTCGCGACTTCCTTTCAGTATCCACTCAACCTTCAACAACCCTTCTTTTCAGCCGGTGATCGTCATTTATTCACCCGCTCCTCGCGACCGATGCCTTCTCTGCGTCTTCACTGCGGCTTTTCCCGAGCTTCTCTTATGATGTCTGCGTGTTCTACTTTCTATTTTCTCGCCGTGTTTCTTTCATCTCGCACTTATCTCTCGCTCGATATCCGACTATCGAGTGCTTCCGCGCCACCTTGGTAGCTCCGCAACTCTTGGTCGTCGTGCGGCGCGAGCGGTTGCCATGTGTATTTATTCCGCAACTCAAAAAAGATTCAAAGTTCAAAATGTCTTGGCCAAGAGTTCAAAACTTAAACAAAAACAAGGGCCCCAATAGGCCCCGACCACAATTCTTTGACTCGTCCGCGAGTCAATCACAAATAACGGTTTCTATTTCCATTGCCCCGCGTTGGCACTGCATCTGCTGTCTGTCGTGCCTTCCCCCGCGCCCTTTCTGCCGTGCTCCACCACTTGCTCGGTTCAAACAAGGGCCCCAACTCCGGGACCGGCGGAGTGCTAAATCTCTAAGCTCCGTGAAGGTCGCCACCGCTGCCGCCATTCCCCGCATAAGTAGGCTCGGCGTCTTGAGAGATCCGGTTAGCGCGGCTTCGTCCATGGGCGTCGGGGTAGCCCCGAACAGGGTGGCGAGCCGGGCTTCGCCTGCATCCGCTGGTGCATAGCGTCGGCATGGGTGCGAAGGGGTGGATGAATCTCCCGGGATGACGTGCTTGGCCGCTGCCGATTCGGCCTCGATCCCGCTGCATGTGAAGTTCCGGCTCGTCCGATCGGGCGTAGAGCTGATCTAACCTTGCGTGGTCCGTGGTTGCCCGAATGTCCCGGCACTGCACGGTGCCCGGGCGCATGATGTGGCCGCGTCTTGACAATTAACGTGAGTGAGCACTCCCTGCAACCGCGCGAAGCGGCGTAGTCGCGGCCGCAAAGTGGAATGGAAAGTTGCTTGTAGACTAACCGCCCGCGTCCCGTTTGGGCGCTACCGTCCCCGAATGGTCACTCGGGTGGATCCGGAAGGGTAGGGCCCGTGCGCTAACGCCGCTTGTAGCTCCCGGTTCTCCCCCCGCAAACAATAGTGAAAACTTCCCGAGGTGATGAGCCCGTAGCGCGATAGTGTCCTCCTCGATTCCCGGTGGGAAGTGGAGCATGGTGAGCCCGTGAAGCGGGCCATACACCGGAGATCGCCTCGGATAGCAATGTTGACTCTGCTCCTGGAGGTTGGTCTTCCCGCAGCTGACTCGATTGCGCCGTTCGCAAGCGCCGTGATCCGATTCCGCCGCTCGGCACCGCCGTCGTAGCTCTGTGTGAATCCGCTTTCGCCCTGAGGGCCGCTCGCCGAATGAGCGGATGTATAGCCGTGCCGGACTCAATTGTTCCGTATTTGTTGTGCCGGGTGCACCCCTCGCTCCGCATCTGTTCTGCGAAGATTGGCCCATGGCCGCCGGTCGGCCTCGAAGTCTCTCGGAGGATGGACCCGGCTCGTCGTCGCACCGAAGTGGCCATATCAGGGCTCCGCCGATCCCCGTCGCGTGGTCCCGCTTCTGTGGAAGGGGCGGCCGAATCAGCCCCAACCGTGGCCGTCGGGATGAGATATAGTGGGAAGAGGATCCCGGGATGTGGCCACGGGGGTCAACCGGTGGTACCACGCCTACAAGTACTAGAGGTGACCTCCGCCCCGTGGTCACCGCCGAAAAGTTCCCGTATCAAAGAATCGACACGTAGGGCGATGAGTTGGACGGATTGGGGGAGGTGGCATGTGGCTCACCGTGGAGGGGGCGGTGGATGGAGTGAAAGAGGTGGGAGGGAGACGAAGGTTGAGGAAATCTGCCGGATCAATCGGGCGGTTCCTCCGAATCAAAGTTGTCGGGCGAAGTGGGCTGGTGGATCATCCTCCGTAAGATCTACCATCGGATCCGTGACCGTAGTGCGGGCCCTTTTTGGATGGAGGTGGGGTCGGAGGAATCGGGTCTGGGCCCGGTTCACCCATTGGTGTGATGAGGGGTGGCAGAAGTGAACAGAGTTAGTAGGAATGGGGGAAATGAGGGGGCGGTATTGGAGAGACCACGGGACCGATTAATACGAAATTCAGCAAAAAGAAGGAAATATAGGGGCACCACTTGAAGCAACCCGGGTTGCCACATTGAGTTGCCGTACTCGGGTCAATGAAATGCTCGACGATGGGGACCAGCTGATTCGAGTAGGGAGTCCGGTGCGGTCCCGCTGCATCCGGTGTTGTCTCCGCGCAACTTGTGAAGATCCCCCCTGCGCCCGGCCGCGCGCAGTCGTAGCGGGCCTCATCCCCTCAAAATCGTAGCGGATGATTCCGTCGCGGACGTGCTGACAACCCCGGCCATGCAGACCCTCCCCGTGGAAAACATTGTCGTTCGACTAGAAGCGAAGGGGCGCCATATGAAAGGTGTGGTGTGGTACGCAAGTTGGCTCTGATGAAAGTGTGGGCCGTGGTCGACTCCAAACCACACCCGTTCACTCGTATTCATCCAACAGTGCTCTGGGCACCCGTTGCCGGTAAGTGACCACATCGGTCATCATCCCATACCATGCCCGAAACGCCTCTGCGTTCACCCGCTCGTTGCCGGGTCCGTGGACACCGCCGTGGGGAATATTTCATCGCGAGCGACCGGCTCACGCGTGATCTCCGCCGGTGTCCGGATAGGAGGAAGGTGCCATTTCCACATGGCGAACGCTAAGATCAAGTACCCATAAATGAAACCGGGTAGTCCGCTTGTAGTTGTCTTCGCAAGCCGCGAAGAGTTCCTTCAACACAAACGAGCTCCAATTCAACCTCGGCTCCCCGGACGCAATGCTCTGCAATGGAAATTGTGTCCGTAGTGCACTCTCCCTTTGTGTAGTGGCACATGGTCTTGCTAGCGATCGTGTAGCAAGCGAACCGGATTTCCGGTACTTTTATCAAATCCATTTTGGCACCTTTACCACCCCCGGCGAGTGCCATACTTGGTGTAGAGGTCCGCGTCATCCGACTTTCGGGCGCGCTTGGAGGATGTCTGCGTGTTCTACTTTCTATTTTCTCGCCGTGTTTCTTTCATCCGCACTTATCTCTCGCTCGATCTCCGCCTATCGAGTGCTTCCGCGCCACCTTGGTAGCTCCGCAACTCCCCGGTCGTTGCGGCGCGACGCGGTTGCCATGTGTATTTATTCCGCAACTCAAAAAAGAGTCAAAGTTCAAAATGTCTTGGCCAAGAGTTCAAAACTTAAACAAAAAACAAGGGCCCCAACACAAGCTCTCAGCACAATCTCCAATTTCTACACACTAATCAAGCTAGATCTAGCAAAACACATGCTCCAATCTCTCGCCCGATAGCCTACCTCTCTGCACAATCAATGATGAAGAATGGCTCATAAATAACTTTCGAACCACCTGGGCTTTGCATCGCGTAATCCTCATTGGCATCTCCAATCACCGGTTGTTGCAAATCATGCAACAATATAGTCACAACTCGATAGTCACACTCGCTCTTTCACCTATCTCTTCATTGGTCTCCATCGAAACCTGTCCATGTACTAAAGTTAATTGATGTATTATTTAGTTGATTAATGAGTTTATAATTATTGAATTAATTAATAATTAATTCACACCACTCTCACTAGTGTATCAATTAGTTAGACTAGATACAACTAGCTCAACTATGTTTAGCTTAGTTAAACCGAACACAACTCCATTAACTTCCTCAATCAACTCCACCAAAACTCTCTCACATGAGTTCTAACTAAAGTATCCATGCAATAGCTCCACTTAACCCTTAGGAATAGCATAATTCCTTCCCGTCACTCTGTGCCACATCCGTGCACTTAACTCGAAGTGCTCCAAGAGAATAAGATAATGTTTATAGTCCAAATATTATTAAGAGCTAATAATATTCGACATATCTATTTTTAGACTGAAATATAAAAAATATATTCCACCCAATATGTATAAAAATAGAAGTCCATATATTTTTCCAACTTGACCAACCATCCACAAATAGCATCCCGGCAACTCATAGAATATGATCCATATGTCTAAAAAGAGACATAGTCTAAAAAGAGACTTTGCGCCAAAAATAGCCTGCGGGCCCACTTAGTGAAGGCGACTTCTTTCCACTAAGCTCATCATCTTGTTGCAATCTCAACATAAAACATGTTAATGGGCATGGAATGGTTGTACATGTAGAAAACTAAGGTTGACTGCTATGAAAAGCAATTGAATTCCCAGTTGATGATGGAGAAAAAAAAATCTTACAGGGTAAGCAGAAGCCAACTTCAGTGAGACTAATTAAAACCATGCAAGTTAAGTGTAGTTTCCAAAAAGTTTTTAAATTATTTTTAGTACAAATTTTCAAGGATGGAAAATTTAATGACGACGTTGGGAAAGAGGAGATTGAAATGTTGGAGAAGTATCATGTGTTTTAAAAAATCAAAGATGCATTTCTAGCTGATATTCTGGGACTCCCTCCTCATAGAGAAGTTGATTTCTCTATAAAATTAGTTCTTAGAGAAACACCAACATCCAAGGCACCATACCAAATGATTACGCCTAGGTTGGTCGAGTTAAAGCTACAATTGAAATATATGTTTGATAAAGGTTACATACGACCAAGTGTGTCACTATGGGGAGCTCCAATACTATTTGTGAATAAAAAGGATGGGACACTGAGAATTTGCATTGATTACTAAAATTTTAATAAAGTGAAAATCAATAACTAATATTTGTTTCCATAGATTGATGATTTATTGATCAGTTGAGAGGAGCAGGAGTCTTCTCCAAGATATATTTTAGGTCTAGGTATCATCATGTGCACATCAAAGAAGAATACATTCATAACACTTCATTAGGGGAATTTTGAGGTCTAAAATGGGCCTGCTAAGGAAATTATAAAATAATAGTGGAAATAATAAAATAATATTAGATTACGTCATCAAACTTTAGAGGGAAAAAAAAAGTAAAAAACTACTTTTTCAACTCATATTTTCAACTTATCTCCCTATGGATTTACTCAAATTTCGAATGAGAAATACATGAAAAACGAGAAATACATGAAAAACGTGATTGAAATCATGATTTTTCATGTATTTCCCATTTTTTGTGTAGTAGGGTCCATCGAAAGTATGAAAAATGGGTACTCCTTCGATGGGGAATTATATTTTGCATCCAACGAGTACTCCCAGTCAAAATTTGAGTAAAACCTTAGGGAGATAAGTTTAAAATACAAGTTGAAAAAGTAGTTTGATTATTTTATTATTTTTTAATATTTTTAATTTTTAACCTCAAAAATGGTGAATCATCCCCTATTGAAATTGTTATCTTGAATCCTATTGGTTCTTATAAATTTTATTTTGGTTGTACACTTTACTTAGGAGGCCCATTTTAGACCTAAAAAGTTCTTTAATGAATTTTATGGAGAATATATGGGAACTATGATTTTGTAGTGGTACATTTTGGGCTTACTAATGCCCCTATCAGTTTCATGTATTTAATGAATAATGTGTTGTGTCCTTACTTGGATAAGTTTGTATTTGTTGATGATATATTGGTGTATTCAAAGATTGAATAGGAGCATGAGAAACACCTAGCTATATTACTACAGTTGCTGAGGGAACACAAGATTTATGAAAATCTCAACAAGTGTGATTTATTCCAGACACAAATACACTATTTGGGGCATATTGTCTCTAAGGAAGGGATATCGGTTGATTTGGAAAAGGTCAAAGGCATCATGGAATGACCAACACCAAAAAATGTGAATGAGATTATATCATTCATGTCATTTTAAGGCTACTATATGAGGTTCATTAGAAACTTCTCTAAGATAGGGAATCCTATCACATCCTTGTAGAGGAAGGGAAATAAGTTTGAATGGATAGTGTTGTCGCTGCGAAAAAAAACCTTCAAAATTTTTCTTACACTAGAATTTTGGAGCCTACTGAGGATATTGTGAGCTATCATTCTTTTATTATTCATAGTTGCTTCATGGTAAATTTACGTTTCCTTGGATTCTAAGTTTCAAATTTGCTTGCTTATACATGCTCATTCCTCGAAGAATTCATAAGTGCACTTCTTTTGATGCAAGCTTACATAGGCATTGCACAACTCTTGAAGGTAAGGATTGCACATGTTGAGATTGCAACAAGATGATGAGCTTAGTGGAAAGAAGTTGCCTTCACTAAGTGGGCCCACAGGCTATTTTTGGCGCAAAGTCTATTTTTAGACATATGGATCATGTTCTATGAGTTGCAGGATGCTATTTGTGGATGGTTGGTCACGTCGGAAAAAATAGATGGACTTCTATTTTTAGACATATTGTGCGGAATCTATTTTTAGATTGCCAGTCTAAAAATAGATATGTCAAATATTATTAGCTCTTAATAATATTTAGACTCTAAACATTATCTTATTCTCTTGGAGCACTTCAGTTAAGTGCACAGATGTGGCACAGGAGCTGACAGAAGGAATTACGCTATTCCTGAGGGTTAAGTGGAGCTATTGCATGGATACTTCAGTTAGAACTCATGTGACAAAGTTTGGTGGAGTTGATTGAGGAAGTTAGTGGAGTTGTATTCAGTTTAACTAATCTAAACATAGTTGAGCTATTTGTATCCAGTTTAACTAATTGATACAATTAGTGAGAGTGGTGTGAATTAATTATTAATTAATTCACTAATTATAAACTCATTAATCAAATAAAGAATGCATCAGTTAACTTCAGTGCATGGACAGTTTCAGTGGAGACCAGTGCAGAAATAGGTGAAAGAGCAGGTTAACTATCAGTTGTGACTATACAGTTGCTATTTGCAACACACAGATAATTGGAGAAGCCCATGAGGATTGCGCAGTACAAGCCATGTGGTTTATGTTATTTAATGAGCCATCCCATAGCATTGATTACGCAATAGAGGCTGGCTATCAAGTGGAAAAATATTGGAGCATGTGTTTTGCTAGATCTAGCTTGATAGTGTGTAGCAATTCGAGGTTGTGCTGAGAGCTTGTGAGGAGCTTTGTACTATGATTGTTACATGATATCCATGAAATATAATATACAGATAGTTGGGGTTTTCAGCTTTAAGCTTTCCCATTAAATACTGTGTTCATATGTGTGATTGTTTGTGGTTTTAATGTATGCATGCAATTGATTTTATTTCCGCATGTGATGATCAATGGTAGAAGAGATTATGTATTATGCATGAAGCTAAAATAGTGTGTGATCAAGAGAATATCGGTGAATAATATATCAGTTATTCAAATTTCTACATGGTATCAGAGCGATATTGATCATTGGAGCAATTGCAAAACATTGAAGCGATTGAGTTTTGTGCTGGTGGAATTCGAATTTGCAGTAGTGTTTTCTTGGTGTCAAAGTTGAGATGTCTTTCAACGGATTGCGATTGGAGTATGCCCTTGAGGGAAGCTCAAATTATATTGCATGGAAGGATAGGATGGAGGCGGTGCTGGATGACAATGGGTTGGAGTTCATAGATGCAGAAATTTCAAAGCCTACTTCTAGTGATGCTGCCATACTTGACGCATGGAAAAGGAAGACAGAAAAGTGTCGAAGGATTCTGTTGGAAGGTGTGAAGGATCACATAGTGTCCAGCCTTCATGGTAAGGCTTCTCCATTCTTGATGTGGAAATATTTGACAGATTTATTTCAAAGCAAGAGCGACCAGAGGAAGTTGGCGCTCAAGGATAAACTCAGAAACATAAAAATGGAGAAAGGCGACAGTATGCCCAAGTACCTCACGAAGTTCATCCAATGCATGGATGAGCTGGGAAGTGTGGGGGTTACTGTTGATGACGAGGACTTGGTGAGCTTGGCTCTCCTTGGGCTTCCGAAGAGTTGGCATTCCTATCAGGACTTTGTCAATGGTCGGGAGAAATTGCCAGGATGGGAGCGACTTTGGTCGGATCTTGTGCAAGAGGAGATAAGGTGGAGTACCAGGGACGGATCTTCATCAAAGAAATTTGATGAAGAGAATTGTGCTTTGGCTGCCAAAGCAAAGAAGGGGAAGAGCAAGAAAGCTTCTCAATCCGGTGCGAAAGGCAAGAAGCAGGACATGTCCAAGGTGAAGTGCTTTCACTGTCACCAACACGGACATTATGCCACTAGTTGTCCATAGAAGAAGAAAAATAAGCAGGCTGCTGGATCTGCAGCTGGAGAGGCCTTAGCCTCGCAGTTTGAGCTGGATTTTTCACTGATCGCATGCTTGGTCTCAAGTGTGATGGGTTCAGTGTGGTTTCTTGACAGTGGTGCGTCTTTTCACATGACAGGAGATCGATATTTGTTTACTAATATGGATGAGAAAGATCTTGGAGTGCACATCGAGATGGGCGATGATGGTAGATACAGTGCGACCGGTATCGGTACCATTTCCTTTGAGAGGGAGTCTGTTAAACCCTTCATATTGAAGGAAGTGATGCATGTTCCAGGATTGAAGAAGAATCTTATCTCCGTGGCGATGTTAGAAGACAAGGGATATGATGTTGTCTTTAGCGAAGGAAAGGCTTTCCTACACAGTAAGGCCACTGGTGAGACCCGGAGGATAGGGGTTCAAGTTCAGAAACTTTATCAATTACAGGTAGATGGCTGTGCAGCAATGGCAGGCAAGGCAGAAGGAGTGGTGAGCCGGGATGATGGCGAGTTGTGGCACCGGAGATTGGGCCACCTTCACCATGGAGCTTTGAAGATACTACAACAGATTTCTACTGGGCTTCCCAAAGGTACACTTGCGCAGTCAGATCAGTGCAAGGGATGTACTTTGGGAAAATTTGTGAAAGCCACCTTTCACGAGAAGGATAGTCGCGCCACGAAGATCCTTGAGAGAATTCACACAGACGTGTGTGGACCTTTCTTAGTAGCTTCGACAGCAAAGCACAGGTATTATGTGATATTTGTTGATGATTTTTCTCGTAAGTGCTTGATCTTCTTCATGCAGAAGAAGAGCGAGACATACTCAAAGTTCTGTGAGTTCAAGGCACTGGTTGAGAAAGAATCGGGGAAGCAGGTGAAGGCTCTAAGGAGCGACAATGGTGGTGAATTCATCTCTGGCAAATTCAAGGACTTTTGCAGCGCAGAAGGAATTCGAAGAGAGCTCATAGCACCTCATAACCCACAGCAGAACGGGGTTGCTGAGCGGAAGAACAGAACGATCGTGGGTGCTACACAGGCGATGTTGCATGATCAGGGCCTACCCATACACTTGTGGGCTGATGCATGCAATACTGCAATATATGTGCAGAACCATTGTCCTCACAATATACTTGGCATGAGTACACCCGAGGAGGCATTTTCTAGTAAGAAGCCTGATATTTCCCATTTGAGGATTTTTGGTTCACCTGTTTACATTCATGTGACGAAGGATGCCAGGAAGAAGCTGGAGCCGACCACAGAGGTTGGGATATTTTTGGGGTACACTGATACGCCCCACAACTATCGTGTGTATTTTCCGCATACGCAAGACCGTTGTGCGACAAGATATCAAATTTCATGAGGAGAAAGCCATGAAGTGTTCGCTGAGAGGGAGCCACACTTGCATGAAAATGAGGAGCTGTTAGTTCCTAAGGATGAGTCTCAGATGTGGGATCGGCCCACAAGATGAGGTTCATGGAGTGGAAGAGACCACTCAAGCATCTCCAACCATCGCAGGGCGGAAGCGCACTACGTGCTGAGCGACCGGATCAAGATGCAGAGGATTGTAGGAGCACCTACATCACAGCACAGACAGAGACAGTCACCTGACCAGTATACTGGATACATGGCTCTTATGAGCAAGTGTATCGTGACAGAGCCATCCTCTTTCTAGGAAGCTGTGGAGGATCCCGCATGGGTAGATGCCATGGTGGAAGAGTATGATTCGATTGTCAGAAACAGTGCATGGGAGATTGTCCCAAGGCCGGAAGGGAAATCAGTGGTGGGTTCGAGATGGATCTACAAAGTGAAGCAGGCGGCTGACGGGAGTGTGGAGAAGTACAAGGCAAGATTTGTTGCCCGAGGCTTCTCACAGATAGAGGGGATCGATTATGAGGAGACCTTTGCACCCGTCGCAAGGTATTCTTCCATACAGACGATTCTTGCTCTCTCAGCGCAGATGGGGTGGCACATTCATCAGATGGATGTGAAGACTGCATTCCTCAATGGAGTCATTGAGGAGGAGGTGTACATAGAGCAGCTCGAAGGTTTCGAGATCTTCAGCAGTGAGTCGCATGTGTGCAGGCTCAAGAGAGCGCTGTATGGGTTGAAACAAGCACCTCGTGCTTGGTACACACGGATAGACAGTTATTTCACCGGACTTGGATTCTCCAAGAGTGAGGCGGATCCTAACCTATACCAGATTGTGGTGGAGGGTAAGTTGCCGATCATTGTACTTTATGTAGATGATTTGATTCTGACAGGTGATGAGCTGTTGATACTTTCATGCAAGGAGGATCTTGCTAGAGAGTTTGAGATGAAGGACTTGGACCTCCTTCATTATTTCCTGGGATTGGAAATTTGGCAGCACAGTGATGGACTATTTTTTTCTCAGGGTAAGTATGCCCAGGAGATACTGGAGAAGTTCAACATGCATGGCTGCAAGCCTGTTGATACTCCTCTTCCTGGTGATGGAGGAAGGAGGATGCTACTTCGGCGGAGGTAGTGGATGCCACTGTTTATCGACAGTTGGTGGGGTCGCTTATGTATTTGGCCAATACGCGACTCGACATATGCTATGCTTTAACCAGCTTTCACAAGCTATGGTTAAGCTAACCAAGCTCTTTTGGAAGGTAGGAAAGCATGTATTGAGATATCTCAAAGGCACATCGAGATATGGATTATGGTACAGACAGTCAGATGAGGTGAAGCTGTGTGGCTTCACAGATGCAAATTGGGCAGGGAGCCCAATGGAAAGAAAGAACACATCTGGAGGGATTTTCCGTATCGGTTCGACAGCAGTTTCTTGGTATAGCAGGAAGCGAAGATCCGTGGCACTCAGTTTAGCAGAGGCCGAGTATATGGCAGTGATTTTGGCTGCATGCGAGGCTATATGGATGAGGAAGATCCTCGGTCGTGCTTTTCTGCTCACACTTAGATCCTACTGTGATTTATTGTGATAATCAGAGTTGCATCAAACTCTCGATTAATCCAATATTTCATGATAGATCTAAACACATTGACATCCGGTATCATCATATCAGAGATTGTGTGCAGCGGAAGATCATGTTACTTTCATACATTCCCACGGAGGATCAGGATGCTGATATCTTGACGAAGGCGCTCACCAGGAGAAAATTCGAATACCATAGGGGCAGGATAGGGGTTGCAGATAATCCTTATCTTGTTGAGAGGGAGTGTTGAGATTGCAACAAGATGATGAGCTTAGTGGAAATAAGTCGCCTTCACTAAGTGGGCCCGCAGGCTATTTTTGGCGCAAAGTCTATTTTTAGACTATGTCTATTTTTAGACATATGGATCATGTTCTATGAGTTGGAGGATGCTATTTGTGGATGGTTGGTCAAGTCGGAAAAAATAGATGGACTTCTATTTTTAGACACACTAGGCAGAATCTATTTTTAGATTGCTAGTCTAAAAATAGATATGTCAAATATTATTAGCTCTTAATAATATTTAGGCTCTAAACATTATCTTATTCTCTTGGAGCACTTCAGTTAAGTGCACAGATGTGGCACAGGAGCTAACAAAAGGAATTACGCTATTCTTGAGGGTTATGTGGAGCTATTGCATGAAGACTTCAGTTAGAACTCATGTGATAGAGTTTGGTGGAGTTGATTGAGGAAGTTAGTGGAGTTGTATTCAATTTAACTAATTGATACAATTAGTGAGAGTGGTGTGAATTAATTATTAATTAATTCACTAATTATAAACTCATAAATCAACTAAAGAATGCATCAGTTAACTTCAGTGCATGGACAGTTTCAGTGGAGACCAGTGCAGAAATAGGTGAAAGAGTAGGTTAACTATCAGTTGTGACTATACTGTTGCTATTTGCAACACACAGATAGGTGGAGTAGCCCATGAGGATTGCGCAGTTCAAGCCAGGTGGTTTATCTATTTAATGAAGCCATCCCATAGCATTAATTATGTAATAGAGGCTGGCTATCAAGTGGCAAAAGATTGGAGCATGTGTTTTGCTAGATCTAGCTTGATAGTGTGTAGCAATTGGAGGTAGTGCTGAGAGCTTGTGAGGAGTTTTGTACTATGATTTTTACATGATCTCCATGAAATATAATATACAGATAGTTGGGGTTTTCATCTTTAAGCTTTCCCATTAAATACTGTGTTCATATGTGTGATTGTTTGTGGTTTTAATGTATGCATGCAATTGATTTTATTTCCGCATGTAATGATCAATGGTAGAAGAGATTTTGTATTTTGCATGAAGCTAAAATAGTGTGTGATCAGGAGAATCTCGGTGAATAATATATCAGTTATTCAAATTTATACAGCACAATCACTAGTGATAGTGACTAAAAAATACATAAGAAAATTCTATTGTGCAACACATGTCGTCAGAGAGTGTGCACTCTCCATTAACAGTCACCCTCACTTTGACTGCAATTGTACTTGTATTTCGGTGAGTTTTCTCAACTACCGCTTTAGTGAACCTTTGTTTTTTCAAGTGTTTCTTTCACATTCACAACTATCGTTCTTGATTTCTTTCACTTTAAAAAGTGTTTTTTCCATGTTATCTTCACACTAGCAAGTGTCTCTTTCCTTTTCTTTAAGCCTTTGCAAGTATCATTTGCACTTTTCTATTACTTTCACAAGTGTTTTCTTTTGGCATGGGAAGTGCCACACATTGTAAAATAAAGTTGTGGTTCATTGCGAGAGGAAAATATAGTACCAATGGGTCTTATTTACCATGTAGACATGTACTAGACCCATTCCCAAAGTTTTATGCACTATCGTACTAGTGTCGTCACTGTCTCGCAAAGTGTATCTTAAGTGTCACATCTATTCAAAGGTAGTCAATTGTACATTCTAAGAGGGAATTTATGATGCACTATCCTACACTATGATTCTCTATTCATCATAAATACATGCATTTGACACATCCCCAAAGCCTTGAGCACTATTTCAGTAGTGTCGTCATTGTCATCACAAAGTGCATCTTAAGTGTCTCACTTGGAGGTAAGTTTTGTCCTCTTGTCGCTTCGATGAGGACATGTTTATTTTGGGTGATAAATTCATCATTGTCAAGTGTTTGATCATATATAAGTGTGTGATCATGTTTAATTCATTTTCTGGTCCCATCCCTCTGCTGTATAGTCCCACACTTGGTCATTTTCTGCAATTGTTCCTTCTCCATTCAACCTCCTTCCGGTCTACCTCCCTAAACTGTACATTGTGCAATCTCAATAGAGAAATTTTGAGGTCTAAATTGGGCCTCCTAAGGAATATTATAAAATATTAGTGTAAATAATAAAATAATATTAGTTTACATCATCAAATTTTAGAGGGAAAAAAAGAAAATACTACTTTTTCAACTCGTATTTTCAAGTTATCTCCATATGTTTTTACTCAAATTTTGAGCAGGAGCACTCATTGGAAGTGGAATTTAATTCCGCATCCAAGGAGTACCCATGTTTCAAACTTTCAATGGACCCTACTACAAGAAAAATGAGAAATACATGAAAAAACGTGATTGCAATCACATTTTTCACGTATTTCTCATTTTTCATGTAGCAAGGTCAATCAAAAGTGTGCAACATGGATACTCCTTAGATGAGGAACTAAATTTTGCATCCAATGAATGATACTTCTCAAAATTTGAGTAAAAACATACGATGAGAAGTTGAAAATACAAGTTTAATTTTATTTTTTATTTTTTTTTACTTTTTTTTTTAATCTTTTTACTCCAAAAATGGTGAATCATACCCCATGATTGGAATTATCATATTAAATCCTACTGGTTCTTATCAATTTTATTTTGGATGTACTTTTTATTTTGGGGCACATTTTAGACCTCAAAATTTATCTAATGTAGGCCTCAGTTAGCTTGTCCTACCTCTTGGAACTAAGTAATGCACAGTCATTGCCTCTAAGGAATACACATTGCATAGTCTCAATGCTCAATTTTTTCCTCATGCTCCTCAGAATTTCACAGTTTTACCTCCAACTCATTCTCTCTTTGTGCATTGTGAAATTCCAGTCTGCATTTTGTCTCCCTGGCTCCTTGAAATATGCAACTGCGCAATTCAACTGCCCAGTCTCCCTTCAGAACTATGCACTACACAGTTATAGTGGGCAAGCTTGCCTCAATGTCACCCTTAACTTCAAATCCTTCTTCTTAGACCTCCATAAATGCACATTTCATAGTCACAAGAATTAATATCTCACTCCTGGCCTATGGAATTTTACTCTATGCAATCCCTGAGCCTTCCTCCCAATCCAGTACTCAGGTCTATGTCAATCAATGATTTTCATGAAGAAAGTTAGACTAGG
The DNA here is from genome assembly GCA_034641835.2 of Pinus albicaulis. Lineage (NCBI taxonomy): Eukaryota > Viridiplantae > Streptophyta > Pinopsida > Pinales > Pinaceae > Pinus > Pinus albicaulis. The sequence goes on along the minus strand of CM076569.1, from coordinate 957,133,744 downwards.
GGATTTTCAGACTGATTTCATCTTGTCATGAGTGAAATTCACTTGCATATACTATATCTTAACATGGCAAGATGATGCTTAGAGAGGAGGAGAAAGGATACTATGTTGAAAACACATTTGAAGCTGGAACCATGAAGATTCATCGAGAAAGAAGATGTAGGGACACTAGAACGTGACAAAAGAATAGAGATCAAGATATCCTAAAGATTCCATATCAATCAAGCTCTTGAAGGGTGAATATGAAGAACAAATTAGATATTTCATGAAGATGAAGTATTGAACAAACCTCTCATTAAGATTGAAGACAAAGCAGAAATAAGTAGTGATTTGGCATTGCCACCTCATCATGAAGTCCATGTCACCATTGTCAAGTTGTGTTATGGAAAAGCTACCCTAAGTTCTGGGTTGAGGGACCTAACAGGGCAGAATGCATATCATCACAAGAAGCACTATAATTAAGAGTTTTAATTCTTGAACTAGAAAATTGAGGATAAATGAACTTACCCGTTTTTCCTATGTCTGGGTTCGGTTCTATAGGGTGCAAATCATTTGCTACTCCTCGTGCTTCTAAACTTGCAAATCAATCAAGAAAAATCACACAAACTAGTTGCACAAAATATATGTCCTAAATGTCATCATGTTAGCATATATAATATCATAAAAATAACATGAAATAAACCATTATAATTATATCATTCAACATGTATAGGAGACATATAACACAAAGACATCAGGAATGAGACAAAGCTTCTTTTATTGATAATATGTAAAGAGAAAGTAGGGAAATCACCTGAGATCCTCCACGACTCCAAGAGAAACCGTCCTCCGGATCTGTCCTGCCCTAGCCTCACAAATATTATTCCATAAAGGGTGCACAAAGGATGTCACATAAAGTGGGGGTGAGCATCACAAGGAAACAAGGGTTTCCTGAACCTGGGAAGCGCAGGAGGCACAGGGAAATATCAGACTTGATCAGGGCTATATAAAGCTATAATATCAATAGCATTCTCTCTCCTCCCTTAGGCCATTCCCTTGAGGTGAATTTATACTTCCTCAAATCATTTTTTTCAGTTGGGAAACAATTTGGCCATAGGTTGCGGTAGTTAACTTACAAGGAAAACCCATAAACCCTGCCCAATTAATAGGGATTTTTTATATTTTTTTAATATTTTAAATAGTATCCGTGGGTCAGTTATGGATGGACCTGCGTCTCCACGTGGAAAAATTTGGGCAGAGTCATGTATGGAATTCAAAATACTATTTTTTAATAATTTTGACGAAGTCTGATTGGAAGGGCTACCCAAGGCCAATGCATAAGTCATCAATTATATAGAAGTGATAAACGATGCTATAACAGATGACCCCTAATATATGAGGTCAAAAGGGGTATATGATGGTCAAAATGTATTATTTGGATAAGAAATAATATTACGAGGACTAGAGAGGACTTCACTAGATTTCAGTCTGCCAAAAACTAGTGAAATAAATTAGAAATAAAACTCATGTTTGAGGCAGGCATACCCATGCTCAGTGAAAGAAAATCATGTCCACATATTAAGTATGGATCGAATCCAATATGTATACAATTATAACTAAACTGTAAAGTACATAGTGAATCATCTAATCACTCCCCAAAAGTACATATCAAAATCATGTCCAAGTATCACATATAAAATACTGATCAATGATGTTGCAAAGATATCTGATCACTAAAGTCAAAATTGATTCTCCAAGTACCAAATCATAAGTGGTGGAACAAATGGTACTGCACGCAACTCAGGTGCCAACATATAAGATGTTGTTGCGATGAAATGCAACATATAAGGGTGGATGGTGTCACTGGAAGAAAACTGAAGGAGTTGTCAAAGTGAACCAAAAAATATTGATGCAAACCCAAGGTCTTCACCAATCACCATGGCACAATTCTACACAGTGGGAATAAATGAGCTGAGGTAAACCATGTGAGAAATCATTTGATTACCATTCATTGATGTATACCGTTAAAAAACGCGAGACAACTCACCGATAATGATGATGAGAGTCAAGGTGACCCATTAGAATCTAACAATTGTGAATAAATTACTTGAAGTCGAACACTTGAGAGAATCTACAAATCATGAGACATTGATGTATTCTCATTGTCAATATCAAAGGAGTCTGCCACTGATGACTACAAACCCTAAGGTACTGAAAAAAGGACTCTAGAATTTATTCCCAAAGCAATGAGTCGGAGTCAATGGAAAAATATCTGCTGGAAGTAAGGAATTAAGGCATCCCACATCAATCCAGCATGAGTTTAACCCGTAGGCCAAAATTTGCAAGGAATCAGACAAATAAAAGTGAAGTAACCAACCCGAAGTACGTTTCCGGCATGCACAAAATGTAGCTAGCACACGACAGAAACCCTCTGAACCAACCAATAATGAAAGCTAACAAAGATGCGAGGAATCCACCGATAGGGTCAAATGGAAACCAAGGAACTACACGAATCCCAAGTGTGATAATGTAAGTTGAATTCGAACACAAGGGAAACCACTCAGTAAAAGACCCATGGTGTTGATTAAATGCTCAGCACAAATTCACCTATCAATGATGTAAATAGGGCTAGGGTGCGGCTCTAGGTTTACTCTTAGAGAATTTTGACGAATTCAATAAGAGATAAACCCGCTAGAAAGAAGTCAATGGAGACCTTCTCAAACCAACATGAACAAAGGACCAAATAGCTGATGTGAGAGAAAAATACTCTGACAGATGAAGATGACCGACTGAAAAATGAGTCAAGAGACGCCATAGAAAGGTCGGCTCAGGTTTACTTCCCTTGAACAAAATAACAACTTATTTTTACTATGGTATCACATGATAACTTTGTATAAGTTTGTCATGCAGGAGCCATAAAAAAACCCTCCATATGATTGGAAGAGATAACCAACCAGGGGAGTACTGACTTGATAATAAGGTTACGACTTCTCCTAAGTCAAAACTAAACCCATCCCAAATGGAGAAAATACTTATCTTTTTTCTGCTTTGTTCAAGGGTGACACAATTGACTCTTTAGTTGCCATAAAATATGGAAGTAATGTCTCGTTATCTCTCTTTTTGGAATATTTAATTTTTTTTGTCTTTTTCATATTTCGAAGCCTGAAAAATAATAAAAATAATGCCTATAGTACAATGGTGTAATATTCCCAAATTTTCAAATGATATTTGGAATATTAGAGTTCTTAATTTTCTTAATCAATTAAGTAAATAAAAGGGTGGAGGGACCCATAATCCTCAATATGAACAAGTATCCACTTTTTATGTGTGAATGTGGATTTATTAAGCCTAGATCTACATAATGGAGTAGTGGAGCAACTACTAACGTGAATGGAGTGGAGATCATGTCTCATTAATGAGATAGATCAGGGAGGTTGAATAATTCAACTGAGATCATGCAAGGCATCTAATGTAAGATCATAGAGCATTCATGATGAAGTGATGGAGGAAGTAGTGCAATTAATGCACACATGATGGAGAGGGTGCACATTGCATCTAGACATGATGGAGGACTTGGAGAGACAACACAATCAAACATGGAGAATTATGTCCACATGCACAACATAGTTTTAAGGTGGGCCAAGGCATGGGAAGGCTCATAAACTATATAAAGGAGATGAAGGCAAGAATGGATGATGCTTTTTATTATTCATGCAAAGGTCTGTTTAGATCTGGAATTGTCATTTGACATTCCATGCTTTCTTTGGTTGTTTAGCTAAGATTGCAAGTGTTGTTTAGCATTGGGTGTTCCCGGTTAGGAATACCACCTCTTTCATTGAGTAGCTCTTGGAAGAGGGTTGTACTTCATTCACCATTAGGAATTAGTGCCACATATCATTTCCATTCTCTGGAGAACATCTACCTTTAGGAATTATGCAATTTCTGAAGATCAATTGGGAGGTGGAGGTTGTCTTCAGTATTTTAGTTGGAGAACCAGTGTAGGATTATTCCTATCACCTTGGGCTTAAAGATCAGCATTCCCAGGGCTTCATTTCAGATCTGGCATCAGGAAAAACATTATTGACCTCCTATTAGTAGTAGTCCCATCAAGGATTGCACAGTCCATCATTGCAAATCCAAAGGAGGAAGGAAGTTACTAGTATTTCAGCTAGTAATCATGTGATGGATCATCCCCTCACCTTTTCATCACCATTTCCATTAGCCTAGAGTTTATTGCAGCACATTCCAATAGGCATAGAGTCTCTCCCTCTTGTACAAGCACGGGTTCTATGTAGCAAAGCCGCATATATAACTTGCCGCAACTTGAAGGAGGAAGAAGAGGAAACAAGATCTCAACCTCCCGCTCAGATATGAAGGAGGGATCAACCCTCAAATCTTAGATTCAATGAAAATATTATCAGAAGTTTATCTTTGGATCAGCCCTGGCTTTCAGATCTGATAACCTACAATAGTAAAGATCAACTTTAGGGAGGTGATTTTCCAAAAGTTAGATCTGAAACCCTTCTGCAATATTCTAAACCTCATCATGGCTAGATCTTGAATCTTGGCATTATTAGAGGTCCTAAGCTCCATATATCTTCATTTCATTTTGCAGAAGCTTCATGTATATCAGTAGCAAAAGGTATAGTGTAGTATTTCTTCCTGTAATCTCACCAATTACACAGTGCTAGTTGTATCATGTTTGTAGGGTGATTCTAGGTCATCTCTTTGGCTAGATTCCCTCATCTTTGTACACTGTGTAACTGAATCCTCTCCATATAATAAAAAGGCTCAGCTTCTCTGTATATTCTGATGTTGTCTTTAGATTTTTTTTTTACTTAGTTGCAGTTCTTATATTATGTTTCAGTATTACTGCATTCTCCCTTTTGGGATATTACAATGGTATCAGAGCATGATCTTTGGCTCAGCTTGTGGACACTTCATCTTTTGCATCAAAATAAGAAGTAGATAGATGATCTATCATGAAGGATGATTATAGTTTTTCCACTCCTCTATTTAGATCCATGCAATATCTCTCCAAGGAGGTTATTCAAATGAAGAGAGAAAGGAAAAAGGAGGATCCAAGAAGAAGACTTGATGAGGAAGTTCCAAGCACTTCCTATCAGTAGAAAAGAAGACCCGAGAATCATAGATCTCCTCATAGATCTACTATGCCCACTTTCTTTGAAGAAGTTGAAGGGTATAAAAATGAAGAAAGAAGAAAAACTGAGACTCATGAGACTCTCAGTCTGTATCTTGAAGAGTACAAAGCATAGTCTAGAGCATTCAAAGAGAGTCTAACTCTCTAAGAATTCTTCAAACTCAAAGAAGAAAGAAGATCCTATAGCAGCAATCGAAGAAAGAGGCACAATAGATTTTATTTGCCTACATTTTATGGATCTTCCTCAAGCACTATTAAGGCTTGGATGAAAGAGTTAGACACATTTTTTATGCTACATCCTGTGGCTGAAAAAGAGGTTGTCCAGATTGCAACACTTCATATTTATGGTGAAACCTATGATTGGTGGTTTGGTCACATGGAGCATGCAAAGGTGACTAAATATTCAGATTTCTTTCACAAGTTGAGGAAGAAGTTTGATGTGAGAAAACTAGAGATGTGTCACAAAGAGACATTTCCTAAGGAAACAAAGGAGGATGTCAATCTTGTCATTCTGGACAAGAGTCACTACATTCACCACCAGCTACAGAATTACTTACATTCGGAGAAGAGACACTTGCAAATTTTCCAAATATTCTTTTGCTCTTGACACATAGAGTCCCATGCATGATTCAGGAGATGCATGAGGAAGAGGAGGAATATTCTAGTGCTGGTACACTTGGAGAAGAGTAGCCAACACTATTACCAGCAGTTGGAGACACTATTGTCCTGGTTAGAGGAACTCTTGTGTTCTTGCAAGAGATTCCCACACATCAGTTAATCCAAGGTATGCATACATATTCATCACATATTGTTTCAGCAGATCTTATTGGAAATTATGAGGACATGGCATCAGGGATAATGCATAGCCGAGGGTTAGAACAAAATGTTGATTTGGAGCATTCTGAAGGTAGCTTCACTCATGAAGTAATGAAGGTTAAGATGATATATGGTAGACATCTTGAGATGAGAAATATTTTCTCCTTTCTAGATGACACTTTCTCAATGAGCATCTCACAACTCAAAGAGAAACTTATACCTATAGCAGATCCATAAATTCATTGGTTTTGGAGGGCCATTGATGAGAATCAGGTATCATTAAGAGATCTCATTCGAGGTGCACTTAAAAATTTCACGGAGTGTAAAGTTCTTCATTAGTTTGAGGAGGATGGTATTCTACAAAGGGAGGATACCATGTTTATGCAGTACATCATTCATCATCCACATTGGGATGAGTGGGTGAGGATGATAAGCAAGGGATTACATGACCACTTGCAGATATATGACATGGGCCAGCAAGAATCTTGGTTACATTGGTTACTCTTGGGTGAGTTTGGTTACTACCCACAGGGTCCTATTTCTTTGATACATGCCTTGAAAAACACTCATGAAATGATGAAGGAGGCATGGCTGCGTTGGCTTCTCTTGGGTAAGTATGGTTTCCACCCAATAGTTAATATTTATTTGACTCATGCCTTGTGTATCCATGATAGTATGAAGCAGAAAAAGGCATTTTCATTTTGGTTGAGATATTTTGGCCATCACATGACATTTTCCATGATTATGTGTTTTGTATTGTTTGTAATATAGCATAATAATCTCACGATGTGTGACAATGGAGTTGGTTTGTATTGGGTTGATATGAAATTCCATATGTCCTTCAGTATGTTGTCATTGCCCCATGATTCACATGATGATGTGAAGAGGCAAAAAGAGATCTTGTTGCTTTGGTTTCTTTTGGGGGAGTTTGGCTTGTCCATCTTACATGGAGGAGATGGAGGCTCCAGTGGCTACTATTGGGAGAATATGGTTTGACACTTTGGTCTACCCATATTTCTCTATTCCATATTTTGCATAATGTTGGAATGATGCTTGGAACCAACAAGGCCAATAGGGCTAAAGATGAGGGCATATCAATGCTCAATGTACTTCATGAAACATGGGATGAAGAAATGCTTTGTGAGATGGGACTTTTCCTTTGTGAGAAGAACCAATTTTTTTTATGTATCTCATGTATTTATGATGATGTTGGACATCATATGGTTGTCACTCGGCACCTCATGGTGAAAGGAGGACATCTAACCGTACAGTTCGATGTCATTCTATGTAATTTTGAGAGACAAATTTGGAACCAAACATACATGACACATTGCAGCAAATGGAGGAGGCATTCCTTATGTGGATGCCATTTGGAGGGGAATAGATGGCTTTGCATCTAATTTTTAATTTTCTTGAGGACAAGCAATATTCTACTGGGGAGGACTATAATATTTCTAAAATTTCACATGATATTTGGAATATTAAAGTTCTTAATTTTCTTAATGAATTAAGTAAATAAAAGGGTGGAGGGACCCATAATCCTCAAGATGAATAAGTATCCACTTTTTATGTGTGAATGTGGATTCATTAAGCCTAGATATACATAATGGATTAGTGGAGCAACTACTAATGTGAATGGAGTGGAGATAATGTCTCATTAATGAGATAGATCATGGAGGTTGAAGCAGTCAACTAAGATCATGGAAGGCACCTAATGTAAGATCATAGAGAATTCATGATGAAGTGATGGAGGAAGTAGTGCAATTAATGCACACATGATGGAGAGGGTGCACATTTCATCTAGACATGATGGAGGACTTGGAGAGACAACGCAGTCAAACATGGAGGATTATGTCCACATGCACAGCGCATTTTTGAGGTGGGCCAAGGCATGGGAAGGATCATAAACTATATAAAGTAGATGAAGGAAAGAATGGAGGATGCTTTTGATTATTCATGTAAAGGTCTGTTTAGATTTGGAATTTTCATTTGAAATTCCATGCTTTCTTTGGCGGTTTAGCTAAGATTGCAAGTGATGTTTAGCAGTGGGTGTTCCTGGTCAGGAATCCCACCTCTTTCATTTATTAGCTCTTGGAAGAGGGTTGTACTTCATTCACCATCAAGAATTGGTGCCACATATCATTTCCATTCTCTGTAGAACATCTACCTTTGGGAATTACGCAATTTCTGAAGATCAGTTGGGAGGTGGAGGTTGTCTTCAGTATTTCAGCTGGAGAATTGGTGTAGGATTATTCCTATCACCTTGGGCTTAAAGATCAGAATTCCCAGGGCTTCATTTCAGTCTGGCATCAGGCCAAAAATTATTGAATTCCTATCAGTAGCATTCCCATCAAGGATTGTGCAATCCATCATTGCAGATCCAAAGGAGGAAGGAAGTTACTAATATTTCAGCTAGTAATAATGTGAGGGATCATCCCATCGCCTTGCCATCACCATTTCCATTAGCCTAGAGTTTATTGTAGCACATTTCAATAGGCATAGAGCCTCTCCCTATTGTACATAGCAGTTTATGTAGTAGCTGCATATTGAGATGCTGCAACTTGAAGGAGGAAGAAGAGGAGACAAGATCTCAAGCTCCCAGCTTGTAGATATGAAGGAGGGATCAACCCTCAAATCTTAGATCTAGTTGTATAACATATTGCAGCCATATTTGGATCAGATCTAGCTTCAGATCTGCATAACCCAGTAGTCAAAGGATCAAACCCTAGGAGGGTGATTTTCCAAAGTTGTAGATCTGGAAAACCCTTTCTGGGTTATCTTGGGTTCCCATCACAGTGGCCAGATCTTGAATCTTGGCATCATCAGAGCTCCTAAGCTCCATATATCTGTATTTCATTTTGAAGCAGCTTCATGTACATTAGCAGCAAAAGGGACATCACAGTATTGCTTCTTATAAGCTCACCAGTTACACAGTGCTAGTTATAGCATGTTTGCAAGGTGATTCTAGGCCATCTCTTCAGCTAGATTCCCTCATCTTTGTACATTGTGTAACTGAATCCTCTCCATATAATAAAAAGGCTCTACTTCTCTATATATTTTGATGTTTTCTTTACATTTATTGTTTACTTAGTTGTAGTTCTTCTATTATGTTTCAGTATTATTTCTTTCTCCCTTTTGGGATATTACAAATGGATAGAACGAGTGTACGTAAACAGATGCTCTAGTTCCTGGGGTAGGAAAAATCCTATGCTTAATGCAAGGTGGTGAAAATTGGTAAGTGGAACTTAGAGGAATGTTCCATCCATGGCCAAAGGTGTCAAGTTGCGAAGGATAAGTGATTGAACGGTTGACTTTGCAGAAAGACATGGTCAAAACATGTCTTAAAAACGAGTCCAAATTAAGCCGGATAAAGGTCAAGATATAAAAATGGTCAATATGCAATGTAGAAATACAACTCAACAAAAAAATGGGAGCCTCTAAGGTATATGGCCATAATAAAAATAGCGAAGAAGAATAAGAATGAAGCTTCAACGCATAATTTGTGGTGGGACTAAAGAGGACTCCTGAGCCTACATAAATTTCAGCATGGGCGACAAATGCTAGCAAGGATCTAACTAAGAAGCCCATATAAAGGATGGCTCTACCATCATATCATGATTTATAATTTGGCGAGTGAAATTGATTTAATAGTCATAATATGATGGGGTTGATCCTATGGAAATATTTTAGAATGGAGGCTAGTATGCATAAGTGAAATGGAAAGTGAATTCCCTAACCTATATGCCAGTTCAGAATAAAATACCTACCATGATAGGTCAGTGGTCATGGATCTGAAGCAAAAAATGGAATCATCTCGAAACCACCAGAATGGACCTGAAAATAACCTATCCCAACACATACAAGCCAAAAGGTTAAACAACTGTAAAAAAAATTCAAAAAATGATCACAAATGAAATTTGAGATTTTTTTTTGAATTATGGGCACAAATATTCCTTTTGGACTCAAATTTGGTCATTTGTGCTGTGAAGAAATTTTGAAGGTGCTCTGGAGCAAAAAATCCCTTTCTTGGAAACGGATTAATTACCCACCGAATTGATCCAAATATTCCAGGTAAGCCTCATACTCAGCTTAATCATTAATTTATTTATCATTTCAATTAAAATTTTGGGATTTTCACCATAGAAAATATGTTTTTTATGAAACCCTCTACATATACACAGGTTCATAATGATGAACTCGCATATAGATGCGAATGTGTCCAAATGAACTCGTGTATGCGCAGATCGAAATTTTAAAATGAGTTTCTAAATGGTTTTGGATGAAATGATGCAGGATGACCATTAGCTAGAGGGAAAGAGAGCATAGAACTATTCATAATGAGGTCATGGATGACCAGTTATCATTGGATATACTTTGGGGATGTGGATTATTGAAATTCTTCAAAATTACAAACATGGAAACGAATACAAGATTGCTTGAGGTGCTTGTAAGTTATTGGGATCTAGATGAATATTGTTTCATGATAGATCAAATTTCACTAAGGTTTGAAATTGAAGACATTTACTTCATAACTGGACTCTCTCGGAGAGGGGAACCAATAAATTTGCAAGGAAAGCATAGAGGAGGGTTGAATGTCGAGGATTATATTCATGTTTACTGTGCTGAGGGTACTCAGAAGTTTGGAACACAGATCCCAATTAGAGATGTGCAAGGTCTGCACATGAAGATACTTATTTTCACCATTGTGAGGGTAGACGGATCAACTTCCCTACACCAGGCTTCACGAGGAAGCATGAGTCTGGTAGTGGATTGCTTGACTACATTGTATGATTAGTGCATAGCCTTACTGACAAATTTGAAAAAACAATTGACTTCAATATAGAATAATAAGACAAATCATTTTGGTTATGGTACCATTCTATGCACATTCTTCTTTGAGAGGATTCCAAGGTTTCGCTCGAAGACCATCTCTACCATCAGTAGCCCTCGTGATCCACGGATAGATAGGTGGGTAGATTTGATGAAGAGACTGGGGGTGGAGAGGTCCCCCAGACTGCTTGGGATGATGAGTTCTTCCTTTGGCGGGGAGAACAAGACATTGCAGTAGAGGACTATCCCTATGTTGGCATGGATTTCAGGGGAGATTCAGATTTGACCCTTCCACCAGGTGCAACATGGGGGGCCCTTGGAAAGATCACACAATGATTTTTGATTATATGATTTTTTTATTTTTTTTATTTTCAAATTATATGAAAATGAAAAATATTTTTGTTAGGACAATATGACTTACAACGTTTATAAATAATGTTGCAAACATGGAACCAGTGAGACCTGAGGGCTTCCTGAGGCATAGACACTATGAAATAGAAGTTGAGGATGTCACAAAAGACCCAGGGAGAACCCTCCATGCGATACAGAAAAACTTAGAGAGTTTGACTCACCAAGTTCCTATGGCTGCCATAGAGGATATCTTGGAGGTTATACAGAGATGTGTGGTTGGAGTACCACAGGACTGGGTGCGGTTGTTCCGCCATGTGGTGATAGCTATAGTGTTCTTCCGGAACACCTATCCTAGGCAGGGCCCACGGGGATTGATTTTATTTGATCGGATGACTGTAATATTTTTTTATGATGAACATGATCGGGAATAAGCCCTAATTTTGTAGGACATGATTATCTGATTTTTGTATATTTTGAACACGATTCTGATATATATATATATATATATATACAACGATTTTATATGATGTGATTGTCCCAAATGTACAATGATGAATGATGTTTTTGATATTTAATATGTTGAATGATTAATATGCCAATCAATTGCTTGATTAGCAAATGATTCTGCAAACCAATTTTCTAAATGAGGAATGTGAATGAATGTAACATATTTAAATGAACGTTGTAATAAACACACTCTCAGAAATAATCGATGTAAAAATGGGTCTCTAACATGATAGGTGTTATTTAATTGTGAAATCACCAGTTGCGAATACAAGTATAATACTAACGAATAAACACCAAGAGATATTTCCTCTGAGAGTAGGTTTACCACTGCAGTGTACTTTGCCACATTATTCAAAGTAGGACTAATGCATACACCCCTTAAGACTAGAAACTGACCGGATGGATAGTGAATTACCCAAGCCACAGAAGCAAGATTCTGGGTATGTCTAATAGCACCATTGACAAAGAAAAAATGACTCATCTCATCCAAAAGCACCTTCCAAAGTAGATAAAAATCATCAAAGTCACATCAAAAAATGATAGACAGACATGTACAAAAATAAAATGTATACAAACAAAGAAAATGTTAGGTGAAAGCCAAGGAATAATACTTCTTCAGATAGAACGCATTTCTGGGCTCCGCCAGCTAGTTTTCGTCGAAATAAACCAAGACATAACCTCCCTTTTTCAGGACTTTTTTAAAAATAAAAGGGCCATACCACATGGATTTGAACTTTCCTACCCCCAAGGCATCCTTGTCTTGAGCATACACCAAAACAAGGTCACCTTCAGAGAAAACCATAGGCTTGATCGCTTTACCGTATTAAACCTTCACTCATTTCTTATGAGCCTCGTTCATCGTAGCTGCATCTCAGGGCTGATCATCGATATGTTCTGTATGGAAAAGGATTTCATCGAGACTTGAAGGTCTAGGAAGAATCTCAACTGCCAGCTTAAGGGAAGGAATCTCGCATTCAACAAGAAATATTGATTCCAGTCCATAAACTAGTTGGAATGAAGTGAATATAGTTGCAATATTCACAGACATCCGGTATGCCCAAAGTGTAGGATACAACATTACGTTCCAATTGGACCTGACTTTATCAATTTTTCATTGAAGGATAACCTTTAAGGACTTGTTTATAGCTTTTCCCATTAGCCTGAGGATAATACGAAGATGAATGCTCCTGTTGAAAACCCAATTTGAGGGCTAATTCATTCATCATGGCATTTTGAAAATGACTTCCATGGTCAGTCATAATATCTTTGGGGATACCAAAGCAAGAAATGACTTGTTTGAACAGAAACAGGGTTGTTGTTTTGCCATTTTTCGCAAAAGTAGGCATAGCCTCATCCCACTTCATAAAGTAGTTGACTGCTACGATAATGTACTTATGACCCTTTGCCGAAGGCGGGTTACAAGTAATATAATCAAACCCCACTTTGTGAATGGATCAACAGTGACAACCAGAAAACGTGGAGCTATATGAGAACACATTTTCCAAGTATATACTTGACAAGGACGACATTTTTTGATTGCCTAAACACAATCTTAGAAAATCGAGGGCCAAAAATATCATGCACGCAAAATATTTTGGCCTGTAACAAGTCTAGATAAATGACCACCACAAGCTCCACTATGGAAATCATTCAGCACAACCTCAGATTCTTTGAGATTCAAGCAACGTCTAAGGATTTAATTGATCCCGCTATGATATAGAGTCTCATCGATAATAAGATAACTTTTCGCTAAGTGATGCAAGTTTCGTGTAATATTCCCAAATTTTCACATCACATTTGGAATATTAGAGTCCTTGATTTTCTTAATGAATTAATTAAATAAAAGGGTGGAGGGACCCACAATACTCAATAAGAATAAATATCCACTTTGTGTGTGTGAATGTGGATTAATTTAGCCTAGATTTGCAAAAAGAGGCAGTTGAGCAACTACTAATGTCAATGAGATTGGAGATCATGTCTCATTTAATGAGAAAGATCATGGAGGGTTGATTCAATCAACTGAGATCTTGAATATGTCAAACAAAGGATCACTGAGCATTAATGATCAAGTGATGGAGGATCATGTGCAAATGAAGCACACATGATGGAAGAGGTGTACATTGCACCTAGACTGTTTGGTTGATTTGGTCAAACAACGTAGTCCCACTTGGAGGATCTTGTCCACATGAGACTACGCAGTTGAGATTAGGTCCAAGGCTTGGGATGGCTCAATCATTATAAAGGATATGGAGGCAAAGGTGAAAGGAATCTTGAATTATTTGATGTATGATCTTTTAGATCTGGAATTGTCAAGTGACATTCCACTGCATTCCTAGGATGTTTACCAGAGATTTCAGGTGCTGTTTAGCACAGGGTGTTCCCGGGTGGGAATCCCTCCTCTTCCTTTGAGTGATCTCTAAGGAAGAGGTTTGTAATTCATTATACATTAGGATTTAAATGCCATTTCTTGTTTCTACTTTTTGCAGAACATTCATATTCAGAAATCTGCAGATTTATGAAGATCAGTTTGGAAGGTGGAAGTTGTCTTCAGTACTTCAGCTGGAGAACAAGGTGAAGGATTATTCTCATCACTTGGGCTTATAGATCAGCACTCCCAGAGCCACATTGTTGATCTATCATTAGGCCAAATGTTATTTACCTCCTAGCAGTAGCATTCCCTTCAGGAATAACATTGTCCATATTGCAGATCTAAAAGGAGGAAGGAAGTTGCTAGTACTTCAGTTAGCAATCCAGTGAAGGATCATTCCTTCACATTTCCATCAGTCTCACCATCAGTCTAGAGCTTATTGCATCATATTTCAATAGGAATAAGGCCTCTCTTTCCCTCACAGTGCAGTTTCTGTTAGCAGCTGTGTTGCAACATCTAAATTCATCATTGGAGGATTGAGAAGGTAGATCTAGAGCTCTCAACTCATAGATCTGATGAAGGGATCAGCCCTTCAAGCATATATCTGATCTGAGCACACATTTCAGCCATCTATTCTTCAGATCTAGCTTCAGATCTATATTTCTCAGCAGATCAAGGATCAAATCCTAGGGAGGTGATTTTCCAAAGTTGCAGATCTAGAAAATCCTTTTTGGGTTATCTTGGGAATCCATCACATTGGCCAGATTTTGAATCTTGGCATCATTAGAGCTCTAGTTTTGGGTAGATCTGCATTTCTCTTTTCAGCCTACAACCATATGTTTACATTCTACTGAAGAAAAAGCGCATTATTTGCTGCAGAGCCTCAACAGTTACGATGTACTTGCTTCATACATGTTTTCAGGGTGATCCTAGCTTATATTTTTGGCTAGATCTACCCATATTCTGTACTTGTGTAACTGAATCATCTCCAATATAATAAAATGGTTCAAATATTTCTGCATATTCCGATTTTTACTTAGATTTATTATTTATCTTGCTGTAAGTTCTTATATTGTGCGAATTATTACTACATTCTCCCTTTTGGGATATTACATTTCAATGTTCGTCTTTCAAAAAATATAAGGGAAAATTTGAAGTATGGATATAAATAATGAGATATCCATACCAAGGATCCTATGAAGAAATGAGGAAAATATGTTCATCAGGGAATGACTCTTCATAAACAATATCCTCTCCACTTGGAAACTCAGAGATCAACTCTGAAAATACCAAAGATTTCTTGGATTTGGCAGACAGGAATTCAAGATCAAACTCTTGCAAAATGAAAATCCATCGATTTTATTTTCCCCCAATCACTTGCCTACTGAGAACAAATTGAAATGGATAAACTGCTACCAAAACATAATTTTTACGAAGAAGGATATAATGTCTGAGCAGCTGGACAACATGGACAGTTTCCAAAGCTAATTTCTCAATGGGAGAATACCAGAGTTTAGGATCCACCAAGCCTTGACTAATGTAATAAACAACATGCTCACAAAGAGCATCATCTTCCTGAACCAAAACCATACTGATAGTATATTCTATTGCAACGAGATACAAAAGGAATTCTCTACTATAACTAGGTGGACTTAATAATGCAGCAGAGTCAAAGCCTTTTTCAAAGCATTGAACGAGCATTGAGAAAAGTAATCCCAAAAGAATGGAACTCCTTTATTTAACAACCTCATAAATAATTTTTTCACCTTGACATAATTAATGATAAATATCCTTAAGAAATTGGCCTTACCTTGTAGACTTTGAAGCTGACGAATAGAAGACGGGGGAGGCAACTGAAGTATTGCCTCAACCTTGTAGGGATATACCCAAATCCATTTTGCAGACACGATGAATCCCAACAACCGGCCAGATGTGACAGCGAAAACAAACTTATTAGGGTTCAGTTGAATTTTATAATAACGAAACTATTCAAAAGCTTGTCGAAGGTGTGAAGGATGATCAATTCTCTTTCAAGAACGAGTAGCTAAATCATCCAAATATGCTTCGATAAAATTCTTGATGTCATGGAAAGTATAGGACATGGCCTACTGGAAAGTAGCTCCAACATTTTTAAGGCAAAAAGGCATCTTTTTGTATGCAAATGTACCCCAGGGGAAAATAAAAGCAGCCTTATTTTGATCTTCAGGATGGATAGTAATCTGATTGTATCCTGAGAAACCGTCCATGAAAGAGAAAATATCATTCCCTGCACACTCATCAATAATCTAATCAATAAATGGTGTGGGTTAATTATCTTTTGGACATGCCTTATTCAAATCCATAAAATCAATGCAAACTCAGATCGTTCCTTGTTTCTTGTCCACAGGCACTAGATTCTAAACCCACTCAATTAACGGAACGGGGTATATGAAACCCACCTTTAGCAGCTTCTCAACCTCGGCCTTGATAGCTTCTGCCTTCCTAGGGTTGACCGGATGAAGCTTCTACCGTATAGGCTTAGCATTTTCATAATTCTTGATATCATGTTGGACAATAGATGGATTTATTCTGGGCATTTCCTCATAAGACCAAGAAAACACATCACGAAATTCTCTAAAGAGATTGGTGTAAGTATGAATCTATTCAGGGGAACATTAAGCCCCAATGAAGACATTATCAATAATGTTGGGATCTCTACAGATGTTCACTGGGGTAGTCTCATAAATAATAGCCATGTTTCCTTCCACAAAAACCTATGTTGGGGCTAAAGGGTTCAAAACCGGGTGAACAAGACCAGAAGACTGAGGGCTAGACAATATTGTTTCAACTTCTCGCAAGTCTGGTAGAAAATAGGATCGATGATGCAAATCATCCCACAATTTCTACGCCAGTCATTGCTTCAAGGATAGCCTCTTTAGATGGAAGAGTGGTATCAAGGAAATCTTGAGAAAAAGATGAACTAAGATTCCAAGCTGGAGCCACATCTCCATCCAACTCCTTTGGTGAAAGAGAAACTAGAACGAATTTTGCAGAGTCAACAATATATTGATAGGAAATCTCTGCTGTAGACATAGGGAATGTTATTCCACCCACTTTACCTTCCTCTAATTTGGAGGTAGGAGAAGGCAAGGTCCAAGGGACCAAAAAATAATGAGTTCGAAAGAAACCTCTTCGAGTAGGAACCCTATAGGATGAGATAGAATTAATATGAACCGAAGGAGGCAGAAGATCAAAAGTACCCATCAACGATGTATACATTCCAACCCCCAAATTCTCAACAGGTTGCTTGGCATCATTCACCAAGGGTACAGTAGAGTCAATAGATGCATTTGGATCTACATGAGAACAATCCATCTGGTCAACAATGACAATCCTCCCTTCATGGGGAGAACACAAGATACGAAATAATGATGAAGCAATAGCATCCATCTCATAAATCAAATTCTGCCCCAACAAAAGGTTGTATTCTAAATTTGCATCAACTATCTTGACCTCAATATTGATAGTTTTACCCCCAACACAGATGGGTAAAGCTAGAACAATTCTATGTGGCCTGTGAGAATGACCATCAAATGCAGTAAGAAGAGTACGTGAAGGGACAACTGAAGGAGATCCAATCACTTTCGAACATGAGATAGACATGACATTGTGGAAGCACCCTCATTGACTACTATTTTAAAAATATTGATCTTCTGATACATATACTTAATCTAAAAAGCCATGTGATGAGGAAGTCTCTTCTTAAGATTCGACATGTCAAATGTGATCATAAGAGATTTTTTTGGATCAACAGCCCCAATCACAGTGAGAAATTCACTCCTTTGTGTTGGGCATGACTGGAGTACCTCTAACGCAGACATGGCACAAGGACTTTGCGCCAAATCTTCAACAATAGAGTAGTTCTAGGTAGCATTGGCATTAGGATTAATCGTCGTGCATTTCATAGACCCTTTCGGAATTTGAGGTATAGGCTCAACTATAGGTCTCTCTATATGGAGTGGCTCAGAATTACTAGGAGCACCCTTAGCTTTCGAAGACTTGGCTTCACCATAATCACAAGATCTTGTAGTGATATCAACATTAGCACTCATCATCTATACATTTGAGGGATTTTCCCCTTCCTGTTTCCCCCCTGTGGGAGTTCCAGTATTATCATTCGCGCCAGCAAGCAACTGTTGCCCTTGGGGAAAAAGGTTTGTTAGTACGCCTGAGAACTAGAGTAACCTTGTTGAGCATCCTGAATTTTCAAGCAAAGGTGAGTAACATGGTCTCCGGTGCATAACTTGCATGGAAACTTAACCTTCTTCTTATTTTCCCTCTTACCCTCTCCAACATTATCGTTGGATATGTTCGCATTACCCTTCCCATTTTTGTTTTTCTTCTTAATATTTTTTCCCTTATTCTTCCCATCAAATTGTTGATTTCCTTTGGGGTTAGAAGCGTGAAAAACATTAATATTCAAGGGTTGAGAAGGAGTCAACAATGATGGCATAGCCTGGTTAGAAGGAGTAGATTGTAAATACAACTGCTACAATTGATTTAACATGTTAGTCGTGCCACTATCAATTGAACCGATAAGCCCATCAGCATGAGGGCCTCACTTCATTTTGGCTAAATCCACTTTGGAATGAGGAGAATCCGACAAAAACTTATTAATGACCCCAGACTGAGAATAGATCAATTCTAACTACTAAGCCCTAAAGAGAGCCTATTCCTCATAGAATAACCCTGAAATGGATACATCCTTCGAGATTTCTGGCTATAAGGATTTAAGAAACCATTCAAGAAGGAACTCATTCATAATTTGGGCTTTGATGAGCCTATTCCTTCTCCTCCATTCCTGAATATGATTAGAAATTTTTGTTTCCTTGTCCTGCTGGAAATTGGCTAGGAGATCATTCCCGACATCATAACAAACATGCAACTAGAAATGGTTCAGAAACATAGTATCCAACTCACGAACAATAGAAAAACTTCTCCATGTCAACTCAATGTACCATTTTATAGCATTTCCAGTTAGGGTGCTTTGAAATAGCCTCAACCTAACGACTCGTCAATAAGGGAGTTCGACGAAGACCATAAGTGGAAAGTGGTAACATGGTCATCCGGATCCTCACCGGTCTTCCCTTCAAATTTTGGAATATATGAGGGAAGTTTAGTAGGGACTGAAGGCCAACTCGGGGTATATCGAATAGGATCATTCATCAATTTTGATAAATCTGGCAAGTTTAAAGTTACCAAGAAAGGTAAGCTTGGAGGAGCTTATAATTCCATCCCCCAAAGGAAAGATTCCCAACGTTTTGAAAAGAATACTCTGGATTTATTGAGGCACAAGGTTTCCAGAGATTATTCGTAGAAAAGGTTGAGCCATAAGATAAACCTTGTGTCCCAGAAGAATTCGAAGAAGGACCCCCTCCCATTGTAGGATTATCATAAACAGGGATATTTCCTCCAATCAAAGTGTTAAATTAAGAAGAAACCCCTTATTAAGGGTTACAAGCATTGGTGAATGGATAGAAACCCTAAGAATCACCTACTGAAGGGAAATTTACATTATGTTGTTGACCAGAGAAAACCGGATTCCCATCTCCCAACCTTATAAAAGCAAGGTTCTAGCCTTGAAAATCATTAGATATTTGACCTCCGAGGAAAGGATTAAAGCCTTGACTTTGAGAGTTGAAAGGAAAATATCTTAAGGAAGGGTTCGAATGAGGAATGTGACCACTTCCGAAGGGGAAACCCAAAAAGAAGCTGGCCCAATAGCCATAGAAGGTTCCCAATTTTAGCCTCAAGCTAAAATGGAACATTATAGTTGTACATTTTATTTTTGTTTAATAAAATGGTCAAGGAGACACCTTAGCCCTCTTTTAATGAATAAATAACACTCCTTGTGTGGAAGGAGGACAAATAAGCAGATTAAATAAACACCTAAAGGTGTGAATGGAACCCATCTTACTTAACTTAGTCATCTTTGACTAAATTCAACAGCGTTGCCCAAGGAGGAAGAGGCTTCCTAGAGAAGTTGCGCAGTTTTGGAGGGAAGACATTCATGCAAGGGTGGAAACCCTAATTTGTGGGACCATGGTGGAGAGGAGTTCTCTCACCTTATATGGAGGATATGGCAGCCCATTTTCATTATGCTATGTTTTAGATTTCAGACAAGGGTCTGCAAAAGCTTGCATCCCTAGGCTGTTTAGTAGGGTGATGGTGCCCTCGGGCACTAGGGTGTTCCCGGTTGGGAATCCATACCTCTTCCTCAAGGAAGGATGAGGATTGAGCTACATTTCCTCAATCTGGCATTGGCCACAGCTTCATTCATCTTCTACAGCATTATTTCTGCAGCAGAGAGGACATTGTGTAGCTGGGTGCAGCTAGAGAGGAACTCATGGAGTCTCCTTAGCTTTTTTTCTTAAGTGGTGGAGGGATCTATTCATTGGAGGAGATGAAAGGAGGATTCCCAGGCTTCATTTCATATCTTTTGGCATGGGATAACATTCCATCATATCCCATTGTGCAGTCCATGAGGAGAACTGCATTATTTTGGAGGAGGCAGTGAGAGAGGGGTTTCTGGAGCTTCAGAGGAGGATGTTTCTGAGTCAAAGTGATAAGAATTTTGTATTAGAGACATGATCAGAGGAGGGAATCTACATTTCATATCAGCCATAGCCTCATTCTTTTTTTGGTTCAGTTGCAGTGACAACTTGGTTGTCACATTTTTGTATTCTCTGGCATTTCTAGCAATCTTCATAGATTGGCTAGAAATCTTGTATTTCAGCCCAATTCTTGTTGCTGGCCTTATTTCTTGTATTCCTTAAGCCATATCTACATTTACTCTTATTCAACAGCTTATAACTTCATGTACTCAGCGCATTTGCAGCTACTCCAGCATTTTGTGGAGTTGCAGCCACTCTTGTATTTCATGGCTTATTCATTGGAGGTTGGATCTTAAAGCTTGAGTGGCTTGTCCCTCAGATATATCTTGTATTTATTTGCTGATATATCATAATATCATTATGGTTGTAGCATTTTTCCTCTTATTATTTATTTCAGATATGCAGAGTTTCTGGTTATGTTCATGTATTGATGTAGCTCTCTCATTGAGCCTTGTTTTAGAGATCTAGTTTGGGGAGATCTGAATAACCCATCCAGATGTATTTATTTGATCTCATATTATTCATAAGAGTTGTATGAGGTGTTATCTAAGGCATACCAATGTTGGTATGTATTATTTTTGTAGCAGCTTCCTTATACATCATCCTCAAGAACCCTGTAGCAGAAATTCCCGAGGTGGAATATTGCATATCCGTAGGCAGAGTCTTAGAAGGGCCAGTTAGCCTCAGGATTTATCCCTTATTTGGAAGGAGTCATATCATATAAATTCCCCATCATTAAATCTCTGAAATGGACTTGCAGTAGCTCACTGAAGAAGGAAAAATCGAACATCTTAAGATGTTCCTGATGGAGCAGAAAATCCCTTATTTGGGACATTATAGTGGTATCGGAGCATGATCTTGGCTCAACTTCTGCCCAAGATAGATTTCCATTAGCAAGAGGAGCTTCTCTCCAAGGAGAGGAGATTTACAAAGGAAACAAGGAAGAGGAATTAATGAAGAGGAGGTTTCCCTTCCTCTTTTCCAGACCTTTGAGCACACCATTGAAGATCTGCTGAAAGGGGAAAATTTTGGAGAAATTTTCTAAAAAGGGTTTGTGGATGGAGCAAGCCCTAGCTATTCTCATGGAGGGTGTGAGAATTTATCCACACATGTAGATCCACAACACAGTACATTTCCCATAGCTACTGCAAGAAGGATGGATGGAAAGAGTGGAGACCTTTGGAGGAGCAGCGTTGCAAACTCAAAGGTATGATTCATGATGATTGATGTCAAAGTTCTATTTCATGTTCTCATGCAAATGAGAGATCATATGCTGCAGTCACATAGATATTTTCAAAGGGGATTGATGAAAACCAATGTGAAACATGGTGTGAAAAAAATTCAAACACTTTGCATGCATGGAGGGGAACCATGAAACAAAAATCATTCCATCTTTCTAGAGGGGGAGAAATTAGGAGAATGACTTGCTAGAGGCAAGACCCCCATTGTACGAAGGGCACTCTTCCATTTGTGAGGTTTTGGAGATATTTCTCTCTAAGGAAGGCCAAAGCCTCTAATTGAGGAGGAAACACACTTACATATTGGTAGAGAGGAGGTGCATAGAGAACTTACAACGCTGCACCATTGGAAGAAAAATAAGAAGAGCAGAAGGATCAGCATGAAGGGATGATGGACATTCACCCTTATCTATTTCAGATATTTTCTTCACATAGGAGAAGGACTGCACTACGCAGTAGAGAGAGAGGACCTTTCATTCCTCTCATATACACAGTCCACTTCCTATCTTGATGTCTCACTTTTGGAGGCTTTCCACTTGGGAGGCTACATGATCTAGAGATGATGAGAGGCATCATGCTATTTGGTTCACCACTCAATGGATTCCAGAGGGGTGGAGACATTAGAGGAGTCCATTACAGTGTAGAGATTTTGGGGATAAGCACATGGAGGAGGGATACACTCCCTCATTTTCAGTCTCACCCATTCTCATCAGTTTCACTGCGCAGATAGAGTTGCTGTATGGATGGAGGATAGCATCTTCATGATGCAGGATGACTGCTCCATGGATTTGGTGAGAGAGAGGTTAATTCCTTTGAGGAAGAACTCTTTCATGCATTGGAGTAGAGGGAGGCCACTCATGCTTACATTGCCCAGGATCGCGAGATTCTTTGGAGGTGATAGTCTCTCATGGGAGGCTCATTTTCAGAGATCATCATTTCTTTGAGCATGAGCAGCTGCATGATGGCATGGCAGAAACTTGGAGGATGAATTTTGCATGAGGGGATGTCAACATAGCAGGCAGCAGCATGATGGGAGCACTTTATTGCAGACTACCAGCGATGTCTATGTGGAGGATTGATCCATGTTGGAGGACTCAGCTTCTGGTTAAGAGGTCCCGGGATCTTGATGCATGCATGATTTTTGGATGGCCTGGATGGAGATGGTCGATACCTAGTGGATGACATGATCATATATCATCATGGCAGACTCTTCTTGACTAGAGTTTCTAGTCTCAAGGAGAAATTATTTGCATGCATCATATGAGGACTTCCTAGCTATGCAGTTGGACGCATACTTTGTCTTGCTAGAGGAGTTCACTTTGGAGGGAATTCAACATGATCTACTTCAGCATATGGATAGATGCATAGCCTAGTTGATTATTGGAGAGGTTGGCACAAACATTCCCTTACTCATTGGAGGAGAGGGAGAGCATTTAGATGAGCCATCTCAGCTCAAGAGCTCTAGAGCATGATGGAGGAGGTATAATTTCATGTTTGGTATTGTACTTCTTTTTATTGATTGAGGAGAATGATGTATCAAGGAGGCTTTTTCCTTCTTTCATTTTTCATGAGGATTTACTTGCAGCTACTTGTAGCCTTTATTTTGGCTATTCTTATGATGGGTTGTGGGGGAAGCCACATGTTTCTCGGTGTGCACCTTTGGCACCAATGTATATTTCATGTTTCATATTATGAGGAGATGATGTGGTAGGAAACAAGTGGCTAGTTCAGCACTTGTTATTTATGATGTTGAGGTAGGCCAAGAGGCACTACGTAGGTTCCATGAGTGGAACTATAAACCACTCTCCGGTTGTCCTATGACAACTTGCTTTTACTGCATATTGCTCCATTGTATTTTAGATGTTTGTACACTCATGAGGAACATTATTTGAAGAGTATTGTATGTACAACCCATTGGTAGCATGAATCTCCCCATTATATATGTTTTATCTTGCAGGTGATACCATGGGCAAACCATGATTTCCACATTTCTACTTGTCTCTTCTTGTGGGAGGAACCACTTAGAGAATTTGAGGAGGCAATTCATGGCTGATTTTCTTGATAGGGTGTCTTGGGCCATTATTAGAGGCCATAAATTTCAGCCCAAGGACAGAGGCAGCCCCATGCACACTTCAAATGGAGAGAGGGCCATCATGAGAAGCACCAGCACAACTCTCCATTCAGCCCCAACACATTGCAGAAACCGGGGGTTGAGATTTTATTTGGATGATTGCATGGATGAGAGGATCATCATTGGGACCAGAATTTTTCCCATGCATATCATCACTCCTACCTTGAGGGGTCCTTAGCACAGCAATAAGGATTCCACTACACCTTCTATCTTTCGATGAGGAGCATTGTTGACAGCTTGCATACTTGGGAGAGAGCATTGGATGATAGTTTCATTGCAACATATTTGAGCAGTGGTGGGACCATTGATGAGGAGGCCACAAGAGAAGAAGGGGGGGAATTTTTTTTTCTCTCTATGCAGTTGCTTGAGGGCAAGCAACATGTGGGAGGGGAGGACTGTAATGTTCCCAATTTTAGCCTCAAGCTAAAATGGAACATTATAGTTGCACATTTTATTTTTGTTTAATAAAATGGGCAAGGAGACACCTTAGCCCTCTTTTAATGAAGAAATAACACTCTTTGTGTGAAAGGAGGAAAAATAAGCAGCTGAAATAAACACCTAAAGGTGTGAATGGAACCCATCTTACTTAACTTAGTCATACTTGACTAAAGTCAACAGCACTGCCCAAGGAGGAAGAGGCTTCCTAGAGAAGCTGCGCAGTTTTGGAGGGAAGACATTCATGCAAGGGTGGAAACCTTAATTTGTGGGACCATGGTGGAGAGGAGTTCTCTTACTTTATATGGAGGATATGGCAGTCCATTTTCATTATGCTATGTTTTAGATTTCAGACAAGGGTCTACAAAAGCTTGCATCCTCGAGCTATTTAGCAGGGTGATGGTGCCCTCAGACACTAGGGTGTTCCCGGTAGGGAATCCATACCTCTTCCTCAAGGAAGGATAAGGATTGAGCTACATTTCCTCAATCTAGCATTGGCCACAGCTTCATTCATCTTCTACAGCATTATTTCTGCAGCAGAGAGGACATTGTGTAGCTGGGTGCAGCTAGAGAGGAACTCATGGAGTCTCCTTAGCTTGTTTTATTCAGTGGTGGAGGGATATATTCATTGGAGGATCTACAAGGAGGATTCTCATGCTTCATTTCATATCTTTTGGCATGGGCCAACATTCCATCATCTCCCACTACGCAGTCCATGAGGAGAACTGCATTATTTTGGAGGAGGCAGTGAGAGAGGGGTTTCTGGAGCTTCAGAGGAGGATGTTTCTAAGACAAAGTGATCAGCAATTTGTATTAGAGACATGATCAGATGAGGGCATATAAATTTCAAATCAGCCACAGCCTCATTCTTTTTTTGGTTCAGTTGCAGTGACAACTTGGTTGTCACATTTTTGTATTCTCCGGCTTTCTAGCAATCTTCATAGATTGGATAGAAATCTTGTATTTCAGCCCAATTCTTGTTTTTGGGCTTATTTCTTTTATTCCTTCAGCCATATGTACATTTACTCATATTCAGTAGCTTATACCTTCATGTACTCAGCACAGTTGCAGCTACTCCGGCATTTTGTGGAGTTGCAACTACTCTTGTATTTCATGGCTTATTCATTGGAGGTTGGATCTTAAAGCTTGAGTGGCTTGTCCCTCAGCTATATCTTGTATTTATTTGCTGATATATCATAATATCATGATGGCTTTAGCATTTTACCTCTTATGGTGTATTTCAGATATGCAAATTTTCTGGTTATGTTCATGTATTGTTGTAGCTCTCTCATTGAGCCTTGTTTTAGAGATCTAGTTTGGGGAGATCTAAATAACCCATCTAGATGTATTTCTTTGAGCTCATATTCTGCATAGGAGTTGTATGAAGTTTTATCTATGGCATCCTAGCATTTTTATGTCTTAATTTTGCAGTAGCTTCCTTATACAGCGTCCTCAAGAACCCTGTATCAAAAATTCATGAGGTGGAATATTGCATATCCATAGGCAGAGTCTGAGAAGGGCCAGCTACCCTCAGGATTTTTCCGTTCTTTGGAAGGAGTCATATCCTATAAATTCCCCATCATTCAATCTCTGAAATGGACTTGTAGTAGCTCACTGAAGAAGGAAAATGGAACATATTAAGATGTTCCCGATGGAGTAGAAAATCCCTCATTTGGGACATTACAGTGGTATCGGAGCATGATCTTGGCTCAGCCTGTGCCCAAGATCAATTTCCATCAGCAAGAGGAGCTTCTATCCAATGAGAGGAGATTGACAGAGGAAACAAGGAAGAGGAATGAAGGAAGAGGAGGTTTCCCTTCTTCTTTTCCAGACCATTGAGCACACCATTGAAGATCTGCTGAAAGAGGAAAATTTTGGAGAAATTTTCAGAAAAGGGTTTGTGGATGGAGCAAGCCCTAGCTATTATCGTGGAGGGTGTGAGAATTTAGCCACAAATTCAGATCCATAGTGCAGTACATTTCCCATAGCTACTGCAAGAAGGATGGATGGAAAGAGCTGAGACCTTTGGAGGAGCAGCGCTGCAAACTCAAAGGTATGATTCATGATGATTGATTTCAAAGTTCTATTTCATGTTCTCATGCAAATTAGAGATCATATGTTGCAATCACATAGAGTTTTTCAAAGGGGATTGATGAAAACAAATGTGAAACATTGTGTGACAAAACTTCAAATACTTTGCATGCATGGAGGGGAACCATGAAACAAAGATCATTCCATCTTTCTAGAGGGGGAGAAATCAGGAGAATGACTTGCTAGAGGCAAGACCCCCATTGTATGAAGGGCACTCTTCCATTTGTGAGGGTGTGGAGATATTTCTCTCTAAGGAAGGCCAAGGCCTCTCATTGAGGAGGAAACACACTTACATATTGGTAGAGAGGAGGTGCATAGAGAACTTACAACGCTACACCATTGGAAGAAAAAGAAGAAGAGTAGAAGGATCAGCATGAAGGGATGATGGACATTCACCCTTATCTATTTCATAGATTTTCTTCACATATGAGAAGGACTGCACTGCGCAGTAGAGAGAGAGGACCTTTCATTCCTCTCATATACACAGTCCACTTCCTATCTTGATGTCTCACTTTTGGAGGCTTTCCACTTGGGAGGCTACATGATCTAGAGATGATGAGAGGCATCATGCTATTTGGTTCACCACTCAATGGATTCCAGAGGGGTGGAGACATTAGAGGAGTCCATTACAGCGCAGAGAGCTTTGGGATAAGCACATGGAGGAGGGATACACTCTCTCATTTTCAGTCTCACCCATTCTCATCAGTTTCACTGCACATATAGAGTTGTTGTATGGATGGAGGATAACATATTCATGTTGCAGGATGGCTGCTCCATGGATTTTTTGAGAGAGAGGTTACTTCCTTTGAGGAATAACTCTTTCATGCATTGGAGTAGAGGGAGGCCACTCATGCTTACATTTCCCAAGTTCGGGAGATTCTTTGGAGGTGATAGTCTCTCATGGGAGGCTCATTTTCAGAGATCATCATTTCTTTGAGCATGAGAAACTGCATGATGGCATGGCAGAAACTTGGAGGATGACTTTGGCATGAGGGCATGTCAAGGTAACAGGCAGCAGCGTGATGGGAGCATTTTATTGCAGATTACCAGCGTTGTCTATGTGGAGGATTGATCCATGTTGGAGGATTCAACTTCTGGTTGAGAGGTCCCAGAATCTTGATGCATGCATGATTTTTGGATGGCCTGGATGGAGATGGTCGATACCTAGTGGATGAAATGATTGTTAGTATGAATTCTTCGTCGAAGCGTACGAAAAAGAACCACTTTAGCTACGCATAACTAATAGCCCTAACAACAATAATGGCTGCAAAACATCTTCATATCTGCAATTAGTAGTTAAAGTGCTGCAACAAACAGATCTATAAATGGAAAGACATTAAGCAGTAAAGTAAAGAGTTTGCTCCATGCATCCAACAGACAAGACAAGAACACGATTTTTGAATGAATTTTTATATTACAGGGCACCTGGGAGGAAACAAGAAGGTGTATCCAGATCTCCTCAATGGGATGGGTTCTTTTTAGTCCTCAGCACTTCAGATCTAATCTTTCTCTCTCTTGTAGATGTAGAAAACCCAATGTAGAAGGTAGAGCTCAATGGGAGCAAAATGGCAGAAATGAGACCAAGTGTATAGATCCAGAGTGATCTAATATGCAACAAAAGGTGAAGAATGAAGGAGAAAACCCTCCTATTTATAACAAAATATTGGGTCATTCTAGATCTTGGTGCATGATTAAAATAATGTTAACCAAATCTAGATCCACCTCTATGGAATATTTTATTATTATTTGTTGAAGGGAAAGGGACTTTGACTTGGGTCAAAATCCCTTGATTAGTGAAGAATAAATAAATAAATGATTTATTTATCCTTTTAAGGAAGTGGTTGAGATATAATCAAATAAATAATGATTTATTTAATTAATAGTGGTTGATTTGGTCATATTTAACAAGGAATATTATTTAAATAATTATTCCTAGAAAATAATAAGATAACCATGGGTGTATCTCATTAATTTCTTTGTTTTTGGGTTAAACATGACTGGGAATAATAATTAAATTGTGGTTTAATTAATTATTCCTTTTGGGGTTTCCTTAATTAAAATAGTGAAAGCAGTTTTACTTGGGGTAAAACTGGTCTTACATGGTGTACTTGGGTCCATCTAATAAGAAAAGGTGAGATGACCAAAAAATGGTGTAACAATGATCATCTATCATCATGGCAGACTCTTCTTGACTAGAGTTTCTAGTCTCAAGGAGAAATTTTTTGCATGCAACATATGAGGACTTCCTATCTATGCAGTTGGATGCATAGTTTGTCTTTCTAGAGGAGTTCACTTTCGAGGGCATTCAGCATGATCTACTTCAACATATGGATAGATGCATAGCCCGGTTGATTATTGGAGAGGTTGGCACAACCATTCCCTTACTCATTGGAGGAGAGGGAGAGCATTCAGATGAGCCATCTCATCTCAAGAGCTCTAGTGAATGATGGAGGAGGTATAATTTCATGTTTGGTATTGTAATTATTTTCATTGATTGAGGAGCATGATGTATCAAGGAGGCTTTTTCCTTCTTTAATTTTTCATTAGGATGTACTTGCAGCTACTTGTAGCCTTGATTTTGGCTATTCTTATGATGGGTTGTGGGGGAAGCCACTTGTTTCTCGGTGTGCACCTTTGGCACCAATGTATATTTCATGTTTCATCTTATGAGGAGATGATGTGGTAGCAAACAAGTGGCTAGTTCAGCACTTGTTATTTATGATGTTGAGGCAAGCCAAGAGGCACTGCGCAGGTTCCATGAGTGGAACTATAAACCACTCTCCGGTTGTCCTATGACAACTTGATTTTACTGCATATTGCTCCATTGTATTTCAGATGTTTGTACACTCATGAGGATACTTTTTTGGAGAGTATTGTATGTACAGCCCATTTGGATCATGATTCTCCCCATTATATATGTTTTATCTTGCAGGAGATACCATGGGCAAACCATGATTTCCACATTTATACTTGTCTCTTCTTGTGGGAGGAACCACCTGGAGAATTTGAGGAGGAAATTCATGGCTGATTTTCTTGTTGGGGTGGCTTGGGCCATTATTAGAGGCCATACATTTCAGCCCAAGGAAATATGCAGCCCCATGCACACTTCAAATGGAGAGAGGGCCATCATGAGAAGCACCAGCACAACTCTCCATTCAGCCCCAACACATTACAAAAATCGGGGGTTGAGATTTTATTTGGATGATTGCATGGATGAGAGGATCATCATTTGGAGTAGAGTTTTTCCCATGCATATCATCACTCCTACCTTGAGGGGGCCTTAGCACAACAATAAGGATTCCACTAGACCTTCTATCTTTCGATGAGGAGCATTGTTGACAGCTTGCATACTTGGGAGAGAGCATTGGAGGACAATTTCATTGCAGCATATTTGAGCAGTGGTGGGACCATTGATGAGGAGGCAACAAGAGAAGAAGGGGGAGAAAATTTTGTTCTCTCTATGTAGTTGCTTGAGGGCAAGCAACATGTGGGAGGGGAGGACTATAATGTTCCCAATTTTAGCCTCAAGCTAAAATGGAACATTATAGTTGCACATTCTATTTTTGTTTAATAAAATGGGCAAGGAGACACCTTAGCCCTCTTTTAATGAATAAATAACACTCCTTGTGTGGAAGGAGGACAAAAAACCAGCTGAAATAAACACCTAAAGGTGTGAATGGAACCCAGCTTACTTAACTTAGTCATCTTTGACTAAAGTCAACAGTGTTGCCCAAGGAGGAAGAGGTTTCCTAGAGAAGCTGCGCAGTTTTGGAGGGAAGACATTCATGCAAGGGTGGAAACCCTAATTGGTGGGACCATGGTGGAGAGGAGTTCTCTCACTTTATATGGAGGAGATGGCAGCCCATTTTCATTATGCTATGTTTTAGATTTCAGACAAGCGTCTGCAAAAGCTTGCATCCCCAGGCTGTTTAGCAGGGTGATGGTGCCCTCGGGCACTAGGGTGTTCCCAGTTGGGAATCCATACCTCTTATTCAAGGAAGGATGAGATTGAGCTACATTTCCTCAATCCGGAATTGGCCACAGCTTCATTCATCTTCTACAACATTATTTCTGTAGCAGAGAGGACGTTGTGTAGCTGGGTGCAGCTAGAGAGGAACTCATGGAGTCTCCTTAACTTGTTTTCTTAAGTGGTGGAGGGATCTATTCATTGGAAGAGCTGCAAGGAGGATTCCCAGGATTCATTTTAAATCTGTTGGCATGGGCCAACATTCCATCATATCCCACTGCGCAGTCCATGAGGAGAACTGCGTTATTTTGGAGGAGGCAGTGAGAGAGGGGTTTCTGGAGCTTTAGAGGAGGATGTTTCTGAGACAAAGTGATCAGCACTTTGTATTAGAGACATGATCGGAGGAGGGCATCTACATTTCAAATCAGCCACAACCTCATTCTTGTTTTGGTTCAGTTGAGTGACAACTTGGTTGTCACATTTTTGTATTCTCTAGCATTTCTAGCAATCTTCATAGATTGGCTAGAAATCTTGTATTTCAGCCCAATTCTTGTTGCTGGCCTTATTTCTTGTATTCCTTCAGCCATATGTACATTTACTCATATTTAGCAGCTTATACCTTCATGTACTCAGTGCAGTTGTAGCTACTCCGACATTTTGTGGAGTTGCAGCCACTCTTGTATTTCATGGCTTATTCATTGGAGGTTGGATCTTAAAGCTTGAGTGGCTTGTCCCTCAGCTATATCTTGTATTTATTTGCCGATATATCATAATATCATGATGGTTGTAGAATTTTCCCTCTTATGGTGTATTTCAGATATGCATAGTTTCTGGTTATGTTCATGTATTTCTATAGCTCTCTCATTGAGCCTTGTTTTAGAGATCTAGTTTGGGGAGATCTGAATAACCCATCTAGATGTATTTCTTTGAGCTCATATTCTGCATAGGATTTGTATGAGGTGTTATCTAAGGCATCCTAGCATTGGTATGTCTTATTTTTGCAGCAACTTCCTTATACAGCGTCCTCAAGCATCCTGTAGCAGAAATTCCCAAGGTGGAATATTGCATATCCATAGGCAGAGTCTGAGAAGGGCCAGCTAGCCTCAGGATTTCTCCCTTCTTTGGAAGGATTCATATACTATAAATGCCCCATCAGTCAATCTCTGAAATGGACTTACAGTAGCTCACAGAAGAAGGAAAAATGGAACATCTTAAGATGTTCCCGATGGAGCAGAAAATCCCTCATTTGGGACATTACAATAGGTGCGGAGACAACAAAAGAAGTAGTGACAGAAACATAAGGAATTGCACTAGATGGAATGCCAAAAGAAAAGCGTCCAGAATGGGAAGAAAATTCTTGGGTCACCCCACTCGTAGATGGAATAGAGGTAGAGCAAAACATAAAAGCACTGGGAGTAATAGTTGAAATAGAAATAGTACCCCCTCTTTCAACCGAAAAAGGAGTATGCACACTTGCAGTGATCATAGCCGAAGTTTTTTTCCCATCCGTGGCCATCAAAATAAAGGGATAAAGATGGGGGCTAGCTAGTCTCTAAGATGCAGGCCCAACATACAAAATAACATCCAGAAAACTAGCAGGAAGAGGAGAGGAAGGAGTACCTGGAGGTTTACGAACCTCTTCAACTTCAACTTATTCTGCCGGAAACAAGACTCTATAGATGAGCGGAGTAATCCTCTTTATAGTACCACTAATACTAGGACCACCTGCAGAAATAACAACCCCAGTCCTATTGATCAACGGTTGTCATTGATGTCAACCCAAGCAGCACTAGGGTCTAACCCAATATTGCATGGGAATTTTGACATACCAATTTAATATATTCTAGGTCAATAATGCTTTTTATGGTTTCTAGTTGTCGAGAAGTTTCCATTGATATATGGCATGCCTTGTAATTCTTCACGGTTTGAGAGATATTCATGTTTGAAGTTTGTACCCCCAGTTAGTGGGCTAAAACCCCATGGGGTTGGGGCATGGGTCATTGAAAAGTCATAATTAATATTTTTTAAGCTCCTAAAATCCCTCCCATTTTCACTTGTTGAATCCCCTCTCAACTTAAGCATTTATATAAATTGTGATCTTCATTTCCTCCTTAGGCAAGGGATTCTACTAATCAAACAGTCATCGTGGAAATTTTGCTCTAATTTTTTTATATGAAGGTTCAAAAAGCTGAAATCCTAAGGAAGCTGGCCGTGTGTTCTGTAGATCAAGGTGTGCAATATTTTTGGAGATATGATCTGTGGAAGTCAGGGTTTGTGCAGGCTCCTGAAATTCATCTCAAAGAAGTGAGCTTGGTAAAATCATCATAACTCTCTCTCTGAGTATCGGATTGAAATTATGTAAAAATTGGTAGAAAATGCACAGTCTTTAGTTTTTTCTCTATCAATTTTAGATCCAAATGAAGAAATAGTGACACGTGGCACACCGTACAAGTGCACTCTGCTGAAACAGTTCATAATTAGGGCATTGTGAGAGATTGGGTATAAATCTCTCTTGAAGAATCCAAATTGGGTCAGACCTATGGCATTAGAAATATGACTCAGAGGAATACTACATGACCGAAAATAATATATTGAGGATCTGAAATAACAGAGATACACCAAATTCAATATCGAGCTCCTAGAAGGGAAAGAAAAAGATATATCATGTGTTGTCAAGGGTTGCAAAGGACCAGACTTTCTAGGGAAGCAAAGCAAAGCAAGGTGTAGAAGAGGGTAGCATGAAAGGAGCATCAACCAAGGTGCATAATAACATCAAGAAGTTCATCCTATGAAGTCTTCAAGTGGGCAGCACTGCATACAATCATTGTAAAGATATAATTGTTTTGTCATTGTAAATACATTATTGTAAAAATTGTACTAGTGTCTATCTCGCAAGGCGTGGGTTGAAGAGGTAGTTGGGAGGTCTAGGATCATCATTAGGTGGTTGTGTCAGTTGGATTTATGGTATAGTATATTATTCTTCTACATCATTCTATATCATTATAAAGTGGACCATTTTCTTTGGTACTGGAGTCCATTCTTCTTTTATTCTTCTACAGGGTGGTAGGGTGGTGTTAGGGTGAGTTGTAGGTCATTGGGTGGTGGGGCATCCGTTCAGTTGAATACTGAAGAATCTTGGGTGTTGGAGCGTCCATCCAATGGGAGCTAGAGAAGAACGCTTTTCTAGATTCTAGGAAGTTGGAGCTTTATTTTCATTTGGAGTTGAATATTAAAGAATTATTAGAAAATCATTAGGTGGTTTTTGTCTCGGAGTGGGTTTCCACCTTAAAAACTGTGTGCATTTGTGTTCCTTTTGTTTGTTTCCTATAATTGTACAAACACTCGATAATAATTGAAGATTAACTAATGCTCTAATTGAAAGGAATACTGATTCACCCCCCCCCCCCCCTCTCGCATTTCAAAATTGCATCGCAGCTTGGTTCCTTCAATAGCAGTTTAACAGCTAGAAGGAGGTCATGGAGCATACCAAGAATGGTGTACCTCTATTCAATGAAAATAATTATGCACTTTGGAAAGGAAGAATGGAGGTCTATCTCTTGGCGCAAGGTTATGAAGTATGGGACACTGTTCAAAATGGATTTACATCAACCGTGGATGAACAAGGTAAGAAGAATTTGGTAAATGATGCAAAAGAAAAGAATATTATTATCAGTGGACTTACTGAATCTGCTTATCATAAGGTGTTGGGTTGTAAAATCGCCAAAAATTTATGGGACAAGCTTGAGAATATATATGCAGGTGACTCAAATGTCAAAGAAGCAAAGCTTCAAATCTATAGAGAAAAATTTGAGCAAATCAGAATGAAAGAAGATTGCAATATTGTTGCATACTTCCAATATGTTGATGAAATAACCAATACTCTGGAAGGATTGGGAGAACTAGTTGACGAGAAGACTATTATACGGAAGATTCTTAGAACATTACCAGGGAGATTCAACCCAAAGGTTTCGGTCTTAGAATACAGTGCAAATTTGGACAAACTTAGCAAGGAATAATTACATGGAGTTCTCATAGCATATGAAATGAGACTTGATGAAGAAAAGGGTACTTCAAATATATAAACTGCGTTTGTTGCATCTAAGAAAACCAATAAGGACAAACAACCTTTAATTGAAATGACATGCACCTGCAAGTGTGAAGAAAATGGAGATGATGGAGAAGGTCTTTCAGATGAAGAATATGCTTACTTTACGAGAAAACTAAAACCTGGTAAGGGAAAATTCAAAGGTAAACTTCCATTGATATGTTTCGATTGTGGTGAGGTTGGGAATTTCGTAGAAAAATGTCTGAACAAAAGTGATGGCAACTCAAAAGGAAAGAAAGGCTTTAAAAAATTCAACAAGAAAGGCAAAAATAAAGGATCCAAAAGGAACTTTCTCTCTAAAGAAGATAGCTCATCATCTGATGAAGAAAGCGACAGTAAAGAAGAAGCCGATGAGAAATTATTGTTTATGGCCAAGCACAATAAACAATAAACAAGAAGTATCAAACAATGAAGAAGAAGGGTTGACCATAGAATAATTTTATGAGGAGGCAATCAAGCTTATAAAAGAGCTCAATGTTGAGAAGATCCGTTCCAATACTCTTGAAGACAAAGTTCAAGGTCTCAAAATTGAGGTTGAAGAACACAAATGTATTGAAGAGTCACTTCAAAAGAAGTTGGAAGAAAGAAACCAAGAAAGGGAAGCATTAGAAGCCGAATTAGTCTCGCTGCGTAAGGAAGTGAAGAAGGGAAAAATTGTCCAAAACTATGCCAACAACTCAAGGGCATTGGAAGAACTTATCAACAATCAATGATCTTACAACGACAGAACTGGCCTCGGTTACAAAGAAGAAGCAGGACCTTCTACAACAAAATACAATGAACCTATGACATCTGACATACATGAAGACTTCATTGGACAAGATTCACAAGAACATCCTTGGAAGACGATTCCTCAACGAAGATTTTCATCCAGGTATCAACATATTTTTCATGGCTATTGTTATTCATGTGGAAAATTTGGTCATAAAGCTATAGAATGTCGCACGTACCCTAGGAACCAATACAATTCCAAGAGATTATTCAAATATGAACCTCCCAAGGCTCAAAAAAACATCAATAGATTTGAACATTTAAGAAATAATATGGAATGTTACAAATGTCAGAACTTTGGACACATAGCCAGAGACTATAGACTTGAAAATACTCCAGAAGAATCTTCGAAGCCACAGAATGAACGAACATGGAAGAAGAAGAAGACTGATAATTGTGCTCTTGCTCTCAAGGCTCAAAAAAATAAAGATGTGTGGTATTTTGACAGTAGTTTCTCAACGTATATGACTGGAGATAGAAAGAGATTTGTATCTATGAAAGAGAAGAAGGATGGAACCATATCCTTTGGAAATGATGGATCTTCAAATGTTATAGGATCATGTACCGTCACTCTCGGAAGCAAAGATGTTACAGCCAAGAATGTTCTATTGGTCAAAAACATGAATCACAATCTACTCAGTGTTGGAAAAATGTGTGATCGAGGACACACAATGCTATTCAACTCCACAAAATGTGAAATCAGGAAAGGCAGGTATGGTAAAATTGAGGCTACACAAAGTCGAGCTCCAAACGACATATTTTTTCTAGATGAAGCAACTAAAGCATGTCTACTAGCTAAAGAAGATGATAGTTGTTTATGGCACAAACGAATTGATCACATAAACTTTGACAATCTTGTCACGATAAGCAAAAAGGAAGCAGTACGAGAAATGCCGAAAATCTCAAAACCTTCCAACACACTATGTGAAGCATGTCGGCATGGCAAGCAGAAAAAAGTCCAATTTAAAAACAAAAGAACACTTTGCATCACATCCATTGGAATTGATAAATACTAATCTATGTGGTCATGCGAGAACAAAAGGCTTAGACGGAGAATTATATTTCATGTTAATGATAGATGACTATACTAGGATGACAGCCGTCAGTTTCCTAAAGAAAAAATCTGAAGCATTTGAGTTCTTTAAGATCTACAAGGAGTTGGTTGAAAATAAAACTGATTTGAAAATAAAGTGTTTAAGATCAGATAATGGTGGAGAATTCACTTCCAAATTATTTCAGCAATACTGTGATGAAAATGGAATAAAAAGGAAATTTTCAACAACACAAACACCTCAGAAAAATGGAGTTGCTGAAAGAAAGAATAGAACCGTACAGGAAATGGGTAGAACAATGTTGAAGGACTCAAAATTGGATGAAAAATTATGGGTTCAAGTAATTGATACAACAGTCTTCATTATCAACCAAATTCTTCTCAGAAATAATTGCAATAAGACTCCATATTAATTATGGAAAGGAAAACTAGCTAATGTAAAATATTTCAGAATCTTCGGAAGTAAATGTTATATCAAAAGAGAACATCAAAATTTGGGTAAGTTTGAATCACGTGTTGATGAAGGTATATTTGTTGGTTACTCATGCAAAAGAAAGGCCTATAAATGCTATAATCTAAGACGAAAACAGATAGTGGAGAGAATAAATGTTACATTTGATGAAGATGGTGTTCTAGCGAGTAATGATGAGGATCTAAAATGTTTGAAACTTGAGACAAAGGCTGAAAAAGACATAGATAAAATTATAGAACAAGAAGCAACTATCAACGAGGAAGAAGTAAACAATGATCATCAAGATATACCAGAACAACAACAAGAAGCTCCTCCAAGGAGAACAAAAGAATGGATTCAAAAGAACCATCCATCAAATCAAATCATTGCTGACATAAATGAAGGTCGACAGCTTCGTTCATCACAACAAGCTCACGTTGCTTTTCTAGCAACCTTTGAGCCTAGTAGTTTTGAGGAAGCCAGCCAAAATGAACATTGGGTAGCAGCTATGAATGAAGAATTGGATCAAATTGAAAAGAATAACACTTGGGAATTAATTCCATGACCAAAAGATAAAAATTTCATTGGGACTAAATGGGTGTTCAGGAACAAATTGAATGAAGATGGGCAGGTTACCAGAAACAAAGCAAGATTGGTTTGCAAAGGCTATGCACAAGTGGAAGGAATTGATTTCGACGAAAAATTTGCACTAGTTGCCAGAATGGAGGCCATATGAAGGTTTCTCGCCTATGCATGTTCAAGAAAAATAAAAGTCTACCAAATGGATGTTAAATCAGCATTTCTGAATGGAGAATTAGAAGAAGAAGTTTACATCGAAAAACCTGAAGGTTTTCTACTATCACAAAAAGAAGACTATGTTTGCAAGTTAAAGAAGGCTATATATGGTCTCAAGCAGGCTCCCAGAGCGTGGTATGCTCATCTTGATGGATATCTACGTCAACAAGTGTTTAAGAAAGGTACTATTGATAGCAATATTTATGTACAAATAGATAAATATAATTTAATAATCGTTGAGGTATATGTGGATGATATAATATTTGGTAGCAATGATGATCGACTAAGTAAGAAATTTTCTACAAAGATGCAAAGTGAGTTTGAGATGTCTTTACTTGGTGAGTTGACATACTTCGTAGGGCTTCAAATATCTCAGCAAGAGAAAGGAATATTTATATGTCAAGCCAAGTACACCAAGGAAATTCTCAAGAAATTCAAAATGGAAGATTGCAAACCCGTCCTCACTCCGATGGTAACAGGTTTCAAATTAAGCATAGACGACTCATCTAAGGATGTGGATCATAGTTTGTACAGATCTATGATTAGTAGTCTTCAATATGTAACAGCCTCTCGGCCAGATGTTATGCAAGCAATTGGACAAGTAGAAAGATTCCAAGCAGCACCAAAAGAATCACATGTTATTGTCGTCAAAATAATTCTTCGATATCTAAAGGGCACAAAAGAATATGGCCTGTGGTATCCCAAGGGTAAAAATCTCATTATTCAAGCCTTTATAGATGCAGATTGGGCAGGAAGCATTGATGATCATAAGAGTACTAGTGGAGCAGCATTCTATCTAGGTGGTTGTCTCGTATCATGGGTGAGAAAAAAGAAAACTTCAATCTCATTATCTACAGTGAAAGCAGAATACATTGTAGCAGCATCATGTTGTACTCAAGTCCTTTGGATGAAACAAAATTTTCAAGATCTTTTAGTACAATTCAGTGAGCCTATTCCCATATTCTGTGACAACACTAGTGCCATCATCATCTCCAAGAATCATGTCATGCATTCAAAAAGAAAACACATTCTGATCAAATATCATTTTGTTAGAGAACAAGTTGCTGAAAAGAATATAAAACTTGAGTATGTTTGTACAAAAGAACAGATTGCTGATATATTCACTAAACCTTAACCTCGTGAAGCATTTGAATATCTTCATCAAAAGCTTGGGATTCTCCCAAGTTCTCATTAGATTACAGGTCTGCAGGACGGTTGTGTGTCAGGGGGAGTGGAAGTGTGTACAGGTCCATAGGATGGTTGTGTTTCAGGGGAAGTTACCCTTTTCCATTGATGTCAAAGGGGGAGAGAATGTTGTAGGAAGTGGTGTCATGAACGCAGGGGGAGTACTTGTGTTGCCATCAATGCCAAAGGGGAAGATTTTTGATCAACGATTGTCATTGATGTCAACCCAAGCAGCACCAGGGGTTAACCCAATATTGCATGGGAATTTTGACCTAACAATTTAATATATTCTAGGTCAATAATGCTTTTTATGTTTTCTACTTGTCGAGATGTTTCCATTGATATATGGCACGCCATGTAATTTTTCACAGTTTGAGAGATATTCATGTTTGAATTTTGTACCCAAAGTTAGTGGGCTAAAACCCCATGGGGTTGGGGCATGGGTCATTGAAAAGTAATAATTGATAATTTTTAAGCTCCTAAAATCCCTCCCACTTTCACTTGTTGAAGCACTTCTCAACCTAAGCATTTATATAAATTGTGATCCTCATTTCCTCCTTATGCAAGGGATTCGGCCATCTGAAACAGTTCATCATAGAATTTTCGCTCTAATTTTTTTTCTATGAAGCTTCAGAAGCTGAAATTTTGATGAGACGAAGCTAAAATCCTGAGGAAGCTACTGTACAAATTTCATATCAAGGTGCGTAACATTTTTGGAGATATGATTTGTGGAAGTCAGGGTTTTTGCAGGATCCTGAAAGTCATCTCAAAGAAGTGACCTTGGTAAAATCATCATAACTCTCTCTCTGAGTATCAGATTAGAATTCTGTAAAAAGTAGCAGATAGTGCACAATCAGTACTTGTTTCTCTATCAATTTTAGAGCCAAATTAAGAAACAGTGACATGTGTCATGCCATACAAGTGCGCTCTGATGAAACAGTCCATAATTAGGGCATTGTGAGAGATTGGGTATAACTCTCTCTTGAAGAATTCAAATTGGGTCAGACCTATGGCATTGGAAATAAGACTCGAAGGACTAATACAAGACTGAAATTCAGATATTGAAGATCTAAAATAACAAAGATAAACAAGATTCAATATCGAGCTCCTAGAAGGCAAAGAAAAAGATAGATCATGTGTTGTCAAGGGTTGCAAAGGACCAAAATTTCTATGGTAGCAGAGGGTAGCATGAAAATAGCATCAAAAAATGTGCATAACAACAGCAATAATTTCATCCTATGAAGTCTTCAAGTGGGCAGCACTGCATACAATCATTGTAAAGGTATCATTGTACTAAGTCACTGTAAATACATTATTGTAAAAATTGTACTAGTGTCTATCTGCCAAGGGTTGAAGAGGTAGTGTTGGGAGGTCTAGGATCATCATTAGGTGGTTGTGTCAAAGTTGGTTTTATGGTCTAGTATATATTCTTCTTCTACATCATTTTATATCATTGTAAAGTGGACCATTTTCCCTAGTACGGGAGTCCATTCTTATTTTATTCTTCTATAGGGTGGTAGGGTGGTGCTAGGGTGAGTTGTAGCTCATTGGGTGTTGGGGCATCCATTCAGTTGAATACTGAAGAATCTCAAGCGTTGGAGTGTCCATCCAGTGGGAGCTGGAGAAGAATGCTTTTCTAGATTCTAGGAAGTTGGAGCTTTATTTTCAATTGGAGTTGAATATTAAAGAATTATTAGAAAATAATTAGGTGGTTTTTATCCCAGAGTGGGTTTCCACCTTAAAATCTGTGTGCATTTGTGTTCCTCTTTTTTCTGCTATCATTGTACAAATACTGATAATAATTGAAGATTAACTAATGCTCTAATTGAAAGGAATATTGATTCACCCCCCTCAGTATTTCC
This sequence comes from Pinus albicaulis, assembly GCA_034641835.2. Lineage (NCBI taxonomy): Eukaryota > Viridiplantae > Streptophyta > Pinopsida > Pinales > Pinaceae > Pinus > Pinus albicaulis. The sequence continues at coordinate 957,093,000 of CM076569.1, read as the reverse complement.
AACAAGTTCAAGGATCACTCTCTGATGTGTTCACAACTACTAGATGAAAATAACCCGTAGAATTGCTCCTACGCCTTCTTGATGAAGGCTCGACACTCACAGGAGAAAGCCTATGAAGCCTCTTTGATCAATGAGGTGATCGTTCAACCAATTTTAATAATTATGAGATTAAGTAGACTCAAAAAATTAAAAATTTATGGCAATCTAGGAGAAAAGAGCACACTCTATCAAAATTCCCTAAGATACAGCAATAAATCAACGTTCACGTATTTTTGCTCCAGGTTATTAGGACCAGACACAAAAATACAAGAAAGAGAATAAAATGACCTTCCAAAAATAGTTTGGGGTAATTACACCCCAGGCCTACTAGCGAAGGTAACAGAAATAGCTACGTTGGCCTCCTAACAAAAGCCTTTTCCAGTGCAAGTATCTAAGCTTTGCAAGGGCACCCTCCAGATGTACTAATGAAAGTGATACAACATCTACCTCAGGTACCATGGGTATTCCCCCCCGTAGTCACCTGTGTGATACCTAGGAAAGGCAACTAAGGGAACTAGTTGATATTGGCAGTCAGGTGAAATAACCTTAGGTCAAGTTTCAGTAAATAGGAGAGGGGGTATCTCTCTTCTCTACCTTCATTATCCCTTGCGCTTAACTCACTGGAGGTAGAGCTTTCCTGGTGCACTTAATGAAGTTGGATTCCTCTCATTAATAAACTTCTACGTTTGACAGTTTTGAGTGGCCTCAGAGAGTTAACTCTCCACTCACCTATTCCAAGGCTTTATGACCTAGAGTAGTTGGTGTATAATTAATGACAATGAAAAAACTTCTATTTCATTTTAGTTAATCTCTTTATTTTAAATGGTTGTTATTTAAGTCACGGGTAGATGAAGAATGCAACTTATGATGTTTTCGACGCAAAAGAGAAATCAATAGAAAACCTACTACATGAATATGCAATTTTTTCCTTTCGATGAAAAGGGATTTCTACTTGGGTTCTATGAAGCAACTAATAAAAAAATACTTCTTTTTTCTTTTCAATATCACTCTTCACAAACTTCAAAAAACTACCAAAACGACTAGAGCGCTTAATGTTGCAACTAATGAAAAAACTACCAATGATAAATGAAAATCCTAGGACTACTCACAAGGGAAGAAAAAAAGTTTTTCAATAATATTGGTCTGATCACTTTGACAGAAAAGTAGAGACAAGCCCTAAGAGGAAATTTTTTGCACACAACAATGCCAAAAAAATCTTGATATAAAAAAGACAAATCCAAACAAGGAATCCTCTTGAAACCAAGCTATTGGACCAAAAATGAGAAACTAGAAAATTGCTCCAAAATGGATGAAAACCATGAAAATAAAACCAAAGAAAAAGAAACGGAAAACAAAAAAATTTTTCGGCTTTTCACTTTTTAAGGAAACAAGAAAATTTCATTGATACAAGCACAAAACTACCAAAGGTCCCAAATCAAGAAATTGAGCCAACAAGGCAACTTTCAATTGCACAAGCCAACTATGCCACTTTCGTAGCGGGACTAAAACAAAAATAAATAAAAAGTAACCGACTCAACTGATTCAAAACAATAGTGTAAACTTCCAGCAAAAAAAAACTTCAAGAAACCAATAAAGGGAAACTTCAAGATTCACTAGAAAATTGATCTCAAGTAACAAGGAAACCAAGAAGGTCAAGAAGGAAAAAACTAAGAAGTGAAGCAATGCATAAGGAAAACATGAGAAAACTGACAAAGGCTCACTATCTTGAAAGGTCAAAACAACCAAGAACCTCAATAAAGGAGTCCTCGTGCTATAGCTGCAAATGAAACTTCACCAACAAGGTAAAACCCTAGAATGACTAGGTTTTCACATAAAAAGGAGAGAAACTGACGTACAACAAGAAGAATCATAGTCGAGACACCTAAGATGTTCCATAGGGATGACCAACAACATGCAGGAAATACTTGCAAGGTCCCAAAATTCAAATTTTCAAATTTTACTGGGCATACACGGGTCCACTGTGTGAAACACACGTGTATGCATGACTGTACCTAAAGAAACTCATGTATACGCGGGTCCCTTTAGAAGAAACAGAAGGTATATGCGACTGTGTACACCCCAAGTAGCGTATATAAATTTAATAAAGAAAAATAAAAAACCTAGGCCTGATCCAGAAGATTAAGACTTCTGCTTGGATGGGAAAAGAACCGACGAGACTAAAAAAGTGATCAAACTGTTAGGGAACCCAAAATCCAAATAAAAGCAAGCCAAATTAGGAATTACATAGATGTAATCCCCAGTGGAGTTGCCAGTTCTATTACGGGCAAAGCGACCCTAAGGTTTGGTTTGGGGGACCTAACAAAGTGGAAGGCATATCATCACAAGAAGCACTTTAACTAAGAGCTTTAATGCTTGAACTAGAAAATTGAGGATAAATGACCTTACCCGTTTGTCCTACGTTTGGGGTCGATCCCACATGGTGCAAACCCTTTGCCACTCCCCGTGTTTTTGAACCTGAAAATCAATCAAGACAAATCACACAAACCAATAGCACAACATATATGTCCTAGATGTCATCATGTTAGCATATATAATCTCATAAAAATAACATGAAATAAACCATTATAATATCATTCAACATGTATAGGAGACATATAACACAAAGACATCAAGAACCAGACATAGATTCTTTTATTGATAATATGTAAGGAGAAAATGGAGAAATCACTTGAGATCTGCCACGGCTCCAAGATAAACCATCCTCTGGATCCATCCAGCCCTAGCCTCACAAAGCTTCTTCCATAAAGGTTGCACAAAGGATGTCACATAAAGTGGGGGTGAACATCACAATGAAACAAGGGTTTCCTGAACCTAGGAAGTGCAGGAGGCACAGGGAAATATCAGACTTGATCAAGGCTATATCATGCTATAATATCAATATCATTCTCTCTCCTCCCTTAGGCCATTCCCTTGAGGTGCATTTATACTTCCTCAAATCACTTTTTTTAGTTGGGAAACAGTTTGGCCACGGGTTGGGGTAGTTAAGTTACAGGAAAAAAATGTAAGCCTCGCCCAATTAATAGGGATTTTTAATATTTTTTAATATTTTAAATAGTATATGCAGGTTATTTATGGATGGACCCACCTCTGCACATGGAAAAATTTTGGCAGAGTCGCATGTGGAATTCAAAATACTCTTTTTTAAGAATTTTGACCAAGTCTGAATGGAAGGGTTGCCCAAAGCCAATGCATAAGTCATCAAGTACATAGAGGTGATAAATGATGCTATAAAAAGTTGTGACTTGTACCAGTTGTTATCATTCCCCCTAGCATCCTAAGGATGATAGTAGGATTAGAGAAAGGTAACCACAAACCAAACTTTAGGCCAGGTAGCTAACCCTACCTGGACCAGAGCGGGATCTCTCTTTGTCAAGTTAAACATTCAATTGAATGGTTGAATATTTATATGATTTTAGGCTAGATATGTAAGCTTAATAAGTAAAATTTGTTTGACGTTTTGAATGCTGGATAGAAAAGTCAGTGAATGGACTTTAAATGTGGATTTTAGCTCTAAACTTTGAGGTGAACCTGCAGAGAGCATGTGAGGAAATATAGGTAGTTTGGAAACATATTAATCATTCATTGAGTATAGGATTAATATGGAGTAGGGTTTGAATGATCATTGAGCTTAATTCATTCAATTAAGAAGAAAATAAACATAATATGGTGAATCTTGTCTAAAACAGAGCATGCATAAACATGAATTTCACTCTCAAACTTACAATATAGACATATATGAGGAATTATACATGGTATTAAGCATAATATAATAAGAAAACATAAGAAACACAGATGTTCCAAAGCATACCACAAGTATCAACACAATTTTTGCAAATATGTCTCTGATTTCATTCCACAAGCCAATTACAAGAGCTCCACTGCAAAATATAAGACTATCCAACCCAAAAAAATACAAAAGAGATTCCACTTATAGAAAATATAGACCATGACACCTCATCAGGTCTAAATCCCATCCAAAATGGATCATAAATGCAAAGGATGAGTCATTTCCTAGTTTCTAGGAAGGTTAGACACTATTCCCTGAATTTTAGATACAAACTAGGAGTGTTTCTCCTTACATTAATTACAAATTCCATCATAATAGGAAGAAAAAACCAAACCAATAACTCTAATTACAACTAATAGCCTTGAATTTGTGACCATTTCTGAGCTTGACAAGTGTCCTGAGGGAATGCAATGCTGACTTGTGACAATTCTGACTGAAGATTTTAAAAACAATTTGCATAAGCATAACAGAACTTTGGAGGAACTTTAAGAAGTCCAAATTCACTTTTGGGAAAAATTTCAACTAGCCCTATGTGTCTAGTTTCTATAAGATCTTGAATTTTTCAAAATGGAGCATGAGAAGTCTTCAAAAATCCATTCTCTCATGGTCACTCAAAAGCATAACAAAGGGTCCAAAAAGGAGGCAGAAACATGAAAAATAGGCGGTTTTTTAGCAGGCTTTTCTCCCAAATTGCATCGTGTCATTCCATGAGGGTTGTTTATCTATTATGTACTAATCAATATACATCCATCCATGTAAATAAATCACCATTTGGATTCCTCCAAAACAAAAATTCATAAGTGTTTGTTACCCTTCTGCAATGAGAAATTTCCAGAATTCTGCCAAAACTCTTGTAAAATGCTAAAATTGCTCCAAAGCTTTCAAAATTGATTCTTTGACACCTGTAAGAGATAGGCTACACAACCAATGAAGCTTCAGCCAATAAATCCAATCTATTCTTCTCCTTGAGCTTCATTTGTGCCTCTTTAAGCCTCTTTTTGACTTGTTTCAGCCTTATTTGAGAAATGGTATGCCTGGTACAATAATAACTTGTCATGTGCCTTTGCAGCTTGTTATCACTTTTAGCTTTCTTCAATAAATTATCCATATGCTCATTAACTCTTGATATCCAAATCTCTCTATCCTCATTCATATACATGGAAATGATCTCATCAAATGTCAACTCTTCAGACTGACAAATTTGTTGTTTCTCTCACTCCAATGCCATTTTTAGGCCTGTTCTTCTTGGTATTTTTTCATGTGTTTTAGCCTCCATATCCTACACTGTTACACTGAAATTTGTCACCATGAAATTTTTAGTACTCCCTTGAAAGTCTACTATATCAAAGTTCCCAAAGTCAAGCCTTGAAACTAAGAGAAAATCTCATAAAAGCCTTAAAACTCTGGTACTGCACTTTCTCCTAGTTTTTCCTGTAGTCCCACACTTTTTGGCTATAAATCATGCGTAGCCAAGCGCACTTTATATTTATTAAAAGTGTGGACCCCTGGAAAATATTAGAAAAGGCACAAGTAAAATCTAGAAGTTCAGTTAAAGTCATTTTTGGAAGCTTCTAGAAACATTCCTGCGGTGGAAAGTCTGCTCCTTTTATGTTCATGCATCCCATCCAATAAGGAGCTAACCCCTTGATGTAAGGAACTAATCCCTTTGAAGGAGGATTCTATCCCTTCTTGTATGGAGCTATAACCTCCTCTTTTCCACTATAAAAAGAGGCATAGGGCAGCCTCAAGGGGTTACAATTGATGGATTGAAGTTTTAGTATTGTTTGAGGCGAAGTGCTGTTGAAACTTAGACCCTTTTAGCTGAGATTTCATGTGGGAAGGATTACATACCTATATGTATCTCGGTTGGAAGACTGCAAGGCTGATCTGAGTAAAGGAAACGCTTGTTTCGGACCCCAGGAAGAACTGTACAACATCAAGGCGGACACGGTTGTAAGGCTCTTCTTATTTAAGTTAATATAAAAAAATCTGTTTTTCTCAATAAGCTATCAATTGATTGGTTTATTTTATGGATTCCTTGATCACCATAATGGATATGATTTATGAATATATGCTATGCAGGTGATATTTTATGTTTGTTTGTTTGTGATTGTAGATCTTCAAAGATAACTCTTTCGAGAAACTAAAAGACTACTACTACAAACAAGCAATGGATTAAAGGTAAGATCGTTAAACCTTTATAGCATTTAATTATGAATCGCAATATATTTAGAGAAATATAGTTTTATTTTTCCATTTGTTGCTAGCTATCCGTAGGACACTTGGGAGGTTTGTCTTGTCTGCAAGAACGACTTATCCGTCCAACAAAATGGCGACTCCATTGGGGAAGAATTTGAGCTTTGATTTCTTTTACTTTTGATTTGTGAATTTATGTTTCCTGATTTTGATTGATTATACTGGCTTAGGTAGTTAATCCCTGCAGGATCCCTAAGAAATCTTTGAGATTTTTTTTTTTTCTCTTGTTTTCTTGTGTCCTCTCTTTTCCTTTAGAGACAGTGCAGGCAGTTCTGCACTTTTCCTGTACCCACAGTGCGGGACCGCACTGGATTGCACTGAATCTTGCAGACCCTGTCAAAATTCTTGAAAAATCTTAAAATATTTAGTTTTTTAGGTTCTCAGTGATTACCCAGACCTGTATCTTCTGTTAGAAAGCCTTGGTTAAGAGTTTGTTTTAGCATTTTTATTTTTGATTGATTTTCTGAAAGATTTGCATGTTAGAATGATTTTTGCTTGGTCTTACATCCTGCTCAAAGATTAGAAACCTTGGTATGGCTTTAGATCACTAGTATTCTCTTGTTTTCTTGCTGAGTCTGACATCATAGCAAAAATTGTTTTATGGGATTTAGATCCTCTTTTTCTCATTTGCAAATCGTTAAATCTTTTGTTATAAGTTTGAAATTTCACTTTAAAAATGAAAATTGGATGTTTTCTCAAGTTCTTTCTGTTTCAAACAAAGAATTTTTAGTTAGATCACAAGCTAAGTAAGACATCCTTAAAATATTTGAAATTTTAATTCAGATTTAGTCTTAGAATTTTTAGATCTCAATTTTAATGTTTCTTAGCTTTGAGTGCTTTTCTAGAAATTGTAGCATCTTTTGAAGAAAAAACTTAGTTTGCAGTTTCGATCTTGAACAAAAAGGGATTTTTATTGAGCATAGATCATTTTGAGTTCTCATTGAAATTAGTTTTCTTTTTATTTATTCTTGTTTGGAGGAAATATTTGTTTTTAAAAGATTGCATTTCTCAACTCCTCCTTTAGCTAGAATTCATTGAAAGAAAACGGTTTGTTTCTCATTATAGGTGCATTTTTTAGTATGATTTGAGTCGGGTCGCTTCATATCATCAGTTTCACTTTCGCACCTATTGTCTTAAGAAACAGCCTTATAAAATCAACGCTTAAATTAAAATTAATCTAGTAACTTTTATATTTCTAGGGCTCTTTTCACCAATATAGCTTAGGCTGGTGTCTTGGAGTAGGGAGTAATTAACTCTCTAAGATAGTTAAAACAAACAAGTAGTTAATCTTGTGGTAGGAAAAAATCCAATAGTCGCTTGTATGCTCTGGGAAGCTCCTCTTAAAGGAGTCAAGCACGAGGTCATATCTAAACCAGTGGGATAATCAAATCTCATTGGGAACGATAGAAGATTTGCACTTATTAACAATGGTAAACCTCGGATAGATCATTGTCGAGGAGCCTGGGGTCACTTGTCAGTATACCTTGGATTATTTAAAGGAGCCTTCAAGGGGATTGAGCTTTGTTACTCTTCCCTTGCACGTATGTCAGACCGTAGACTGTTCCCTCAGGCATATTAGTTCTTGTTGGTAACCATAGTGACCATAATCTTACGGTTTTTTCCTAAGGTGACGATGCTGGAAAGATCCCACTGTACTTGGAGCAGACATCGACTAGACTCACTTGGACTCTTCGGAGGGTTATCTTCACTCGAGATGGTTTAATTGGAGAAACTTGCACCGGTCTGTTTCATTAAGCAGGTTGTCAGGGTAACTGTTCCAACCGCACTTTCTGCATTAAATACTACGACGTTGCATTTCATCACCAACTTGTGTTTTTAGTGTGGGAAGTTACTGTTTGTGTGTGGTTTGATCTACTAGATTTTTAAGCATGTGATTCATTTGTTTGTTTCCTTAGTGACTCTAGGAGTTTTCATTGAAATTTTCATTTGATTGCGTTGATTAATAAGTTTTAATCGTGGCTAAACTACTGAGACAATCGCGCAGACTTTAGGGGAAGCCCCTTGAATATACACCAAGCCAACTTGAAGGGATTCAGGAGAGTCATATATATTTATTCATCCTGATTATAAACTACAAACAACAGAGCATATCTAAGAACCGATTTCAGTTTTTGAGCTTACTGGTAGTATTTCTCCATCCAATGAATTCGCTGAAGAACCTGAAATTTCTAAACCTGACACTGAACCTACTATTTTGGAACCATCTTCAGGATTTGTTACTCCAACTTCTAGTGATCCTGGTTCACCTAGGGTAAGACATATTATTACTGAAAATCTTCCTTCTAACCTCATTTCCATTGAAGAAATTTTCGGTCCAGATGAATAAGTAACTCTTCCCGAAACCCAACAGACTTTGAATCTTAGGGAGCGTGAATCTATATTCTATAGTCCTTTTAGAAGTGACGCTTGGTATTTGTCATTGACATATTTTTTAGAGAACTCGGGTCTTAGTTTTTCACCACCCCGAATTCCTTTTCATCCTACACCAAGGGGTTATTATCCTTCATCAATCATGTCAAGTGAGTCATCTATGTTTTCCCAATCACCGAAAACATTTTTATACGGTGGTCCATCTATTCCTTTGGGGTACCAGTCACTTTCTGGTACTTTCTCAGGAGCAACTCCTCGACCAACTGAACAAGTGTTATCAAATGGTATGAATGGAGCTAAAACTGAAACGTCAAATGCAGAGAAAATTTTTATGATGTCTGGTAATATTCCAAATCCTCAACCTCAAGGTAGTCAGTTACCGCCTGGGGGGTATCCTCAAGGTAATTTTCTACCAGGGAAAATTGTAGGACAATATTATTTACCTGGAGAACAACCTCAAGGACAGTACATACCTCAAGGTTATCAACCTCAAGGATAGTACATACCCCAAGGTCAACCCCAGACTCAGTATATTCTTCAGGGTCCTTATCAACCCCAAATTCAGTACATACCTCAAGGTTATCAACCTCAAGGTCAGTACCTAACTCAAGGTTTCCAACCACCTTCCGGTCAATCATTTGTACAAGGAGCTGGAAATTTACCGCTGAATTATCAACCCTACGTTCAATCAAGCTATGTTCCTTCATATGTACAACCTTCTACAAGTCAATACCCTGGAATGAACATGGTGTGGAATCCATCATAAGTTCAACAGAGTATGCAACCTAATGTACAGTCACCTAATAAACCTGGATAGCCTTTAGTTTCTGGTCCAACCCAGTAACATGTTCAGCCTACTGTTCAAATCTCTGCACCTGGTTCTGTTCAGAAGCCTGGGCCTAGTACACCTCATACTCTGCCTCAAACTACTGCAACTACTGCAACCTCTATTCAACCTACAACACCTATTTCTAGAGTATCTGTAGCTCTGATTTCTTCTATCCCTACATCAGTGCAAATTCCTCAAGCCTTTGTACCACAGTCGGGACCTACAAGTCATACTACGGCCCAGATGCCTATGGGACAAGCTGGTACAAGTACGAATGTCTCTAGTCAACCTCAGTTTACTTATCAACCGTACCAGGGATAGTATCAAATTGGTCAAGCTACACAAAATGTAGCGTATCAGTATCATTCGTACCCTGGGTATACTTATCAAATACCTCAACAACACCAGTATGGTCCGGTTAATCCTGGTTACCCAAGAGGTTACACGATTCCAAATGCACATTCGATTCCATGATATCCTGGCTACCCTCCTCCTGGCACTGGTTTTATCACTCAAGGTTATCAAGACCGTAGCTGTCGGTTACCATTCATAGCAACTTTAGATTTACCGGATTTGTCGCACCTTACAAACGATCCCATTTTTTATCTTCCATATTGGCCACCGATACCTAACAAGTTGCCCAATGATATTCTGAAATTCGAAGGTAAATCGGGAGAGGACCCATCTAATCACGTTATGACTTATCACCTCTGGTGTGCATCCAATTTACTAGTCAATGATTCTATTCAATTATGTCTTTTTCAAAGAACTCTCATTGGTCCAGCTGCCAAATGGTACATTGAGTTACCACGCGGCTCCTTTAATAATTTTAATGTGTTAGCTAATGCTTTTTTAACCCATTTTTAGTTGCCTGTTAGATACGACAATGGCACAGAATTGCTGACTTCATTAAAGCAGTCTACGTCTACGTATATATCTGATCACATTCATGAATGGAGACGTAGAAGGCGTTTAGTGAAAGTCTTTATTCCTGATCAAATTTTGGCTGAATGGTTTATTAAATCGGTATTGCCCAAAATTACTAAAGATGTGGCCAAAGGAGACATTGTTACAAAAGAGCAAGTTATTACTTAGGCTCAGTACCTTGACCTTGTCTATAATCAGTCAGGTACTTTGTACGATAAAATCCCCAATTTACTAAGACTTGGTCAGTTAACTGCAACTCCTTCTGGCTCTCATGCCGCTGATGGTGTAATTGGTTTTGTTAGTATTGGTAAGAGTAAGAAGAAGTCTTCCAAGACTACGTCTCCTATTATCACTTTACCTGATTCACCCAAAGGAGATTCTTCCCTTGAAACTTCCGTCGATATCCATGTTGTAGAGACATCTACGACCAAATATAAAACTGGTCGTAAGAAGAAAGGTAAGAATAAAAAGAAGAAATATTCAAAAGAGAAAACTGATACAAGTGAACCAAATGATGAAAAACGCAAACCTCGATATCCTTGTCTCATCTGTGACCAGGATCATTTTACAAAAGAGTGCCCGTATAGAGCTGAGGTATCAAAATTCGTTAAGGGTTCACCTATACCTGCTATCTTGAAGGATCCCTTTCCCACTCAAGATAGTAACCTGGTTGGATCTTCCTCCAATCATGTTGAGGATATTTTCATGGTTGCGACGTGATCACAAGATTACGATAGTAAAAATACTGGTAAAGAAGCAGAAACATCCAACTTTGCATCGACTACATCTCCCTCAATTTCTGATCCATTACAGATCGAGAAACAAAATCCTGACTTAGTAATTAAACTGCCTGCAAAAGGTGTACTTCGTAAATCAACTTTTAATCCACATGCAAGAGCTACTCAGAATTACAATATTGTTGAAGATTTGGTAATTTCCCCTTCAACAATGTCAGCTTTGGAAGTATTGCAATCATGCCCATCCCAAAGAAAATTACTTTTGTCAGCCTTAGGAGCTGTAGATCTCCAGGATTCGAACCTCATGATCTTCGATTTAGAAAATTTTACACCACGCCTACCTCATCAAATGGCTTTTCAGATTCCAATAATAGTAAAAAACAAGCGTATCTTTCGTACTGTTGTTGATGAAGGGGCTTCTACATGTATAATTTCGATAAAATGTTGGAAATCACTTGGTTCTCCAACAATCAACCAATCACCAACTATTCTCAAAGAATTTTATGGAAGAGTTTTTCAGCCATATGGTATTTTACAAGATCTACCAATAGAGGTCGAAGGCAAAGTAGTTAATCTAGATGTGGAGGTGGTTGATGCCACTCTAGTTTATAACCTTCTCCTAGGTCACAGTTGGTCTTACGCTATGACTATTGTTGTATCATCGATCTTTTGTCTCATCATGTTTCCTCATAAAGGAAAGATCGTTAAGATATATCAGCTCTCCTATTATTCATTTGACCTAGAGTCTACTGATAGTATCCAACATATCGGAAAATTAACTATCCCTTATAAGGATGTCGGAGTAGGTTTGATTAAATATTTAGCTTTACTGGGAAATCTTTCCCTGCCTCCTCCCAACGTACAAACTCCTATTGCTAATATCAATATGATTACATCAAGTACTATTTCCTTTGATGATCCTTGGATAGTACCTTCAGATTCAGAATTGGATTCTTTCGAAGGCCCAATGCCTTTGAGTCCTTTTGAGCTAGCATATCAGCAAGTACGGTCATTTTCTGATACCCCTTTAACCGAACCTGATCCAGTGAATGTGATCAATGAGGAGTCATTTTCAATATCGAGTTTAGATTCGACACCAATTCCGAATCCTGCTCAACAAGTTTTCCATACTGATGAACATATTCATGAATTCTTGTCAGTAGATAAATTACCATGGGAAGATCTACACCATAGGTCTTCATTTTTACCTGATCTCGATCATTTTGAAAATGATTTTTCCTCCATTTTTACAACTGATTATGTCAAAGAACCTCATAATCCTCTCTCACATGCCGATTCTGAAATGAATTTAGAAAATATTTCTACGACGGTTCCTCTTGACATTTCAGTAAAACCTGGAATTGTTGAAAACATTCACATAGATACTTCTTGTACGCCTGAAGAAATTCAAGCATATAAGGCCCTGTTTTAGGAATTCCGCGACATCTTTTCCTGGTCATATGAAGAAATGCCAGGAATTGATCCATCAATCGTTGTACATGAAATTAAGACATACCCAGATGCTAAACCAGTCAGACAGAAATTACGTCAGATTCATCCGAGAAAAGCTGCCGCTATCAAAGCAGAATTTGAAAAATTACTTCGTGCGGGTTTTATTTATCTGATCCGTTAATGGAATGGGTATCTAATATTGTTCTGGTCAATAAAAAACAAGGAACAATAATATTATGTATCTACTATAGGGATATAAATCGAGCTTGTCCTAAATAAAATTATCGAACCCCTTATATCGATCAAATTATCAACGATTATGCTGGAAGTGAAATGTTCTCATTCATGGATGGATTTTCCAGCTACAATCAAATAAACATACTCCCTGCAGATCAACCTAAAACATCTTTCATTTGTCCATGGGGAACTTTTTCTTATCACAAATTACCTTTTGGCCTTAAGAATGCTAGCGCCTCTTTTCAAAGGGCCATGTCTTATGCATTTCATGACATTAAGCATATTTTGCAACCCTACCTCGATGATTTTCCTACTCATTCTTCATGCAGAGCAGATCATATTACTCATTTACGAGCTATCTTTATACGATGTAGGCACTATAAGATTCGTTTGAATCCTCAAAAATGTGTTTTCTGCGTAGAATCCGGACAATTATTGGGATTTATTGTCTCGAAGGCAGGCATTCGTGTCGATCCATCAAAGGTTGAGGAAATCATAAATTTACCTCCTCCTTCTACTCTTCGCCAACTCCAAAGTTTGCAAGGGAAAGAAAAATTTTTACGTCGTTTCATTACTAACTACGTCGAGTTAATGAAAGGTTTCACTAGGTTGTTGAAACAGAACATTCCATTCTTTTGGGACGAGGTCGCTGATAGATATTTTTATGTTTTGAAAAACGCGTTGACCCATGCACTGTTACTACATCCTCCCAACTACAACCAAGATTACTTTTTGTACCTCGCCACTTCTGATTCCACGATAGGGATGGTTTTAGTTCAGGAAGATGAATTCCATAGTGAGCATGTGATTTACTATATTAGTCGGAATTTTCATCTGACTGAGGTCAAATACTCACATGTGGAGAAATTGCCCTTGGTAGTTGTTCAAGTTGTCCAACGTTTTCATCACTACATACTTTTACGCAAAACGATAGTGATCTCTGATTGAAACCCTATGATGTATGTCTTGACCAAACAATTGCTAGGGGGAAAATACTCCAAATGGATTGTTATCCTGCAAGAGTTTGATTTGGAGTTTGAAAAGTCCAAATCCAAGAAATCATTGATATTTTCTGAACTTATGTGTGATTTCCCACGTACTGATACAGAAACGGTGGCGGAACAATCCATCGCAGATGAATCCTTGTTTCTTATTAGTACCATTGATCCATGGTATGGAGATATTATTATATATCTTCAAACCCAATCTTTTCAGCCTGAGCTTTTATGGTCACAATGATGAAAAATTTGTTTCCAGTCTCAATAGTATCACATTGTTGGCGACACACTCTATCATCGTGGTGCAAACTCGATTTTCTGACGTTGTCTAACTCATGATGAAGCCAAAAATATTTTAAATGACTGTCACTCTAGAGCATGTGGTGGTCATATGTCTAGGTACGCCACAGCCCAAAAGATATTGCACGCAGGTTATTTCTAGTCATCCATGTTTAAATATTGTATTTACGCGGTCCGAAAATGTCATAATTTTCAAATCTTCAATCGAAAAATGCGTGCACCACCTGCTCCTCTTCACCCCATAATTGTTGTTGGTCCTTTTGCAAAATGGGGCATCGATTTCATTACATGTAACCCTCACTCGGCAGGGGGGCATGGGTACATTATTATAGCAGTAGACTACTTTACCAAATGGGCCGAGGCGATGCCTACATTTGCGAGAGATGGAAAAACTACAGCTACTTTCGTATTCAATCATGTGATTGCTCATTTCGGTGTACCCCAACCAATAATTACTGATCACGGGAGCCATTTTCAAAATATCATGATGACCGAGTTAACAGACCAGCTTGGCCTGCGCCATGAATGTTCTACACCATATTATCCATAGGCCAATGGTTTAGTTGAAGCGATTAATAAATTTTTAGTCACCATGATCAAACGAATCATTGGAATTCATAAGTTGAATTGGCATACCATGCTTTTTTCAGCACTTTGGGCGTATTGAACTTCAGCAAAAACATCAACAGGTTTTACCCCTTTTCAACTGGTCTATGGTTTAGAAGTAGTATTACCCATTGAATGCGAGATACCGTCACTCCAACTAGCCATAGAGTTATTACCAGACACTTCTGAAGAGGAGAAACGTTTTTTATACTTGGCTCAATTAGATGAGAATCGGCGCACCGCTACGTTAGCTACCAAGGCTCACACGAAAAGAATGAAAGCTCAGTATGATAGAAGTGTTACCCTCGTAATTTTTTAGAAGGAGACCTAGTTTTGATTTATGATCAAGCCAAAAATAAACTAGGGGCTGGAAAATTTGAACCCATGTGGCATGGTCCTTATATTGTCAAACGAAAGATTGTAAAAGGGGCCTATGAATTGATTGATTTTGACGAGGTCTCTTCGGGTAAACCCAGAAATGGACTTTCTCTGAAGAGATATTACGCTTCACTTCTTGTGAAGATATTCTCTGTATATTAGTTACTTTTTAGCTGGTGTGCTATAGATTAGAAACGTGTGCCCAGCGTAAGTGTGCTTTTACTATTATTCCCGCTTATCTGGATACTTTTGATATCGCAGATGTCGACATCCTTTCAAACGTATATTGGTTTTGATGATGGTGCTTGTCATAGTACATGGAACATCTGTTCCGCAGCTTGGGTTATTTACTCACCCACTGATGAGTTAGTATCGATGCATGGGGTAAGTCTCAGTCAAATGATGAACAATATTGCCGAATATAGTGCAGTTATTGAATTATTATTGGAATCCATTTCATTTGGAATTCAGAGTTTGATTGTTAAGTTAGATTCTGAACTCATTGTATTACAGTTAAATCGAGTATATGCCATTAGAAATCCAGTATTATTAAGATTATTTTTAAGGGTTTGTCTCTTGGAACAAGAGTTCGATTATATTGAATATCAACACATTTCAAGAAATTTAAATACATTAGCAGATGCAATTGCTTCTAATGTTATAAATAGACATTTGCGATAACAAATTAACAAATCAGCATTTCATAACATGATTGAACAGGTAAACTGAAATAATAGTATATCATAGTATAAATGTAGTGTTCAAAAAAATAGTACATCGTCTTCAATCATAGGCTCAAAATTCCTTATGATCGGGAAAAGTGATACAAAAATGAGTCTACAAGTCAATCATCCACTATCCGTGGTGATGATCATGATAATACACCACTGCTCGTGCCACCCTAGTCAAAAACCTCCTGAATGGACCAGGAACACCTATGACATATCTCTGTAGACGGAGCGGGATATCATCTATAGTAGTCTCAGGAATATCTATAGTAAGCCGCTCCAGATGGTGCTCTAAGTCAGTTAGGATCTCTGCAGTCTAATCCTGTGGGGGTGGTGCTGCTGTTGCTGCATCCCTTTGCCTGGTCAAAGGGGCGGAGAATGGCTGGTCGAGTTGGACCCACATCTGCATTTGAAAATTTTTGTTTTCAGTTTTGGACAATTAAAAAACAAAATAAAAATTAGAAATTAGAAAATGTCAAAAGAGATTTTTTACCTGAATCATCCCACTGAGCTCCTGGAGGAAGGGGCATCTCTCGGTCACCACGAAAGTCCATGCCAGCATAAGGAAAATCCTCTATAACAAAAAGTTGGCATTCCGACCAACAAAAATATGTAAAGGGAAATCGCACAATCTCCCCACCCTCACTGTGGCGGGCCATCAAAGCAACCCAACGAACCATCCTAGGCTCTCGAGGCCGACCAGCATCGACAGGAATATGCTACGGGGCTAACATGGGGATCCTCTCTAGAGAAAAGGTGACTACAATGGACCCATATCCAAAGTTGTTTAGCTTCCCATTTTTTTCTCTAGTAAGTTGGCCTTTCACATTTGCCAACACTACCTAACACCAATTGAATATGATGCCTCGAAAGCAATCAACTGCTATGCGCATCTGAGAACCAGTGGATACATGCAAAGCTGCACTTTCGCATAGCTTGAAAACAGTAAAAGCAATCACTTTCAGCTCTGGACGGATGATATTTTTATGTCAATCCGTTTATCCCGGGGATTGGTCTCATCGTTGCAGAACTCTAATTGTAGGCTGGCGACAGACTAGCCACCTGGCCTAGCCCCAAATAGAGATAATGGTTCACCTCTCCTGGACAAACCAGTCAAAAAATAGATGTCTTCCAGCTCAATCTCGAGCCAGTGACCTCCGATCACAAAACACTGGTCCTGCACATCCCATTTACTTACTAGCCAAGTAATAAGATCCACTTGAGCTCTCATGCCACTGATAGCCCAAAATTTGTAAAGCCCACATGCTCTTAAAGCTTGCAAAGTAGGTTGATGATTTATCGTTGCCTCATATACCTCTTCATGTTCCCATTCTCACCAAATAAGCATTGTAGATATCCTACAACAAGTAAAATGAAGGATTATAATCATTTTCAAGCAAAAAATTTGGGTAATTTAGGAAGAAAATATGTTTTTGAATTTGCCACAACGCTTCCGCACTTTACGCTCGGGGACAGTGCGTAGATACGCGAGGGGCCCTGTGTTAAAAGTGCAGGGCCCTGACATTTGTCTTTGTAGAAAAATGTCAGGGTCCGTAGGTACCTAATGCATTAGGTGCGGACCCCTGAGGGCGAATTTTTCGGTACATTTTCCTCCCAAAAATGAAATTCTGACCCTAAATTAAAAAAAATGAACGGATGAAATGCAAGATAAGGAGGTTGTGGATTACCTGAAACAGACGGTTTTCGATTCCGACGGTTGGTTTGCCCAGAATCTTCTCTGAAGCGTTTTTTGCCCAGAGCTCTAAAAACTTCACTCCAAATCCAAACGGTAAAGATGAACTTGAAAAACTCCTTTTTATAATTTTTTTCGAATAGATGAATTTTAAATTTGTTTATTTTTCACTTTAAAAATCATTTTTTCAAACTATTTTTTACTATTGAAACATGTATGTTTAATTTTTCGAGTTTTTGTGCAGAATAATGGAATTTTCAGGCAAAATGGTCATTTTTGACGAAGAGTAAACTTTTATCACTTTTTCGGGCTCTTTAAATTTTAAAAAAGAGTGAAACCATGGAGTCTTCTTTTAAGCCCTTTTCAGACTCTCTAAAAATCAAAATATCGTCGAGTACTTGATTATTCGAACTCGTTAAAGTAAATGAACGGTCGTCCCTTCAGTATAAGTTTACCCCTTTTCAGACTGAAATGGACTACTTACGAAAAAGGTATACGTTGACTAATCATGGTCAATAGAGTTCTCTCTTGCATTATTTTATCCTTTTTTGGGCCTGAGGAACTAAATTTACTAAAAAGAACACCCATGGAGTTTTCTTAAGTTTTTTCTTCTGACTCCCTAAAAATGAAAAACACCAAGTTTCTCCTATACTGGACTCGTTAAAATTTAACAGTAAAGGGCCTGTCTATTACAAACAGGAACAGACCACTCCTTCTTAGGGTTCGATTTTAAACTAAGTTGGACTCATCTAAACGATGAGCTTATAAACAAGAAAATTTTATCCTCCTCAAGCTTGTCAAAAATTAAAAGCTACTTGCCAGAAATGGTGGGGGAAAAGAGAGAAAAATAGATTCGTTTGTTACACTTTGATTTGTAAAATCATTACACCACTCTTGAACACGAAACTTTTTGTCGCACTTATACCTGGGTTGGGAAATACTTTGCCTATCAGTTAATCAAACCACATTGAAAGTCTTCAGCCAGTTTCTAGGTATTAGCTTAGGGAAACTATCACCAAACCATCTGCAGTGTCGTCATGTGTTCAAGAGGACAGTCAAAAAAACCATTCATTTGAAAACACTTGTCTCCATTCACGTTGACCATCCTTGAGTCAGTCCTTGCAAAAAATTCTTCAAAACTTGATCTATGGTTTTGTGTCGTGAGCTTGCTTACGACGAATCACTTTCTATCGACGAAAGCTCATCATCTAGGAAGTTGATCTAGAATCCATCAGTACCTTGAAATCTGCATGCCTTGATGGCAGGTTTCTCACCTTCGACGACAGGTTACATCATTGACCTTCGATCAAACAATTCCGTGAAATGTTCGACTTCAAATCACTTATTCACATTTCGTGGATTGTACTGAGTACTTTGAGAACCATTATCATTAATGGTGGTTTCTCTCACACTTGTTAATATTTCACATCATTGACTGGTAATAAAGTGGTTTCTACCATGTTCGACTTCAACACATTTAATCGCATGGATAGAATCATACTAGTTTGGGAAGTAGAAATCAAGACCCTGGATCTAGTTTCCACCATGCAGGCTGTGAGGAGTTTTATTATTCATTATGCAGTAGACGATTCATTAAAGATGGTTGCATCCATGCTGTGTCTACACTATTGATGTAATATTAAAATAATTTCTGTATCAAAACAAGTTTAGTTAGTTTTTGATCTGAGTATAGGAATGCCTACCTCAGCGATGATATATATGTGTGTGTGTGTGTGTTTGTGTGTGTGTGTTGTGCTGAATGTTTTTACAGGGTTCCAACTGGGGTGTCCACAGGCTAATCCTTGAAATGATAAATCACATCACTCTTCGAATATTCTCATATTTTTCACTTTAGGGGGGAATTTGTTACACTGAAATTTTTCACCATGACATTTTTAGTACTCCCTTGAAAGTCTACAATATCAAAGTTTCCAAAGTCAAGCCTTGAAACTAAGAGAAAAGCTCATAAAAGCCTTAAAACTCTGGTACCTCACTTTCTCCTAGTTTTGCCTGCGGTCCTGCACTTTTTGGCTATAAATCATGCGTAGCCAAGTGCACTTTCTGTTTATTAAAAGTGCGGACCCCTGTAAAAGATTAGAAAGGTGCAAGTAAAATATAGAAGCTCAGTTAAAGTCATTTTTGGAAGCTTCTAGAAACATTCCTGCGGTGGAAAGTCTGCTACTTTCATGTTCATGCATCCCATCCAATAAGGAGCTAACCCCTTGATGTAAGGAACTAATCCCTTTGAAGAAGGATTCTATCCCTTCTTGTATGGAGCTATAACCTCCTATTTTCCACTATAAAAAGAGGCATAGGACAGCCTCAAGGGGTTACAATTAATGAATTGAAGTTTTAGTATTTTTGGAGGTGAAGTGTTGTTGAAACTTAGACCCTTTTAGCTGAGATTTCATGTGGGAAGGATTACATACCTGTATGTATCTCGGTTGGAAGAGTGCAAGGCTGATCTAAGTAAAGGAAACACCTATTCCGGACACCAGGAAGACCTGTACAACATCAAGGCGGACACGGTTGTAAGGCTCTTCTTATTTAAGTTAATACAAAAAAATCTGTTTTTCTCAATAAGCTGTCAATTGATTGGTTTATTTTATGGATTCCTTGATCACCATAATGGATATGATTTATGAATATATGCTATGTAGGTGCTATTTGATGTTTTTTTGTTTGTGATTGTAGATCTTCAAAGACAACTCTTTCGGGCAACTGAAGGACTACTACTACAAACAAGCGTTGGATTAAAGGTAAGATCGTTAAACCTTTATATCATTTAATTATGAATCACAATATATTTAGAGAAAGATAGTTTTGTTTGTCCGTTTGTTGCTAGCTGTCCGTAGGACACTTGGGAGGTCTGTCTTGTCCGCAAGAACGACTTATATGTCCAACATGCACTTGGTCAACAACGACAATATTCTTTCATTTACCTCTGTTTGCCTCCATGTTTGATTTGTATTTACTTCGTAGGAGCTGATTCACTTGCAATTGAAAATTTTCCCACTCAAGGAAAGTAATTCGGGATTGAGCGATGGAGAAGGCCTATTTCAACTCTGAAATCTCTTTATTTTTCTCTGTGATGATGTCTTCAGCTGATCTGACCTCCTCATTCTCTGATACCTCATGCTCCAGTGGCACTGACTCATTATGTTGATGCAAAATATGTTTCTCCTCTATCTGACATTTCTCATCATGGGTACCAAGTGTAAGAAATCTCCTAGTAGACTTAGGCACAAAAACTTGTCTCCTCCCTCTCTCATATGTGTGATCAAATCCAACAACCCTAGGAACATCTGAAAGCTGAAAATGCATGCTATAAGAGCTAGTCTCCATTGGCTGTGGTGATGATGTAATAGGCAAGACAGAAAGTGTTGTTGACAATCTCTCCAAGAAGTCTTCCCAGGTCATGTTTATGGAGGACAAGTGATGCAGCATAATGAGCTTGATTATTCCATGATGAAAGAGACTAGTATGGTGATCTTCCCTTTTACTTTAAACATTCTCATCCATCTTAATCAAGCTCTTGTATAAATAATGAGGAAAATCAAGTGTTTTGACTCTGGTAAAATGCATCAAAAGCCTAATGTGATACCTATATAGCCTGGAGAATATTCATTCACATGTAAAGTACTTCATTATAAAAATCATCAGAGGAGCATACTTTTTTATGAGATTTATAAAAGGAAAAAGAATTTTTGGATCATCTCTAGCATGAGGCTTTAGGAATTGCTTGTAGTTTTCAATGTCAAGGTCCATACCCTTGAAACATTACTCTCCATGTGAGGGGATACCTTTAGCTGAAGAAATTAGGTCAACTAATAATTTTATCTCCATACCTGCAAGAGTGACCTTTCCCATATTGTAGTTGGTTGCAAAAAGGCTGGACAACTAAAGATGATACCCTCCTTCCATAAGCCTTTCACAAAATGTTAAACATTGAGTTCTTTGAAAGCACCTTCTAGCCAATGGTGAAGCATTAATATTGTGAATGGTGAATGAATAAAACTTGAGATGGCACCCTCCTTTGAAGCTCTTCTTTTCACTTTCCATGGTGTTGTTCACTAGAATGATGAAAACCGTAGGATGTCAATGAAATGAGTGAATGAATGAAAATATGGAAAACATAGTGTAGGAAGGTGTGAGTTTGGTGGATGAAATGGAGGTCCTTGAAGCTGAGTAAAATTTTAGAAAAATTTTAGTAGGTAGTGTTGTGTGTCAGCTTCAAGTTGAAGTTTGAATGACAGAAAATGGATGAGTGGAAGGTGTCAAAATGTCTAAAACACAGGAAATTCCCAATTTTGACTGTGAATATAGCATGTGCAACAATAGGGTAATTTCATGAGGTGAAATAGGGGTGATGGGTTTGATAAAAAATTATGGCAAAAGTTCAGTGAATAGGATGGTGTCTTGTCTCCACAATGAAATTGGAATGAAGGAAAATGGAGGAGTTTAGGTCATTCAAAACCTCAAAACACAGTCATTTCCCAATTTTGACTCTGGGAAAAAACTAGTGAAGAAGTGTTTTTTATTATTGAGGTTCATGGAGCTTGACATATATTTTGATAAAATTTAAGTAGCTAGGCTGACACCTTAGATCCACAATGCAAGTGGAATGGGATCAAATGGATAGGTTAACGTCCTTCAAAACCCTAAAACATAGTCAATTATGTTTTCACTGTTTTGAATGTGTTAAAATAGTTCAAAATTTAAGGTTTTAATGGTTTGATTTATGTCATGGATGATGTGTGGGGATATGCATATGTAGGTTTATGGTTTTTTTGATAGGTTAGGGTTTATTTAAATGGTAGGTTAGGTTTTTTTCAAAAAAAAAGTAAAAAATGGATATATGAACAATGAGAACATGGAGAAGACATAAATGATATATAAAAACAATGAAAATATTACCCAAAACAAGAAAAATATGGAAACTTACCTTGTGAAGTAGCTAGACCAAGGAATAAAGGTCGAAATATTTGAAGGTTTATAGGGTTTTGGGTTTCAAAACACCAGAACTGACCACCTATAGGAGTGTAACAACAATTTTTTCTCACTCATAGAAATGTAAAAATTTCCTCTCTTCACTCTCAGAAACGTAACAACTACATTTTTCTCCAACACGATAGAAGCGTAACAATGGGTTTCTCCAACACTCACACGAGCATAACAATGGGTTTCTCCAACACTCATAGGAGCATAACAATGGGTTTCTCCAATGAATTTTGATGCCACAAAAACGTAACAAAGGATTCTGATTAGTGAGAAACCAAGCCTAGAAGCATAAAAAATGAGTTTTTGGTGATTTTTACATGGTTTTAATGGGATTTTGAAGGTTGACTTAGGAGTTTAAGAGAGTGGAGAGTTTCTCTCTTATACATGGAAAGGATAACAATGAATAAAAAATGAAGTTTACTCACCCTTTATAAACCTTAATGACCCTTCCCTTTTCCCTTTGATGCTTACAAAAAAAAAATTGACCATTTTGTGCTTTTGAAAGTGACTTTTTACTCCTACACATGGGATGAAAAAACAAATTTTATTTCTTTCATTCTTCTTGACTTTTGAAATGACCTTTTTTAAACAATTTGTTCAACTTGGAAGATGACATGTTGGCTTTTTAAAATGAGGTAAGAAGACAAAATAACACTCTTTGAACCCTTTGACATGAAAGGTGACTTGATTGACCTTTGAATGAGATTATAAAACATTTTTTTCCTTTTCATGAAATAGTAAGGGTGTTTCTCAAAAACCTTTTAAAATTTCTCATTGGATATGACTTTTCAAACTAGATGAGGTGTGTCTCAAAACCTGAGGATGACTTATTTTTCATTTGGGTGGAAAAATAGGTCAGGTTTACCTCTTTTGGAGCTCTGACAGTCATAATGACTTTTTGGATCCTTTTATAAAATAGTGAGACAAAGTTCTTCAATTTTCACCAAACATTGAGACATGGATGATATTTTTGAAACTTTTTTTGAAATTTGAGATGTATGAAACAAGAGAGATGGCTTTATTTGAACTTCATAACTTTCTTGCTCCTTCACTAGGGTTTTATGGATGAAATGGAGGATTGCTGCCTTATGTTCAGTGAAAATTTGAAAAAAATTCCAAAGGCAGGATTGAACCTAGACTTTACTTAAATGAAATGAAATCACATAACTCTAGACCTTTTCAGTGATGATGATGGATATTGTGACCTTGAAACTGAGGATGTCGATGACCTTGAAAATGGTGATGATAAATGAAATGAAGGAGCAACATACATGGTTTAGAACTCTTCAGTGACCAAAATTATTTCTGAGAAATGGTTCGAAAAAGTAAAAAAATTGACCTATGACATAATGGAAAACCACTGAAAGAGTCATTTGATCACTGACATAACTGAGCTAACATTGGCTCCGGCTGGGGATGGAAGCTCCTTTAGGAGGTGTCAAGAAAACCATAGATCAGGTAGCCTTACCTTTGGGCAATGGATTGAAACTGGTGTTTGAAAAACTTTGACAAACTAGAAATGATGAACTAATTCTGGAAATGACTTTGACTAGAAAAACAGCTGACTTGACAACTAACTGAAACTTTTTAACTTCTTGAAAGAAAACATAAGTTGTACGTAGAAGTCTCCTGGCCTTCTCCTCGGGCTTCAAACTTCTCCAAAAACTTCCTTATTTTTTGGGAGATCAAATTTAAAATGATATGTACAATGACAATGAACTTCTTCTTCAATGATAAAGTTAGATAGTGTTTGGAAGAACCTACCATTGATTGGTTGTCCCAACACTTTTTTCCCTTCAATATCCTCTAGTAAAAATGCTTTGTTTCCTCAGAATGTAGTGATCTTGTAAGGTCCTTTCCATAGATTGTCAAACTTTCCATGCTTACTCTTATCTTCATTCCAGGCATCCCAGTGAAGAACAACATCCCCGAGCTTGAAATCATCCGCTTTGGTATTCCTATCATAAATATTTTTTATTTTCTCAGGAAGCTTTGAAGTATGGCTGAAGACTTCATATCTTGACTGTTGTAGATGGATCATTTGGTTTATTCTTCGTTGAATTTCATTACGCTCATTGTCGATCTCTTGCATAATTTTCATCACCGATACAACTAGAGAGGAAGGGAATGTTGTGTCAACACCATAGATGAGTTGGAAAGGTGACATGTTGATTTATCTCTTCATGCTAACTCTATTCACCCATTGAGCATTGGTGAGTTTTTTGTGCCAATTCCTCTTGTTTTCTTGCAACATATTTTTTATTATGTTCACCAAAGATTTATTTGACGATTCATCAAGCCCGTTCCCCTGAGGATAGTATGTTGTTGAATGACCTAGCCTAATGTGATACTTGTCACAAAATTCAATCATCTTCTTAGACTTGAAGGTAGCTGCATTTTCAGTGATGATCATGTGTGGAAAACCAAAACAAGATGGAATATTATTCTCAAGGAACTGACTGATAATAGTATCGATAGCTTGCCTTATGGGGATGACTTCATTCCATTTGGTGAGATAATCTATGGCAGTGAGTTTCCATTTTTGTTGAGTTGAAGATAGAGGATGAATATCGCCTATGAAGTCAAGTCCCCACTGTTCGAATGGTGCTTCCACTTCAATTTGTTTAAGAGGTAAAGGCAGGAGCTTCCTTTTTCCTTGAAATATTTGGTATTCATGATAGCTCATGAATATTTTATAAACATCATAAAATAATCTTGGCCAATAGAAGCTCGCCTTCAAGATCTTATTAGTTGTAGTATTCCAATAAAGATGACTACCACAGTCATCTTTATGAAAATCCATCATGATTTTTTCAACTTCTCCTTCAACCAAACAATTCAGCAATACTCCACTCGGATCTTTCCAAAATAAGACACCATTAAGAATGTTGTACTTAAGAGCTTTAACTTTAAATATCTAGCCTTACTACTTGGAAAGAGGGAAGGAGAATTAAAATGTTGCAAAACATCTACTATATCAGCATACCAAGGTGATAGAGAGAAATTTTCAACTACCTCGGGTAATGTTTCAGCATCTTGTTCTTCAGATAATGCAGCACTAAAATTGATGTCCAAGGCATGAATATTTGAATCCACCATGAGCTTCACCAGGCCCTATCCTTTGATCAGCTTTGTTCTCAAAATCATACTCTAACATGGCAGTGATCCGTTTACCTCGCCGCCCCTCACCGCCCTTCAGGATCATTCTATGTAAGCACATCTTTGACAACAATGTTTGGAACATATGCAATGACATGAGAATGTAGAATGTAGACCCATAAGTCATTCAATGCTTTGACTAACGCCAAGGAATTTTTCTCAATTATGTTATACTTCAAGGTTTTGTCTCTTATGGTTCTGCTGAAGAAGGCAATGGGTTACTCTGTGTTCTAATTTTTCTTTTGCATGAGGACAAAAACAAGAGTATGCTCCGAGGAAAATGAAAAAATGATAAAATCAAGTGTATAATCTGGACTAATGAGGAAAAGAGAATGATATAAAGCCATCTTAACTTTATTGAATGATTTCTTCACCTATTCAGACCACTTTACATCACTATCTTTCTTTAGCATTTCAGTAATCTGCCTTAAGTGTTCAGCAATATTGGGAACAAACCTTCTCAAAAAATTGATCTTGCCATTGAATGACTGAATTTCATTTTTGCTCCTAGGATAGGCCAAGGTCTGAATTGCTTCAATCCTTGAAGGATCTATCCTAATTCCATCTTTTGATATGATATGGCCTAGAAATTTACCTTAATCCATAGTGAAAAGACTCTTATTTGGGCTCAACGATATGCCAAAATTTCTACATATCTGGAAGACTATTTTCAAGTGTTGCAAGTGCTGCTCTTTTGTCTTGGAAAAAAAATTGATGTTGTCAAGATAAATGACCAAAAATAATTTCTTTTTGTTGGAAAAATAAATGTCCATTTTTCGCTAAAAGGTAGCCCCTCCATTATTCAATCTGAAGGGCATTTTGGAATACATGAAGGTACCCCAAGGTGTTTTGAAGGTTGTATTTTCTTGATCATATTTATGAGCAAGAATTTGATTATAACCGGAGTATCCATCCAACAATGAAAGTCTAGAAGATCCAAATACCCTTTGTAGAATATGGTCCATCTTTGGTAGTGGGTAATTGTCCTTCAACGACACTTTTTTCAGATTTATAGAATCAATGTACAAGAGAATCTCTCCTATCTTATTCATTATTGGCACTAGCTTAGACATCCAATTTGAAAAACAAAGAGGCACAATGATACCAGCAATGAATAATATATTTACCTCCTTCTAGATAGAACGAAGCAACTTGGGATTCATTCTTCTTAGCTTCTGACGGAAAGGTTTCTAATCCAAATTCAAGGGAATGGTATGTTGAATTACAATATTACCATTGAATTTCATATCAGAATATTCCCAATAAAATACATTAGCAAATTGCGACATAAGAGGTGCACATTTACCTTTCATTTCTGCACTCAAAGTTTTTGAAATTTTTACCATTTTTGGCTTTTCCCATTGAGATTCAACAAGATGATGAGCCTAGTGAAAATCAAGCACCTTCACTAGGTGGGGCCCGCAGGCTATTTTTAGATGTATGTCTATTTTTAGAATGTTGTGCATATTCTAAAATTAGCAAGATGCTGATTCTAGATGGCTGAGAAAATTCTATCTTTGGATGAATTTCTATTTTTAGAAGATGGGTGAAGTCTATTGATAGATCACTAATCTAAAAATAGAATGCATGTCGATTATTATTAGCCCTTAATAATAATCAGACAATAAATAGTAACTTGTTCTCTTCAAGCACTTGATTTCAGTGAACA
Source organism: Pinus albicaulis (assembly GCA_034641835.2). Lineage (NCBI taxonomy): Eukaryota > Viridiplantae > Streptophyta > Pinopsida > Pinales > Pinaceae > Pinus > Pinus albicaulis. The sequence goes on along the minus strand of CM076569.1, from coordinate 957,065,792 downwards.
GATGTGGCACATCAGTGGGCTAAAGGAATTATGCAATTCCTAGGGTGTTTGGTGACTCATGCATGGAGAAATTTGTTATAACTGATTATGGAAAGTTGTAACAGAGTTGGAAGAATAGTTATGGGAGTTGTTATTTATTTTAACTCAGTTAAGTGAGTTAAACTCAGTTGTGCTAGTTGTAAATAAAGATACACTAGTGAAAGATGAGTGAATTAATTAGTTAATTAATTCACAAGTAGTGTCTTACTTGCAACTGAAGAAATACAATAGTTAACTAATTGCATGTTAGATCTAGTGGAGACCCAATGGAGAGATAGGTGAAAGGGTGTGTTTTACTATCAGTTGTGACTATAGTGATGCATTCAATGCATCTACACACACATTGGAGATGCCAATGAGGATTGCGCAATCAAGGCAAGGCAAGATCGAATTCATTCAGGGATCTTCTTCAGCAGGAATTGCACAGTGGAGGCAGGCTGTCAGGAGGCAAGAAATTGGTGCATAGATATGCAAATTTTTGCATGACAGTGTGTGACTATTGATTTTTCTTCATATGAGTTTTGAAATTGGCAATTTAATTTCCACAAATAATTAAGTGGAAGGATTTTGTATTTAACATAATATTAAATTGTTAGATTAGTATAATCTGGAAATAAATTATTTTGTTTATAAATTTCTACATGGTATCGGAGCAATGTTAATCATTGGAGATTGCAATATTGAAGCGGTGTTGATTTTTGTGCTAGTGGAACAATTCAAAGCTGCTGCAAGAATTTCTTGGTGCGACAGTTGAGTAAACATTGAAATGGCTTTCAATGGGTTGTGGTTGGAGTATGCACTCGAGGGCAGCTCTAACTACATAGCCTGGAAGGATAGGATCAAGGTGGTGCTTGAAGATAATGGCTTGAAGGAGTTCATCGATAGCGATTTTCTTAAGCCCACTTCGACGGATGTTGCATTACTTGACGCCTAGCAAAAGAAAGTAGAGAAGAAAAGAAGAATTATATTGGAAGGTGTGAAAGACCATATTTTGTCAAACCTTCATGGGAAATCCACTCCATTTTCAATGTGTAAGGCTTTGACAGATCTTTTCCAAAGTAGAAGCAACCATAGGAAGTTGGCACTGAAAGATAAACTCAAAAAAATCAAAATGGAGAAGGGCGATAGTATTCCAAAGTATCTCACAAAGTTTGTCCAATGTAGGGATGAGCTAGAGAGTGTGGGAATTACAGTTTTCGATAATTACTTGGTGAGCTTGGCTCTCCTTGGAATTCCAAAGAGTTGGCATAGTTATCAAGACTCTGTCAATGGGAAGGAGAAACTGCTGGATTGGGAGCGACTTTGGTCGGATCTAGTGCAGGAGGAGATCAGGCGGAGTACCAGGGATGGCTCTTCAACAAAACATGATGATGAAGAGGACTGTGTTTTGGCTTCCAAAGCAAGGAAAGGGAAGGGGAAGAAATCCCATCCAAAATCTGAGGCTAAAAGCAAGATGCTGGATTTGTCCAAGGTGAAGTGTTTTCAATGTCAATAACATGGGCATCTCGCCACTAACTGCACACAGAAAAAGAAGAACAAGAAGGCTTCTGGAGCTGTAGCTGGTGAGGCCCTTGCCTCACAATTTGAAATTGATTTCTCCTTGGTCGCATGATTGGTTTCAAGCGCAATGGGATCGGTGTGGTATCTTGATAGTGGTGCTTCCTTCCACATGACGGTAGATAAGGAGTTGTTCAGTGACTTGGAGGAGAAAGATCTCCAAATGCATATAGAGATGGGCGATGATGGACGACACAGTGCAACTAGAATTGGAACCATTACCTTTGAGATGGAGTTAGGTAAACCATATCTGTTGAAATATTTTATGCATGTTCCAGGTCTAAAGAAGAACTTGGTCTCAGTCACAATGTTGGAGGAAAGAGGTTATGACGTTGTTTTCAGTGAGGGAAAATATTTCTTGTGACACAAAACAAAAGTTAAACCAAGAGGATAGGGATTAATTCAAGAATATCTACAAGCTAGAGGTAGATGGTTGCACTGCAATGGTGGGCAAAGAAGAAGAAGGTGTGAGCTGGGATGAAGGCGAATTATGGAACAGGAGATTGGGCCATCTTCACCATGGTGCCCTGAATATTTTGCAGCAGATTTCTACTGGACTTCCCAAAGGGTACACTTGCATAGATAGATCAATGCAAGGGATGTACTATGGGTAAGTTTGTGAAGACCACCTTTCATGAAAAGGAGAATTGTGCCTCGATGATCCTGGAGAGAATTCACACAGACGTGTGTGAACCATTCTCGATTGCTTCAACAGAAAAACACAAGTATTATGTTATTTTTGTTGATTAATATTCTCATATATGTTGGATCTTCTTCATTCATAAGAAGGATCAAACATTCTCAAAGTTCTATGAGTTTAAAGCATTGGTGGAGAAGGAGTCAGGGAAGTAAATGAAGGCTCTATGGAGCAATAATGGTGGTGAATATATCTCGAACGAATTCAAAGACTTCTGTAGCAAAGAAGGAATTCGAAGAGAACTCATGGCACCTCATAACCCACAACAGAATGGGGTCATGGAGAGGAAGAACAGATTGATCGTGGGTGCTGCACAAGCTATGCTACATGATCAGGGCCTACCAATGCACTTGTGCATGGAAGCATGCAACACTACGGTTTATGTGCAAAAATATTGTCCTCATAGAGTACCTGGCATGAATACACTTGAAGAAGCTTTTACTGGTAAGAAGCCAGATGTTTCTCATTTAAATATTTTTGGCTCATCTGTTTATGTTCATGTGACCAAGAACGCCAGGAAGAAGCTGGAGCTGACTACAAAAGTTGGGATATTTGTTGGGTACACAGAAACACACCATAAATATCATGTGTATTTTCCAAACAGTCAGATGAATATGGTGCGACGGGATATAAAATTTAATGAGGAGAAAGCCATGAATTTGTTGCCTGAGAGGGAGCTACACTTGCATGTAGAGGAGGAACTTCTAGTTCCCAAAGATGAGCCTCTAGATTTGGATTAGCCACAAGAGGAGATTCATGGAGTGGAGGAGTCCACTCATGCAAAACCAAACATCAAAACAGGAAGAAAGCGTACCATAGAAGCTGAGAGGCTGAAGCTTTATGTGCCAGAGAATGTAGGAGTCCCTACTTCATAGCGCAGACAGAGACATTCTCCTGACTGATTCACTGGATACATGGCTCTCATAAGCAAGTGTATCTTGATAGAGCCATCTTCCTTTGAGGAAGCAGCACAGGATCCCACATGGGTAGATGCCATGGTGGAGGAGTATGACTCCATTATCAGAAATAGTGCTTGGTAAATTGTTCCAAGGCCAGTTGTTAAATTAGTGGTAGGTTCAAGATGGATCTAAAAGTTAAAGAAAATTGTTGATAGAAGCGTCTAGAAGTATAAGGCAAGACTTTTTGCTCGGGTCTTCTCACAGATCGAGGGGATTGATTATGAAGAAACCTTTGCACCTGTCTCACGATATTCTTCCATAAGGACCATCCTTGCTCTCTCAGCACAAATGGGTTGGCACATTCGTCAGATGGATGTGAATACTGTGTTCCTTAATGGGATCATTGAGGAAGAAGCGTACATTGAGCAGCCTGAAGGATTTGAGATCTTCAGCAATAAGTCACATGTGTGCAGACTCAAAAGAGCATTGTATGGGCTGAGGTAAGCACCCAGTGCTTGGTACACTCAAATCGATAGCTATTTCATTGTACTTGGCTTCACCAAGAGTGAGGCGGATGCAAACCTATACCATATTGTGGTGGAGGGTAAGATTTTAATAATTTTTCTTTATGTTGATGATTTAATATTGACTGGTGATGAGCAGCTGATACACTCATGCAAGGAGGACCTTGCAAAGGAGTTCAAGATGAAGGATATGGGTCTCCTTCATTATTTCCTTGGATTGGAAATATGGTAGTGAGAAGGTGAACTGTTTGTGTCTCAAGGCAAGTATGCCCGGGAGATACTCGGTAAGTTTCACATGGAGGACTGCAAACCCATGGATACTCCTCTTCCAGGAAATTTGATGAAAGAGGATGCTACATCGACAGAGGTAGTGGATGCTAGTGTCTATCGACAATTGGTTAGTTCACTCATGTATTTAGTTAATACAAGACTGGACATATGCTATGCGGTGAACCAGCTTAGTCAAGCGATGGTTAAGCCTACCAAGCTCTTTTGGAAGGCAAGAAAGCATGTACTGAGATATCTCAGGGGCACATCTGAGTATGGCTTATGGTACAGACAGATGGATGAGGTGAAGTTGCATGGATTTATGAATGCAGATTGGGTAGGCAGCCCAACGGAGAGAAAGAGCACATCAAGAGGGTTTTTTAGTATCAGATCTACAATTGTTTCTTGGTACAGCAGAAAATAGAGATCTGTGGCACTCAGTTTAGCAAAAGCAGAATACATGGCAGCAATTCAAGCTGCATGTGAGGCTATCTGGATGAGGAAGATCCTGGTTGGTTTGTTTGGTTCTCATTTAGATCCTACAGTGATACATTGTGATAATCAGAGTTGCATTAAATTCTCAATTAATCCCGTGTTTCATGATATATCTAAGAATATAGATATCTGGTATCATTGTATCAGATATTGTGTGTAGCAGAATATCATGTTGCTTCAGTACATTCCTACGGAAGATCAGGATGCAGATATTCTAATGAAGGTGCTCACTAGGAGAAAATTTGAATACCATAGAGGCAGGATTGTGGTGAAGGATAATCCCTATCTTCTTGAGAGGGAGTGTTGAGATTCAACAACATGATGAGCCTAGTGAAAATTAAGCACCTTCACTAGGTGGGTCCCGCAGGCTATTTTTAGGTGTATGTCTATTTTTAGAATGGTGAGCATACTCTAAAATTAGCAGGATGTTGATTCTAGATGGTTGAGAAAAATCAATATTTGAATGAATTTCTATTTTTAGAATATGGGCGAAGTCTATTTATAGATCTCCAATCTAAAAATATAATGCATGTTGATTATTACTAGCCCTCAATAATAATCAGACAATAGCTAGTAACTTATTCTATTGGAGCATTGATTTCAGTGAAAAGATGTAGCACATCAATGGGTTGAAGGAATTACGCAATTCCTAGGGTGGTTTGTGACTCATGCATGGAGAACTTCATTATAATTGATTGTGGAAAGTTGTAACAGAGTTGGAAGAGTAGTTATGGGGGTTGTTATTTAGTTTAACTCAATTAAGTGAGTTAAACTCAATTGTGATAGTTGTAACTAAAGATACACTAGTGAAATATGAGTGAATTAATTAGGTTAATTCACAAGTAGTGTCTTGCTTGCAACTAAATAAATACAACAGTTAACTACTTGCATGTCAGATACAGTGGAGACCCAATGGAGAGATAGGTGAAAGGGTGTGCTTTACTATCTGTTGTGACTATAGTGATGTATTCAATGCATCTACACACACATTGGAGATGCCAATGAGGATTGCGCAGTCAAGGCAAGGCAATATCGAATTCATTCAGGGATATTCTTCAAAAGGGATTGCGGAGTGGAGGTAGGCTGTCAGGAGGCAAGAAATTCGTGCATAGATATGCGAATTTCTCCATGAAAGTGTGTGATGATTGATTTTGCTTCATATGAGTTTTGCAATTGGCGATTTAATTTCTGCAAAGAATTAAGTGGAAGGATTCTGTATTTAACATAATATTAAATTTTTAGATCGGGATAATATGGAAATACGTTATTGTGTTTATAAATTTCTACATGGTATCGAAGCAGTGTTAATCATTAGAGATTGCAATTTTGAAGCGGTGCTGAGTTTTGTGGTAGTGGAACAATTCGAATTTGCTGCAAGAATTTCTTGGTGCGACAGTTGAGTAAACATTGAAATGGATTTCAATGGGTTGTGGTTGGAGTATGCACTCAAGGGTAGCTCTAACTACATATCCTGGAAGGACAGGATGGAGGCGGTGCTTGAAGATAATGGCTTGAAGGAGTTCATCGATAGCAATGTTCCTAAGCCCACTTCGACGGATTTTGCATTACATTACGCCTAGCAAAAGAAAGTAGCGAAGACAAGAATAATTTTGTTGGAAGGTGTGAAAGACCATATTGTGTCAAGGCTTCATAGGAAATCCACTTCATTTGTAATGTGGAAGGCTTTGACATATATTTTCCAAAACAGCAGCAACCATAGGAAGTTGGCGCTAAAAGATAAACTCAGAAAAATCAAAATGGAGAAGGGAAACAATATTGCAAAGTATCTCACGAAGTTTTTCTAATGTAGGGATGAGCTCGGGAGTGTGGGAATTACAGTTGTTGATGATGACTTGGTGGGCTTGGCTCTCCTTGGACTTCCAAAGAGTTGGCACAGTTATCAAGACTCTGTCAATGGGTAGGAGAAATCGCCGGATTGGGAGCGAATTTTGTCGGATCTAGTGCAGGAGGAGATAAGGCAGAGTACCAGGGATGGCTCTTCATCAAAACATGATGATGAAGAGGATTGTGCTTTGGCTGCCAAATCAAGGAAAGGGAAGGGGAATAAATCCCATCCAAAATCCAAGGCTAAAGGCAAGAAGCTGGATTTGTCCAAGGTGAAGTGTTGTCAATGTCACAAACATGGGCATCTCGCCACTAACTTCCCACAGAAAAATAAGAACAAGAAGGTTACTAGAGCTACAACTGGTGAGGCCCTTGCCTCACACTTTGAACTTGATTTCTCCTTGATCGCATGCTTGGTTTCAAGCGCAATGGGATCAGTGTGGTATCTTGATAGTGGTGCTTCCTTCCACATGACGGGAGATAAGGAGTTGTTCAGTGACTTGGAGGAGAAAGATCTCCAAATGCATATAGAGATAGGTGACGATGGACAATACAATGCGACCGAAATTGGAACCATTACCTTTGAGAGGGAGTCAAGTAAACCATTTCTGTTGAAATATGTTATGCATGTTCCAGTTCTAAATAAGAATTTGTTCTCAGTTGCGATGTTGGAGGATAGAGGTTATGACGTTCTTTTCAGCGAGGGAATATATTTCCTGCGACACAAAACAACGGGTCAAACCAAGAGGATAGTGATTCAAGTCAAGAATCTATACAAGATGGATGTAGATGGTTGCGCTGCAATGGTGGGCAAAGAAGAAGAAGTGGTGAGCTGGGATGAGGGTGAATTATGGCACAGGAGATTGGGCCATCTTCACCATGGTACCCTGAATATTTTGCAACATATTTCTACTGGACTTCCCAAGGGTACACTTGCGCAGATATATTAGTGCAAGGGATGTACTATGGGTAAGCTTGTGAAGACCATCTTTCATGAAAAGGAGAACTGTGCCTCGTTGATCTTGGAGAGAATTCACACAGACATGTGTCGACCATTCTCAGTTGCTTCAACAACAAAACACAGGTATTATGTTATTTTTTTTTATGACTATTATCGTAGATGTTGGATCTTCTTCATGCAGAAGAAGGATCAAACATTCTCAAAGTTCTGTGAGTTTAAAGCATTGGTGGAGAAGGAGTCGGGGAAGCAAGTGAAGGCTCTGCGGAGCAATAATGGTGGTGAATATATCTCGAACGAATTCAAAGACTTCTCTAGCAAATAATGAATTCAAAGAGAACTCATAGCACCTCTTAACCCATAGCATAATGGGTTCATGGAGAGGAAGAACAGAACAATCGTGGGCGCTGCACGAGCTATGTTGCATGATCAGGGCCTACCAATGCACTTGTGGGTGGAAGCATGCAACACTGCGGTTTATGTGCAAAATTGTTGTCCTCGTAGAGTACTTGGCATGAATACACCTGAAGAAGCTTTTACTGGTAAGAAGCTGGATGTTTCTCATTTAAATATTTTTGGCTCATTTGTTTATGTTCATGTGACCAAGAACGCCAGGAAGAAGCTGGAGCCAACTGCAGAAGTTGGGATATTTTTGGGGTACACAGAAACACCCCATAATTATCATGTGTATTTTCCAAACAGTTGGATGACTGTGGTGCAATGGGATATGAAATTTAATGCAAAGAAAGCCATGAAGTTGTCGCTTGAGAGGGAGCTACACTTGCATGTAGAGGAGTAACTTATAGTACCCAAAGATGAGCCTCTAGATGTGGATCAGCCACATGAAGAGATTCATGGAGTGGAGGAGTCCACTCATGCAGAACCAAACATTAGAACAGGCAGAAAGTGTACCACAAAAGCTGAGAGGCTAAATCTTGATGTGGCAAAGAATGTAGGAGTCCCTACTTCACAGCACAGACAGAGATAGTATCCTGACCGATTCACTGGATAGATGGCTCTCATGAGAAAGTGTATCATGACAAAGCCATATTCCTTTGAGGAAGCAGCACAGGAGCCCACATGGGTAGATGCCATGGTGGAGGAGTATGACTCCATTGTCAGAAATAGTGCTTGGGAAATTGTTCCAAGGTCGGTTGATAAATCAGTGGTAGGTTCAAGATGGATCTACAAGGTAAAGCAAGCTGCTGATGGGAGCGTCGAGAAGTATAAGGCAAGATTTGTTTCCCGGGGCTTCTCACAGATTGAGGGGATTGATTATGAAGAAACCTTCTACATGTTGCACGGTATTCTTCCATAAGGACCATCCTTGCTCTCTCAGCTTAGATGGGTTGGAACATTCATCAGATGGATGTGAAGACTGCGTTCCTTAATGGGATTATTGAGGAAGAAGTATACATTGAGTAGCCTGAAGGATTTGAGATCTTCAGCAGCAAATCGCATGTGTTCATACTCAAAAGAGCATTGTATGGGCTGAAGCAAGCACCACGTTCTTGGTACACTCGGATTGACAGCTATTTCACTGGACTTGGCTTCAACAAGAGTGAGGCAGATTAAAACCTATACCAGATTATGGTGGAGGGTAAGATTTTAATCATTTTTCTTTAGGTTGATGATTTAATACTAACTATTGATGAGTAGTTGATACACTCATGCAAGGAGGACCTTGCAAAGGAGTTTGAGATGAAGGATATCTTTCTCCTTCATTATTTTCTTGGATTGGAAAAATGGTAGCGAGAATGTGAACTGTTTGTGTCTCAAGGCAAGTATGCTCGGGAGATAGTCGATAAGTTTCACATGGAGGACTGCAAACCCATGGATAATCCTCTTCTAGGAAATTGGAGGAAAGAGGATGCTACATCGGCAAAGGTAGTGGATGCTACTATCTATCAAAAGTTGGTGGGTTCACTCATGCATTTAGTTAATACAAGACCAGATATATGCTATGCGATGAACCAGCTTAGTCAAGTTAAGCCTACCAAGCTCTTTTGGAAAACAGGCAAGCATGTCCTAAGATATCTCAGGGGCACATCTGAGTATGGCTTATGGTACAGACAGATGGATGAGGTGAATTTTCATGGCTTCGCAGATGCAGATTGGGCAGGCAGCCTAATGGAAAGAAAGATCACATCAGGAGGGTTTTTCTATATCAGTTCTACAACTGTTTCTTCGTACAACAAGAAACATAGATCTGTGGCACTCAGTTCAGAAGAAGCGTAATGCATGGCATCAATTCAAACTGCATGTGAGGCTATCTAGATGAGGAAGATCCTGGTCGGTTTGTTCGATTCTCATTTAGATCCTACAGTGATACATTGTGATAATCATAGTTGCATTAAACTCTTGATTAATCATTTTTTTCATGATAGATCTAAGGATATATATATCCGGTATCATCAAATCAGAGATTGTGTGCAACGAAATATCATGTTGCTTCAGTACATTCCTACGGAAGATCAGGATGTAGATATTCTGACGAAGGTGCTCACCAGGAGAAAATTCAAATACCATAAAGGCAGGATCAGGGTGAAGGATAATCCTTTTCTTGTTGAGAGGGAGTGTTGAGATTCAATAAGATGATGAGCCTAGTGAAAATTAAGCACCTTCACTAGGTGGGGCCCACAGGCTATTTTTAGGTGCATGTCTATTTTTAGAATGGTGAGCATATTCTAAAATTTGCAGGATGTTGATTCTAGATGGTTGAGAAAATTCTATATTTGGATTAATTTCTATTTTTAGAAGATGGGTGAAGTCTATTTATAGATCTCTAATCTATAAATAGAATGCATGTTGATTATTATTAGCCCTTAATAATAATCAGACAATAAACAGTAACTTATTCTCTTGGAGCACTTGATTTCAGCGAAAAAATGTAGCACATCAGTGGGTTGAAGGAATTACGCAATTCCTAGGGTGGTTGGTGACTCATGCGTGGAGAAATTCATTATAACTGATTGTGGAAAGATGTAACAAAGTTGGAAGAGTAGTTATGGGAGTTGTTATTTATTTTAACTCAGTTAAGTGAGTTAAACTCAGTTGTGCTAGTTGTAAATAAAGATACACTAGTGAAAGATGAGTGAATTAATTAGTTAATTAATTCACAAGTAGTGTCTTACTTGCAATTGAAGAAATATAATAGTTAACTAATTGCATGTCAGATCTAGTGGAGACCCACTGGAGAGATAGGTGAAAGGGTGTGTTTGACTATCAGTTGTGACTATAGTGATGCATTCAATGCATCTACACACACATTGGAGATGCCAATGAGGATTGCGCATTCAAGGCAAGGAAAGATCGAATTCATTCAGGGATCTTCTTCAACAGGGGTTGCGCAATGGAGGCAAGCCGTCAAGAGGCAAGAAATTTGTTCATAGATATGCAAATTTCTGCATGACAATGTGGGACAATTGATTTTGCTTTATATGATTTTTGCAATTGGTGTTTTAATTTCCGCAAAGAATTAAGTGGAATGATTTTTTATTTAACATAAGATTAAATTGTTAGATTAGTAAAATCCAGAAATACATTATTGTGTTAATAAATTTCTACATTTCCAGAGTGCCAATATTGAGATCTTCCACTCCCACTTCTGTTGGTAACATGGTCGGTTTGCGTGCAACATAATCTTGATCAAAAATCTCTTCCAAAGGTACTAAACCCCTTGGAATGGATTTATCTTTCAGCTAAATCACTTGCATCTCTACTGCATGGATTTCTTGGTCATCTTCATAGCACTGGTTATCCATTTGAGAGTTTAAAAACTCTTCTTCTTTCTGCAAGAATTTGCTGATCTGTTTATCATCTTGAAAGACTTTCCAATACTAAACATTATCTGGAACAACAGGGTGGTGTTTTACATTTATCTCATACTTATTATTAGGAAACAATGAAATTTTGAACATGTGGGCTAAAGTGGATAGAGAATCGGCAATAACATTGTTGTCTCTTGGAATCAAAGATAAAGTGTACTCAGAAAATTTCTTGAAGATGTCTAGCACTGAATTTAGGTAAGCTCTCATCCTTGTATTCTTGGCATGGTATTCCCCTTTGAATTGATTTATCACTAACTCAGAGTCTCAATATACATAAATCTTCATTGCACCCATCTTCTTGAGAATTTTTCAGACCAGCTATCAAAGCCTCATACTTAGCTTCATTGTTTGAACATTTGAAGGCCAGCTTGTAGGAGTACATTCAAACATTGGGAGGGATGTTTAATGACTAATTTATAGGGTTGTGAATCCACACTCCAATTCCAGCCCCTTATTTTCCCAAAGCTCCATCGAAGTTCATAGTCCACAAACTACTTTCCTCATCTGGAAATTGCAAATTGGATTGTTGAACTTTTCTTGTTGTTTGAGAGACCTCTGTTGTACCAAAAAATTTTGATTCTTTCATTGTTCCATCAATTTTTTGAGGTGATGCACTCAGTTCCAAATCATTTGGCAATTTTTTACAAATTTCTTCATTTGCCAATTCTAAAACAGAATTTGAAAATTGAGAATTTTCTATAATTTCTTCAATCAAATCTTTCGAAGACGTTGAAAATTCATTATTGAACAAGATAAATGACTCTAAATTTGTATGAAAAACATGTATAGGATGTTTATTTGGCTTTTCCTGGCTGTTGATCATGTACTTCATCTTACTTTCCCGGTATAGTTTCCTAAGTTGTCCAAAGACGGGAATGGTAGCATGAGAGAAATCAAGTTGTAAGGTACTTGTAAGATTCACTCCCCATGACCAAGAAAGTATCATTCCACATCTAGGTGGAATATCAGCTACAAGAACATCCATGAGGACATTGTTAGCTGGGTTTTTCTCTAATGACACCACTAGGTCCTTGATGAGGCCAAAACATTTCACCCTCCTTGAATCAAATGAGTAAAGATCATGATAAGGTCTTGTGCTATCCAATCCTAAGCTATCCATAATGGCCTTGGGCATGAGGTTGTGAGAGGCTCCGGAATCAAGCATGGCATTATGGAGGATAAATTCATGGATTTTGAGGCTTAGATAAAATGGAGGGACTTCACTATCTTCTAAATCACCATCAAGATTCAACAACAGGACCAAAAAGAAGCTTAGGATGATCATCACTCACATTAACCATGTCAGACATTTGATAAACTTGAAGCAACTTAGAAAATTGAACTTTATACTGGTCATTCCTAACTATTTCAGTTAGAGGAATGGAAACTTTCAACTTGGTAATTTCATTTTCAAGAGAAAAAAGAGCATAATGTTTTTCTACATCTTTCAATGGTGCATCTTTCTTCTTGGGTTGATCTTTGTGTGAATACTCTTTATTTTTTCCTCCTTATTGGACTTCGTTATCTTTCCTTTGACCATTGGAAGAAGCTTCATTTCCTTTAACACAATTAGGAACAACAGGTCCCTTGTCTCTACTTTGATTTGCAGCAACAAGTTATTTGGGATGAGCATCTACTTGAGCATTTTGTTTTTTCTTATTAGAGGTTATAGGAACATTCTCATTCCTCAAGCCATACTATCTCTACACTTGAGAAAGAGAATTATAATATCCCCTCTGATAATATTACATGCACACTAATAATATTTCATCATTTGACAATACAAATTTTTGATCATCAGGTGCAAAAATTTCCGCAAAAAATTGATCTTCTTTAGTGAGGAAAATGGGTTGTTGATTTCCCCAAATAAATGGTTCTCGCTAAAAATTTCTTCTTCATCATATTCATCAGGGCCTTCAGTATAATTATGCTAAAATGGAGTGCGAATTTGTTGTTGACTTTGTGGATCTTGACCCCTTTGTTCCCTTTACCTGATCCTATTTTGGGGCTGCTGATTTGGACCCCTAAAATTGGGATATCTAATGTAGGGTTCAAGAATATCTGACAGGCCCCCTTGGTTGACATATTTCTAGCACCATCAACAAATTGTTGAATTTTCAACAAGATTTGATTAGTTGAAACAATTTCTCACTAATTCACTTGTGTGGGGGATTGTACATCCAGACAAATATTTTGTGGTTTTCACTAATGCTTGCAAAGAAGGGATCAATGGAGTCTTCATGCAGGAAAGGCAGGTAGTTTCCTATGATTCATGAAAATTAAATGAGCATGATACAAAATGTATGACTCATGATTTGGAGTTAGCAATTATTATTCATGTATTGAATATGTGGAGACATTTCCTTCCTGACAAAAATTTCATGCTCGTGACAAATCATGGTGGACTCAAATATTTATTTTATCAACCTAAGTTGAATGTAAGACAACTTAGGTGGCTAGCTATACTTATTGAATTTCACTTAGAGATAAAATGCATCAAAGACAAGGAGAATGAGGTTTCTGATGCACTCAATAAAAGAATCCAATTTAATCAAAAAACAACCATAAGCTATTATAGAATGAATCTTGTAGAACGGATCAAGAATGTAGGAAAACATGATGAGAAATGTCATCAAGTGAAGAAAAAGCTACAAAAATATGGTGAGGATAAGGAATATCATCTCACAAATGATGGTCTAATTAGATTCAATAAAAAAATATATGTACCAAATAACGATGATTTGAAGAGTCTTATAATGAAATTTTTTCATGCAAAACCATATTTCGGCCACCCAGGATACCAAATGACTCTCATAACCATCAAAAAGTTTTATTATTGGCCTAATTTGAAAAATGAGGTGGCTAATTTTGTTGAAAAATGCATAGAATGTCAACTAGTGAAGGTTGAATGTAAACACCTAGTAGGATTAAATGGAAGTGGGATGCGATCTCCATGGAATTCATTATTGGTTTTCCAATAACCTCAAAACAACATGATGCAATTATGGTGGTGATTAACAATTTAGGTAAGGTAGATCACTTTGTAGCAATTAAATCCACCAGCTCAATAAGTGAAGTGGCTCAAATATTCATAAACATGATTGTGAGGTTGCATGGAGTTACCAAGAAAAATATTTCAGATAGAGATGCCAAGTTCACTTCCAAGTTCTAGAAGGAATTTTTTGCAATAGTCGGGTAGAACTTTCTTTCAGTACAACTTATCATCCATAGATATATGGGAAAACATAGAGGAAAAATATAATATTCGAATACATGTTGAGGATGCATGTGATGCACCCACAAATTAAATGGGAAGAGTATCTTCCAATTATAGAGTTTACCTACAACAAAGGGTACTAGGAGTCTTTAAATATGAGCCCATTGGAGGCATTATATGGAAGGAGTTGTAATATAATTCATATTAGCTGGATTGATCTAGTGAACAAGGTACTTATTATTCCTAATATGTTGAAGGAAATGGAACAACAAATGTAGATCATTAAGAAAAATTTAAAGGTGGCATAGAACATGCATAAGATCTTTGCAGATCAACATAGGGTGCATAAGGAATTTCAAGTTGGGTAGCATGTTTACTTGATAATTAAATCCGAGAAATTTTCCTTGAAGATTGGGTCATGTGCCAAGTTGGAAAAACAAATTTGTGGGCCTTTTGAGATACTTGAAAGGATGGGACCAATAGCCTATAGGTTGGCCTTATCTCCATTAGTTAAAATCCATGATGTTTTCTATGTTTCTTTGCTTAAAATATATGTACAATATTGTAATCATGTGATTGTTTGGTTTGTGCTACAGGTGGAACTGGAGGGAGAATTATAGCTAGAACCGCTATGAATTCTAGATCGGAGGAGCCGCATGCTATGGAATTGAGAAATAGATCCATTTAAGGTGTAATGGAGGCACTTTGGGCCGAAGGAAGCCAGTTGGGAAATGGTTGATTCACTGAGGGAAACATATCCTTCTTTATTTTTTGGTTGGAGAAAATTTATATAGTTGTAAATACTATATAGATATGTGTTTATAAAGCTCCATAAATAATATGAGTTTTCCATTATGCATGTTTTGCTGTTGCATATGGAATAAGAACACTGGGGATGTTGTTCTCCCAAGGGGGAAGGGTTTGTGATAACCCAAATTAGTTACGTTTATGTATAAAATGTAAACATTTTGGTAAAATAAAAAAAGGAATAAGTAATGGGACACAGATTCCAGAGGGATGGGATGGTTACTTTATGAAAAATAATATTAACGTACAAAAAATTCAAATGATGGAATTTGAAAGGTCAAGGGAATATGGAAAGTCAAAAAGAAGAAAATTGAATTCCTAGAAATATTTGGAGAAACAAGAAAGAAAGGAAAAAAATAAAAAAATAAAAAATGGCAGAGGAAAAAGAAAAAGGGAGAGTTGGGAAAGAAGAGTGGAGATGCAACAGAGAACAAATAAATACGAGTTACCAAGAGAGGCTAAAAAACATAAAGCAATGAAGATTTCAGTTGGAAAATGAGCAGGATGGAATCACCAGGTGGAAATTGATTGCCTCTCAAGTCACTGCTGGCTTGGAGGGTGGAGATGGTGTTTCTCAGGAAATTCTTAAGGGCTAGGGTCGAGGAATTGATTTTAAGGAATAACTGAAGGATTTCCAGATGTTTCTTTTTTGCATGTTTATTTTACCATGGAATATGGAATCCCTGCATTGGGAGGAACCACAATGTTGAGTTTTGAAGGGTGGAAAGAGTTGATTTATAGAATCCTTGTGCATTTTTTGGTTTGAAATTTAGTCGATGGGTGGAGATAGATCAATCTATAGATTACATATTTAAGATGATGGATGTATTTGATTCATGAAGCAAAAAGATCCCTCAACCTATGGAATCCAGCTCTGGGTGAGAACTACAAGTGAGACTTGGCTATAGTTTTCTATGATTGGGTGGAGATTCATAGTCCTAGACTTAGTTTCCCATTATTTTTTAAGATAAGTATCTCTTATGTTCTTAAGAAATCAAGAATATATATATATATATATATATATATATATATATATATATATATATATGTTCATTGCTAGTATAAAAATGATGTTTATTGATGATACATTTCCTAATTTATTTAGCTTTATGATTGACCAATGTGTTGTTGTCAATCTGTAAAATGTGTTGGAACAACATGTGGCATAATTGATTTAGTTTTTATAGTGACTAGCATGAAATCTTCCTTACTCCAGTGATATGATTTTTTTTAAATTACATAATTGTGAATGTTTACTGTGTAAATTTCTAGCTACATGAAGATATGAAGTGCATGAGATGCATGATCATATACTAACATCTTAGATGCAGGGGTTACTTCACTATGAAGGTGTTGGGTAGCACGGGTAGAAATAAGTGCCCAAGAATGTTAATGGTTAGTGTGGAAAGATTGGAAATCTTGTGTTCATTGTATGTTTAAATTCTTGTGTGTGTAATGGCAGGTTTTTTGCATGTTAATTGGTACATTTTTTATTGAAGGGAAGGAGGACTTATTTCCATCCCCTTGTATTTTTTTAGACTTAGTCACTATTGGATCTTAACAAGGTTGTTGGGCCAATAAAATGAGTTTTCTTCTCTATTAATGAGTTGTTGCAACTCTTTTTATTTTGTGAAGAAATGCACTTGAAAATGTTGTTAAATTGATATCATGCACATGATTGAGTATTTCTTAATTTTAACCTTGAATTAATTATGTATATGTTAGCCATTAAGTGCTAGGAATAGTCCTTGAAAATTTGGAAATTTTTGAAAAGTTCGAGCACTATTAAACTGTTGGAAATATTTTTTCCTTTTTTGAAATTTCCGTCTACAAGTTGGACAGGTCATAGGTCGGGAGGTCGACAAAAAATGCCCGACCTCTAGTAGTATTTCCTCGACCTCTGATAGAACAACCAAGCCCCGTGCAACCCACAGATTTGAGGTCGGGTAGGTCGGGGGTCGGGCAGACCTCGACCCATGGCATTGCAACGTCGAAAAGAATCAGGTCGACCCTGACCTAGGTTAGAGGTCGAGTGGGAATTGTTAAAATTTTAATTATGTGCCAAGGAGGGAGGGTTGACCTCGATACCCCTTGGGACTCGTTCCTTCCACATGGACCTACCCTGATGGTCATATTTCAGGTGCCACATGGGTCATGGTGTGTTTGTGCACCACATCACCTACCACATTAACTTATGTGAGGCTACCATGTGGAGGTCATGATGATGTGGAAACATGTGATTTTTCCATCTTCATAGGGATGTAACCTTTGATCTATAAGCAGGATTGAGGAAAAAAATATATCTTTGGAATCGACTCGATAACATGAATACAATGATGCTACAAATTTGAAATTATGGAAAATTTGAAAAAGTAATTTTTTTTAGCTCCCATTCCCATAATTGTACTATGGGAGCTATTTCAACATAGTAATCACCTACTTCTAACTCTAGTTAGGATTGAGGTTAGGACGGGTGTGTTTACAGAGTTCATTGGGGCATCAGAATGTTAAAACCTCTCGATTTTTTGTAATCCCCTAGCTAGAAGAGGCTTATCTATGCTGGTATCCATCTTGAAGATAACCAAACCATAGTTAATTACAAAATTCAAAAGTATTCAACCTTGCAGTTACTGAGAGGTGGCATGTAGATATTTGTGGAAAATTTAGATGCAGTGTTTTGGGGCAAGGAATATTTTAGAAGATGTTCAGGGAGGAAATAACCTATACTTGCAACCTAAGGGCAAGTGCTAGAAGGGAGAAAAGTTGAAGAAGTAGAAGTAACCCACCAAATTTTGGATGAACCAGATGAAAATAGGTGAGGATAGGGAGACAAACTGATTGTGACAATGATGAAAGCATGATGGAATAATAGAAGGATTGAGTGGCTTGAGGAAGAGCCACATGTGAGTGTTGGGGTCTAATCGAGCAATGCTTTCAAGAATTTTTTTTAGATTTGTGTAGAGGAGCACCAAGCAGAAGGATACCACACATGATGGTTGGATGAGTGTTAGCACATAGAATGAGAAAAATAGGGAAGGCCATTAGGATTAAGTTGTGGGTTTTTTCCCAAGGTAATATTTACCAGCCGTAGTAAAAATAGATTGTTTGTTGGATTTCCACCCAAATTCAAATTTATAAATATATAAAGACAAAGTGTAAATGATATCATGGTGTGTTTTCTAATGATGGATTTTAATGCCTTGTATGATTTTCATGTTGTAACAATTAATCTATTAGGCTGGTGATCCAAAACAATTGGAATGTAATGAAGACTTCATAGTAATAATAAAATATATTTTTTGGTATAATTTATATGTTTGCACATGATGTGATGAATTGTTTGTTTTATATTTTATGGTCCTATTGTAGTATAATGGATTTAATGCATGAAATAGGGGTATAACTAATTTTTTTTTAATGAATGACTAAGGTTATAAATAAAAACTAATGATAAGTGTAGAATCCACATCTCCTTCATCATTATAGAACTATTTAGATTCATGTAGTTCCTCTTAGATGCCTCGGGTGAGACTTCACCTAGTCATAGGTGATGCTGAAGGGATGGTGTCTAAGGGTATTTCTTCGCTAATTCACTCTAAACTTGGGTCCGCCCCTTTATACACCACCAAAGATGTCATTCCATTAACACTCCCCATTTATGACAACTTCCTGCATTCCCAACAACTGTCAAAGTCATACAATCTTCACCTCCATCATGGATTTTGTGAAGATATAAACTTCTCGTTATTATGTCGGACAATACTACAAAGAAATAACACAATTTGCAACAAAATGTCAAATTTAATGAATATCCAAGTCAAAGTTTTTGGTTTTGGATTGATACAATAGATTATATGCAAGTTGAATTGAACTCTAATTGTCACAACTTAAATTTGTAGTGTATTTTTTAACAAGGACAAGCTCGATAAGAGCATGCTACAAAAAAACTACTTATATAGTTTCTTCCTCAGATGTCGTGTACTATAATTCACAAGAATAAAGAGAAAGAGTTATAAGATTCTTATTGGACCATGAAATTGGACCTGAACCAAGCTAAATCACCTACCCATTAGAATTTGTATAAAAAAAAAGAGAAATTGTAGCCCTACTTGAAGAGAAAACCATGAGCCAATTTCCTTTTTTAATATATGATAACTTTTTTTGTTTCTTTCCTATAACTTTTATGAGGCTTGTGCATAAAATTTAAGACTATACCGACAATAAAAATATAGCAATCCTACTATGTGTCAAATAAATCAAATTTCCCACAAGATGATGGTAACTATTATCATCAACAAGAGGAGTGATATAATCAACAATTAATTTTACATTGGATTGAAATGACATTGGTGAAGGATTATAGCCACGCATAGAAATTGAGAAAGTAAATCAATTGCATACTTAATCCATAAAATAGATATACCATTAGACATATGCCAAATTTGAAGACCCAAAAAATAGTGCAATATGCTTAAATCTATCATTTCAAATCCTTTCTTAAGTTGATTCTTCAATTTTTGTATAAATGCAAGCTAACTTCCAATGACAAGATCATCCACATATAATAAAACAATGAGGATTTCATCTAAAAAGTTCTTTACATATAGATTCAGATCAAATTTACACCATTTGAAACCATTCTTTAAGAAATAAGTATCGATTTTCTTATACCAAGCCCTAAGGCCCCAGTCTTAAGACAATATAAAGACATGTTTAATTTGCATACCAAAATTTAAGTGTCATAAGTGATAAAACTAGGTAGTTTTTGCATATTAATGTCTTCACAAATATCACCATTCAAAAAATCACTATTTACATACATTTGTTGTAGCTCCCATTGATAGGATGTAGCAAGAGAAATAATAGTTCTTATAATTTCCATTGTAGAAACTAAAGAAAAACTCTCATTATAAATAATACCCTCTTGTTGATTAAAACCTTTTTCCACTTATAAAGCTTTATATTTTTCAATTTATCCTTATGTGGTAAAAATTTTCATATATACCCATTTAAAAACAATTGAATTATGTGCAGGAGGAAGAGGAACATGTGCCCAAGTTTTGTTCTTGATTAATGACTCATACTCTATAGTCATTGCTTTTACTCATTCAGGTAGGTCCTTAGCCTAAGAATAAGTGGAAGGATCATCAATATCCAAAATTTTAGTCATAAGATAAATATAAAATATAATTCAATGAGTATTAGCAGGAATATTAATATTAGAACCTATGGATTCAATATTTTTTGGGCCCAGACAAAAGAGGGTGAGTGGTAGAAACCATTCCATTATCTTTGGAATATTTAAGGGGATTACTTGAAGAGATAGGTGGAAAGGGATAAATATTAGGCACATGACTGGAAGAAGGGGTATCTAAGAGTAAGATGGGACTTACAAGAGAAGAAGGAAAATTCAAGGGAACATGAGGTTATGAAGACTCGAGAGAATGATAAAATTTATTAAATTGGACATCCCTCTAAATGATGACACCTTGAGTAGATGTATCAAATAACCTATATGCTTTAAAATTCTCACTATAACCAACAAAAATAAATTTGTGAGACTTGGGATCTAAAATTTTCCATTTTTCATCAAGAATATGAGCCCAAAATTCACTACCAAATATCCAAAAGTTACTTATGTCAGGTTTTCTTCCATTCCACTTTTCCTTAAAGTGACTTGTGAAAATACCTTTAGGAACTTGATTTAAGATTTAGTTGGCAAAAAATATGGCCTCAACCCAAAACCTTTTATGAAATCATATAGAATGCTACATGCACGTAGCAATTTCAACCAAAGTCCTATTTTCCTTTCAACTAGCCCATTTTGTAGAGTGTACAAGGAACAATTTTTTGATGTTGAATACCATGATTAGTTAAGTATGTAGTAAATTATTTTTCAGTAAATTCCCCCCATTATTAGTTCTTGATGTCTTAAAAATTTTAATAGATTCATTTTCAAACACGGGTTTAAATTCTTGAAATTTAACAAAGTTTCACTTTTATGTTCCAAAAAATAAACCCAAATTTTTCTGCCATAATAATTAATAAAGTAAGAAAATAGAAAAAATGAGATAGAGAATGAGTTTCAAGTGGACCACATATATCATTATGAATTAGTTGCAATCTTTCTGTAGCACTCCGAGATTTACCTTTATCAAACACTTCCATATGATATTTACCAAGTACATGACCATAAAAATGACCAGTACCATTTTAGATAATAGTTTCATTTTATCATAAATCAAGTGACCTAATCTTTCATGCCATAATTTAATTTTTGCATTAACATGAGAAACATAGGAATAACGTGTTTTATTGTTAGTTGAATTAAAATTAGTAAACTTATACAAACCAGAATAATGATCAACATGACATAAATAAACCACTTTGAAGTTATGTTTGATATCTTTAAGAGCACACTTGTCTGGCCAAGATTCAAATATATAAACTTTTTGACATGCACAATAAATAAAATGCAAATTCATGGACATTCCTTGAACATGAAAACATCTTCCAATATACCATTATGAACTTTAATATTGCCAGAACTTGTTACTAAAAGTTGTTTACCATCACCAATGGAAACTTTCAATGGCGCATGCTTGTTAGTGTCATAAAAGAAAAATAAAGAAGCAGTGCCATGGTTAGAGGCACAAAAATTCTTAATCCATTCCATAAAATAAAATGATTTGTTTGGTTGAACAAAATAGGCACAAAGAGTAACCTCTTGTTCGATGGAGGATTTCATCTTGAATTTAGCAAGATCATATTTTCATTTAAATCACATCTTCCATGATGGTTGATTTCTCCATAATACTTACCATGATTAAACACTTTCTTTTTACTAGAATTATTTTAGAGCATTGGGTAGGTTCTTAAGTATGTGAGTTAGGAGCTTTATTAGCAAACTTCTTAGGACTATTTTTATTATGTGCCATTAAATATTTATTGGGGTTTAATTATCTTGAAGAAATTAATATTTATTTCTCATTAATAAAATCTTTTGCATAAATATTCAAATTTACACGCCATAGATCCTTTAGACACTTCAATCACTCTATTCCTAGTTTGGATGAACATGTCAAAAGAAGATGGAAATTTATGTTCCAAGAGAATTATTAGGGTTGTATAATTTTTCTTGTAATATTTGCCACATTTATTAAGTTTTTCATTTAGATTTCTTAGTTAAAAAAGAAATAAGTGTATATTATAAAAATATTTAGGGTTTTTCTCATGGATTTTCTTTTCTTGGTAATAAGTAAATTCATTATCAGATTTATCAAACAAAGAAGCTAAAGTTTTCGCTATCCTAAGCTTCAAAATGTATCCAAACTCTATCAAAAACCATTTTTCCAATAATTCCTCGTGCTTGATCGTATTGTTCTTCCCATATAGTAGGTCTTTAGCATTGGTAGGTTTCTTCTATTCACTAAAAACCAGTAGCCATAAGTTCTTAACCCATTAGAACATCAACCATATTTATCTTCCATGGAATAGAGACCACTAACATAGGAATAGAAACTGCATCTGACATCATGATGGTGAATAAAGTATGAAACTAAGCATTTTCAAAACGAAAACAAGAGACTAATGGATAGAAGAAAAATAAATTGAAATTTTTTCGTATATATGAGAAACTGACCAATCGAAATTCACAATCCCATGATTAAAAAAAAATCAATAACTCTTGTTATTATTAGTTCTTGAACTAGTATGTTTGCAATTAAAAAAATTTAATGCCCTTACTATGAAAAGATTATATACAACTACTTTTATTATAAAAAGATTACTGAATAAGTGTTACTTAACTGCAAACAAAATATTAAATTAACTATTTATTATAATAATAAAATAAAATTATATTTAAGTAAAATAGTTATTTATTATAATATTAAAACTAAATAATATTTTATTATAAATTATTTATGATAATAATAAAACCAAATAATACATATTTATAATATAATATTTTTTTATTATAATAATGAATTTTTTATTATAATACTAAAATATTTATTTAAGAATAATTCATGAACCTTTATAAATAACAAAATACTTATTTAATATAATAATAAATATTTATTATAAAAAATAAAGTTTAAAAATATGTCGAATGTTATGTTAATAAGAATAAAGTAGTAATATTTTTTTTTTAAAGTTGAGTCAGTGAGACATGTCCGAGGGGATTTAACTTTTGATCACTTGGATATACAAGGGCTTGCCAACATGCTTCTTTCAATTTTGCTACCACCTGCAAGCAATAATAATGAATTATTTTTTATTATGTTAGTAAAATGTTTATTTAAGAATAGTATAAAACTTTATAAATGATAAAATATTTATTTAATATAATAATAAATATTTATTATAAAAAAATAAAGTTCCCCTAATGTGTTGAGGTAAATAGATGATAATCGAACATCAGGGATCTCCCTCATATTACGCAGCAGAAATTCTTGGTGTTAAATGTGGTTTAAGGCGATGATACGATGACCATTCAAAATCTCCAGAAGCGAGGGTTATAATTTTAATAGCAACTATGGGAAAAGGACTGACTATTGGAACCCAGGAGATAAGTGTTAGGCATAGGGTGGGAAGGAAGGTCAACATCGGAAACCATGTGTACTTTCTTGGGTGTTGGCTCAGCTGGAGAAATACAGTGGCCACCCATATTATAGTAGTGTAGCTCAATATCGACTCTTAGATTGTTATTTGGAACCCTCCAACAAATCTGAGCGGAGGAACTCTTCTCAACGACAGGCCTCGCTGGAAATTGAGGAGAATTCATTTAAGTTTTAGACATGGGGTTTAGGCTTGCTTTGACCCTTATCTAGTGCAGGTAATCCTTTTGTCTTGTCTTTGGGTCCCTGATAGGTTTATGATTTGTGTTTTGGTCGCATTTTGGGTAAAATTATATTTGAAGTGCGTGGCGTGGAATTAGGCCCAGGAGGGTGGGTGTGGTAATTCATAAAAAGGAGACTTCCTGTGTCTGTGTAAGTGGGTTTATATTTCTCAAGTACTGGATGATGTTTTAGTTTCTTGCTTGGATTTTTCTCTGTTTGGGTATTATACTCTTCTTTGACCTGACCTGGCGCTCATGCCCACCATCCTTTTCATTCTTGGTCTCTGTCCACTTAATTCTTATTTTTGGCCCTAGTTTGTCATGTGTTGTCACTGGTTCGGGGTAATTTATTCGTGGATGGGCTCTCTGGACAGGTGGGTGATGAGGGTGAGGATATGGAAGTTTTCCATTTCCATTTTGGAGGGTGTATTTGTTTGGGTGGTAGTTTGGAGAGTGATCGTCATCAATCTTCTTAGGTTTTATTTCTTTCACAGGTTTGGTGCACAGAGGCAAGGTAGGACCCCTTGTTCCTCAAGTTGCTCCCTACATCCCTGCTCTGGTAGGATAATTGGGGATCCCTCTAATATCAAGCTCGAGAACCATAACAGTCTAGTGGAAATTTCATGCTAGCGAGGGCAACCACATCATGGTGGTGGATAACACAACTTTGATGTTCATGTTGGGAATCACGATTTCAGTTAGACCAAAACCTGCAGGTGTTAGTCAACGATCGCATCACTAGAGGTAAGGATGGATCCCCAAGAGGCGGTTAGTCCATGTCGTGAAACACACAGGGAGTGTTGGTTTATCCAATGTCCAACAATCTCCCCCCTAATGCGAGCCGAGTGTGGATCAAACTTGCGGCCTACGCTCTGATACCACTTGTTTACTACACAATTTATGTTCCTTGTATTTCAGCCATTGTTGGTGTATTTCCAACATCATATATCTATATATATATATATATATATATATTATAATTATTATTTTATTTTTTATTTTTTATTTTTTTTAATTTCTGATCATATCAGAGAGTATCATCTGCTGACATTACCCCTAGTTTGTCTCTTAGATATTCGAATGGTTCTTTAGAAAGAGGTTTTGTGAATATGTCTGTTGTTTGTTCCTTTGTTGGTACATACTCCATCTTTACTATTTTATGTGCTACTTGTTCTATGAGGAAGTAGTACTTTATTGGGATGTGCTTTGTTTTAGAATGAAGTACTTGATTTTTTGATATAATTATTGCACTTGTATTGTCACATTTGATAGAAATGGCTTCATTTATGCTTACCTTCATGTCTTGGAGAGTTTATTTCATCCACATTACTTGTGTGCAACAAGTTGTTGCTACTATGTATTCCGCTTCTGCTATATATAAAGAGACACAAGTTTTCTTCTTGCTTAACCATGCCACCAGACTTTCTCCCAAATAAAATGCACCTTCCTCTTGATTGCTAGCAAGTGATTTTGTTTTGATGCTGATTGATATCTTACCACAAGTCCTACTGCTAAAATAATGTCTGGTCTTGTGGTAGTTAGGTATAGCAAACTTCCTATCATAGATCTGTAAAGTCTTTGATCTACATATGCGGATCCATCATCAGCACATAGCTTGCATCCAGTGATCATGGGAGTTGACACAAGTTTCCAATCTTCCATTTGGAACCTTTTAAACATGTCTCTTAAGTATTTTTCTTGTGAAATGAAAATTCTTGTGTTATTTTGTAGAATTTGAAGTCCTAAGTACAAGGTAAGCTCTCAAATCATGGAAATCTCAAATTCTGACTTCATCTCTTCTGCAAATCCTTTAGATACCTCATCTTTGTCACTACCAAACATGATGTCATCTACATATACTACTATGATTAAGAGTTCATGTTCATCAGACTTAATGTATAGATTGTTGTCTACTCCTCCTTTCTTGAAACATTGTTTTTGTAAGTATTTGTCTAGCCTAGAATACCATGCATGTGGAGCTTGTTTGAGACCATATAAGGATTTCTTTAATCTGCACACATAGTCGTGTTTATCTCTTAAGTAAAATCCTTCAAGTTGTTCCATGTAGACTTCTTCCTCTATATCTCCATTCAATAAGGTAGACTTCACATCCATTTGATAGACCTTGAAATCATGATATCACGCAAAAGCCAAAAAAAATCTGATTGCTTCCATTCTTGCTACAGGGGCAAATGTTTCATCATAATCCAGTCCTTCGATTTGAGAGTATCCCTTGCATACAAGTCTGGCTTTGTTTTTGATTACCTGACCTTGTTCATTCATATTATTATTGAATATAAAATTTTTGCCAATGAAATTTTTCCCAGTGGGTCTTGGCATTAACTCTCAGGTCTTGTTCTTCTCAATTTGGTCTAGTTCTTCATTCATATCATTTACCCATTTTTTCCCTTTTTGGCTTCATCGAAATTCTTTGGTTCTATCTATGACAACATGGCTAGGTACACTTCCTTGGTATGTTCAGCTAGTTGTCTTCTAGTCTGGACCCCTGCACTCTTGTCTCTAATGATTTGATCTTCTGGATGGTTCTTCTGAGTGTGTCTCGAGGGACCTTTTGAGTTTAATTCAGTATCTCCTATTGTCTTACTATATTCTTCATTTTCTTGATTCTCATCTTCATGATAATTTGGATGATTTGCGCAGCTTGTGCTTGTGCTTCTGTTTGGTAGATCTTCATTGAATCTCACATCAATGCTTTCCACAATTTTATGCAGTATTCTATTGTAGCACTTGTATCCCTTACTCTTGGATGCATATCCCAAGAATATTCCTTCATCATCTCTTCCATCATACTTCCCCAATTTTTCATCATGATTCTTTATGAAACATTTGCTGCCAAAGACTCTGAAGTGTTTGATTGATGCTGGTTTCCCATGTCATAATTCATATGGATTCTTGTCACAATTTTTTCTAAGATTAGCTTTGTTAAGAATATGAACAGTTGTGTGTACTTCTTTTGCCCAGTAGGTTTGGGGAATGTTACTTTCTTGCATCATTGCTCTGGCAATCTATTGTAATGACTTGTTTTTCCTCTCTGCCACTCCATTCTACTTAGGTTTACCTGCAATTGTAAATTGTTGCTTTATCCCACATTCATTGCACAGGTCTGCAAAATCATTGTCTGTGAATTCACCTCCTCTGACTGATCTGATGCATTTTAGCTTACACCTAGTTTGATTTTCTGCCAGTGCCTTAAAGATCTTGAATTTCTCAAATGCTTCGGATTTATATTTGAGAAATGCCACCCACGCCAATTTGGAAAAATCATCTATTATCGGCATGAAATATGATTCTCCACTTGGTGCATTAGTTCTTGAAGGTCTGCACAGGTCCATGTGTACAAGCTCAAGCGGATTTCTTGTGGATAGTTGGTCTTTAACCTTGAATGATGTGCGAGTTTTCTTGTCCAGTTGGCATGACTTACAAATGGTATTTGGAGGCTTCTTTATTGTAGGAAAATCTCTGACCGCTTTCTTCTTGCTCAATTTGATGATGTGGTAAAAGTTTAGATGTCCCAATATTCTAAGCCATTACCATGATTTTTCAAGTTTACTTATGTGGCATGCTTCATTCTCTTCTTCTACTATATAGACATTTCTCTTTGTTCAAACACCTTTGATCAAGGTCTTTCCTGTGGTGATAGAACTTACTTCACAATCTTGGGCTCTGAAAAGGACCTCACATCCTTTATCACACATTTAACTGACACTTAGCAGATTTGATTTTAGACCATCCACAAATAGTACACCTTGAGCTTTTCCTCTTCCATTTTTTAGGCCGACTGAGCCTTTTCCCTTGATTTTCCCTACTTTATCATTACCAAATGTTACATTTCCATATTTATTTTCATCAAAGGTTATAAACTTGCTTCGGTCTCCAGTCATATTTTTTGAGCACCCATTGTCCACATACCATTAGATTTTCTAATCTTGAGCTATTAGAACCAGGTCACACTTATTTAGCTTCTTTCTCCATTGCATGCAACTATTACTTTGGTAACTTTCCTGAGAAGATGGACCACAATATTTAAGAGGACATTTGTGAGACTTGTGCCCAATTTTATGGCACAAAAACATTTGATTGTATTTCCGAAAGGATTATGTATATGAGAGACTCCACCATTGTTCATAATTCCCCTTGAATTTCCATACACCAGTATTTGTATATAAGTCATGCACTCCATGGCTTTATGACCGAACCCTTTACAATAAATAAAAAAAACCCATGGAAGTAGTATATGTCTCTGGTAGAGAGAGTTGATTGAGGTAATATTTTCGTTTGTTGCATCTTTTGATCGTTGGACTGGATTTGCTTTATCTTACAGTATGCCACAATATGTCCAGGTTTATGGTAGGCAAAGCAAATGATACTTCTCACAGGAGGAAGGAACCTCCTTTGACATTTCCAAATTTGTTCAATTCATCCTTAGGAGCGCATGAGTCTTTTGTAATTGATTGTTTCGTCGTTTATTTCTTTGTCACTTGAGATTGCTACTTGTTTCTAATTGTATCATTATATATCATGGTCTTGCTGTTTTTTAATTTCGTGGATTCCCTTTTTTCTACTTTATTTTCCTTTACAGCTTTTACAAAAATGATGTTCTTGTTATCTTCTACCTTGGATTTGATGGTTTCTCCTTCATATCCTATCCCAGTCTTTATATGAGGAGATCTT